>CM034152.1:51925434-52648324 GCA_019776745.2 Taxus chinensis
TTTGGCATGTGGCCAAGATGGTGTCGACTCTCCGTACAGAGTTGGTAGGCTATAGGACAGCCGAGCGTCTTATGAGGAGCCACTCTCATGGCGAGACCACGGCTGCTCCTCGGGACCTTGAGCCCCTCCGTCCATTCAGAGCGCCGGGCGTAGCCGGAGTCCTAAGGCGAGGGGCGCGCACCTTCAGCGGGATCGCGTAGGGGTTGAGAGGCCACTTCGCTCCTATGCACTTTTTGTATTATAGATTCTTTTGTGTATTACGGGCTCTTTGAGCGTTTTGACCATGCCTAGTGCATGATGGCATTGTATACAAACATTGATTATTTATATATATGCGTCGATTTTAGATCAAAACTTTGTCACTTGTGTTTTCCCTTTCTGTTTCCAGCTTTCTCGTGTATACTACGATGTATGTTTTATATGCTTTCTAGAATGTATGCAATGGGAAATAGATGATGCAAATGTTTTCTTTCTTTTTGTGTTTCATGATGCTGATACATGATATTGTAGATATATTGTGATCTTAAATCTTAGTTTCTGTGAGTAATTTGGATACCTCATGATTTGTTTTGGCAAAGTGATGAGAATAACCAGTATGATGAACAGATTAACTTGCCCCACTCCTAACTCCACGCAACTAGTAAGATGCGAGGGCTCATCACCAAGAGCCAAGAAGGGCGCAAGTTATGAAATATGGTGAAGTGATAGTGATGAAAGACAGACGAAGCTTTGGTGGAACCAAATTGAAAACTACAAGCTTACTCTACCTGAATGACTTCATAGTTTTGGATGTAACTTGCTTTGCGGTTTATCCAGACTTAGACCCGTAGATGGCCACCTAGTAGACAAAATCTGGGTTTTTAGGATTTTAAACTCTTTTTGGAATTTTGAATATCTGATTCATTCGTTTTTGACTCAAAGTTTGAATTGTTTGTTTATGACCTTTTAACATTTACTTTGTCTAGAGGACCCCCTACACTTTGCCCCATGCTACCTGTAAGAAGCATGGGTTTATCACCGTGGGCAAGGCATAGGCGAGTAAGGGCATTTCCATCCTTTCCCAACCCTACGTCACTAGTAAGAGACGCAAGCTCATCACCGAAGGTTGGTGGGGCAAGGAAATGTGTAAAAATAAAATTTTCTGTTTAATCACTTCTTGACTTGTCTTTTTGAGTAAAATGTCAGTATATGCTTATTTCCAAAGAGATGTGTATATGGGATAGATGTGACACCATGAAGCTTCTAGAACAGACCATAAGCAAGACACCTATCCTAAGAAGAAATCAAAGCGAGAACAAACTTGCAGATCTTGGTATGGTTACCGTTAAGACTTCGTCATGTCTGATTTTGTTTGATAAAAGATTCCAAGATGATTTGATAATACATGAAGATGGAGAGGTATGATTAAAGAACTTTATGCCAGAAACATCACGAGTTTGTAATGAATTGCTTTGAGAATAGATTCTTTGATCACAATTTATGTAAGAACAAGTGGACAAAATGATCCTAATTTATATGAAAATGCAATGTAGATAGTTATATAGGTAGCGTTAGCTGCTTATGCGTAGAAACGCTTGAGGTGCAAGGAATTGACTGTTTCGCCAAACTCCTCACCTTCTAACGTACATAAGAGATAAGCACCATTCCCGTAGTCCTTCATGACTCGGTATGGGCCCAACCATTTGGGCCGTAATTTCCTTCCTTCGCCGGTCTTCTTATCGATCCGGCTGTCTAGTCTTAGAACTAGATCACCTTCATATATGTCGCGTTCATAGACCTTCTTGTTATACTGCCGGCACATCCGGTCAGCATAAGCTCTATGCCGCTGTTCAGCATCTAACCTAGTTTCATCTAGGCTTTCTAGTTGGGAGAGACGTGCTTCTCTATAAGCGTCTTCATGGGCCAACATACAGGCCAACGAGACATTGGTAGCTCGCGAATATAGGATTAACGGGCGATCCAGCTTAGGTGGCATTAGCGTAGGTGGTGACAGTAAGAAACGTTTAACTGCGTTGAAAGCTTCGTTGCAGTCTTCAGTCCAATCAATGCTATAGTCTTTCTTGAGTAAATTGTTGATTGGATGAATAGCGAAGCTTAAGTCCGGGATGAATCTCCGGATTGTACCCAGCTTCCCGAGAAATGATCTGATTCCAGATTCACTCGAGGGTGGGACCATTTCGAGGACAGCCCGAATTTTGGTTGGATCAACATCGATCCCTCGTGATGATATGATGTAACCTAGGAGTTTTCCTCCTGTTACACCAAATACGCATTTCTCTGGATTTAGCGTGACTTCGTATTCTATTAGACGTGAAAGAATGATGCGGAGTACTTCGGGATGGTCACAACGCTTCTTGGCCCTTAGCCAACAGTCATCTATGTAGGATTCCACCAATTTTATGAATTAAATCGTGAAATATGTATGTCATGGCCCGCTGGTACGTAGCACCGGCGTTCTTGAGACCGAATGGCATAATAGCGTAGCAATAGGTTCCCCAAGGAGTTATAAAGGTGGTTTTAGCTTGATCTTGCTCGGATATTCTGATTTGATTGTATCCCGAGAATCCATCCATGAGAGACAAGAGTTCAAAACCAGCTGTTGCATCAATAATAACATCTATGGATGGTAATGGGAAGTCGTCCTTAGGGCAAGCTTTGTTGATATCTTGAAAATCTATGCAGATGCGTATCTTTCCATTTTTCTTGAGAACGGGAACGATGTTGGATACCCATTGGGAGTAGTCAACTGGCTTGATGAATCCTACCTGAAGGAGTTTTATTACCTCCTCTTTTACCATGAGAGCTACTTTGGGCTTCATGGGTCTTGATTTTTGTTTAATTGGCTTTGCATCTGATCTAGTGACGAGGTTGTGCACCGCAATGTGGGGTGCGACTCCTGTCATCTCTTTGTAATTAAATGCAAATGCCTTTTGATGTTCTTTGAGAACCTGAGTATGTATTTCCACTTCTTCTGGGGTTAATGAAGAACCTAGTTTCAATATTCTTGGTTCATTCTCTGTCCCGATGTTGACATCGATTGTTTCTTCGATTAAAGAAGCGTTACCCTCTTTGAACTCAGGTGGTGCTGGAGGTAGATCTATATCGTCCCCATTTTCTATTGCGTATATGCTAGGTTCCCTTTGCGAGGGAAGATCTGTTACGGGATTTCCGAAGTAGGAAGATGAATGCGGGATCAGAGATAAATCTAGCGTGTGATAGGAGAGATGTAGTGCTGCATAGGCATTTAAGTAATCCAAAGTAGCCGCATCATTTCCAACATGGTCTAGAACGGTAGGTTCACTTCTGTTTGAAAGAGGATTTGTCATTGTTTTTATCAATGGTTCGTTACGAATGGATACTGTGAAGTGAGTATCTTCTAGCTCATTGCTTGGAGTGAAGCGTGATGCTGAGGTTGCTATTGAATCGGCGAGGAGATTTTTTTCTCGCGGGATTGCTTCAATGGATATGAAGTTGAATGCCTTGCTTAAATCTAATACAGCATTTTTGTAGAGTTGTAAATGTTCGGCTTTAGTTTCATATATTTCAGAAACTTGGTTTGTTACTAGCTGAGAGTCTCCGAGGACTCTGATGTTATCAATACCAATTCTTTTGGCTAAGGTAAGGCCAAGGAGGAGGGCTTCGTACTCAGCGCCGTTGTTTGTGAAATCAAAGTTTTACTTAAAAGAGAATGGGAGGACCTTCTCCTCGGGCGAGGTAAGAATTATACCTGCCCCCGCTCCATAACGGCATTTAGCTCCATCGAAATGGAGAGTCCAATACTTAGCCGGGAGTATAGATGTTGGGGCATCTGTCGCGTTTGCGCACTCTACTTCTACCATACAGAGATCCTCTGCTGGCAAGGAACCAACACCTAGGGAAAATCCCATGCCTACTGAATCGAATGGTAAGAACATTGGTGAATCTTGTTCTATCAACTCAACGATTTTCGCAGTAGTCCCTAATGATACTGTTTCTTTAGTTTTACCTTTAGGGGTTGGAATTGTTTTGGATATGCTAGTAGTTTCAAGATCTGTCGTAGGTATCAAATTTTCCTCTGGCTTTGGGTCAGAGGGTTTATTAAGTTGGTTTGTTGGCAGTTCAAATTTTGAGTGCACCCCTGGTCTTTTCTTTAAATCAGCTAGGTGCAAATCGAAAGGTTTTGGATCGCCTTTGGCTACAAATACCTTTCCCAGATGCAAGAATCTTACTTCCTGAAATAGCGTGCAAGGGATTGCCTTCATTTGATGTATCCAAGGTCGGTCGAGGATCATATTATAGTTAGTTTCCCGATCTATAATATAAAACTCAGTCAAGATGGTTTTGGGCCCTAAGGTGACCGGCAGTATTATAGTTCCTATTGAAGTGGCTTTAAGGCTATCATAGCCTCTCAAGGTGTTTCGTGTAGTAGAACAGTTCGTTTCTCCATATCCAAGTTTTTGGAGGAAAGAGAAAGGGACTATGTTAACTGCGGCCCCGTCGTCAACCATTGCCCTTTTTACATAGTTATTATAAACCCACACCTGTAAGTGTAAGGCTGGGTCACCTCGGCGTGTGATCTCAGCATCTGTGGGCATTTTACTTATTTCAAAGATGAATTCGACATCCTTGTCCGGCTGTCCCGGAGGGTGGATGTCAAAATCTACGTGATTTACTTGTGTCTCAGGAGGTGGAGTGATGTTAATTAGATGGCCTAGACCTAATGCTTCTAAAAGAGCAGCTCTGTGAGGGGGAGAGTTCTTTAGCAAGTCCAAAAATGAAATGTGTGAAAAGGTTTTTGTTAGGTCGCTAATTAAACCATAGGCACCGATGGGTTTTTCAATTATTTGCTGACTCCTATCTATCTCTGGCAGATGACTTAGGCTCGGTTGAGAGAAATACTCTCGTGTTCTTGTTATAGCTTCGATAGGTAGTTCAGCGTCTAATTCTACCAAACTAACTATCTTAGGTCTTGGTTGAGCTCCCAATTGTGGCGCAACTGACGGATTTAATGAAGTTGAAGCTTCATGATCATTGTTTCCGTTATTGCACCTTTGTTTGTTCCGGTTGGATTCAGCCTATTGCTATCATGATTTGGGAGCAGATCGTTAAAGATCCTGAGGGGAGCATTCTGAGGGGAAACTGCCCCTGCGAGAGTATTTGGTGATGATGAGACGGGATCTGCCAAAAACAAATCTATAAAGAACTGTCTTTGTTCTTCTGGCAAGCGTTGCATAAATTTATTGTAGTCACGGCACGTTCTAGTGTCGTGACCATAAATTTTATGGAAACCACAATAAGAATTGGGGTTATAATTCCCGTTTTGTTGGTTAGGTGTGTATTGTGGCCTAAAATTCCGATCAAACTGTTGCCTATTAGGACCAAATTTTTGGAATTGTTGTTTTTGGTTTTGACTTTGGTTTTGGTAACCAAATGAATTTTGGCTTGGCCCTTGCATGGGATTTCGCCGTTGTTGTTGTTGTTGTTGTTGTTGTGGACCGTGAAAATCCACTGTATTGATTGCTGGGGTGAAGTTGTTGTTTCGCTGGTTGTTTGTTTGTGATGGAGTATTAACAACATTTACCCTCTTGGGCTGGTCGGTTACCCCATCCATTGTTACCCCACGATTTCTGTTAAGGATTTTGGGTCCTTGATTTGTGGTAGTTGTAGTATTTTGAGTGGAGGTGATTAACCTCCCATTTGCTCCGTAAGTCTTACGACCACTATCTATTGCTGCTTGATCAATTCACAGAGCGCTCTCAAGTACCTCATCATAAGTCCTTAGTGGGAACTTCTGGACTTCTTCCTTCACTTCTCTGCTGAGGGAATGAAGGAATAAATCACATAGTTCCATTTGATCCATGTTTGGAGCACTTACTGAAGAGTAAAGAACTGTACGCCACCTCTGGATGAAATGGGTGACAGATTCGTTGTGTTCTTGTTTGATATGTAAGAATTCCCTGATTCCTGTTCTCAATAGTTTGTTCATGTCAAAGGCTTTGATGAACTCTGACACGAGTTGTTTAAATGAATGTATGGAAGCTTCAGGTATTCTATAATACCAATCGAGAGCGATGCCTTCCAAGGTTTTGGGAAATATTTTAGCAACAACCCCATCCCAAGGGAGTAATTCTCGTATGGCTGTAGCGTAAGCTTTGATGTGCGCATTTGGATCTCCTTCACCCTTGAATTTGGGCAAATCAGGGAGAGGTCTTGGAAGCATGACGCTTCGTATGGTGAAATCTAAGGGTTCCTTTAGGTATTCTGAATAAGTCCCTATTGCATAGCTTTCGACCATTGATGGTGGTTGCTGAGGGAGCAATGGTGGGATAGGTTGTTGATATGGTGCAGCATATGCGTTGGCAGGGGCATAGGGAGGTCCCTGCATTGGAGCAAACATGCCGGGAGAGGAGAACATATCTCCTTGTGGGGATTTAGAGTACATGTTTAAATAGGACGGGGTATTGTCAAGGAATGGGTTGTTTGACACTAGTCCTGGAGGAATAGTGTTAGAGATGGTGGGCCTTGTTGGCGTTTGTTGAGGAAATTGAGGAGGCATGCCTAACGTGCCTACTCCTGTGAGGAGATCCACTTGGCCAGAGTGGTATGGAGGATTGGAACTCCCCGTTTGCATGAACGGAGAATTTTGATTTGCTTGAGCAAGTTCTAACCCTCTCACTCTTTCTACTAACGTTGAAATGACTTCATTTGGTGAAGTCACGATACTTTGCCTGAGCGGCGTTTGTTGTATACCCTGGTGTTGTATAGGCATGTGATAGCCTGTCATGAACTGATTGCTATCTTGCCAAGTTTCTCCAAGAATATTTCCTGTAGAGGTATTTTCTTGAAAATGGGTCTCGGGTTGTACTTGTAAACCTCCTATAGGTGGGTACATACCCCGGGGAGCGTTGTTCACTCCTAGGATAAGGTATTGATTGTCCATCGTCTAAGACCAGGTATGGATCTGATTGTCTACTAATATGTGGTCTGAGTAGTATTTGAGGAGACGAACCAGATTCTCCGGTAAACGTCATATTGTTGGAACCTGAAGGTTCTGTTTGTTGGGTTCGAGGGGGTTGATCTAACTCCTCGGTTTGAAGAGACAAACTATATCTGGTTCTTGGGGTTTGAGTTGACAACTGATTAATTGAATAGTTGTCACCCCATACTGAGAGCGAGGGTGATGATTCCCTATTCTGTTGGGCGTAGTATGCCTCAAGACCCAGGAGGGGTCTGCCATATGCGTCGAATCCCGACATATTCGGGGGGTATATGAATACCCGCAGAATAATGGGAAAGAGCGAAGGTGAAAGAGAGAAGATGAAAATTCTCAAAGAGAAGGTGAAATAATTGTTTGATTCACGTCGGGTTCACCAATTTTGTACGTCAGAAAAGCGACAAGCGAGCGTGAGAATCTACAAGTGACTCTTCCGCGTACCCGACCTCCCGAGGTCGTGCCGAGACAGCCGGTGGGGGTAGAATATGCAGAAAAACTAGTTAGGGAGTCTAATGTCTTCGACACGCACTAGTGGAATTTGTGAATCTAAGGCAAAGAAGGCCCTTCTAACTTGGACTGGTGTGATAGATCGATCAGCGAGGATGACTGCTCGAAGGCTCCAATCAATATCGAGCTCTGGCGTGATTCGATCTATGGGTTGCGGAATACGTGGAAAATGACCTGGGATTGTTTCGTGTATATCTCCTAATAAGGTCATATGGCGGATATAGTTGATTCTATGGATGATTTTCTGGCCTAGTCCAGAATTCCCTAGCTTCGTTAGCCGCTATATCTAGTAAGGACAGTTGTTCGACGATGATAGGTGGAAGTGGAGTGGACTGAAATACTAGTGTGCGTAGGCCAGTGTCTATATCTAACTGACTTGTGGATTCGTTGGGCTGTGGGATCTGTGGATCACAACCATAGACTCTTGGTTGTTGCAGTCATGTTATGGTCATACGCGAGATCAAGTTCTAATCCCTAGTATCCAGTAATCGTACGCCTTTTCAGCTTCTACGTTTAGAACCAACAGTTGTGCGATCTTCTCAGAATACTTTACAGGCGTTCTTGCAACCTGGATTCTTAAGTTGGTATCTATATCTATGAGGGTGTCTCCAGCGTCTGGCTGTGGAACTAAAGGATCACACCCGAATGTTTGTTCTCTTTCGAGCCCTTCTACAGTCATGTTGATATTTTCTAGGGTAATCTGTAGTTTGGCTGACTTGACCAAAATGCATGTGCTTGGTCGTCTTCTATGTTTAATCCTCTTAACTGTGAGCTGATCAGTTGTAGATCTGCGGTTGTTCGGAATACTTGTATCTTGAGATTTTGGTCTATGTCAACTATTGCTGTGGCTAGGTTTGGTTGAGGCACGATCGGCTCAAATATATATTCCCTGGGCTCTTGAGGTCCCGTGATTGTCATACAAAACGAAATGTAATCTAACTGTAATGAAATAAATTCTAACTATGTGAAATAAACCTAACATATATAACCTTTATCTTTCTAAGAAATATTCTAACAATTCTAAGGAAAACAAACTATTTTAAGCGTATCTAGAAATAATAACTAAACAATAATTTAAAACAGACAAGATAACCGAGTGTGGTTATTTGCCTGTGCAATTTGTAGAATTATTCTAAATAAATAAGATAGCCTGTCTAATCTACCTGCAAGATTCTCGATCCTTCCTCAGAAGTGAGGAGTGAATCATAGTTTCTCAGAAACTATCAATCCCCACAGCTTCCCTGGCAATATCGAGAATAGAATGAAATGAAATAAAGCAATTAACTACTCTATTTGATATAAATCTGACTAGAACTTTGAAATTTAAAACCTGGACTTCGCAGAACAGTGGCGAAATCCGATGGTGTATGTGATCTCGTCCCCTCAGTATGATCTTCTCGTCCTTTCGTGTTCACTTGGATCCAGAAAAGCGTGTAATGCTAGCACCGATAGGAGTAGATTTTGGGACAAGGACATCTCAGAATGCAGACCGAGAATGCGAGTAGGAGAGGGATAGCGCAAGAGTACAGAGCTTGGCTTATGCGATTCCTAGCGGGATTTTACTGCGAGTCATGCAACGTGAAGCGACCAGAACCTTTGACTATCCTATACGAAGAGCAAAACCTACAACTTTAATGGCTTCCCAAGCTATTTTGTTCCAAAATAAAGACACTGCTTGCACAAGTTGGATATGTGGCTTACTAACAACTGAATAAAGCTAACCAGGTATACAATGAATTGAACTAAGAACTCTAAGTCACAGTAAAACAAATTTACAGCAAAAGGAATTCAGAGGCAAGCTTCTAACCGGATTGGATGGAGCAACAACACTGCCTGCACAAGATGGGTCTGTGGCTTACCAACAGCTGAGCAATGCTAAACTAAGTACTAAAAACCAGAAGACTCTAACAAGGAAAAATGGTGATCAAAACTCCAGCTCAAATTCTTCACACAAACTCAGCCAAAATTTAGACCAAAATCAGACCATTTGCATGTACACAAACCATGCACTTATAGGAATTCCAACACTCAAAACCAAAATCAAATTGAACTCCTAAACAATAAACAAAGGAAAAACACTGTTCCAGGGGACCAAAAACATTAATGCATGCTCAAGTCGGCAAAGAAAAGCTGGTAAATCGTGATATTTCACGCGGGTCGCGTCAAAAGAGCGTTCTGGAAAACACGCACAGGACCGCCGCTCTGAGCAGGGCGGCGGTTACAGGACCGCCGCCCTGTTCAGGGCGGCGGTTTCGTCACTGAAGGTTCAGAGGCCGAGGAAAGAGGGAAAAGAGGGGAAAACAAAGGGCGCGGGGGCTAAGCGAGGCATGCGGGATGTTAACGCATACTCCGAGGGCTTTTCCGGATCCCAAACACCTTGCGAGGAGACCTGTATCATCATCGGGGAACTTGTTACACTGTTCTGGCAGTACAGTACCGTACAATTTTGGGTACGTACAGTTCCCTGTAGGGCAGGGAGAGCCAAAAACCAAGAAAATCTTGAGCGATGTGGAAACTGAGGAAATAAATGGAGCACATGGAATAGTTCTACGAGAAGGGTAGTTCCCCACAAGTCACTGCGAGCCACAAATAAAGAAAAATAAGTAAAGTGCGGGATAAAAGGGATGCAGAAGAACCAAGGGAGATAGGCTCCAGCTCCTTAGTACCTTCAGTTCCCTGAAACTTTGAGTTGTCTGATTATCAAAGTGATAAAGACATAAAGTATATAAAATGTTATAAAGGGAAATATAAACATTATTGCAGACTGTGCATGTCGATTTGGAACCTAGTTCCCCGCATATCATACAGACCCGCATTGCAATATCTTTCACCCTAGTTGTCGAAATATGTTAATCTTGGACCTTTTGGAAACGTTGTTTCATGTTCTCTGCCATGAAATATGAAAATTCGGAATCTAAAGAGAAAATATAGAAGACAAACCATTTTCTCGTCATACATGGGAAGTGAATGTGAATGGTTAGATGTGGACATATAACAGATATAAAAGAAGGATTTTGAACCTAAATAGGTAGTTGGAAGAGTGCAGAGCTTAGGGCATGTTGTGAGCAAGCGAGAAGTGTCTGAATGCATTGCAACTGATTGGGTGATCAATAGAGAGGAGAAAAGAGAATAAAGGTGAGCCAAGAAGTGATCATGATCAGTTGTAGATGACAAAACAATAAAGTGATCATTTTTTTTGTAAAAACACTAAGTTTCAACTTAACAAATAGGGGGTTGAAGCCTCCTTGTAAGTAGTAGGTTAAAGAAGCTCATTTGTTGCTAGTTAAATTATAGGGGGTTGAAGCCTCCTTGTAATTAGTAGCTTACAAAAGATCAGTTGTTGCTGGTTAAATTTTAGGGGGTTGAATCCTCCTTGTAAGTAGAAACTTATAGAAGATCAGTTGTTGCTGGTTAAATTTGGGAGTTGAATCTTCCAGACAAGTTGAAGTTTGTCAAAGAATGAGTAGCAGATTAATTAAATTTTAGAGTTGTAGCTCCAGACTGAGTTGAAGGTCAACCATGAAATCATTGTAACTTTATAGGACATTTTTCCAAGCTATTTCTTTGGTTTCAGTGGGTTTTTGTCCCGAGATGGGGCTCCCACATTAAATCTTGTCTCCTCATGTGTGCATGTGTGTTTACTTCTTGCTCTCTTTCATGGGTGAATGGTTATACTTTATCATTGTTAAGATAGTTTAATTGTGACAAAATGAAGAATTGTAAATTGGTTGTAAAAGTTTGATAAGACACTGATTCACCGACACTGATTCACCCTCATCTCAGTGCCTAGAATTCCTAACAATTGGTATCAGAGACTAGTCCTCTTGAATCAAGCCTAACAACATGGAGGTGATCCTCAAGATACAAACATGGGTTCATTAACAGAATCAATGTTGAAAAATAAGTATGAGATTTCTCAAGCTCTTATAAACGAGCTAAAGACTGAAATCAAGCTCGAGGAAGTAAATCATGGCCGAGAATTAAATGAAGTGGCTTCATATGTTGAGAATGTGTCAAAGGAACTGAAAAAAAAAGAACAAGAGTGCTCCAAATATGAAGAAGAAGTGAAGACTCTAAGGAATGAGCTAGAAGAGACCGCAAGAAAACTAATGACATACCAAAGAAGTAAGGAAAGTACAAGCAATCTTGAGAACCTTCTAGGAAAATAAATACATCTACATGATAAATTGGTTATGGTTCTTAAAAGTGAAGCAACTCAGTGTGAATTGAATCATGGGTCTAGTCATGAATCATGTCAAGCTATTATAAAATCCAAGGTTGAAGAATGTGACAAACTAAGTGCAAAATTGAAGACCTTAAGGGAAGAAATATAACATGTAAAGAAAAATGAATTGAGGGTTGAGTCAAGCCATGTATCTTGTCAAGGATGTTTAGAGACCAAGAAGGACAACAAAGAACACAAGAAGACCACTATGCAACCAAATTCAAGGAGACTCTTAGGTAAGTTTCATGGAATTTGATTTTCATGTAATATTTTTGGACATATAGCTAGGGATTGTATGAGTAAGTTTGACAAAGAACACCCATGGAGAGATTGTAGTAGTGAATATGAAAATAACATAGTATGTTTCAAACACAAAGAAAAAGGTCACATAGCCAAGTATTGCCTAGAAGAAACATTAAGTCAATTTTGGGAAGAAGAGGAATCAAGAGGCAAGAACCATGTTGTATGCTTCAACTGTCATGTGCAAGGGAATTTTTCTAGACACTGTCATGAATCCCATAAATATAACTATAAGATAAATACATGCAAAAGGAAAGGCAAAAAGTATTCAAGTTGAAGTAATAATCTAATAATGAGACCAAATCAGTCATGGTTGAGAGAGACACTGGAAAGAAGAAAATAAAATGGATATACAAGGTCAAGGAAGAAAACTCTAATCCTGAAAAGGAAAATAATGACAAGAAACTATCATGGGAAGATGATGTAGAGACTCAACTATCAATGATAGTCCAAGGAGAGTCTAGCACAAACAAGACATTATGAAGTGATGATAAAGGTAAAAAGAAAGAAGACAATGTTTAGTGTAAAACATGAAGAAGCTCTACCTCAAGTTGTGTTAGAGTAGGTGTATGAGTTACAACATGTATGTTTATCATGAACTCAATCAGATAATGAAGGATTAGGTGATGTGGTTATCACATTCAGGAATGATGTCCAATAAAACTAACAAGATCACAAAGTCAATAAGGGAAAGGATTGAGTCATCACATTGTTTTGATGACCTTTCTCATGTTTTGAGGTGATATGACAAGGTGATATGCCTTCTCTAGGCTTCTAGAAGGTATGTTACCGACTTAAAGAAGCATGGTGGTAGGCTATTAAGAATTAAAGGTCATTAGTAGGTGTTTCCCCAAGGTTTCAAAATTCTGCAAGAGTATAGGAATGCTAGAAAATCTTTCATAAGGTTGTAAGAAGGTCAAAGAATGGATCAAAGGTGTAAGCTTTGAGGCACTCCCATTCAAACATTGAAGTCAACTAAACATGGTCCAATTCCTGAGTGTCAAATATTCATACTAAGGAAGAAGTAAATGAATTTTACATGGATCTTAAGGCAGTGCTTAACGTTCATCAAGGATACTCTCATGATAATGCTGGAGAAGACACAAAGAATGTGTGTTCACCACAAGATTCACCTTGTTCTTCAAATAGCCTATGGTCAGAAGTCTATGCAAAGTGTAGTCATGTGATCTATTTTAAAATATCTAAGTATAACTATCGATAAAGAGATCAGGGTTCATAAAAAGGAATGAAATATGGCTCAAGAATGTCAAATACTGATATATAATTGGCTTTCAAGCAGCTGTCAAGTTTGGTGATAGTAATGAGATGCTTCTTCAAGAAACAATAATCAAAGTGTGCTTGAATGAGTTTTGAAACTTTTTATATGAATTTGAAGATCTCCTCAAGTCTACAATAGGTTTTCAAGGCTCGTGAAGGTTTAAAAATGACTAATGATCATGAAGAAAGACAATAAAGACAAGTTATTTGTTCCAAGTCATCTTGGTAGATACTATGTTCTCAAGTCAAGGTGTCTGAACTGTGATAATTTATTGGTGAACAAGGTAGTTGACAGGTGTATCAAGTTTGTAATGAAGTATTGTAGTATAGATACATACTTGAGTTAATTTAGACCTTTGAGTAAAAATGTTCTCCTAAATATTATGTTCCTTTTTTAAAGAGCAATCATTGTTTGTGTGGGTGATACAATGTGACTAAGAAGGCTTGTCATGGTTTGTTGAAGTGTGTTAATCGAGAGCTATAATGTGTGAATTTTTGTGTGAATAATCTTGGCCATAGATTTATTGGTCTTAGAGTTGCATGAAAAGGATTCTAAGCTAGTTCATGAGAATTTAAGCTATAGTGATTGTAATTTTTGTGAGATCTTGTTATTTGAGTGGTAATACATGTTTGTGAAGACTGTGAGATCTGGTAACAATGATATGAACCCTTTAGTGAGTAGAATATGTGAAATAAGTGTAATAATTAAAGGTGACAAGGAATGTGTAAATAATTGGTAAAATGATTACAGAACTCTTGGGAGATTTTAACCCCCACAGAGAAACTAATTGTTTGAGAAGAAGGTGTCATTGTTCTTGCAGTCAATTGCATATCTGTATTAGCCTTGTTTGAAGATGAATCAAGGTGGAGAAATTGAGGCATGAAATTTTATAGTAATGATCTTGAGAAGGTCCTCAAAGGGATTCAAGAATAATTTTGGAGTTTTATTGGTGGGGTTCAAAGAAAAGCGTGACAGTCTTCCTCTAAGATAGTTGCACAGTCCAAATACCTAGTTAGTGGGTCAACTTACAAAGGGAAGATACTTTTACCTATTGAATAAAAAATTAATACTTTTAAGGAAGCACAAAAGGATAAATGGGTGCCTAAATATGCACTTATTTTATCTTGAAGTTATCTACCATAAAATGTATGCTTGACAGTTGCTTTTTTAAGACCTAGTTGAGGTTTTGTGAGCTTGAGAAGAAGAAGTGGGATGAGGGGATTTGTAGAAGGATTTGGATCTTCAAATGAAAGGGTACATATTAAGAAAAGATAGTGAGATGAGAGCTTTAGGGTAGGATTTTGATGCATTCAAATTTAGGGTACATAATTAATGAGAGAGAAATAATGAATCTTATGAGTTCTTCTAGGAACCTCTAGAAGTCTACATCCACATATGAATCAAGCACGCATTGTCTCAAAATAGAAAAGGACAATTTTTGCCAAAAGAGAATACTATAGTAAGTTTGGTTGTTTTGAATCATTTTTGTGATCATATAACTATTATTGAGGTATATGATCTAGGGATATGATAGAGGGATAATTAAAGAATCAAAAACCCAAAGATTTCCTTCTTAAGCAATGACTAGTAAATAAGAAATGGAGCAAATTGGTGAAATGGAGTGAGGTGGTTGTTTTCTTTCATTTTGAGTATTTTGCAAAGGATCATTAGCAGTAATAGGAGAATGATAGGGATGAGGAAAATAAGGATGATGCCCTTCAATGTCATACTTGTCAGTTTTGAAAGGTTTAAATTTTGAAGAAGGTTGAGCCATCCTTATGGCTAAAGGTAAATGAAGTACACGATTTCTTGTTTTTCAGAGCTTAAAGAAAGAGAAAATTAGACCCAGGGGGAGGTATATGGAATTTCCTTATGGGGTACACAGGTTTATTTGGATGGAAATACTTGGGACAATAAGCACTAAAAGGATAATTTAGGGATCCAAGGTCAATATA
The DNA here is from genome assembly GCA_019776745.2 of Taxus chinensis. Classification (NCBI taxonomy): domain Eukaryota; kingdom Viridiplantae; phylum Streptophyta; class Pinopsida; order Cupressales; family Taxaceae; genus Taxus; species Taxus chinensis. Next base: position 51,940,674 of record CM034152.1, read on the forward strand.
GCAGAATTCACTAGCTAAAGCAGAGTTGAGCTTGGTGTTGAGCATGCTGAAGTGAGATGGTTGAATATGGAGAGAGTAGGTCTAGGGGAAACTATGAGGCTGATTTGTGGAGACATCCATACATCCAGTCAAGGCAAAACTAGTAAGGGAATAAGCTTAGTCCAAGGGGGAGCTTTTTGAGGTGAGTTTGTGTTTTGTAAGTGATTATCTACATGTTGTTTAACCTATTGAATATGTGACCATTTTTCATAATTGTCAAATGGGGAAAGAGTACTGTTAGAAAATCAGTATGAAGGTGTTTACCATCAAAGTTTCTGAGTATGTTGCCATCAAGGATAAAGGGGGAAATTGTTGAACCCTGGTCATTAGTGTTGTCATTGATGTCAAGTGGAATTGATGGCAAAGGTATGAATGGTGAAGTGAAACTCAATAAGAGGAATGAAGGATAGGTAGTGCCTTCTCAGTGATAGTTGGAGCTCACAAAGAGGTTCCAGGAGGTTTCATGAAGTGTCAAGTCATGTCAAATCATGAAGTCATGGAGTCCAAGCATAAGCAAGGTGCATGGTCAAGAAAACAAGGTGTGTGGTGAGTCTTCCCAAGGTAGTATGCAGACTTCCCAAGGTCAAACATGGTCAATCATATTTGTATTAGGTGTTAACAAGTCTATAACAAGTCTCCATGGTATATGATATGTTTTAGAGGTGTGAGGAGTGTTTCTTAGTTCTCTCCAAGTCATATCCTTGTGTTTAAAGTAAAAACTAGTCCAAGGTTTTATTGATAAAGGTGTTTCAGAGGTGTGAGGAGTGTTTCTCTATGTTCAAAGTGGTAAACAAGATGACAGGACATGGTGTATGAATCTATGCAGGTGTAAGATACGCAAAAGTCACACATCGGGGCATTCAATATTTAAAGGAGAGAAAGTGTAAATATATAATGAGAACATGCCTAGTAATCCTAAGAAAATGAGATGGATTATGTTAGAAGGAATGTGATCATGGTTTCAAGATTTTCAAAATGGTCTTAGGATTTGAACAATGAAGTTGATATCCAATGAAGGTATGATGAGTGATTCTTGAAATTTTTTTTGGTACTCTAGATATCTCTTGATGTTCCAGGTATGTAAGAAAATGTGAAGTGAAGGTGGAGTTTTCCTTTCTATTGCATGAAGGTTTGTTTGGTAAGCTACAAATTATAGTACTTCAAAATTTTTGGAAAACATGATTTTATGGTATAGTGTGGACTTTTGGTGTGTGGATGGAATAGGTTCCCCGGGAACTAAAGTTCCCCACACGGGTTTTGGAGTTGTAGGACAAAGGGCCCAGTGTATTGTGGGTTGAAAGAGTGATGTGGGAACATAGACTGTGTGTGGAACAAGTTCTCTAGGAACATTGGTTCACTGCAGAGTGGTTTGGACCAAAATGCGAAGGATATAGTGCATTGTGGACTAGGAGAGTGATGCGGGCACAAAGGGCTCCGATGGAACAGTTCCTTACGGGACGAAGTTCCCCACAAGTTACTTCAAGCCCTAACAAAGGAGTTGGGTGAGTGGAAGAATCAAGTGCATTGTGGATGCGGGGAAATGCGGGTGAAACAAGGTTGCGGAGAATAAAGTGTCACTTGGAATAGTTATTAGGAGGCATGAGTTCCTCGCATGGATGGATGACCCGAGGAACGAAGCAGAGTGCTTTACATACATAGAAGTAGTCAAAAGAGCCTTGGAGATGTGGAATAAGTTCCACGAGAATAATAGCACAGTATCAGATTTACACAATAATAATTCTCAGATTTCTTCTTGATATCATCATGCTAATACAATGGCTATTATATAGCCAGGAATGTTGTTGAACAACTTCCTATAAAATAGGAAGTATACAAAACAATAACCTACCCGTACTTAATATATTGTTATACATTTGTTATAACAATATATCAACAAACATACTAACCAATTATAATTGTTATTGTTGTTTTATATAACAACTAATAACAATTTATTAACACATACTATAACATAATAATTACTTCATGTAATTATTATTTACTAATGGAGCACTAATTAAATATTTCCTAACATTCCCCCCCTTAGTGCGAACATGGGGAAAACCTGCCTTATACTTGCACCTGCTCATGATCTGGTGATTTTCACAGGATGATCACAAACCTCAAGGATGGTTTTGCAAACGGTTGACCACAAACCGAGAATGGTGGTTTTGCAATTGGTTTACCACAAACCACAAAGTGATGGTTTTGCAAATGGATTACCAACAACCAAGAATGGTGGTTTTGCTATTGGTTTACCACAAACCACAAATGAAGGTTTTCAAGTGGTTTACCTACAACCACATCATGATGTGCCAAGTACTATCATCGACCCTCATCACATTTCACTGTAGGGAATAACATAGGAAATTTTTTTGACATCTGTTGCTCATACATACATAGAAAAAGCTGACATACTGGAAATGGAACATTGGAATGATGTTCCCCCCCTCAATGTGAAATTTCCACTTATTGAAAACAAGATTACTGCAAACTGAGGCACACCACACTGGAAGCACTAAAATCAAACTGCACACACACCTGTCACCAAAGCTGATATGCGGCCTCGTCGTTGGCAACTGACGAGAGGTCGCTGAATGACCTCCAACCTCCGATGCCTCCTGCCTCCTGTATTCTGCTACTTACTTAGCGGATAGGGAAATGAGGCTCATTTACAAACTACCAGGTGTCGGTTTCCACCGAAAATGCATCCCCCCCACTTGGACGTTGCGTACAAGCGATAATGCATCCAATAGTTGAAATGTGAGGCAAAATTTTTACAATATTTTTTGACAATTTTCCTAATAATCACCTAAATGACGGTAAAAAAACTGACACAAATATATTTTTGACACTTTGACTCTGACTATTAAAAATAAAAATTTTAAATCACTTATACGACTCAAAACTTATATTAACTCAAAATGACGACTTCAATTTTTGACTCGAATTTGAGAAGACAACACTTGAATTTGACACTTTTACGATACAAGCCACTAATTTTTAATATTGACAAGAGAACAACATAACTCTATAGTTTTGACTGGTGAATGACATTAGAACATGAGAGACCATGATAAACACTATAGAGATTATAAAATGAAATTTTCTACTCTTGACAACAATATGACCAAGACACGACAAATCACCCTTTAACAATCATTATTAGCACGAGAAGTATGAAATTACAATGTTATTTGACACATACTTTTAAACAATAGACACCTACACTCAAGGAATACTCACTAACTTGAGCATAAAATCTAATTAACTATTGGAAAGAGACGTGACTAAACAAAGAATTGACCTTTTTTATTGAGATAAAGTGGTTGATGCCAGGTCGTTCACCACATGCTTCAGCTGTGCACAGAAAATCCAATCCAAGAAATTATTAGAATTGAACGCCATTGGGAATACCACGGATTTAGACCCAAACAAGTCCAGGCATGTACTCGACAAGTGTAGGATCGAGTAGAATATTCAGACACGTCTTTGCTGAATATGTACAAATTAATAATCCAACGATGATGGTGCAGAAGTTGGACAGGCACACATTGGATTTAAGAAAGCTATGTATTGCAATGCCGCAGAGACGATTTATCAAGCGTAGTCTACTGTAATCTACAGTTTCCTTTTCCAATACCGCAATAGATGCTCACCGGCGTTGAAATTGCAGGTTTGAAGTAGACAAATCAGACCAATTTTCCATGAGAATCTGCCGCAACAGCCATTCATCAATTTGCGTAGAGTAATTCGTTGGAGAATGAGCCGTGGTTTTCCAAACCGTGAACGCTTTGATAGAAGGTCTTTATATCAAATAATGTCTTTGAAATAACAGATCTGAGTGAAAAAAATACACAGAAAGATTTGATGCCAAACTTATGGGACGTGTCCAATAGTGCATGGGTATTGCTGTCAACTTGGGTTTGCGGATCCAGTTACTTCGAAACTCTAGTATGAGAAGGAACTCAAGCAATTGATGAAGCCTATTTCTATGCCAGAACACACCACGTTTCTTGCATCCATGAGGGCAGAAAGAAAATCATTGTGACTTCTCCTCACAAATCTAATAAACATCCATCACACTTAAACCATTATTTTTCACAGAAATTCTAATAGACTGCTCGCACTCTGATTGTTTAAACGGTTACTGAATTTGAGATCAAGGATCGGAATCCAATGCAAAGCGAATGCATGAGACTTGGCTAAGGATCAGACATCACTCTGATACCAAATAATAGCACATTATCAGATTTACACAATAATAATTCTCAGATTTCTTCTTGATATCATCATGCTAATACAATGGCTATTATATAGCCAGGAATGTTGTTGAAAAACTTCCTATAAAATAGGAAGTATACAAAACAATAACCTACCCGTACTAATATATTGTTATACATTTGTTATAACAATATATCAACAAACATACTAACCAATTATAATTGTTATTGTTGTTTTATATAACAACTAATAACAATTTATTAACACATACTATAACATAATAATTACTTCATGTAATTATTATTTACTAATGGAGCACTAATTAAATATTTCCTACCAGAGAAGATAGGTTCCCCACAAGCCATTGTTGGCTGCAACACAAGGAAAATGAGTACAGTGTGGGTGAAGGAAGAGTCGGGAGAACATAGTGTGCGCAGAACAAGTTCCACGAGAACTAAGGTTCCACGTAAGGCAGGGCGACCCAAAAACAAAGCAAATCCTGAGTGATGAGGAAAATGAGGAAATAGATGGAACACGTGGAATAGTTCCATGAGAAGGGTAATTTCCCGCAAGTCACTGTGAGCTGAAAATAAAGGAAAACGAATAAAGTTTGGCATAAAATGGAGCTGGAAGAACCAAGGAAGAAAGGCTTCAGTTCCTTAGTACCTTCAATTCCCTGAAACTCTAAGTTATTTGATTATCAAAGGGATAAAAACATAAAGTATATAAAAGGTTATAAAGGGAAATATAAACATTATTGTGGACTGTGCATGTCAATTTGGAACCCAATTCCCCATGTATCCTCCAGACCCACATTGCAATATATTTCACACTAGTTGTCCAAATTTGTTAATCTTGGAATTTTTGGAAACGTTGTTTCATGTTCTTTGCCATGAAATATGAAAATTCAGACTCTGAACAGACAATATAGAAGACAAACCATTTTCTTGTTGCACGTCGGAAGTGAATGTGAATAGTTAGATGTGGACATATAACATATATAAAAGATGGATTTTGAACCTGAATAGGTAGTTAGAAGAGTGCAGAGCTGAGGGCATGTTGTGAGCAAGTAAGAAGTGTATGAATGCATTGAAATTGATTGGGTGATTAGTAGAGAGGAGAAAAGAGAAGAAATATGAGGTAAGAAGTGATCAGGATCAGCTGCAGATGACAACAAAGTAAAGTGATCAAACAATTTTGTAAAAATTCTAAGTTTGAGCTTAGCAAATAAGGGGTTGAAGCCTCCTTGTAAGTAGTAGGTTAAAGAAGATCAATTTTTGCTGGTTAAATTATAGGGGGTTGAAGCCTCCTTGTAAATAGTAGCTTACAAAATATCAGTTGTTGCTGGTTAAATTTTAGGGGGTTGAAGCCTCCTTGTAAGTAATAGCTTACCGAAGATCAGTTGTTGTTGGTTAAATTTGGGAGTTGAAGCATCTAGATAAGTTGAAACTTTTCAAATACTGAGTAACATCTCGGTTAAATTTTAGAGTTGTAGCTCCAAGTTGAGTTCAAGCTCAACCATGAAATCATTGTAACTTTATAGGACAATTGTCTAATCTAGTTCTCTGGTTTCAGTGGGGTTTTTTTCCCGAGATGGGTTTCCCACATTAAATATTGTCTCATCATGTGTGCATGTGTGTTTAATTCTTCCTCTCTTTCATGGTTGAATGGTTATAATTTATCATTGTTAAGATAATTTAATTTTGACAAATTGAAGAAGTGTAAATTGGTTGTAAAATTTTGATGAGACATTGATTCAACCCCCTCTCAGTGCTTATAATTCCTAACATGCTCCACTTATGTTGGACCCTTTTTGGTTTTCCTTGTTGACTTGCATTTATGAGTGGATTTGCCCCATCATAAAATGACATATTTCAATAACATACTTAATGTTCTCATTGGTGACCTATGCAACCACTTCTTACCATTTGGAGAAGCTTTCAAGCACATGTCACTTTGTAAAAACAAAGAAATTCGGGAAAAGTTCTGACCAAGTGTAATAATCCACAAATATTCACAACTAACATTCACCAAACAAATATAAATATTGGATGTGATGAATAAAAAAACCTTACTTTCACATCTATCCCCAAAGTCTACTCCATGGAATAACCTTCTCCATTGCTTACCCTCTCCAAGTGATCAGAAGTCAAGATTGCGATGAAAGTACCATTGATGTACATACAATTTCAAGCTGCCATTTGCATGTAAAGAGATACTAGATTAATATAAAGGAGGTTACGAGGAAAGGTTGACTGATGGAACTCTCAAGATAGGAGTTGACGCAGGGGAAGTCAGTGATGATGATGACACAACAATTGTTTCAATAAAATATTCTTGCTATTTAAATTTTGGGTAGACAATTCTTTCCAAAAAATTCCCCTTGTACGATTTGATTTCCCACATTGGAACTGTAGCTGGATACAATTTTATGTCCCTTATCAAAAATTGCTCCAAACACTTTCAGGTCCCATGTTTGAATTAAATTTTTTATCATGAATAATCACAATAGTAATGAATCCATTTTTTTCACTTATGGTTAGAAGGAAGAATGTGTATGACATGCAAAAGAGATGTTCGTAGTTGGGTTCTCAAATGTAGGGATCCAATCTAATACCGTCCACACTGTGCAAGTACAAAGGTGTTCAAGGAGTGTTAAAGTCATAAATATAGAGGATAGTAGTCATAGCCCAAGATAACTATAGGTTTATAAGGCCTACAAACAAGATAAAGATAGGTATCCTTATATGATTCTAAAATAGAGAGGGAGACAACCAAGAGGTGGATAAAGCCAAGGGGTGTAGTAAAAATAAGACAAATTAATAGATAAAAAAAGCTTACATCTACTCTAATTTATAGTACAAATGACCTATAATTAACATATACATAAAAAATCAGTTACTAAAGAGAGTTAGAAATACTTACCTGTAGCATGTGTCTGATCGTTGATGCGTAATTCTCCCCAGAGACAACAACACTGAGATGGAATCATTATAGGCGGAAAAGGGAAAATATGAACAAGAAGATATCTAGTCCTAACTCACTATTATGACCCAAATGCAAAAGAGGAAAGCTTTAAGACACCAAATTCAACTAAGAAGTGCAAAATAATGCAAGTAAGAGAAGATCATGCATACTTTATATGTAAGCAAATAGTTGTCAAATCTAGTTGTATTCATTCATATATCACATGATAGGTGGTGAACAATGTGTGGTTTAAGGCCTTTTCGGAGTAGTTGCAATGTCAGAGAAGCACATGGGTGCATATAACCTAAAGAATATTTGTTTTGCAGTAATTATCATCCATTAATAGGGTTTAAGATGATGATTAAAGTATTTAGAGAGCTTCACATGATGTTAAAAACTAGGGTTTGATAATGAAAGAGAGTTTTAGTCAATTGACAGTGTCAAGAAGTTACATAGCCAAGATCCCCGTGGGTCTGAGATCATACAGGAGGTAAAAGACCATACAATACAACCCTAGAAGATTGGTGTGGCCTTGCCCCAGTCTATTTTCTAGTCCAAATCTCCTTGTTCATGCATTACATCTTCCTAGAATCTTTCATAGTCATTTGTAATCAGTTAAGTGTACTCACTCGTTTTTATTTTTAAGTTCATATATAATCTAGCATATCAGTTACTAGTATAAAATCATTATTGTGATCATCATAATTAATGTTGAAATTCAATTAATCAGAATATCCATATGTTACCAACCCTTACATCCTCTAGTGCAATAAAACATTAAAACCATTAAATTTCATGTTGAATCTAATTAGGGTGTAAATAACCACCTTAATAAGTGAAAGCATGTGTTTTTTGTTATTGACAATTATAATAGGAAAACATGGATTTATTTTTTGGAGCCATGGTGGAGAAACAAAGCAGTCATTATATCAAAGTGCTAAGATCATATTGTGGAGGGTAGTATTTATGAAATGAAAATTTAATTTTTTTACAAATATCACGGAATCAAGAAAAAATTTACCACTAGGTACACAACATAGTAAAATAGTGTAGTGAAAAGGAAAAATAAAAAATTATGGAGATTTTCATAAGTATGTTGAAGCCTAAACATCTACCAAATGAATATTGGGCCAAAACAATAACAAGTACAATGTATATCTTGAACATATGTGCAATGATGAGTGTAAATGAAAAACTTTCACAAGAAGCCTAAAAAAATAAAAAACACGGTCCATTTTTGAAGCTCACAAAGAGCTCAATTCTTGTTGTGTGCAAAGTCCTAGGCACCATAATAAGGGCTGAGGTTGGGATTGTGCCCCGGGTGACTTTGATGGAATGGATACCCCTCATACCTTACATCTAAGCTAAAGGAGACTGCATTAATTCCAGACCTTAAAAAATAAATAAAAAACATAGTGTATCTCATTTGAGAGTATTTGGTGTGTGGCATAAACTTATGTTCTATAAGAAAAGAGGAAAAATATTGATAACAAAGGTGAAAAATGTATTTTTTCTGGTCATAATGTGTAATTAAAATCATACAAGATGTAAAATCATGTTACTAAGCAAGTAATTGTAAGAAAAGATGTTGAATTTTGTGAATAAGAGGCATGCCATGACAACATTTATAATTCAATAAAAATATCCACAATTATACCTTACATTGATGAAGAGACAAAGGTTGGTGTGCAAGGTGTTTAGAATGTTCCACAAGATCTAGCTCCAACAACACCTTCAGTTCATACTCCAATGAGTTTTTAGCAAGGAGAAGCGTCAAGGAATGCAAGAAGCCCTCACAATGATAGTTCAAACCTTATTCTATCCAAAATTGAGATCTTACCTTAGAGATAGCTCAAGGAAAACAAGGAGTTTATAGGAAATATATGGTCATAGTGAAGAAAATGTTGATTAATATTCAAAATTTACATTGTTTTCTCATGATCCTAGATATTTTGCAAAGGCAATAAACGACGAGAATTGAATAATTGTGATGAATAATGAAATTGATTTAATTAAGAGGAATGATACATGGGATTTAGTAAATTTTCTAAAAGGAAAAGATGCAATTAGTGTGAAAAGGGTCTATTAGACAAAATACGATGCAAAAGGGAATGTTGATAAATATAAATCAAGATTAGTTGGAAAGGGATTTGCACAACAATCTTGAGTTGATCATAATGATACATTTTCCCCAATAACATGGCTTGCGACAGTTAAAACAATGCTAGTCTTAACAACATAGAATAAATTGAAATTATACCAAATGGACGTCAAATTGACATTCATGGATGGTTTTCTAGAAGAGGAAGTGTATATGCAACAACCACCAAGTTATGAATCTAAAGGACAAGAGATAAAATATTGCAGATTGAAGAAATATCTTTATGGGCTTAAGCAATACCAAGAACTTGGTATAGTCATATTGACTCACATCTCTTAAGCAATGGGTTTGGAAAAAGCATTAGTGATCCCACACTATATATATATCAATGGAAAAGGTTGGTTTTTTTATCATGTCTATAAGTTTATGATCATATCTTTACATGAAATTTTTCATTTGAAGTGTTCATAAATGTAATGAAAAAAGAGTTTAAAATGATATATTTGGGTGTTATAAAGTATTTTCTTGGCATTGAATTTAGTTAGTCAGATGACGAATTTTTCATATGTCAGATAAGTATGAAAATAATGTATTGAAGAGGTTCAAATTGCTAAATAACAAGCCAACACCAACTCTATTTTCCATAGGAACCAAACTAATCATGGATGATAAGGGATCCAATGTCAATCCAAATTTTTATAAGAGACTTGTAGGAAGTCTAATGTACTTTATGACCTCAAGTTCTGATATCATGTATGGATTTAATCTAATCTCAAGATTCATGGAGTCACAAAGGGCTCAAACTGACAAGTTGGAAAGAGGATTCTAAGATATACTACATGAACAACATTATATGGAATTTCATATGAACCAAAAGATTATTTCAAATTAATAAGATATACTGAAAGTGATTTTGTAGGTAAAACATTTAACAAAAAGAGTACTTCTAGATATGTTTTTTAATTTTGGACCAGGAACACCGCATCATGGGCATCCAAGAAGCAACACATTGTGACTATTTCATTAGATGAAGTAGAGTATGTGGCAACAACATCTGCAACATGTCAAGAAGTTTGGATGTGAAGAGTGTTGTTAGATCTTTATCATTAGCAAGAAGAAACAACTTGATATTTTGTGACAATAACTTATCCATTGATTTTTCAAGTAAGCACGTCTTCCACAAAACAAACAAGCACATCAACATAAGATATCATTTTATCATAGAACTTTTCAACTATGGTGAAATCGATTTAAATTTTTATAGATTTGAAAAATTAATTTGTAGGCAAATTCACAAATCCATTAGCTCAAGAGAGTTTTCAAAATTTTAGAGATTTCTTAAGAGTCATAGGGACATGTTATCAATATTAAGACAGAGTTTTTGGAAAAATTGTAATCTCTCCACCTACTCGTGCAATTAATATTTACTACTCATTTGAAAATTGGAGATTTTAGGGATAAATATGAACTTAATATTATCACTGGATTTAACATAAATTTCATATAAATCCTTAAGAACCACCCATATTTAATTTCTGTTAGTGCAAATCATCAGCACCCCTGGATGTTGATCAGGCTTCTAGTTTGACATTTTGGACATCTAGTGTGATTGCACAACATTGAATCTTTTCCCCAAGTGTGGGACTTGGAAAAATGGGAAAAGAATCTCCAGATTGGAGGCTGGTTCCTCAACTCCTCTTATCAGGTGTATGCATGAAATTTTGCAGAGGCTTATTTTCTTAATTCCTACTCTAAATTCCAAGGGGACAAGGATAGGGAAAGCAAGAAAAATGAAACTAATGCTGATAAGGTGATGCACCAAGGGAGTAGTAGACACCTGCCACTGCAAAACATACACAGTCCAGGAGGAAATAAAGCACAAAACATGCACAAATTGCCAAAATGTGGTGAGAGGTTAGAAAAAACAATGATAAACATATGAAAGGATTGAGAAAACTCTTAATCACAAAGCATATATTACCATTCCAAATCCAACACGGTGCATTACAATGACCAAGAGGCAAAAAAGGTGTTGTATTTGCATGGAAAGGTAAAAATTTCCACAAATTTTTCCCAAAAGGAAGAAAAGGGAAGTTGCAGAGCTAAAAGAGTGTCTCCTTTTTTTTAAAAATGAGCCCATTCTAGCTTTTACAATGTAAGAAACGAGCCCAGGAGAGAGAAACACGTGAAAACATGGGAGAGCTTCAACCACTGACCAAAAATGCAATAACGGCATGGGAATCCTTACAAGTCCATTCCCCGACATTTTTCACCATGCTGGGAGAGAATGCGAGCCATTCTTCATTAAAAATGGTGGTTGAAACATCATTTATGTCCATTACCACATGCCAGAGGAGTTTTTATATTTTATCTCTCCAAACTCCATCAAAATACAAAAATGAGCCCGAAATATTGTAGAGAATTTCACCAGCTTTCCATTGATATAAAGAACGCAAAAAACCGAGCTCTGGATCGAAAGATATGGCCGTTTGAAAATTTAGGGCAAAACAGGGCCAAAATGGTTTGGTGGGCGAAAAATTTAAAATTTTCCACTTTTTGCATTTGGGAAAATTTCTCAAAAAACCCCCGCACTCCGCCCTTCCGGGTGCCACGTGGCACGTGCTGATTGGGCACGGGCCTTTTGCGCTTTATTTTCCACCGTTTTGGCCATTGGAAAATTTTCCAAAAATTCTCTGCCAGGCAGATGAGTTGAGGACACGTGGCACATTATGATTAGCTGCGAGCATCTCCTTTTAAATTTTCCATCGCTGTTTGACCATTTTTCCTCATTGGACACGTGGAAAAACCCCATTGGATGCGGGATTTTCCCTTCGAATTTTTCTTGCGGGCTTGTCTTGAATTTTTTGCCGCCACATGGACACGTGGCATGATCTCATTGGCTTGTGCTTAGGGGGCGGAATTTTCCTTTTGAAATTTCCTTAATTTTTCTTTGGGAAAATTTCCCAAATTTTCCCCACCTTCCGCCAGTCTGAGACACGTGGCAGCATCTCATTCGACGAGGGCCCTTGGGGAAAACATTTTTCTTTTCATTTTAGCCTTTGGGAAAAAATCCCAATCTCCCCCCACGTTCCGAAGCTCTGACCCCTAGGGACACGTGGCTTGTCCTCATTCGCTGCGGATCTTGGGAGAAAAATTTAACATTGCGCCCTCACCGATCTCCTTTACCAAATTTCCAATCTTTCCTCCGCCCTCCGCCATTCCGAGACCATAGGACACGTGGCATAACGTGATTGGGTGCGGGCCTTTCATTGAGATTTTTCAATGGCGCCAATCACTTAGTCAATTTTTTTATTTTTACTTTGCCCTCCGCCACCCCTTTTCCTCTAGAGACACGTGGCTCAATATGATTCGGTGTGGGCATAGCATCAAATTTTTTGCTTGGATCGACCCTTAGAAAAATTCTTCCATTTATTTTCCTTAGACACGTGGCAGGATCCAATTCGCCGGCGGGCTTGCGGGGTGAAATATTCCTTTTGAAATTTGCCAAACACTTGGTAAAAAATCCAAGTTTTCCTCCGACCCCCGCCACTTCCTTGGACACGTGGCACCATCTTATTGGCTGCGGGCCTTTCAGGGGAAAATTTCCCACAAAAACTCTGCCGAGCCATAACTTCAAAAATACATGGAGTTAGGAGGAAAAATTTACCTTTCTGGAAAGCTGAGAAAAATCTCTATCCAATGGTGCCATTTCCAGAAGGCCTTGAGTGCATGAAAAGCAAAAAATTATGACTGAGGCACAAGGGAGGGAAGAACGAAGGGAGTTAGCCACAAAATGTGCAAGGGGAACATTTTGGATAACAATTCCTTTTGGGTACATTGTAGTAGAAGTTAGAAATTTCTAGAACCCTAAGCGCCTCTATAAATAAGAGGCCATTACAAGTATTTTGTAAGAGAAAAGAAGAGCACCGAAGTGCTGCGAAAATTATAACAGAAGAATTTTACTTTTGTATGTTGAGCTTGTGTTGTGTTTCTCATTTCATCTATGAGTTGTGGTTTTTATTTTTTGTTTTATTTGTTGAGAGCACACACCCTCAAAATGGTTCTAGCCTCCTCCAACCCTTCAATTTATATGAGAATGCAAATATTTCTATTGACCTTCTAACGTAGTCTTGGAGTGATCATGTCAATCATGATTGAAGTTACTTTTCCAAATGGATCCCAAACTGTAATATGAATTTTTAGGAGTTGATGCACATCATTTTGAAAATGTTGGATATTCATCACCATATGATCTGATTGAGGATTAGGCAAGGATGTTACCCATGATGGTAATTATCCTCTGGACATGTGTTTATATAGTTTAGAAATCATCAAGAACCTTAATATGAAAAAATCCTAATGGGCCAGTGAAATAGTTCACCTTCCATGAAGCATATTTGTCCTCTCTCATCGAGCATATTTTATTATTTCATTTCTTACAAGTTGATAGACTACATTGCACTGCCTTCCTTATTAGAACATGTCAAAGGTAATCATTCTTCTATGTATTTTCATAGTGCACACAAATGCGTGCTCAAGGGCACCCTATGATCAATCAGATTCATTTTTTTTTAGATTAATGAACAATTGTTGTCATGTGGAGGCTCAAGATAATAATACATTAGAAGAAAACTGAGATTACCTGTCAACAGGGTACCATTGGAGTAGTTTATATAATAATATGGACTCCACCATTAATGACATTAGATCAAATGTGAACAAATCAAAAATTATAGATCTATAATTACTAGTATTAACTATATATTTGACTATCACATTAACACTAAAATTTTACTAGGGTTATGCATCAAACCATGATTTCTAGCTTTCTGATGGATTCATCCACATATGAGGTAAGCAATAACAACATTTCTTGATCAATAAATATTTGCTCATCAACATAGAAGCTATGCATTATACACCATGATTCTCTATTGTCACATAGAGTATCGCTAGTTATTTCATATATTTTAGTAGTAAACCTATGTGAAATGTATGATGGAAACTCTGAAGGGGATCTGAATGAATAACTAAAAATTTGAGGAAGAAAAAAAGAGGGAGACAAATGAGGGGACCGATGAAGAATGAGGTTTGAGGGAGGATAAGTTTAATATTTTTTATACTATACCATCTCTATCTTGCACACACTATTCATGTGAGTGCAATTTACGATTAAAGGGGAGACAACTTAAAAAAAGGGGAAAAACCCTTATGATTCCATGTTTGTAAGACCCAATTGAAATAATTTGCTTCTTGTATAACTTTGTATCCCCTCGTATTTAAATATAAAGATGGAGTAATTATAGGAAAACATTGTGATGCATGAATACTTATTGTTAATTAAGCCCCACCACTAGTATCACACATACATGTATGGTGAGAGAATGTTTATAGATTGAGACTTCTATCATTCATATGAGTACAATTTGAGCTTAAAGTAACCAAAATAAATAATTGGAGATATTTTAAAAGGTCGTCACTTTCAAAACCTAGCTATATTTATTTCTTCATCTAGTCACTTTGTATCCACACATTTTAGTTTTAAGATCGAGTAAATGCAAGAGTAGTTATAACATAAGAGGCAATGTATGAAGAATTATTGATGTTTGTAACTTGATCTCCTACAATGATGAGTCAAATGAGTGATACATGTCTATTTTATCATATCCAATATGAGATATGTCTATTTTGTAAATTTTGATTTATTTTACACCATCAATGTTTTTAAATGGACAACAATGTTTGATTTGTTAAAAAATGATGAAGATGATCAACGTAAATATAGAAATGAAATAGTGAGAATTAAATACTTTCACGAATCACACCTTTTTCTTTTCTCAAATTCAAAAACCTCATTTAATATTCGTTAAAATCTATGTGCTCCACTTTGATTCGTCTCAATATTGTGCACTGTGTATTCACATGAGTCCAATTTACGTGTAAAGGGGCCAACACAAAAAACAAGGAAAATCAAATAGGTTTCAAGGTCGAAACCCCACTACGAACAACGTCAAGGTTTTTTTTTGGACAACGTTTGATTTATTAGATAAGACAAAGACATAAATGGAAAGTTGGAAATAAAAAAGTGAAAACTAAATATCAGTATATATGACACCTTTCTCACAACTCAAATTACAACACCTAAATAATATTCACTATTTGTGTTACACTTTATCGATTCAATCTCCTTCACATTATTCATGTGAGTGTAATTTATGCTTGAAGGGGCCAAAATAAATAATGGGGAAAATCCAATAGGTTCCATGTTCGAAACCCAACTGAAATGCTTCTTTCTTGGACCACTTTGAAGCCCCCCTTTACACTTCTAAGCTTGAGTAAGTGTAGGGGAACAAATAATGTTTGAAGAATCATTGATAATTCTAGATTTAAGAAAGAATTTTATATTTTTTAAGGTTGGCCACGTTTGTTTTCTTCTTTATAATTCTCTTTTATTTATATCTATGTTTCCTCTAAACAGTCGTTTTTTGCAATCCCTTTTTCTTCTCATCACCATTTTTCATAATTTTGAAAAGTGATTTCTTATTTTATTTTAAAAACTAGCAATCGTACATGAAGTATACGATGGGAACGCCGAAGGGGATGGAGTGAAGAATAAAAAATGAGGAAATGAAAAAGATGGAAAGGATGAGGGGTTATTAAGAAAGGGTTTGATGGAAGGGGAGGACATTGTGTTCCATGTTTGAGACCAAACGAAAGAGCATGTATCACACATTTTCCAACAACAGACTACAATACCTGCATACAATGCTATTTTCATGGATTTTATTAGTTGAAAAGATTGGGTTTTGGTGATAACAATGTTTGTAAAATTGCTTGTTTAATTACAAATTTTCTGTATTACATTTGGAAACATTGTCCGTGTAAGTATATGGTATTACATTTAATAGACAGGAAAAATGATGGTGTTACAAAGAATGGCAGATTAACCACCATATTAGTATTTTAATAAGTTTGATGGTAAAAGCTGTTGTTTATGGAATCTAATAAATCCTTCATCATCTTGAAAATTTTGTTTTCCCCAAGAATTTAATTTATTATTAATATATTTCTTATTAACTCTTTGAACTGCCAAGGATCAGGTGGCATTCAATATGGTTGTTTAAAGTCCAAGATGAAAGATGCTAGAAACACCAAAGAGAAGAAGAATTATGCTTTTATTTCTTTTATTGTCATCAATGTTCATAAACCCTAGAAAATATGGAGTTTTCTTGTTGATCAGCACCAACACAATGCTAATCAGGGCATCCATGAACACAAAAATGGTTAAGTAGCCTAACATTATTTGGTTTGAAGCTCTAGAATTATCAGGATAGTGTACTACAAGTCTCTTCAGAACTGCAAACATTCAAAGGAGAAAAATATCTTAATTTTTTTTTGTTCAATCGAAAAGAGAGAGAACATTGGCATACTTGCTAACCTGTTTAATTAACTAAAATGAAACCAACATCTATATCTGAGAAGTTATATGGTTATTTACTTTAGGCAAGGGACTGTCCAACTGCACAATCACGCGTAATTTATGTCTACTTTATATAAACTAGACTTTGGCATTTCAACAATGTTGTTTAGGTTTTAAAAATGGATCTAACAATGTTTACCTTTGAGTTATTAGGAACATCTCCTAATTTTTTTGACAAGCTTTTATAAATCTATAGAGAAAATCATGAAGGAAATATTATTTAAAATCTTATTGAAACTTTGGCCTCAAAATAAGTTGGTAAATACCATCGTTTATACCTTTACATAGTCTACTTTATCCCCAGCTGATTTCCATATCTCTACCAAAGAGAAGGATAATGCAACTTCAGTCATTATTTCTCAAGTTTATGGATGTTAAAGCTTGCTCGATTTCTGTGGGTAAATGTCATTTAGTTTTGAAGGTTTAGTTGACTTGTGTTGATACTGATAAGTATGATCCACTACTTACTTTACTTTTTGCTCCGTATATCTGCATCTGTAAAAAAAACACAAGAATATTAGTCATTTTTGATCCTAGCGATTTCATTTCAATCATATTTATTTCATTTAGGGGCTCAACTTTTCGAATGAATGACCCACATATTAAGTAAATAAGCAAAATTCAATTACATCAGATCTACAATATAGAATACATCCATTTATACTAGAGGCAATAACCTTTCAAGCTCAAATACTATATAAGCCTAATTTCATTATATCTCTTGCTTGTTCATTTACTTATATTTTGGAGCCCATCATGGTACTTGGGAAATTAGTTATTCCTAGTATTTTGGTAGAAGAAAATTTGCCAATGAGGAATTATTGAATTATGTCAATCTCATAATAGTTTTTTCACAATAGGTGCATATGGATTTAATATGATATGAATGTCTACAAAAAAACCAAATATTAATAAGGAAATGCTGAAGATGAATATTAGTTATAGAAGATGCATCGATATTTCCGTTGTCTAATGCCCTCGTCTCCGTCTCTGGTTTTGGTACATATGGTGAAGTGTAACCGATTCTCTCTATGATGGATTCCAACCACTTTCATCTGCCTGTGTGCCCAGTCCCTCCATTTTCAATTCTTTTGTTTAGCTTCCTTGGTTCCTTAGGTACAAAGGTAGTATATCTATGCTGACCAGTTTCTCATATCGTAATGCAAAATATATGTATAGAAGGAATGTTAATCAATCCTACCTTATCATTAATGTCATCAACTCAAGCATATACTTTGTTTTATCCAAACATAATTATTGATTATCTAAAAATCTTTATTGATTATCTATTTCACTGAATAAACTATGGGATTTAGCTATTTCATTGAATAAAGAAAGGAATTTATCAAAACAGGGTTAATGAATCCTACCTCTTCAAAAAACACATTAAGGTTTCTAGACGAGATATGGCGAGTCTTTCCCATTGTATGGATCTTTCCCAAATATTGGAGGCCTGGTAGTAGAGATACTCCATGCAACCACTGCAATAAACATTTCCATGACATATTTTCTTATGCACACTTGCCTAGTAAGTCATCGGAATAGCATTACACACTCTCCCTAAACAATTGGAGCTTGATTTGGGCAGAATGAACTGTGGTGGAAAATGTAATACCCATTACCATATTCAACATCAATGCAGTTGTGGGTTGTGATTGAAGTATTGACACACAATAAAATTTAACATTTAAGAGTGCACAATACCTGAAACCTGGTAAGATCAGAAATGGGTATGATACATTTAAATAGATTAAAAACCCTGTTCAGAATGTTTTGTTGCTTATTAGCACCACAAATATTCGAAATCAAATAAAATCATTAGTAGGCCAAGAAAAACATGTTAACTGGGTACCACATTTGGGATTTAAAGATCCACGTACACAATAGGGCATTATAGAGCTCATTATATTGATCTTTAAATAAAATTTGAAACTGATATTATGACCTGAAATTTTAGGAATTCTATAAAACTCTGAGGACAATGATGAGAAGGCACGAGATGAATCTTCAGTTAGTTTGACATATCCAAAAAAAATTAAGGAGGAGGACTTAATATACTTCCAAGCTACAGATAACATGCTCAGCGGCAGAATCCCGCCAGGTTTCGGGCTGCTGAACAATTTGACGTTTGATGAATAATTTTATCATGGGTTTAACCACCGATATTTCCAGGATTCCAAGACTGCAATACATCAATGTCTCATTTAATCCTCATCTCGGTGGAAGCCTCTAGGAAAACATTTGGGGCACGACGTGCCTGCAGATTTTCTCGGTCGCATTCTCCAACATCTCGGGAAGGCTTTCGTCCTTCAAAGAATGCAAATTTGTTTACAAAATGGAGCTGCAAAGGAATTCCTTTTCCGGGTCCATTTCACAGGATATTGCCCATTGCCAAAATCTCTTGAATTTCCAAGTGAGTAGAAACAGACTGATGGGATCCATTATGCTGTAACTTGCAATACTGCGGGAAATTAATGAAATCAATTTGTCGCACAATATTTTGACAGGGATGATCCCTCAAGGCTTCGACGATTGTAGAACTCTAGATATTTTCAATGTCTTCTTTAATTGTCTCATCGGTTGCATTCCCTCTGATTGTCTTGTGTTCATAAATATAAGCAAGAGTGTTTTTGCTTGCAATCCTGGGATCTGCGCAGGGGTTCTGGTGTCGTGCTTGGAGCTCTCGGCGCTGGATTACTACTCATCCCTTGCCAAGAAACTTGGCATTATGGTTTGGGTAATGGGCGGCGCCAGGATGAGAAACTCACATAAAATCAAACCAGATAATAAGAAGAAATGTTTCAGACCATTAATCCTCGAATAATTTGAAAAATTTGGACTCAATCCCCTTAATAACAATTGTTTATCTTACATGCAGGGAAACAGACATGCATCTTATTTTACATGCAGAAAAAAGGAATAACACAAACACCCAAAGATTAAGTCGAACTGAATATAAAATTTACCATAAAAAATAGAGGTTCTACCAAACAACCACCGAAGACATATTTTCTCCCTGACATGGAGTGGAATTGCAGCAAAGTTTTGGAAGGAGAGAAAGGGTGATGCTTTCGAAAGGTTATGTGTGCCGCACAAGAGCAGGGTGCCGAGGCGAGTATATAGTGATAACAGGACGCATCTCACTGTTATGACCCAAGATTTTAGTGCATGCAATGTATACAGTTGGCCATACCTGAGCCCTTACAAATCGCTGCATGCAAGAGTGATGTGTTATTTAACCATCCATTTACTCTTATGTCCGTTAGATTTCAACGACACTTTAAGAAAGAATGTCCTCCGTTTGATTTCTGACTTTTGTCAGAATTAACAGGTTCAACTCCACTACAAGAACGCCTTCGGCGCAATAACACTTTTAAAACATAGTTGTATAAATACATGAATTTTCAATAATATAATTTCAAAATAGATATTAGCAAACTACGATGAATTAAAAAAGTTACAATTGATTAAAATTAACATTAATTAATATTATTTTAAATACAATATTTCATGTTTATTAGATTTTTTTATATTATTGTAAAAATGCAATAGTATTGCTAATGTTGAATAAAATTTAAAAATCTAACCATCCAATCATAGATGTTTATAATTGTATAGTAATACAACTAGATTTGATAAATTTTTTTTTTTCTAAAAATATATTAGTAAAACATATTAAAAAAAGTACATAAATTTACTTATAACCATATATTCCACTGTCCAATGTTAATATTACTGAATGGATAGGAACTTAAATTTACCTCTGCCAATGTAGAATAAAGAATTGTTGTTAGATGTAGGGGGGAGGGGCTAATAGGTGAACATGGTCCAATAGTTGACATGAGTCTTGAACACACAATACCCAATAGTTGTTATAGTACCACCTCATAGTTGTCATAATACTATCTAGTGGTTATTTATTTTTGACATAATAATTATGTAGAGTAGCCTATCACATCATGACATGTAAAATCTCTCACCCATGTACAAACATTAAAAATTCAATGTTTAAGCATTATCACCCATGTTCAAGTATTGGTTTCCACCATGGTTGTAGTGTAACTCAAATTTATTAGTTTAAATCAATTCAAAATATGACTTTCTCTCCAATTAAACATTCCAAAGAAAACATATAAGCTAAGACAAATCTGAACTACATATTGGTGAAAAAATCTCCATCCCACAGGGTTAACAATTGATTTTGTGGATCCCTTAACTTAGGGTGTACCACTAGTAGCCCCTCTCCCCTACATAGGATTAAATAAAGCCCATGGATCAATTAAAGATGCTCGAAATTTCGAGGACATGTGAGGGGAGATTCGTCTCTCTCTCTCTCTCTCTCTCTCTCTCTCTCTCTCTCTCTCGTAAACAATGAAAAGAAAATGCACGGAAAACTGCACTACCCCCATTTAATCAAGAGAAGAAGATTAATGCATACAAAAGCGATAGCTTGCACACATGGAGAAGAGAAAATCCGAGAGTGAGGGCTCCGTCAGACATCCCTCAACCCTTGATTCACGTATATGAGGGCACAACAGCCCCAGTCCAACATGCCATTATTCCATGTCACATCAACAATACAGAGGGAAAAATTCCTGTTTATATATAAATTTATTCAAATATTTATGAATATTTTATTAATGCAGATATAATAAAGAAAACAATTTTGGTCTACATCATACATTAAATACAGTAAAAAAATCAACGCATTCAGTAAGACTTGGGCTGCACCAAGGCTTGAGGTGAAGCTTGGTACGAAAATACTGTTCACGACCTGAAGCTCGATTTTCCCATGCATGTGCGTAGGCTCTCTGAAGGGCTACGCACATGAGATAGAAGACCCGAGCACATGAACAAAAAGGCCAGCGAGGGTAGGGTCCAATTTGGTGACAGCAACGGGCTATTTACCCCGGCCTGCGCACATGGAGGGAATGTCAAAGCAAAAATGCGAGTACATGATTTTGACAGGTGGCAATATAATATAAACTGTACTGCAAACTGTTATTACGTGGCGTGTTTTATTAGGTTGATTTGATTGAATATTTCAAAAATATATAGAAAACTGTGCCCAAAACTATCCGTATTCAGTGCGCCCTTGGTAAGCCTAGGCAGCAGTACTTACCGCTTGGTGAGCGCGTACGGAGAGCTCGGGGGTGCTGTAACAGTTGAAAATGCGCGCATTTTCATTGCATGTGCGCGAGCTAAGAAACTCAAGCTGGCCGAGCACTGTTTGCTGATGTCACATGAGGAGGTTCAGGCTGAAGTGTGCCTCCAGAGTCGAGAATGTCAATGGGCATTTTAATGATTTGATTGACTCATTTAGAGATCCACGTGTAATGTCTGTGTGACGTGTTTAGATAATATTGCTCATTTTTTGAAAAAACCAGATCAAAAAGAATTACGAAGCACAGCAGAAGAGCCTCAACTACAACAAAACCTATGATAACATGCGTAGGGACAGAACTAGGTCATCTTCGAACATGGATGACGACTGTACTTACGTGGAAGACGTAGGTGGTGACGCAGACTGTATTCACACATTAGATCTGACGTAACCGAATGTGTCATTGCAAACAACAAAAAATAATATTTTATCGTTGACCGCTGTACAATGGATAGTATGACAAAGCCCTAGGGGTTTTCACTTGTGAAAACGCCTTCGACATAATAACATACTTATTTAGGTCTGTTTAAATTATAATTGACATAATAACATACTTATTTAGGTCTGTTTAAATTATAACCTATTTTCCCGTAATTTGAATCCAACTTCAATTTTCTTGGAACTTGAACCTAACATTTTTCGATATCTCAAAACATAAAATTATACCGTAATAGATAACGTCATCAAATGGATTGAGCTGCTTTTGATGAACATTGTTTTTATTAAATTTATTTATTAAACATATTATTAAATCCATTAGCTCAAGAGAGTTTTCAAAATTTTAGAGATTTCTTAAGAGTCATAGGGACATGTTATCAATATTAAGGGGGAGTTTTTGGAAAAATTGTAATCTCTCCACCTACTCGTGCAATTAATATTTACTGCTCATTTGAAAATTGGAGATTTTAGGGATAAATATGAACTTAATATTATCACTGGATTTAACATAGATTTCATATAAATCCTTAAGAACCACCTATATTTAATTCCTTTAGGGTACATTGTAGTAGAATTTAGAAATTTCTAGAACCTTAAGCGCCTCAATAAATAAGAGGCCATTGCAAGTATTTTGTAAGAGAAAAGAAGAGCACCGAAGTGCTGCCAAAATTATAACAGAAGAATTTTACTTTTGTATGTTGAGCTTGTGTTGTGTTTCTCATTTCATCTACGAGTTGTGGTTTTTATTTTTTGTTTTATTTGTTGAGAGCACACACCCTCAGAATGGTTCTAGCCTCCTCCAACCCTTCAATTTAGATGAGAATGCAAATATTGCTATTGACATTTTAATGTAGTTTGCAGTATTATGTCTCATATTGAAGTTACTTTTGAGGTGGATACCAATTGTAATATGAATTTTTAGGAGTTGAGGATAACATTATGAAAATGTTGGAAAACATCACCATTACAATTGATGACGACACATGGACATGATGGTGACGGAAAGCTAAAGAGTTAGAAAAAAACAAGAATGTGAAAGAAAAAATTAATGCAAGAAACAATCTTGAAGCATATTTGTCTGAGATGAAAAATGCTATAAATGAAAAAAAACAAGTTGATAGACAAAATTAACTCCCAAGATTAAGAGCATGTTAAAGGTACCCACACATGTTAAAAATGGGATAAAATGTGTGCTCGAGGGCACCCTATGATAACAAATGCACGTTATCCCAAAAGTACTTGTTGTTGTGGAGGCTCACGAAAGGTCATTAGAGGGGCACTGAGAAACCTGCCAACATAGTACAATATTTAATGTTTGACAAAACGATTAAACATTAGACCAAATGCTACCTCAATTTATTATTTTTAATTACAATATTCAAAAATATTTGATAAAATTAACACTCCAACTACATGTGTGTAGAAACCTGATTTCATCCCTTTGACATCAACTTGAGGTGCCCTTTGACAATTGTGATTTTTTGCTCTTGTACAATGCCTATGAAAGAACCATTATATTCCAAATTGGCTGTATGATAAAACTAGCAATCATACGTGAAATGTATGATGCAAACACCAAAGGGGATGGAACAAAGAATAAAAACTTGAGGAAAAAAAAAAGAGGGAGAGGATGAGGGACGATGAAGAAGAGGTTTAAGGGAGGAGAAGTGCACTGTGTTCCATTGTATCAACTCTATCTTGCTCGCACTATTCATGTGAGTGCAATTTGCTTAAAGGGGAGAAACTTAAAAAAGGGGGAAATCCAAAAGGTTTCATGTTTGAGACCCAACTAAAATATTTGCTTCTTGGATCACTTTGTATCCCCCTTTTAAAATTTAAAGATGAAGTAATTACAAGAAAACATGCGATGCATGAATACTCATCGGTAGTTGAGCCCAACCATCGATCACACATACATGTTTGACGAGCGAATATTTTAGAATGAGACTTTATTACTCACGTGAGTGCAATTTGAGCTTAAAGTGGGCACAATAAATAAATGGAGAAAATTGAATATGTCTCAAGGTCGAAACCCAACCCCATTGCTTTCTTTATGTAGCACTTTGTAGCCTCACTTTTTAGTTTTAAGATTGAGTAAATGTAGGAGTAATTACAAGAGAAGAGGCGATGCGTGAGCAATCATTGATGATTGTGATTGAGCCCCTCCTATGATTAGTCATATGAGTGATAAGTAGATTTTATGTTCCACTTGAGCTCTGCTATTTTTAAATTTTATTTCTTTTACACCGTCAAGGTTGTTGAATGGACAATGTTTGATTTATTAATAATGACAAAGAGATAAATGGAAATATGGAAATGAAATAGTGAGAATTAAATTCCTTCATGTATAACACCTTTTCCATGGCTCAAATTGTAAGATTCAATTAATATTCGTTATATGTGCCCTGTTTGATCTTCTCAATATCGTGCACTTTATTCACATGAGTCCAATTTACATGTAAAGGGGTCAAAACAAAAAACAAGGAAAATCAAATAGGTTTCAAGGTCGAAACCCCACTACGAACAACGTCAAGGTTTTTTTTTGAACAACGTTTGATTTATTAGATAAGACAAAGACATAAATGGAAAGTTGGAAATAAAAAAGTGAAAACTAAATATCAGTATATATGACACCTTTCCCACAACTCAAATTACAACACCTAAATAATATCCACTATTTGTGTTACACTTTATCGACTCGATCTCCTTCACATTATTCACGTGAGTGTAATTTATGCTTGAAGGGGCCAAAATAAATAATGGGGAAAATCCAATAGGTTCCATGTTCGAAACCCAACTGAAATGCTTCTTTCTTGGACCACTTTGAAGCCCCCCTTTACACTTCTAAGCTTGAGTAAGTGTCGGGGAACAAATAATGTGTGAAGAATCATTGATAATTCTAGATTTAAGAAAGAATTTTAGATTTTTTAAGGTTGGCCACGTTTGTTTTCTTCTTTATAATTTTCTTTTATTTATATCTATGTTTCCTCTAAAATAGTCATTTTTTGCAATCCCTTTTTCTTCTCGTCGCCGTTTTTCTTAATTTTGAAAAGTATTTTTTTTTTAATTTTAAAAATAACACTTTTAAAACATAGTTGTATAAATACATGAATTTTCAATAATATAATTTCAAAATAAATATTAGCAAACTACAACGAATTAAAAAAGGTACAATTGATTAAAATTAACATTAGTTAATATTATTTTAAATACAATATTTAATGTGTATTAGATTTTTTTATATTATTGTAAAAATGCAATAGTATTGCTAACGTTGAATAAATTTTAAAAATCTAACTATCCAATCATAGATGTTTATAATTGTATAGTTATACAACTAGATTCGATAATTTTTTTTCTAAAAATATATTAGTAAAACATATTAAAAAAATAGTACATAAATTTACTTATAACCATATATTCCACTGTCCAATGTTAATATTATTGAATGGATAGGAACTTAAATTTACCTCTGCCAACGTAGAATAAAGAATTGTTGTTAGATGTAGGGGGGGAGGGGTTAATAGGTGAACATGGTCCAATAGTTGACATGAGTCTTGAACACACAATACCCAATAGTTGTTATAGTATCACCTCATAGTTGTCATAATACTATCTAGTGGTTATTTATTTTTGACATAATAATTATGTAGAGTAGTCTATCACATCATGACCTGCAAAATCTCTCACCCATGTACAAACATTAAAAATTCAATGTTCAAGCATTATCACCCATGTTCAAGTATTGGTTTCCACCATGGTTGTAGTGTAACTCAAATTTATTATTTTAAATCAATTCAAAATATGACTTTATCTCCAATTAAACATTCCAAAGAAAACATATAAGCTAAGACAAATCTGAACTACATATTAGTGAAAAAATCTCCATCCCACATGATAAACAATTGATTTTGTGGACCCCTTAACTTAGGGTGTACCACTAGTAGCCCCTCCCCTACATAGGATTAAATAAAGCCCATGGATTAATTAAAGATGTTCGAAATTTCGAGGACATGTGAGGGGAGATTCGTCTCTCTCTCTCTCTCTCTCTTAAACAGTGAAAAGAAAATGCATGGAAAACTGCACTACCCCCATTTAATCAAGAGAAGAAGATTAATGCATACAAAAGCGATAGCTTGCACACATGGAGAAGAGAAAATCTGCGAGTGAGGGCTCCGTCAGACATCCCTCAACCCTTGATTCACGTATATGAGGGCACAAAAACCCCAGTCCAACATGCCATTATTCCATGTCACATCAACAATACAGAGGGAAAAATACCTGTTTATATATAAATTTATTCAAATATTTATGAATATTTACGCCGAAAGGCGTGTCTATAATGGAGAAAGCCCGGGGGGGTCTGACACGGACGATGACAGTCAGGGCCGATATCGTTTGGTCGACGATGTACGGGCATTCGCGAGCCACACACATGGCGGCCGTGGAAGAAATGGTGAATAATTACGACTGTGCGCCTCTGGTAGTAGAGGAAATTCCTGGTCTTATCAAAGTTTACAGCGATAGATCAGTTGTATGGCAAGTAGAGCCATCGATTCCTGCAGCGGAAGATAAAGTGTTATACAAAGACGACGTTTTTGATGAGGAAATTCATCTGTGGACATGCCTCTACCTGCCGAAGACGAAGACAAAATCCAGGGTGCCCGTGTTTTTGCATTTTCACGCGAGTGAATTTTGTGTTCTTAGCCCTGATAGCCCCGCAATGCACAGAATGTGCCATCTATGGGCAGCCAAACTAGGCGTGATTATCATATCTGTGAAATACAGGTTAGCACCTGAAAATCGTCTTCCTGCTGCCTACCACGATTCCATCGCAGCGTTCAAGTGGCTGGAGGCAATGAAAAAAGGCGGCGCAGTCGCAGATCCATGGTTACAATCTCACTCCGACTTTTCCAAGATATTTGTGATGGGCGAAAGTGCAGTAGGGAACATTGTGCATCATCTGGGCATGTGGGCATCCGCAGAGGCCGAAAATGGAATGGAAATTAAAATCAAGGGAATGATTTTGTTATACCCTTATTTCGGGGGAGAAGATCGGATGCCGTCAGAGGAAGGAGGTCTGTCCCGATTTCCATTGGAGTATTTGGACGCGTTTTGGAGGTTGGCACTGCCTGTGGGAAGCAACAAAGATCATCCTTTCTGTAATCCCGTTGGGAAACACAGTGAGGATTTAGATTCTGGTGTTTCCATTCCGCCCATGCTTTTCGTGGTTCCGGGGCGTGACATGTTGAGAGACAAACAATTGCAGTATTGTGAGTTTCCGAAGAAGAAATGTGTGAAGGAAGTTGAGGTGGTTTTGTTGGAAGACGAAGACCACGGCTTCATTCATGTCAATGTGGATGGTCAAAGCTCTGTCGAACTTCACCGCTGCATATCTGACTTCATCAAATGAAAAACAGGGAATTCACTGTACTTACTGCATTCCTGGAAGTGTTAAAGTCAGGTCAGTCAATAAAATTATAGGGATGCATCAGTCACAAGTAGCACCAGCGCATGTAATAACGTTAGTATTATAAAGCTTTTTACATGGCGTGAACCAAGTTAGAAAGCCCAAGGGGCTCTAACATGGACGACGACAGCGAGGGTTGAGATCGTTTGGTTGACGATGTACGGGCAATCGCAAGTCACACACATGTCGGCCGTGGAAAAGTTCGCATTGGTTGGCACGTCGTGGAAAAGTTTGCATGGGTTGGCGTGTGGAAACTGAAAAAATTGACCAAAAGTTAGAAACGCGCCAAAGACAACTGTTTTTTCCTTTTTTGGCAAATTTTCCCATTTCCGGAGTTTTTCTGAAAATTGTAGAATGATGGAAAAAAATTTGCCATTTTTGGAAAGGGTCCGAGAAGATGTAGTAGCAAAAAATTGCACGTGCCATAACTTTCATTCCATGGCTCCGTTTCAGGGGTCGTTTTCTCTAAAAGTGTATATTTTTTTGAGTTCTACGCATTGATGGCAATTTTTTTCTTTTTTCATAAAATCTATTTTTTCACCTTTTTTGACGGTCCAGGAAGATGTAGTAGAAAAAACTTGCACGTGCCATAACTTTCATTCCGTGGCTCCGTTTCAGGTGCCGTTTTCTCCAAAAGTGTATATTTTCTCGAGCTCTATGCATTGATGGCAATTTTTTTATTTTTTCACAAAATCTATTTTTCCACCTTTTTTGACGGTCTGGGAAGATGTAGTAGCAAAAACTTGCACGTGCCATAACTTTCATTCCGTGGCTCCATTTCAGGTGTCGTTTACTCTAGAAATGTGTATATTTTCTCGAGCTCTACGCATTGAGAGCAATTTTTTTCTTTTTTCATAAAATCCATTTTTGCACCTTTTTTAACCAAACAACTTCTTGCAATCTTCTGAAAGAATCATGAGCTTTGATCGCCTGTAGACAGAATAGTAATTAAAAATACTAGATAGCTTTCCAAAACTCGACGAGTACTCCAGTTCTCGGACTAATCGTCCCACCTGCCAGCTTGACCGCAACCTACTTATTCAAATGTTGACTTCACATATCAACAAATGTGTAGGTTTTTTGGTTCTATTTTAAGAGTTCTTTTGGTCTTTGCACTCCAATTTGTGCACCCTCGGACAAAAGACTGAAGGCTATCGTAAAGGTCCCAACAAAAAGAAAGCATTAATAGCAATGAAAGAAAACGCTGCAAATACACGGTTTTGGCTGCAAATTTAAGTTTCTTTAACAAATTTTGAGTGTTTTTAAAGTTGTCGAGTATTCCCGAGTATTGGCCGAGATTTATGCAATGAGACATTTGCACATACGGAATACTCCACCCCATCCGACAACTAACGGGACACCATTTGAACAAGTCCTAGCGTATGCACTCAACATGAGGATAAATCTAAAACATTTGTATAGCTTGGAAATCATAAAATTTTACTATGCCGAAAGACATTTGCACACGCGGAATGTTTCGTCACTTCGGAAAATTACCTAAGCATGGATGCTAGAGATGATTTTAGTAAACCGATATATCGAATTTAGTTTATTAAATTTCATATTAAAAAAATAGTAAAAATGAAATTCTCAATCAATTGATAAAATCTTACTTTCATTACTACGTCAATCCTTAAAGGGTCATCCTAAATCACATGTTTTCCCTACAATTACTTGAGCTTACAACTAAAACCATGCTTAAAAAGTGCTAGAGGAAGTACACAGTGCATTCTCGTCTAGCACAACATGCCTTTTCGACTTCAAATGCTTAACAACCTTGTGTTCAATTAGTCTTGTGTAAAGCTTCAGATTGCTTCCCCAATTTTGATTTCCCCACCTTCACACTTCCTCGCCCTCATACCCCTTCTTCACCCATCTTCCTCTCGCATTGCTCTTTCCCTCCACTTTGACTTCCTCGCATGATAACTTTCGGCGTTTCCGTTGTACACTTCGCGTATGAAATACAACCAATAAAGTTACTAATCCAACAATGCGAAATACAAATTTGATACAAAAGAATGTGATCTTCACCATGGCAGGCATGTCTAGCGCGCGAGTCATAGGAATTAGGCATTCATTTTCGACCTACTTGATAACATATGCTCATAATTAATATTCATATAATAAACTACAATTTATTAAGAAATCAAGCAGATGAGTGGCTGAATCTATGTACCTTTCAATGTTAGTAATTGTTGTCAAAATGAACATATATACATAAGGAAATTGACGTGTTGAATTCCGTGATATAAAAACATACTGTGAACCCCAACATGGTTGGTGTGAGGAGAGTTGAAGATGGGGGACATATTGCTTCAGTAGTCCTTGTTGTCATCTATCGCTGCTGAGGCACAAACCATGGATCGATTCTCTGTAGACAGTGTGGGAGGCACATGAACAAGCACCAGATCCATGAGAATGTTTGTCGTGAAACCATCATAATAGGTTTTGAAATCCATGCTATTAATTTCATGATTAGGGGAGCAGAGAACATGATAATGAGAATCATCGCCATCGCCAGTGTAATGCACAAGGGAGCTATCCTCCTCACTCTGGACCAGCAGCCTTTCCAGGGGTTTTTTCCCTTTCTATAATACCCTTTTTCTCATCAGTGTACGACAAATTAGCGTTGTTTAACAGGCCATGGATCTTGTGGGCTGCGATGATTTTCTTTGTCTCATGTTTTATCATGTAGTCCAACACCATGTGACGATACTGTACGTACCCAAAATTGTAAGGTACTGTACTGCGGAACGGTGTAATAAATGCCCCAATGATGATACAGGTCTCTTCGCAAGGTGTTCGGGATCCAGAGAAGCTTTATGGATATGCGTTAACATCCCGCATGCCCTGCTTAGCCCCCGCGTGCTTTGTTGTCCTTTTTTTTTCCTCTCTTTTCTTGGGCTTTTTGGTATTCAGTGACGAAACCCCCGCCGCCCTGAAGGGCGGCGGTCCTGTAACTGCCCAGCCTTGAGCAGGGTGGCGGTCCTTGACGCGTTTTCCAGAACGTTCTTTTGACGGAACGCACGCAAAGTTCAACGCTTCACCAGATTTTCTTTGCCGACTTGAGCATGCATTTATGTTTTTGGTCCCCTGGAATAGTGTTTTTCCTTTGTTTATTGTTTAGGAGTTCAGTTTGGTTTTGATCTTTGGGTGTTTGAATTCCTATAAATGCATGATTTGTGCACATGCAAATGGCCCCTCATTCTTGTTTCAAAACTCACCATTTTCAGTAGTTCAGTCTTCTAGTTTGCTTAAGTTTGATAGTTTAAATCCTTTACATGCTTGGTTGCATTACTCAGCTGTTGGTAAGCCACAGATCCAACTTGTGCAAATAGTATTATTGTTTTTGGAGTAGAATAGTTTAGGCAGCCATTAAAGTTACAGGTTTTACTCTTCATACAGACTAGTTTCAGGTTCTGGACGCTTTTTTTTGCATGATTCGTAGTAGACCCCGCTAGGAATTGCATAGGCCAGGCTCTGTACTCTTGCGCTATCCCTCTCCTATCCGCATTCTATTCTGTCTGCATTCTGAAGGCTGTCCATTGATCCAAGTATCTATTCCTATTGATGCAAGCATTGCACGCTTTTCTGGATTCACGTGAGCACAAAGAACGAAGAGATCATACTGAGGGGACAAGAACACACACACACCATCGGATTCGCCACCGTTCTGCGAAATCCAGGTTCCATCTTTCAAAGTTTTAGTTAGAACTTATCAAATAAAGTAGTTAATAGCTTTATTTCAGTTATTTCCATTCTCGATATTGCCAGGGAAGTTGTGGGGATTGATAGTTTCTGAGAAACTATGATTCATTCCTCACTTCTAAGGTAGGATCGAGAATTTTGCAAATAGATTAGTTATTTCGTTGTTTAGAATAGATATACAAAATTGCACAGACAAATAGCTACACTCGGCTATTTTGTTTGTTTTACGTTATTAGTTTAGTTGTCAATTCTAAATATTTTAAATAGCTGCTTTCTTATAAATTGCCAGAAAATACAAAAAGAAATTATATATGCTAGAAGTGTACTTAGATTTTACTTTATTATAGTTTGTTTCATTACTGCTTTTGCATGACAATTACGGGACCTAGGGAGCCCAGGGAATACATTTTCGAGCCAATTGTGCCCCAGCCCAATATCGTAGTGGCAATAACTGACATTGACCAAAACCTTAGGATACAAGTCTTCCAAATAACAACAGACTTCCAACAGGTCAGGTCACAGTTGAGAGGGTTAAACATAGAAGACGACCAAGCACACACATTTTGGTCAAATCAGCCAAACTACAGGTTATCCTAGAAAACATCCGCATGACTGTAGAAGGATTTGAAAGAGAACAAATATTCGGGCGCGATCCTTTAGTTCCACAACCAGACGCTGGAGACACCCTCGTAGATATAGATACCAGCTTAAGAATTCAAGTTGCTAGAACACCTGTGAGGTATTCTGAGAAAATCGCACAATTACTGATTCTAAACGTAGAGGCTGAGAAAGCTTACGACTACTGGATACTAGGGATTAGAACTTGATCTCGCGTATGACCATAACAGGACCGCAACAACCAAGAGTCTACGGTTGTGATCCACAAATCCCACAGCCTAACGAATCCACAAGTCAGTTAGATATAGACACTGGCCTACGCACATTAGTATTTCAGTCTACTCCGATTCCACCTATCATCATTCAACAGTTGTCCCTACTAGACACAACAGCTAACGAAGCTAGAGAATTTTGGACTAGGCTAGAGAATCGTCCATAGAGTTGACTATATTCACCATATGACCCTATCAGGAGAAATACACGAAACCATCCCGGGTCATTTTCCACGCATCCCACAACCCATAGATCGAATCACGCCAGAGCTCGATATTGATTGGAGCCTTCGAGAAGTCATCCTCGCTGATCGATGTATCACACCAGCTGTCGAAGACATTAGACCAGTCCAAGTTAGAAGGGCCTTCTTTGCCTTAGATTCGCAAATACCATTAGTGCGTGTCGAAGAAATTAGACTCCCTAACTAGTTTGTCTGCATATTCTACCCCCACCGACTGTCTTGGCACGAACTAGGGAGGTCGGGTATGCGGAAGAGTCACTTGTTGATTTTCACGCTTGCCTGTTGCTTTTCCGACGTACAAAATTGGTGAACCCGACGTGAAATCAAATAATTATTTCACCTTCTCTTTGAGAAGTTTTATCTTCTCTCTTTCACCTTCGCTCTTTCCCATTATTCTGCGGGTATTCATATACCCCCCGAATATGTCGGGATTCGACGCATATGGCAGACCCCTCCTAGGTCTTGAGGCATACTACGCCCAACAGAATAGGGAATCATCACCCTCGCTCTTAGTATGGGGTGAAAACTATTCAACTAATCAGTTGTCAACGCAAACGCCAAGGACTAGATATAATTCGTCCTTCCAAGCAGAGGGGTTGGAGCAACTCGCTGAAACACAAACAGAGCCTTCAGGCTCAAACAATATGACATTGACTGGAGAATCTACTTCATATCCTCAGGTGTTACTTAGACCACATATTAGCAGACAATCATATCCATACTCAGTTCTAGATGACGAGTACTCAATACGTTATCCTAGGAATGAACAACGCTCTCAAGGCATGTACCCACCTGTAGGAATTTTGTAAATACAGCCCGAGTTCTCTCCTCAAGAAAATACCTCTATGCCATCACGTATAGAAAATACTCTCAGAGAAACTTGGAAAGATAGCAATCAGTTCATGACAGGCTATCACATGCCTATACAACACCAGGGTATACAACAAACGCCACCAAGGCACGATATCGTGACTTCACCAAACGAAGTCATTTCAACTCTAATAGAAAAGGTTAGAGGATTAGAACTTGCCCAAGCAAGTCAAAATTTGAAATTCATACAAACAGAGAGTTCCAATCCTCCGCACCATCCTAGCCAAGTAGATCTCCTCACAGGAGTGGGCACGTTAGGTATGACTCCTCAGTATTCACAACAAGTGCCAACTAGACCCACTATCGCTAGCACTGTTCCTCCTGGTCCGGTACAAAGCAATCCATTCCTGGATAGTACCCCTTCGTACTTAAACATGTACTCCCAAATCGCCACAAGGGGATATGTACTCATCCCCCAGCATGTTTTACTCAAATGCAGGGATTGCCTTATGCCCCTGCCAACGCGTACGTTACGCCATATCAACAACCCGTTCCGCCACTGCCTCCTCAACAGGCACCATCAATGGTTGAGACGTATGCGATAGGGACTTATTCAGAATATTTAAAGGAGCCCTTAGATTTCGCCATACGAAGCGTCATGCTTCCAAGGCCTCTTCCTGATTTTCCCAAATACAAAGGAGAAGGAGATCCGAATGCGCATATCAAAGCTTACGCTACAGCCATTCGAGAATTACTCCCATGGGATGGGGTTGTTGCTAAAATATTCCCCAAAACGCTGGAAGGCATTGCCCTCGATTGGTATTACAGAATACCCGAGGCTTCCATACATTCATTCAAACAACTCGTGTCTGAGTTCATCAAAGCCTTCGACATGAACAAACTATTAAGGACAGGAATCAGGGAGTTCTTGCACATCAAGCAAGAACATAACGAGTCTGTCGCCCATTTCATCCAAAGGTGGCGCACAGTCCTTTATTCCTCGGCAAGCGCTCCAAATATGGATCAGATGGAGCTATGCGATTTATTCCCTCATTCTCTTAGCAAAGAAGTGAAGGAAGAAGTCCAGAAGTTCCCACTAAGGACTTATGACGAAGTACTTGAGAGCGCTCTACGAATAGACCAGGCAGCAATAGATAGTGGCCGTAAGACGTATGGAGAAAATGGGAGGTTAATCACCTCCACTCAAAATACTACAACTACCACAAATGTCAATCAAGGACCCAAAATCCTTAACAAAAATCGTGGGGTAACAACAGATGGGGTAACTGACCAGCCCAAGAGGGTAAATGTCGTTAATACTCCGTCACAAACAAACAACCAAAGAAACAACAATTTTACCCCCGACGGTCAATACGGCGGATTTTAATAATCCACAACAACAACAACGGCGAAATCCCATGCAAGGGCCAAGCCAAAACTCATTTGGTTACCAAAACCAAAGTCAAAACCAAAGACAACAATTCCAAAACTTTAGTCCTAATAGGCAACAGTTTGATTGGAATTTTAGGCCACAATACACACCAAACCAACAAAATAGGAATTACAACCCCAATTCTTATTGTGGTTTCCATAAAATTTGGGGTCATGACACTAGAACGTGTCGTGACTACAACAAATTCATGCAACGCTTGCCAAATTGAACAAAAACATTTTTTTATGGATATGTTCTTAGCAGATCCTACGTCACCAACGGCAAGTACCTTCCCAGGGGAAGTTTCCCCTCAGAATGCCCCTCTAAAGATCTTTAATGATCCACTCCCCAAATCATGATAGTGATAGGTTGAAACCAACTGGAACAAACAAAGGCGCAATAATAGGAAACAACGATCACGACGCCTCAACTTCGCTAAATCCGTTAGTCGCGCCACAACTAGGAAGTCAACCGCGACCTAAGGTAGTTGGATTAGTGGAGTTAGACTCTGAATTACCCGTTGAAGCAATTACGAGGACACGAGAGTATTTCTCTCAACCAAGTCCAAGCCATCTGCTGGAAACAGATAACATCCAGCAAACCGTAGCAAAACCTATGGGTGCTTACGATCTAATTAATGATCTAACAAAAACCTTCTCGCAATATTTCATTCCTTGATTTACTAAAGAATTCCCCTGCTCACAGGGCTGCTCTTTTAGAGGCGTTAGGTTTGGGTCATTTAATTAGTATCACTCCACCACCAGAAGCACAAGTAAATCATATAGACTTTGATGTTTATCCTCTAGGACAGGCGGATAGGGATGTCAAATTCATATTCGAAATAAGTAAAATGCCTACAGATGCTGAGATCACATGCTGAGGCGATCCAGCCCTACACTTGCAAGTACAGGTTTATAATAATTATGTAAAATGGGCAATGGTTGACGACGGAGCCGCAGTTTAACATAGTCCCTTTCTCTTTTCTCCAAAAATTGGGATATGGTGAAACAAACTGTTCCACTACTCGAAACACCTTGAGAGGCTATGATAGCCTCAAAGCCACTTCGATAGGAACCATAATACTACCGGTCACTTTGGGACCTAAAACAATCCTGACTGAGTTTTATATTATAGATCAGGAAACTAACTATAATATGATCCTCGGTCGACCGTGGATACACCGAATGAAGGCAATCCCTTCCACGCTATTTCAAGAAGTAAGATTCTTGCATCTAGGAAAGGTATTTGTAGCCAAAGGTAATCCAAAGCCGTTTGACGTGCACCTAACTGATTTAAAGAAGTGACCAGGTGTACACTCGGAATTTGAACTTCCAACAAACCAACTTAATAAACCCACTGACACAAAGTCAAAAGAAAATTTGGTACCTACGATGGATCTTTGAAACCATCAGCGTAGCCAAAACAACCCCAATTCCTGGCGGTTTAAAACTAAAGAAACTGTATCATTAGGGACTACTGCAAAAATCGTTGAATTAATAGAACAAGATTCACCAATGTTCTTATCATTCGATTCAGTAGGCATGGGATTTTCCCTAGGTTTTGGTTCTCTTGCCAGCAGAAGATCTCTGTATGGTAGAAGTAGAGTGTGCAAAAATAGTAGATACACCTACATCCATACTCCCGGCTAAGTATTGGACTCTCCAATTTCGATGGAGCTAAATGCCGTTTTGGAGTGGGGGGCAGGTATAATTCTTACCTCACCCGAGGAGAAGGTACTCCCATTCTCTTTTAAGTTAAACTTTGAATGCACAAACAACGGCGCTGAGTACGAAGCTCTCCTCCTTGGTCTTACCTTAGCCAAAAGAATTGGTATTGATAACATCAGAGTCCTCGAAGACTCGTAATTAGTGGCAAACCAAGTTTCTAAGGTATATGAAACTAAATCCGAACACTTGCAACTTTACAAAAATGTTGTTTTAGATTTGAGTAAGGCGTTTAAACTTTCATATCCATTGAGGTGGTCCCGCGAGAGAAAAATCTTCTCGCCGATTCAATAGAAACTTCGGCATCACGCTTCACTCTAAGCAATGAGCTAGAAGATACTCACTTCACAGTATCCATTCGTAACGAACCATTGATAAAAACAATGACAAATCCTCTTTCAAGCGGAAATAAATCTACCGTCCTAGACCATGTTGGAAATGATGCGGCTACTTTGGATTACTTTAAATGCCTATGCAATATTACATCTTTCTTATCACATGCTAGATTTATCCTCTGATTCCACATTCATCTTCCTACTTCGAAAATCCTCGTAACGAATCTTCCCTCACAAAAAGAACCATATAGCATATACCGCGGGTGGAAAACGGGGATGATTTGGAATTTACCCCCCGCCACCGCCTGAGTTCGAAGAGGGTAACGCCTCTTTAATCGAAGAAACAATCGATGTCAACATCGGAACGGAAGAATGAGCCAAGAATATTTAAAGCTAGGTTCTTTGTTAACCCCAGAGGAAGTAGAGATACATACTGAAGTTCTCAAAGAACATCAGAAGGCATTTGCATTTCATTACAAGGAGATGACGGGAGTTGCACCCCACATTGCGGTGCACAACCTCGTCACTAGATTAGATGCAAAGCCAATTAAGAAGAAATCAAGACCTATGAAGCCCAAGGTAGCCCTCATGGTAAAAGAGGAGGTAATAAAACTCCTTCAGGTAGGATTTATTAAGCCAGTTGACTACTCCCAATGGGTATCTAATATCGTTCCCGATCTAAAAAAAAACGGAAAGATACGCATCTGCGTAGATTTTCGGGACATCAACAAAGCGTGTCCTAAAGACGATTTCCCATTACCATCCATAGATGTTATTGTTGATGCAACCGCTGGTTTTGAAATCTTGTCTCTCATGGATGGATTCTCGGGATACAATCAAATCAGAATATCTGAGCAAGATCAAGCTAAAACCACCTTTATAACTCCTTAAGGAACCTATTGCTACGTTGTTATGCCATTCGGTCTCAAGAACGCCGGGGTGCTATGTACCAGCAGGCTATGACTTATATATTTCACGATCTAATTCATAAAATCATGGAATCTTACGTGGATGACTTATTGGCTAAGGCCAAAAAGTGCTGTGACCATCCCTGAAGTACTCCGCATCATTCTTTCACACCTAATAGAATACTGGAGTTTACCCTGAACCCGGAGAAATGCATCTTTGGTGTAACAGGAGGAAAGCTCCTAGGTTACATCATA
Source organism: Taxus chinensis (assembly GCA_019776745.2). Taxonomy (NCBI): domain Eukaryota; kingdom Viridiplantae; phylum Streptophyta; class Pinopsida; order Cupressales; family Taxaceae; genus Taxus; species Taxus chinensis. Next base: position 51,978,861 of record CM034152.1, read on the forward strand.
TCGTCACGAGGGATCGACATTGATCCAACCAAAATTCGGGCTGTCCTCGAAATGGTCCCACCTTCGAGTGAATCTGGAATCAGATCATTTCTCGGGAAGCTGGGTGCAATCCAGAGATTCATCCCAGACTTAAGCTTCGCTATTCATCCAATCAATAATTTACTCAAGAAAGACTATAGCATTGATTGGACTGAAGACTGCAACGAAGCTTTCAACGCAGTTAAACGTTTCTTACTGTCACCACCTACGCTAATTCCACCTAAGCTAGATCGCCCGTTAATTCTATACTCACGGGCTACCGATGTCTCGCTGGCCTGTATGTTGGCCCAGGAAGACGATGACAAGAGAGAGCGTGCAATTTATTTCATTAGCCGAACATTGCTCGACTACGAAACACACTATACACAAGCAGAACGAGAATGCCTTGCCATAGTTTTCGCAACCAAACGCCTAAGACACTACATGCTAAATCAAGAGACAAGGGTCATGGTAAAAACTGACCACTTACGAACCTTCCTCACACAAGGGTCCCTGTCTAAAAAGGCGGGATGCTTTATAACCTTAATGGGAGAGTTCGAATTAACTTTTGTAAACCAAAAGTCAGTTAAAGGGCAAATCATCGCAGATTGGTTAGCTAATAACCCGCTAGACGGAGGTGACTTAGTAGACTTAGACTTTCCAGACGAATGCGTGTACTACGTCGAAACCCGACCTGCTATATCTGAGTGCCCTTGGTACGCTGATATCATTAGTTATATCATGGACCATAGGTACCCAGAAGGAGCTACACCTCAACAAAGAAGGCGGTTATGCATTATCGTAGCTAAATACGTCATTATAGAGCAGGTGCTCTATCGGAAAGCATTCGATGGAATGCTCTTAAGGTGTGTTGACACAGAAGAGTCCAAGAGGATTCTCCATGAATCCCACAGCGGTATATGTGGAGGCCACTTCGGCGGCCACGCAACCACTCGAAAAATACATCGAATGGGCTATTTTTGGCCCACTCTAGAACATGACGCAATAGAGTTTGCACGCAGGTGTCATAAGTGCCAAGAATTCTCCCATGAGATCCACATGCCGGCACAAGCTTTGCAACCAATCACTACTCCGTGGCCCTTTTCTACATGGGGCCTGGACTTGATAGGGAAGTTCTCTCCCTCATCCACAGACGTCCACAATTTTATAATCACGGCCACTGAATATTTCACTAAATGGGTAGAGGCTATGCCTCTTACAACTGTACCTGGTTCTGTAATCGCTAAGTTCATTTTGAACCAAATCATTTGCAGGTACGGTATCCCGCAAATCATCATCTCAGATAATGGAACTTCTTTCAAGAATGAAGAAGTTCGTGAGCTATGCAACAAATTTAAAATCAGCCATCATACGGCTTCCTTGTATTATCCCCAAGCCAATGGACAGGCTGAAGCAACAAACAAAACGCTGAAAGCCATTCTCCTTAAAACAGTGAAGTTATATCCGGCCTTGTGGGCCCACCGAACCTCAATAAAAACACCAACGGGAGCAACTCCTTTCTCGCTGGTATTTGGGTCAGAAGCAGTTCTCCCACTCGAAGTTGAAATCCCCAGTCTCCGCATTTCGCTATAAGGGATTCTGGATGAGGACGCTTACAGAGAAGCACGTCTTTCTCAATTAGAAATCCTGGATGAAGCTAGGTTAGATGCTGAACAATGACATAGAGTCTATGCCGACCGAATGTGCCGGCAGTATAACAAGAAAGTCTATGAACGTGACATATACGAAGGTGACCTAGTTCTGAGGTTAGACAGCCGGATCGACAAGAAGACTGGCGAAGGAAGGAAATTCCGGCCCAAATGGTTGGGCCCGTACTGAGTCACGAAGGACTACGGGAATGGTGCTTATCTCTTATGCACGCTAGAAGGTGAGGAGTTTGGCGAAACAGTCAATTCCCTCCACCTCAAACGTTTCTATGCATAAGCAGCAAGCGCTGCCTATATAACTATCTACATCGCATTTTCATATAAATTAGGATCATTTTGTCCACTTGTTCTTACACAAATTGTGATCAAGGAATCTATTCTCAAAGCAATTTATTTCAAACTCGTGATGTTTCTGGCATGAAGTTCTTTAATCATACCTCTCCATCTTCGATATCATCAATCAATTCAGAATCTTTTATCTAATAAAATCAGACATGACAAAGTCTTAACGGTAACCATACCAAGCTCTGCAAGTTTGTTGTCACTTTGGTTTCTTCTTAGGATAGGTGTCTTGCCTATGGTCTGTTCTAGAAGCTTCATGGTGTCACATCTATCCCATATGCACATCTCTTTGGAAATAAGAATATACTGACATCTTACTCAAACAAACAAGTCAAGAAGTGATTAAACAGAAAATTTTATTTTTACACATTTCCTTGCCCCACCAACCTTCGGTGATGAGCTTACGTCTCTTACTAGTGACGTAGGGTTGGGAAAGGATGGAAATGCCCTTACTCGCCTATGCCTTGCCCACGGTTATAAACCCATGCTTCTTACAGGTAGCATGGGGCAAAGTGTAGGGGGTCCTCTAGACAAAGTAAATGTTAAAAGGTCATAAACAAACAATTCAAACTTTGAGTCAAAAACGAATGAATCAGATATTCAAAATTCCAAAAAGAGTTAAAAATCCTAAAAACCCAGATTTTGTCTACTATGTGGCCATCTACGGGTCTAAGTCTGGATAAACCGCAAGGTAAGTTACATCCAAAACTATGAAGTCATTCAGGTAGAGTAAGCTTGTAGTTTTCAATTTGGTTCCACCAAAGCTTCGTCTGTCTTTCATCACTATCACTTCACCATATTTCATAACTTGCGCCCTTCTTGGCTCTTGGTGATGAGCCCTCGCATCTTACTAGTTGCGCGGAGTTAAGAGTGGGGCAAATTAATCTGTTCATCATACTGGTTGTTTTCATCACTATGCCAAAACAAATACAAGTTATCCAAATTGCTAATAAAAGTTAAGATTCAAGATCACAGTATATCTACAATATCATGTATCAGCATCATGAAATACAAAAGGAAGGCAAACATTTGCATCATCTGTTTCCCATTGCATACATCCTAGAAAGCATATAAAACATACATCGTAGTATACATGAGAAAGCTGGAAACAGAAAGGGAAAACACAAGTGACAAAGTTTTGATCCAAAATCGACGCATATATATAAATAATCAATGTTTGTATACAATGCCATCATGCACTAGGCATGGTCAAAACGCTCAAAGAGCCCGTGATACACAAAAGAATCTATAATACAAAAATACAGAGAGCCAAGTGGCCTCTCAACCCCTGCGCGACCCCGCCGAAGGTGCGCGCCCTCGCCTAGGACTACGGCTACGCTGGCGCTCTGAATGGACGGAAGGCTCAGGATCTCGAGGGGTAGTCGCGGTCTCACCATGAGAATGGCTCCTCATAAGGCGCTCGGCTGTCCTATAGCCTGCCAACTCTGTACGGAGAGTCGACACCATCTTGGCCACATGCCAAACGGGAGCAAAGATGTCGGTATGCCTGCTGGCTGCTGAGGGCTCCCCGGCATCTACGGATAGCTCCGCACGAGTCTTATCCATAGGGATCATCAGAGAATCAGTACATACCCTACAGATTAGATCCCGCCACTCGTCAACAGTCTCTGCAAAACAAAGAAGAAAGATGAATTAGAAACTAGGCAAGAGGCTAAAAAAATACAAGATACAAAATATAAGGAGGGATAGCAGTTAAAACAAGTCCTAAATCAAACTAACACTGAAAGGGAGAGAGGATAACTTACTCGGATCACCGGGCCTCCAAGATGGGTCACTAGGGCCAGCACCCACTGCAGATGCCACCGCCGACTGAGGAGCTGCTCTTGTAGTTGGGGCAACATGACGCCCCGCAACGGACTCATCATCTCCACCATGGCCCCGGGAGAGTGGCTCCTCGGAAACCAGAGTCTCTCTCTCTGCGCTCTGCTCTGCCCTCTCCGCCTGTATGATATCCTGAGTGTCATGCCACTCAGGATCACTCTCGTACCGTCTGCTCCTCTGACCCTCCCTCTGTGGACTCCTCAGAATCGGAGTCAATATCTATAGGGTCATCGCTACTATGAGCAGGACCCACGGTAATCCGAAGTAAAGGTGCTCGAGGCGCACCAGCTCTCCCTCTGGCCCGAACTATCCCCCTGGCTGCAATAGGAATGCCAGGGGTAACCACTGTCCAACCACGGACTCTAGGCCCCCCTCTAGCCTCCCGAACTGATCTGTAAACTGGTGCTACTGGAGGAAGCATGCCCACATATGGGAGGCCAAAATACTGAGGAACCCTGCTGAAAGGATGTACCTCCACCCGTCCCACACGGTCAATAAGCTACCTTGTGATGGAACAGGAGACCAATGTCATGGCCTCCTCTCCCCATATGCCGGCCATAAGCTGGTACGGTGTGGCCTCCATGTCTGCTATAGTGAGGGAGGATACTGGCTGGTGAGGTGCTCTAAGCACCGACATATCTGACCATCTGGCCACCCTCACAGCCCCAGGATCTGCCACCTCCACGCCTCTGCCATAAGGAATAAAATTGCTCATACACCCAACTCATGACTAGAGTTGGGTGGCTCAACGATTGTCCCTGTAGACGGACCACCCTATATAAGTCATGATAGGTGGTCCCCAAAATGTCTGCCCCCCAGGCGTATATCCGGCCATGCCCCTCTATCTGTGCAATGATGGGGGCCTAACAGTATAAAAAAGTGTCCCCCTCCCTTGTCCCCAATCAGTCTCGAGGCAAGGATTCCCATGATGGCCTATCGAAATATGGGGATGGGCAAAGAAGGGATGGATCTGACTCTCACCCCCTTCTTTGACCCCGTGGAGATGACTGCATCTCCCATATATGTCACCCACTGTGCAATCTGTGCCCGTGAGCCTGCTGTCTCTAATGTAAGTCGCCTCCCAATGGATCGGGACCCCCAGAATGCGGTAGATGTCCTCTAATGTAATGCTCCACTCACCATGGACCCCTAGCAATCGAAAAGTGTTCCGATCTGCATCCCAGTATGAGAATAAGTCACAGAGTATGTGACTGGACGGAGCAACGTGAGGCACACGCGATATCCGCAATATGCCGGCCCTCTGCAATGTGTCCTCCTCATCTGCTAAGAGGGCATCCAATACCCCGGGCAGCCAGTCACATTCTCTCTCCCGGGCTCCATCTAATATACTCCTCCTTCGCCTGCATACACCCAAAAACACACAAAATAGAGTAAGTTAGTATCTAAACGATATCAAGAGAGTCATAAAAACATACACAAATGCTAAAAATACAAGTGTAAGTTTTCAAAAGAGGTCCTTTTGCATTCTGTGCAAAACCACCGCCTTGGGCAGGGGGGTGGTTTTGTAACCACCGCCTTGAAGGCGGCGGTCTCGTGACCGCCGCCCTAGACAGGGCGGCAGTCATGTAATCCGCCGCCCCTGGCCAGGGCAGCGGTTGCGGTCCGAAAACCTGCGCGGGTTTTTAACCCCAAAAAAGCCAAAAACTGGCAAAAAATGACCATTTTAGCTAAAAACAAAGCCTACCCAGTAGGCACCCCCCATAGATGGACCTTTTAAAACCTAACATTTTCAAAAATGACCCCCCCATTACAACAAATTTAGCATTTCAAAATTAAAGAGGGAAAAAGCACAAAATTGAAGAAAAACCAACCTGTGATCTCGTGGGGTGGCGTTCCGCACGTGGAGGCATGATCACTATCTCGCTGTGGACATTTTGACTCAACTCACATGAGAAACCGTTACCGTGGGCCCCAGAGCTCAAAATCTATCAAATCAACTCGTGCAAATGAATAGGAAAATGGGCCCACTTTTATATATTATAGCGCACTAATTCGTTTTAAAATCCCCTTTTCACAGGTTTCGGAGCGCCAACGGAGGTAAGTTTCTATCCTCACACTAATGGTACGTCCTCTTCCCCTATTATTTTAGTGTTTATTTTCCAAGATTATTGTATCTATCTACACTTGAGTTCTCCTTTCATTTTGTAGGTAGCGGGGAATTTCGGGATGGTGTCATTTCGACACACGGACGTATAAGGTATAACTTCTAGCTTCCCATTTCAGGACAGCCATACTCGAACCCACTCGTTTTACGCCTCTTCATGGCTAAAACACTTCTCCGAAGGGGGCAATATGTATGTACCCAAAATTGTAAGGTACTGTACTGCGGAAACGGTGTAACAAGTGCCCCGATGATGATACAGGTCTCTTAGCAAGGTGTTCGGGACCCAGAGAAGCTTTACGGATATGCGTTAACATCCCTGCATGCCCCACTTAGCCCCCACGTGCTTTGTTTTCCATATTTTTCCCTCTTTTCTTGGCATTTTGGTCTTCAGTGACGAAACCACCACCCTGAAGGGCAGCGGTCTCGTGACCGCCGCCCTGAACAGGGCGGCGGTCTTGTAACCCGCCGCCCTGTGTAGGGCGGCGGTCCTTTACGTGTTTTCTAGAATGTTCTTTTGACAGAACGCATGCAAAGTTCAACGCTTCACCAGCTTTTCTTGCTGACTTGAGCATGCATTTATGTTTTTGGTCCCCTGGAATAGTATTTTTCCTTTGTTTATTGTTTAGGAGTTCAGTTTGGTTTTGATCTTTGGGTGTTTGAATTCCTATAAATGCATGGTTTGTGCACATGCAAATGGCCCCTCATTCTTGTTTCAAAACTCACCATTTTCAGTAGTTACAGTCTTCTAGTTTGCTTAAGTTTGATAGTTTAAATTCTTTACATGCCTTGGTTGCATTACTCAGCTGTTGGTAAGCCACAGATCCAACTTGTGCAAACAATATTATTGTTTTTGGAGTAGAATAGTTTAGGCAGCCATTAAAGTTGTAGGTTTTGTTCTTCATACAGACTAGTTTCAGGTTCTGGACGCTTTTTGTTGCATGATTCGTAGTAGACCCTGTTAGGAATTGCATAGGCCAAGCTCTGTACTCTTGCGCTATCCCTCTCCTATCGTCGCATTCTATTCTGTCTGCATTCTGAAGGCTTGTCCATTGATCCAAATATCTATTCCTGTTGATGCAAGCATTACACGCTTTTCTGGATTCACGTGAGCACAAAGAACGAAGAGATCATACTGAGGGGACAAGAACACACACACCGTCGGATTCGCCACTGTTCTACAAAATCCAGGTTCCATCTTTCAAAGTTGTAGTTAGAACTTATCAAATAAATTAGTTAATCGCTTTATTTCAGTTATTTCCATTCTCGATATTGCCAGGGAAGTTGTGGGGATTGATAGTTTCTGAGAAACTATGATTCATTCCTCACTTCTGAGGTAGGATCGAGAATCTTGCAAATAGATTAGTTATTTCGTTGTTTAGAATAGATATACAAAATTGCACAAACAAATAGCTACACTCAACTATTTTGTTTGTTTTACGTTATTAGTTTAGTTGTCATTTCTAAATATTTTAAAATAGTTACTTTCTTATAAATTGCCAGAAAATACAAAAAGAAAATTATATATGCTAGAAGTGTACTTAGATTTTACTTTATTATATTTTGTTTCATTACTACTTTTGCATGACAATTACGGGACCTAGGGAGCCCAGGGAATACATTTTCAAGCCAATTGTGCCCCAGCCCAATATCGTAGTGGCAATAACTGACATTGACCAAAACCTTAGGATACAAGTCTTCCAAACAACAACAGACTTCCAACAGGTCAGGTCACAGTTGAGAGGGTTAAACATAGAAGACGACCAAGCACACACATTTTGGTCAAATCAGCCAAACTACAGGTTTATCCTAGAAAACATCCACATGACTTGTAGAAGGATTTGAAAGAGAAAAAATATTCGGGTGTGATCCTTTAGTTTCCACAGCCAGACGCTAGAGACACCCTCGTAGCTATAGATACCAGCTTAAGAATTCAAGTTGCTAGAACACCTGTGATGTATTCTAAGAAAATCACACAATTGCTGATTCTAAACGTAGAGGCTAAGAAAGCATACGATTACTGGATACTAGGGATTAGAACTTGATCTCGCGTATGACCATAACAGGACCGCAACAACCAAGATTCTACGGTTGTGATCCACAAATCCCACAGCCTAACGAATCCACAAGTTAGTTAGATATAGACACTAGCCTACGTACATTAGTATTTCAGTCTACTCCGATTCCACCTATCATCATTCAACAGTTGTCCCTACTAGACACAACAGCTAACAAAGCTAGAGAATTTTGGACTAGGCCAGAGAATCGTCCATAGAGTTGACTATATTCACCATATGACCCTATCAGGAGAAATACAGGAAACCATCCCGGGTCATTTTCCACGCATCCCACAACCCATAGATCGAATCACGCCAGAGCTCGATATTGATTGGAGCCTTCGAGCAGTCATCCTCGCTGATCTATCTATCACACCAGTCCAAGTTAGAAGGGCCTTCTTTGCCTTAGATTCGCAAATACCATTAGTGCGTGTCAAAGACATTAGACTCCCTAACTAGTTTGTCTGCATATTCTACCCCCACTGGCTGTCTCGGCACGACCTCGGGAGGTCGGGTACGCGGAAGAGTCACTTGTTGATTCTCACGCTCGCCTGTTTCTTTTCCGACGTATAGATACGCTTCATGTAGTTCTTTGTCACCATCTAGCTATTCTGCCAGAGCTCTTAACATACAGTTTCCATCTTCTTTTATGCCCACAATTCTTAAATCCTCCGTCCCTTCCTCCTACCCCTCCTCCGTCCCTTCCTTCTACCCTTCTCCTCCTTCCTCCTACCCTTCGCCTCCTCCTACCCTTCTCCTCCTTCCCCTCCTCCATCCCCTCCTCCTCCCCTTCTTCTCCTTCCTCTCCTCCTCTTCTCTTCCTCCTCAACGTCTTCCTCCCCCCTTCCTCTGCCACCTCCTCACGTTTGGGGTTAGAACACTGAATTCTTGATTAAAATTGTGCATATTGAAAGCTTGCAAAAATGATGGATGCCGGCGTATCTCTTGAGATCTCTTTTAGGAAGAGATCTTCCTGAAAGAAATTTCACACTAAACCTTTGTACAGATCCCCAGAAACTGACCCAAATCTCACCAATTAGCCACGTAGATTAATTTCTTGAAAGATATCTTTTACGAATGTTTGAAAATTTAAGAAGTCATGGTTGTGATTACGAATAAAGTGGGACCCATGCTAATACACAAACGTGGTTTTATGGCAGATTTGTACTTGTTCGAAAGCAAAAGATGTGTATAGTGGATTTTATAGCCTGGAAACAATTTCAAGACTCATTGGCAATGATCAAATTTGAAGGGCTACTCCAAATTTCATTGTGAAGGGTGTATATTTAACCAACCCTTCCATGATGAAAAGTAATATATATATATAGTTACATTTCACACGACAAGAATATATCTACAATATACGTCAAAAAATAAATAATAATTTTTTAAATTAACAAATATATTTAAACACAAAAAATTCCCAAAATCCCGTTAAATATAAAATCTGACTAGACTTGAGTATTAAGGGTATGTTTCTGGTGTAGGAAGGTATGAAACCAAATAGAACACAAACCACATCTTGAAATCCTTCACTTATAATTCACTCAATTTACACATGTTTGTATAAGTTTTATGAAAATAGGGAAATCCATTTCGAGATATAAATTACAGCCTAGCTAGGACTATCCATTTCATAGACTACACCATGATAATTTTTCATTTATGAAAAATCAGGTTACAAATCCATCAGTGACGTTGTTGTGTGATCCAAACAACATTTAGCAACCATGGAAGTGCAATTTCCATTGATGATAAGGAAACTAAATGTGCATTGAAAGAAAGTTAAAGAGGAGGAGACAAAATCATTCAAGGACCATAAGCATACCTATGCCACACGTAGAAATCTCATTAGACCATCCATGGGCCATCGCTCACCACTTCAACATTGGATTTTCTATTTCCAAAAAAATGCATTTGCTCATGTGGTACTGGTATTATTCCTCAATGCTATTGATAGCATAGAATCAAAGTATGGAGACTCACAAATGACATGCAATGTACATGACTTCAAAATCTTTTCATTGTAGACTGTAGAATATTTTCAAAGAATCATGTATTGGAGAAATATAAATTAAATTAAATGCAGCCATTTAATGGAGTTCTCAATTGTGTTGCAAGTTGTAGCAATCCCAATTCCTAATCCCATCTTGCAAGATTGTTAACATTAGTATACAATATCAAACATTTTCAAATTATTTTTTTATAGACATTACTTTTATATTTTCATGGTGAATTGTAGTATTGATATCAGACATTAAATTGGAACTAATAGTATATCCCACTGCCTACTTCCCATTGACTCAATGATTCATTAATTTTGATGAAACATCGTACACCCACTCTGGGATTTGTAACTAACAAGTGACTAGAAATTTTTCATTTCATAACTTCTTTTGAAACTTTATGTGATAATTTATACTTCTATTTTGTCAGGAAATTTACAATTTTTGAATTTATTTTGACGGCTAATTTTTTGTTTGCATTTTTATGATGGGTTGCAAGCCCTTGGATGGGTTATGACGAAAGGCGTGTTCTATATTAGAAAGCCCGGCCCTTTTTGACAAGTGACAGAGGCATCGACGACTGAAATTTTTTGGTTGGCGAAATACAAACTTATATCTGTCGTTCACGTGGTCTCGAACATTTGGGTAGGAGTGGTGGGTGCCTAAGAACTGTCAGAAGCATCGTCTTTCCTGGGAGGGAGGAAATTATTAAACATGGATATTTAATGTAAAACATATAAGTTTTGTCACATGTGCGGCTATGCCATACGCAAAGCAAAGAAGAGATAGGACAAGTAGACGTATGGTCGCCCTTGCTCTGTGGCAGTGTATGGAATTGAACCCCCAAAAATTTTGTTCTACAGGGATTTGCTTGAGGATTGCATGTGAATTGATGGAAAATTTCATGTTTTGGTTGGTGTGAATATACTACGATGCTCGAGTTGCCTGCCAAGTTTAAGCTTCTGCTTCTTGGTTTCCAGATTTCCATCAGCTCTGTGTTCCGGGCTAAGGAGGCGGAATTTTTCCTTTTGTTTTCCTGGGTTGGCGATGATGGCTTGCAACACGATGAAAGAGGCAATCCACCACACTACACAAGCAACGGCCAATTTTTTCGTTGTACCCAGCGAACCACCTCAGTCAAAAATTTCATTTCTGACGTGGATGTAGACAACTATAGGGACCTAATTTTTGGGTTGGTGGAAGAGGTTGTTAAGCTACCTTAAGAATCATACTATATAAATAAAAGGAGTCACTAATATTATTCATAATCTTATACTTGTGAACTTAAAATGTGTCCTTAGGTCCTTATATACATTTAAAATGAGAATAATTTCCTGCATATATAGATTAGGAAAAATTTACCAACTATGATTTTTATCAAATAAATATTAGGACTGATTTAGTACCTATGATTTTTATCAAATAGATAAGACATAAATAGATTTTCTGTGTACTCGGCATGGATGATAAAACTGTGAAAAACCTACCAGAAATGAATAGAACAAATTTTCAATTACCATAATGACTACATTGTTTAATATTAGAGGCTACAATGAAGTCTACAACACTCTACCTACAGCAAATGATGGGGTCACCAAGAAGAAACGTTAATTTTTTAGAAAAGAAGAAATAAAGAGCATAAAATATGCTTCTAAATGACCTTGGTAATCCACAAACATCCTCTACGCATTCTCCATGCCACTACATATACCAAAAGAAACAATGTAGACCTCACCGTTCCACCCAAAGGTTGGGCATTGAATTCACCATATAATTGTGTTGTACAAGAAGCATGAATTCACTACAGAATTATGTAGTGAAAAATGTATGGAGTATGACAAAAGAAAACAAATTTTTAATAGAATAATTCACCATAATTTCGGGGTAAACGAGTAAATAAATAAGGGAATTATAATAAATAATTAAGGTAATTATTTAGTTAAAGAAGCATGGGAATGGAAAAATAATACTATAAACTTTGAATAGAAAAAATATACCATAGTTTCAAGGTAAATGAGTAAATAAATAAGGGTATGCCTATATTGTATAAAAACTCGTCACCAAAAAATGTAAGTACATGACAGTCGAGTTTCCTGATAACTATGTACTATTAGCAACAATAAATACACCCCAGACATTGGCCTATATAATTATTGGAGAAATAGGTGGAAAGGCAAGGGTCTATTTATTCGTGAGGTTGGTTGCAAAGCTTCAAACCTTAAGAGGTAAAGAAATTGGAACATATATAGGAAAAGAGTGAAGGATAAATTTTAAATCCACTTATACCCATAAGAGGGCCTCGTGTAGTTTCTGAGGAACCTAAAATTTTAGCCTAAGTTATTTAACTAGAGATATTTCTCTAATATTTTGAACCCTTTATTTAACATCAGCAACTTTGTGTAATATGAAATTTTGATTCTATATGGCATGAAACATTTTTCTAATCGAATAAATAAATAAACATTCCAAAAATATTTTGATATTCTGTTGCAATAGGTTCTGCTAATTTTGATTTGAAATTCACAACTTCCTTTTGTAGATTAAGAGGTCTTCAAGAAATTTTTGTGTACTTGCACCTTAAAAGGAGTGAAGTAATGTTGAGCTTCACGTGGCCATTACTTTCTGGTTGAGGGATTGAGACACTTAGTTGCTATGCAATTTTTCCCAGTTTAAATGTCATTTTCGTATGTTTAAACCATTCATTTGTCATCCATCATATACTTATTTTCAACAAACATGGTAGTATATCATGATACTATTCAGTTGAAAGACTTGGGAACATAGCAATGTCAAAAGCCATATTCCATTGTTTGTTCCTTCTTATGAGTGACACATTTGTCATTGTTAAAGTTATTCACCATTAAGACTATGATGTATGGTGAGGAAACCATGTCCTTTGTAAATTAAAGAAATTTGTGATTATCATACAACCTGATAGTTTTTCACCCATCATTCCTCAGTATACCATAGCTTATGTCTCTTATGCACATGTTGGGTACGAATCCAGGATTAATCTTGTCTTACATGGTCCTTGAATTCCCTAAGGATAATCGGAACAACAGATTCAAAAATGTTTTGTATAACAATTGGTAACTTAATTCAATTCATGTAAAAAATTGTTAGCATTCATAAATTGAGGGCAGCTAATATATAGAGGTAGTGATCTGTTTTATTACATTGAAGGTGTTAGACAATAGAATCGAGGACTTCTATTTGATTTTCTTGTTTTTGGACCATGAATTAATTTAGTTTAATTTCATTCTTCAAATCAATATCTACCTAAATATGGAAATGATCTTAGTGTGCTTGATCCTCTTTCTTAAACATCTTTTCAATACTCCTTTAAACATGTCCAATATATTCTAATAGATGAAAGGAATTTTATAGATCCAAAGTTTCTTGGTAAAATTGATTGCCGTGCCCAAACATTCTCGGTAAAACTGACTACTGCCTTCAGGAAGCTTTCCCTTGTTCCAAAACATTTGCTTTCGGGAATAGGTCTATCATCCTCGTTGGCGACCTTCACCAACTTCCACCTATCATGGACATACCTCTATTTTCCAACAATTCCTACGAGGCTAACCTATGGAAAGGCTTCACGACAACCATCTCCCTCAATGTAATCTTCAAGCAACATGGTTCCAGTTCTGCACAAGCATCATTTTGGAACTTATTACTCAACATTCATACTTCTCTCCCTCTCTTTCTAGATTGGGAGATCCTTCTATCGGGAACGCATTCCTGCCTTTTTGAACAAGAAATCATTGAGTTCAAAGATGACCCCCATCTTTTTGCTAAAAACGGCCTGGTCAACAACCACAACCTTCATATATTAAACTCCCTTAACTCTCCTATGGCTAGATCAATCCCTCTAACCATTAGACATGATGACTTCAGAGAGGCTGATGATGATCAATTGGGACACAAATTTGTTTGAATCAACCAAAAATTCATGCTTTCTGCAAACTTGTCGGTGGAAATAGGAATTTTCAATAGTCTTATTGGCTCTGTCATTGGCATAGTCAACAAATGATCCTCTGATTCCGCCTGGTTTTCTTGTATTTGTTGTCGTCAGATTTGATCGATACTCACATCCTCCTTGGGATGCAAAAACCCCTTCAACGTTCTTGTACCTCCATTTTCCAAAGGTAATTCAGGACAACTACTTATTTAAATGGCATGGGCATTTTCAACCCACAAATATCAAGAGCTTACTTTGCAGTGAACCACTATTGACACAGGAGGAATATAAAGACAAGGCCTAACCTTCACGACTATATCGTGAGTTCCCTCATTGTCAGCCCTTCGTACCTCTCCTCCTTTTTCATTCAACTGCTATAGAAAAAAGTCCTTCGCACCTCTACTTCAGTCACTCTTAATAGAGGAATCTTGCCTTCGATCTCTTCCTTCATCTCTCCTCTCTTGGACTCATATTTTTTTGCTCATTTCTCATTTCACCATGTTCATCTGGCTATTATATACCCACCTACATTTATGTTAGTCTTTCCTTACATATTTAACTTTCCTTCTGCTCACATTCACCTCATACTTTCGGCGTTTTCATCGCACACCCCACGTGCGATTGCTAGTTTATTAATGCAGATATAATAAAGAAAACAATTTTGGTCTACATCATACATTAAATACAGTAAAAAAATCAACGCATTCACTAAGACTTGGGGTGCACCAAGGCTTGAGGTGAAGCTTGGTACGAAAATACTGTTCACGACCTGAAGCTTGATTTTCCCATGCATGTGCGTAGGCTCTCTGAAGGGCTACGCACATGAGATAGAAACTCAAGCTGGGCCGAGCACTGTTTGCTGATGTCACATGAGGAGGTTCATAGACCCCGCACATGCAGTGAAAAACTGGGCTAGTTGCGCACTCAAGGCTTCTTGGAGTCCATGCTGACAAGCATACCAGCAGCATCGACTGCTGCCTAGGCTCGCCTCGGGCTCTCCTACGGCTCTGTCCTTGCTGACAGAAAATTGTCACATCCACTGCAATCTACCCAGTAACATAAGGACAGGTGGCAGATTTTTAAAATGAGCTTCAGTTCAGAAAATGTTTTCATGTGCGCAACCCTGGGCATTTAGCCCATTGACGTCATCAGATGGTGCGCATCACTCACGCCTTTTTTATGGTCATGTGCGGGGATCTTCAAGCTGAAGTGTGCCTCGAGAGTCGATAATGTCAATGGGCATTTTAATGATTTGATTGACTCATTTAGAGATCCACGTGTAATGTCTGTGTGACGTGTTTAGATAATATTGCTCATTTTTTGAAAAAACCAGATCAAAAAGAATTACGAAGCACAGCAAAAGAGCCTCAACTACAACAAAACCTATGATAACATGCATGACTAGGTCAGAACTAGGTCATCTTCGAACATGGATGACGACTGTACTTACTTGGAGGACGTAGGTGGTGATGCAGACTGTATTCACACATTAGATCTGACGTAACGGAATGTGACATTGCAAACAACAAAAAATAATATTTTATCATTGACCGGTGTACAAGGATAGTATCACAAAGCCCTAGGGGTTTCCACTTGTGTAAACGCCTTCAACATAATAACATACTTATTTAGGTCTGTTTAAATTATAATTGACATAATAGCATACTTATTTAGGTCTGTTTAAATTATAACCTATTTTCCCGTAATTTGAATCCAACTTCAATTTTCTTGGAACTTGAACCTAACATTTTTCGATATCTCAAAACATAAAATTATACCGTAATAGATAGCGTCATCAAATGGATTGAGCTGCTTTTGATGAACATTGTTTTTATTAAATTTATTTATTAAACATATTATTATGATTCTAAAAACAAGAGTGACAACGCTGCTAAGTACTGCTCTATAGCTGAAATGATCATGTATGGTGTTAAAGGTGAAAATTGAAATGATCTCATAGGAGATGTGGTAGTTTCATTTAGTAATTAGACACTGAAGCGATGTGATTTGTGTGACCTGGATAATATTGAACCCCAGTATAGCACAAAACCTCAAGATCAGACAAAGAAAATGTTCTAGCTTGTTTAACGTGGCCGAAAGGCATTCCAGGTCTTTGCACTAAAAAAGGTTGAGTGATTTGAGCATGTGAAGGTGAGAGATGGCTAAGGACAAACAATTTAGCTTAGTTGGGTAGAGAAATTGAGATATTCTAGTTGTTATCCCAAAATCCCCCCCTTACAAATTTTGGATAACAATGGATTTAACAATTTGAATAGGTCGTGTGACGTCCAAACACTCGTCAAATTTCATTATTCAAGATTAATTAAAATGCCTCCAACGTTAACAAAATGGTTGGTGGGCTTTTCTTAAGAATTAATGGGGGTAGTTTCAATATAAAGTTGCACCAAAAGGGGTGCCATGTGGCAATATTCCAGGCTCTCCAAGGTAAAGAGCTCGAGGCAGATGTGAAGTCCTCGTAATTAACATGGGTCTATAATACCGCCGGGTCCGACAATGGACGGGTCAACAGTCAAAGGGTCAGCGAGAGCGAGTAGGATAGGTGGCGGAGTGGAAGGAGACAAATGATGGAAGATTGACGTGCAAGGAACACCACTTGGCGCCATTCCAACACAACTCAATGAGATGGCCTCGGGAAGACTCCAAGCCCCTAAACAAGCCGAAGAGAATGAAATTTCAGGTCTGTAGTGAAGCACATGCAATGAGTAGGTAAACACATGAAGGAGAGAAGGGAAACAAGTGGTAGAGGAAATATTTACTAATATTTATTATTAATGTGAGAATTGTATATTTGTTTATAAAAATAATAATGATTTCTAATTGGTTAAGAAGTGAAAATAATAATAATTTATGACCATACTTAAACCAAAGTTTGATTTGAAATCACAAGGCAAAAAGGAGAACACATGGCAATGTTCCGTGGGCACCATAGGCAATAGCGGGAAGCAGACTCCAAGTCCGCAGAAAAAACAAGAAAATAATTGCCATTTTGGGTCCACCCTCCATAGTATGAAATCAAAAACGCCAGTAAACAAAAAGTTACTAAATCTAAGCGATGAAGTTGACTGTGTTTTAGGTGTATGCATTTCATTTTTCTTAGAGTATTTACCAAATTTTATATATTTATATTGCAACTTTGTTATCCACTAGTTAATGTTCCAATTTCAAAGTTCGTCTATTAATATTTCAATGAAATCAAACACAGATCTATTTTTACAGTTTAAGTTTGAGGATAAATCAGATCGGGTAATGCAAAGCATTAGACAACCCGCCCATTGTAAGGAGTAACTTGCTTTCCCAACATTAAATTTTTGGGGAGAATTTGTGATGGATTATTTTTAAACAAGTCTGACATGCTATAAAGATTTGTGGCCTAAGGGTTACATTAATTCTATGTTGAATAACGTTTGGTGTAGCCTTGTTTTTTGCGGACTCGAACTTGCATTGTGTTTTGGATTTTTCCGGGCCTTTGGAGTCTGCGGACCTTTGTTTCGTATGGTGGCCGCGGAATGTTGCCACATGGCCATTGTTTTCACCTTGTTCGTTTAACAGTGGGTCCTATACTTTCTCTTTGCAATGGAGTCGCGGATTTGGATCATGACCGATCTCCTTCTAGCCACGTGTCACCATTCTGGGTGACTAAAGTCTTTCTCCCCTTCGTCCGCCAAAAGCCACAGAATGCCAACAAGTGGCGCTCAACTGTGCATTGCTGGGAATTAATATTTTAAGCAATTTTTTCTATATCGGAATGTTGGAGAGGGAGATGATGTGGCGAGTCCTCTATGATACAAATCTTAAATGCTATCATAAATGTTAATGACATCATGTTTTTCTCGAAATTGCTGAAGGCTATAATAACATGTTAATTTTTAGGCCAATCAAAATGAAGATAAATACATATTTACTCTTATTTTGTTAAAAAAATGCATATTTAGTAATGTGAAAAGTGTATATTTTGTTAATGAAAATAATAGCAACCTTTAATTGATTGAGAAGGACCAACAATAACAACTTGTTAAACAAAACTGAAAGCTGAAAGGTATAGAGTGTAAGAAAAATAAGGCTCAGCTTTGAATTCCAGAAAAACCTAAATTCAAACGTAAGTCGGTTGAGGCCCCACAATTTTTTTTTACATATTTCATTACCCACATTATATGAAACCAGATCTCTTCAACTAATATGGTAGAGACACTTGTGCAACCACCCAAGATGGAATTCAGAGCAAACCTCCTTTGTCCAAAACTATATAGTGATTAGACCACATCATCTACCTGACCATGACAAAAACATACCAAGAAATGCTGATGTTTCAAATTTTGTTAACACGCATATTACTTATAATATGCAAAACACATAATTTATATAAGAATTTTGATCTATATAAATATCCAAAAGCAAAAAACTGAGAAACCCTAATTGGCCTGCAGCAATGAGACTCCAGAATTGGAGGTTGTCATGACCATCATGTTTTTAAACTCAGAGAAGTCAATCACACCATCACAGTTTGAATCATATCTGCATATCATTTTATGGCACTCCTCCACATAATGCCCACCCTTCTCCATTAATCCCAAATTACAGAGCACCTGCTGCAGCTCTGCAGAAGAAATATACCCATCTTTATTCAGATCGTAGATCTTGAATGCCTCCATTAATTCAATCCCAGCCTCGTCAATACTACCCTCCAGAACAGATTGGTAAAGCGCAACAAATTCATCAAATGTTAAGCTACCATCTTCGCTGTGAGAAACACCCATTACCATACAATTCAACTCGTCTCTTGTTACAATTATTCCGAGCTTGTTTAGGAAGCAACTTATTTCATGGAGGGTGAGCCTTCCATCGCTGTTTTCGTCCAAGGTATCAAACATCCTGCGAATTTCATGCAGAAAACAGGAAAATGCCATTTATAAAGGTATATGACCTTAATCCAATAATACCAATTGTACAGCTCTTGTCGACCAATTTGTGAAAAATATTTGTATAAGCTAATCAATATGCGATGCGATACGTTTACACAAAGTATGATAGCATTTATAAGCAGATTTAGGTGTGCTTCCAGGCGAATGCAGAGAAGAGAAATCTGAATTGACGTCAATTTACATAGGACGATTGAGAAGCTTCTATAAATTTGTTTATGTTTGAATATGCTATATATATATAGCACGTTGAAATGGTAATCCGTTGGCATTGGCAATCCTAATACCGTTGGAGTGCCAAATTCCACTGGATACGGTAGGTAGTTGTTGCTTCCGCGTAAGCCATCGACTTCCCGTTACCCTCTTTGAAAAGGAAATATCTTTTTAAAGGTTCTTCTTCTAGGATGTTTTTTTGCTTGGTGGGCCTAACTCAATAGTTAGCTTGATTTTTTTATTTTTTAAAATTTAAAATTTAAAATTTGTATATACACACACGCATACATCATCCATCTGATTTTAAGCATGGTTGGTAGAGGACTTATGTATTCGGTCGGAGCATGCCATCATTATGTAGAGCTGCAAACCAACTAACATACTTGCTTTATTTGTTTGTTTGATGGAATAGAGTTATAATTTTTGATTGAGTATAATATGACATCTATTTTTTCATATGGGAAATTAAATATCATGTTTGATTGTATTTTATAGGAAGCACGACCAAGCCCTTTAGACTTTTCATTTTCAATTGAAGAACTCTGGAATAAAATGTGAACCAAGTATGCAGAAAAAACTAAATTAAGTGTTTGCAAATCTTAGCAAGTTTAGTTGAAACCCCATGTGAATCAAGTAACCATTGACACAAACTACACTGCAAAAAATGAGTTTTTTGGGTTCAATGCTGGCTTTCCATAGATTGGAGAAGTGCCTCTCTCAAGTAGCCTCAATAGACCTTAGCTTCTAGCTTCCATCGATGGTTGAATGTTGTGAAAAGAAAATAGTTGATAATAAAGCCATGGTTTGTATTATAAAAAGCGGGTTTCAACTAGTAAATTCTTGTCTTTCCACTAAACAGAAGTGGAAATAATCCCAATTTCGTGAAGATGGTATTCAAAGATATATTCTAAATCTAAGAAATTGACTCAAAATCTCCATTATTCATTTGAAATTAGTCTTTGATACCAGGCCAAGACATCCAACTACGATAAGATTGTCAATAGAGATAAGAAATGTACTTAAATACCCTCTGCTAGTCAACCAAACAATTGTAATCCAAGGAATAATGGCAAATATGCATTATGATAATTTAACACATGGGACTTGAGAGTGATTGATAGATCTAAATCCCTCCTCTTCCTACATAAGACTTGATTTGAGTAATTCCTAGGCTTTCCGGATACTTTTGGAAACAAAAGTCCCACAAATGTTAACTATTATAGGAGTGAGAAGAAGCAAATGAAGCCCTAAACCATGCCAAGCTTTTCTCCCACTAAGTGTTCCCTCATAAATGTAATTTCTCAAGATAATCTCCAAGACTCACCACTACTAAGGGATTATTAAGAGGGTACTTGGTTCTCCTTGCCACTGGTCCATTCTCATGGCCATGGAGTTGGAGGTCATCGACAATGCTGCTCATTCTGTTAGAGAAACTCGTCATCCATCTCATGATAGGTTTGGTTCTAGGGTGACACTACCTCAAGACAAGTTTTCTCGTCTATTTCTTTCCATTTCCTCACCAAAAATACTCAAGAATAATAATTACATAATCATAATGATGTGTGAGAGCTCATCCCTAACACGATTGATCCTCCTAATACAAATGGTTGGGGGGATAAGATTGATTGTATTTCAGCATTGGCAACTATTGTGTTTGTTGTTGTTGCCTAATGTCTACTCCTTATTGCTATTTTTTCCCCTCGGGGCTCATTATATTATCCTTTGTTTGAAAAGCTACATCTTGATACCACTTGATATATATGTTAATTGGTTTTAATAACAACCATATCTCTTGCTATATTTTTGATGATGTGTTGTGAATAACCTCCATTTTTATAACTTGATTTTAATTCCTAGGTGTGATTCCATGCCACCCATTTTTTCTACGATGAGTGTTGTATATCATGTACGATTATTAGGAAAACATTTTCAATAAAAAATAGTGTTATAATACTTCAACATAAAGCCCTTGGTTTACAAATTACTCACAAAAAATACCATTCTAATGGAAATATGCTCGAAATGATTACTATATTGGGTCACATGACCTAGGATAAATACACAAATATTTAGATCAAGTTCAAGTACGTAGTCGATACCTAGATCACATATTATCAAAATAAATCAGAATACTAAAAAACCAAAATAAGGAAAATGATGTGTGGACCCTACTCATTATATTAAACTCGAATATGTATAAACACATTTGATGCCATCATTACTTTGCTATAAGTGGAAAATCACTTATTAGCTATAAAGTTAAGAAAATTAACAACATTTATTTTTCCCAAATAAAAATTTAGAATCTCCATGTAGAAATTATGCCATACATACATACATACATACATACATACATACATACATACAATTTGGATAATGATCCTCATATTCATACATACATACATACATACATACATACATACATATATAGATATTGAAAGACCACATCACATACATATATATATATATATACATACATACATACATACATACATAGAAAATATAAGTTTAAATAAGTTTTGGTTTACTGTCATTTCTATTATTATTATTGTCTTTGTGTTGTGGTACATATATATATATATATATATATTATATATATATATTTCAAGGATCATGAACTAGTACCCAAGGAGAATCAATTTCCAAGAGAGAGGATTCGACCAAAAGATTTTGAAAAATTCATCCATGTCCAAGTATGATAATCAACTTTAGAGAAAAAACAAAACAAATGCTTAACAACCTCAATTTGGATTGTGTAAAGGATATTTAGGAAAAGGAAAAAAGGAGTGAACAAGACAATTTCTTAAAGGGAAACCATGATAAAGCATACACCAATAAGTAATCAACATACTTGGTTCCAAGAATATAAAATTCCATATAGTTTGGAATCTTCTATCCCAAGTTCGAGTAAAAAATGGCAAGATATCTCTGTGAGCTTTTAAAACATTGGAAAATGAGGGGATATCCACTCATGTCCCTTACTGTGAGTGTGAGTAAGGAAGGGGGTGTAATTCCCACTATTTTACCACATAAAATACAACCAAAAAACTAGGATTTGTTTTCTATTATATGACGTAACATGAGAAAATAATTGTATTGATTCACAAGATAGTATAAATTTAGTGAACACACGATTTACTGTTTTAATTTTGCATGTATAATATATTGTTACTTAGATTTCATACTTATCTAGGAGCACATAAGAAAACATTTATGACACATCATTCCAATTTTCAAACGTGGGTTCATTTCATTCTATGATCCATTCCGATGATAGAATTTCATATTTTTCTCTCGCTACCTATTTCAGAACCATACATGACCACTTCAATTCTTGAACAAAAAAAGGTTATGACCAATGAATACCACCTCAGTGATACCCTCAACAAAAATTAGCCATCGCTTAGGACATGGTGCGTGCATGAATAAGTTACTTAACCCATAGTAGGTTTTCCCAGCCACCATTCTTCTACAGAATAAAATTCACACGCAGTCCGACTAAACAAAGGGAGAAGAGTAAAACTTGGAACACCTTTCACAACGTCCATACACCTATCACTAAGGTGTTTTATAGGTATGTTATGTAGGGACATCACAACTCAAATTTTCCCGGATTACTACGACCAATATCCCATCCACGGTAAAATGTGCAATCATAACCAACCTTACCACCAAGGACCAATACTACGCAAGGTATGAGGTTCTCAAAAAAGACTAACCCAAGATCTCGAGTTATAAAGAGGATCACTTACTGAACCACTTAGATTCCTAAGGAATTTCCTTCTATGATAAAGGTTAATCTTGATTCAAAATATCTTTCATGCATGACTCTAAACCATCTAATAGCACACTAGGAAAAAAATGTTCACTTATTCATATATGCACATAACTTCATTTTATTAAACAATGTTTCTTCTATACACTATGCATTATACACCTAGTTGAGCATAAGTGAAGGTTGTATCCATAATTACAAGGGAGAGGAAAGGAAATTATTTTTAATCATTGTTACATGCATATTTCATGAGTATATTATTTTCAATTACTCCTTTGGTGAAAGACAGGGGTCAAAGGTAACCACAATTCTTGAGCATGTAAGTTCTCACCAAAGAGATGACAATTTCAATCCACATCTACTCAAACAAGCATATCATGATACAATTTAGATGACTGAATGAAATGAAGGATTAAGTTATTACGACCATGTATGTAGGTTCCTGGATTTATATTTTTAACCTTACCAAATTTCCTTGTGCTTAAACGGGTAAGTGCACGAAGTTGGGGGGCCAAAAAGAGGACAAGAATTTGAAAAAAGCAAAAATTGTATGCATTTTGCTAAAACGTGCTCGCGTTTTAATTTGTTTGGCTCGGGAATCCTTATAATGCGTACGCGTTTCAAACTACACAAAATGTGTATGTGTTTCAAACTACACAAAACACACACGTGTTTCAAACAACACAAAATGTGCAAGCATTTTGTGTAGTATGGACCATGCATATGTGTTTTGGTGGTTTATAGCTACAAAAATAAATGTTCAAGTATAAGATTTCTTTTATTATTTCTTATACTTTTATTATTTCTTATACTTTAAATTTATTTTAGTAAATATAAGAAATTAGGGTCACTCTGCACCTTATGGAAGTGGTCTCGTAGCTCCAACAGTTATAATCTAGAAGATAGTTTTTCAAAATCTAATCTAGTCAGTACTTACTCATTTTCAAGATTTCAGCAAACAACCTAAAACTTTCAGGGCATATATATTGTAGTCAGTCTTTGTTTTAAGAAAGCATATCAGTCATTTTTTAGGGTTTTTGACCTTCTAAAATGGATTTTAGCCCTACCACTGCTTGAATTGGTACTAATTTTTAAATTTGGTCCATAATTCACTTTAGTGACCATGAATTAACTCTATGATGTTTGTAGATAGTTCTTACTAAAAAGAGATCCTCACTTTGTAGATAGAGGATTGTTCCCTAAATGGGATTCTTGTCCTATAGCCAAAATGAGGTGATTGTAATGTTCCTCCTCCTTAAGGTGTGATAACACTGCTAGGTGTTGAATGGGTTGTTAAGAATAGTACCAAGTGAATTGCATCAAGTGAACTCAGATGATTTCTCATTCTTAGAAACATGGTGCTCCATATAAAGATCATCCCCTCACCTTTTCTAGCTCTAAAAGCATCCTTTCATGGAATCAAATTCATGATTCTCATACATTTTTTTTCTCATATGTCTCTTATGGAGACAAACAATGCCTTAATACTTCACAAATAATGGTCCTTGATAACTCGGTGACATGACTAGCTCATTTTGGCTTGTTCTGAAAGGTGTTCAATTAACTACAAAATGGCCAAAAATGCCTTTTTAGGCCTTCAAAGGAAGTAGTCTCTCATAAAAACTAAATGAGTCAATCGATCACCTTAAACACTATTCCTGACACACTGAAACATGTTAAATGATCTTTTTAGGACTTTCCTTTGGGTGAGGGTTTAGGGATTAGGGCTCAGTGTTTAGGGTTTAGAGCTAAGGGTTTAGGACTCAAGGTTTAGAGTTTAGGGTTTAAGTTTTAGTGTTTAAGGCTCATAGTTCATATTTTAGGGTTTAGGGTTTAGGGCTCAGGGCTTAGGGTTCATGGTTTAGGGTTTATGGTTAAGGGTTAAGGGTTGAGGGTTTAGGGTTTGGGGTTCAAGGTTCAAGGTTTAGGGTTTAGGGGTCAAGGTTGAGGGTTCAGGGTTTATGGCTCAAGGTTTCAGGGTTTAGGGATCAGGGTTGAGGGTTGAGGGTTTAGGGTTGAGAGTTGAGGGTTCAGGGTTTAGTTTTTAGGGTTTAGGGTTGAGGGTTTATGTTTGAGGGTTCAAGGTTTAGGGTTTTGTCTTAGGGCTTATGGCTTAGGGCCTAGGGTTTAGGGTTTAGGGTTTAGGGTTCAAGGTTTAGGGTTTTCTCTTAGGGCTTATGGCTTAGGGCCTAGGGTTTAGGGTTTAGGGTTTAGAGTTTAGGGCTCAAGGTTTACCTGGTTTAGGGGTCAGGGTTTAGGGTTTAGGGTTAAGGGGTCAGGGTTTAGGGTTTATGATTTAGGGCTTAGAGATTAGGGTTTAGGGCTTAGGGATTAAGGTTTAGGGTTGAGGATTTAGGGTTTAGGGTTTAGGGTTTAGGAGTTAGGGTTTAAGGTTTAGGGTTGAGGATTTAGGGTTTACGATTCAGGGTTTAAGGTTTAAAGGTCAGGGTTTAGGGTTTAGGGCAAAGGTTTTAGGGTTTAGGGTTTAGGGATCATGGTTGAGGGTGTTAGATTAATTAATACATCTATGAACAGTTAGTGAGCAGTTATGTAACTGTTCCTCCTTCCTCCCTCTCGCGCAGCCTATATAAAGGCGTGCTCCATGTATTAAGTGATATAGCAATATATAAAACATGTTTGGATTACCATCATTGGTACCAGAGCCGAGGAACAGTTGGAGGAGTCCCATGTGAAAGTTATGAAGAGCGAGTTTGCTAGGTGTTGGAGGAGTCCCCATTCGTGAATTAGCTATTGACATGGAGGAACAGTATGTGAAGGAGAAGAGTGCATGGAGCCTGTGTGACACAATTAGCATGTTGGCAGCGACCTGTGTGGAAGAGCAACCGACGTAATTAACTGTGCATGGAGGAACAGTGTGCGTGGAAGGAGAAGAGTGCGTGACTTGTGCTGTCTCTGCTATTCCCTGAAAGTCCTTCAGCTTTGAGTACATTAGGTTGCAGTTTGTCTACCCTGTAAGTGCCCCAGCGTGAAGCGTGGAAGGAGCTCAGAGCAACATTGTCCATCCTCTACCTTAGTGGATTAGGAGACATGTTGAAAGAAGACATTGTACTGGCTGCATTCACTTCATCTATAGAACAATGAAAAGAGACTGCATGGTTGAGCAAGATTCGTGCTTCTATGAATCTGAAAAACTGTGCCATTAAGTGCCATTAAAACTGTGCAAGTGGAGAAAGCCTATAAATTTTGAAACAGTGTGTGCGCGTATGTCACAAATTTCTGATGCACAAAGCACCGTGAGCAATGCACCAAATATTTGGGCATTGAGTGACAACGAAGACACCACTGGGCTGTTCTTTACCTTGGTCAATGAGCTACACAACACTGGGAACATTCTCTTTGACGAGATTGTGCGCCAAGGACTGTTGGAATATTTTTGGTTCGACGTTCGATGTCAAGCACGACGGATTCGTGTAGAACTTGAACATGGTTATGATGCAGATGATGAACGTGAAATAGAACGCCCACAGGAGCGTTGGCGTCTCACTGCATGAGCCTATAGAGCCCATCTTCGGGACAGATTCCTTCAGTAAGCATTGTAGCCATTTTTGAAAATAAATAAATAAAAGACATTTTTTGAGTTTTTTGAAAATGTCTGCTCCAAAAATATTGCTATCCGATGCCCAACTCTTGAAAGGGCCAAATTTCACCACATGGAAAACCAAAATGCGGATGATTCTTCAGTTCGAAGATCTTTGGGGGATCGTTTCTGGAAAAGACGCCCCTCCCACAGACGACTGATCTGTTGGAAAAATATGAAAAGGCTGATGCGAAAGCACTAATGCTCATCACCCTGAGTCTTTCTGATGAGGTGCAGCCATACATTCAGGAAGCAACCACTTCTTCTCAGGCATGGACCGCGTTGTGTACCATCTACAAAGCTAAGAATCTGACGACAAAGTTGCATCTTCAGACAAAGCTTCATACGATGAGTATGCATGATGGCGAATCAGTAGAAGCCTTCTTGCGGCGTGTAGCTGAGTTACGTGTAGAACTCTCTGCTCTTGGTGAACCAGTGGATGACAAGTTGCTAGTCCCGCTCACCTTGCGAGCTCTTCCTTCCCGGTTTCAGACACTGATCACCACGTTGACAATCACTCAACAGGAGGTGAATTTATCCACCCTGGTGAATTATCTCCAGCAGGAAGAAGCCATGCAAAATGTTCAAGAAGCCTTCGAAGACAAGGCTCTCATCACGAGGCAAAAACATAAGCCTCGGAAAGGGCAGTCAGCCCCCCAGAATCAGAAACAACATCCTCAGTAGCCATCTTCACAGCGGCCACCACAGCGGCCACCCCAGAAGTAGCATAATCACAAGGTGGATCGATGGTGCCACATTTGCTCCACGGATACGCACACGACTGCGAACTGTTATTACAACGGTCACAAGTATGGAAACTCTGGCGAAGAGAGCACTTCTGGCTGAGGATATTCCAAGAAATCCCAATGGCAGGCTCGTAATCAGAGGTAGAAGGGCCACATTGCTGCTCAGCAGGATGCCACCTCCGATGAAGAGGTACCAGATACGACTCATTCTGACATTGTTCTTGTCTCACAGACTTCGCAGCCATCAGAAGATGTCTGGTTGATTGATTCGGGTGCCAGCAAACACATGACTGGCAACAAGAAGTTGTTCCATACTCTGAGTGACCGGCCCACTGGAGATCGGATCACCATTGCAGACAATCAAGAGTATATTGCGGCAGGGATTGGTGATGTCATCATTCCTCTTGGAACCCGAAGATGTACAGTCACGAAGGTGCTATATGTTCCAAGTTTGACTTCAAATATTTTGTCTGTAAGTCAACTTCTTAACCATCGAATGCAGGTTGAATTCTTTGTTGAGAAAGGGGTCAAGTCCTGCATCATTTCCCAGGGAGAGTCAGTCATTGCTCAAGCATTTCTGAAGGGCCGTTTATTTGCACTGGATGCGGTCACTTCATCTAGCGTTGCTCTCTCTGCTTCAATGGCAGAGTCCATTGCACTATGGCACTTTCAATATGGTCATCTTTCTGCTGGGGCTCTGCATCAGCTCAGTGCCAAGGAAATGGTAAGAGGGCTTCCTCCACTCTCCCATTCCTTATCTGTTTGCTCGGGATGTCTTGCGGGAAAACAACATAGAGGTCCATTCAAACAGAGCTCTTATCATTCTACAGAGCATCTTCAGGTCGTTCACACCGATCTGTGCGGACCCCTGCCACCTAGCTTCCAAGGTTTTGCGTAGTTTCAGCTCATCATTGATGATTACTCACGGAAAATGTGGGTATATTTCCTTCGGAAGAAGAGTGAGGCACTTGCAAATTTCCAAACATTCTACCAGCAAGCCACCAGGCAGTCTGGGAAGCCTCTTCTTCTCCTTCACTCAGATCGAGGGGGGGAATTTGTGTCAAAGAAGTTCTTAGCATACCTGAAACAACATGGCATTCAACAACATCTGACTGCACCCTACACACCCCAATAGAATGGGATTTCTGAGCGCCACAACAGGACTGTCATGGAGATGGCTCGTTGTATGCTCTCGACTGCCAAGTTGGAGGATCAGTTTTGGGCAGAAGCAGTCCAGACAGCAGTGTATCTACTCAATCAGGCACCCATGAAGATCTTGTAGAACAAGACACCGGAAGAGGTATGGACTGCGTTGTGTACCATCTACGAAGCTAAGAATCTGATGACAAAGTTGCATCTTCAGACAAAGCTTCATACGATGAGTATGCATGATGGTGAATCAGTAGAAGCCTTCTTGCGGCGTGTAGCTGAGTTACGTGTAGAAAACCTTCTATTCATCATTTGAGAGTTTTTGGTTGTACTGCATATATGCATGTTCTAGATAAGAGAAGGAAGAAGATCGATCCAAAGACACTGCCATGTCTTTTCTTGGGGTATAGTACTACCTCAAAGGCGTATTATCTCATGGATCCTGAGATGAAGAAGATCTACGAGAGTCGAGATGTGGTATGTGATGAGTCGTCCTTTGACTCCCTGCCACACAATGGAGATCCAGTACCGACCTCGTCACATAGATTGCTCACACATCTAGATGATGAGCAAGATGATTCTTCTCAAAGAGAAGAAGAGCTGAGTGGAGACTTGTTCGTTGATCTTGGCACACTGGAAAACACATCTTCACATCAGCAGCACCAACGTCTGAAATGGGTCTAGAGTACTATTAGGGATGCACACCTGAACTCACTTCCTGCTACTTCTACGAGAGTTAGAACATGAAGTCAAGCTAGACATGAGGTAAATTTTGCACTCATGAGTTCAGTTGTTGAGAGCACCAAACCTGACACTGTTCATGAGGCATTAGACCAACCACAATGGAAATAGGCTATGGATGCTGAATATGATTCCCTAATTCAGAATCAGACGTGGGAACTTGTCGATCTGCCTCCAGGTAAGAAATCCATTGGCTGCAAATGGATTTTCAAAACAAAATATAAGGAAGATGGTTCAATTGACAAACACAAAGCACGACTTGTTGCAAAGGGTTATGCTCAGCAAGAAGGAATTGACTATGACGAGACCTTTGCACCCACTATGAAGATCAAAACCATCAGAGTTGTTTGTGCACTGGCAGCACAAAATGGATGGAAACTTCAGCAGATGGATGTCAAGAGTGCTTTTCTAAATGGTGATCTAAAAGAAGAAGTGTACATGGCCCAACCTAAAGGGTTTGTAGACGAGCATCAACCACACAAGGTATGTCGTCTGATAAAGTCTCTTTATGGACTCAAACAAACACCTAGGGCATGGTATATAAAAATTGATGATCACCTATTGCAGCATGGATTCACTCGTAGCCCCTCAGATAAAAATTTGTATATCAAGAAGGTAGGAACAGAAATTGTCATTCTGGTTTTGTACGTAGATGATCTTGTGATCACAGGAAGTTCTGACAATCTTGTAGATGATGTAAAGAATGATCTGAAGAAATCCTTCGACATGACTAATTTGGGGCTACTTCACTATTGTCTTGGCTTAGAAATATGGCAGAAGAAGAATCATATCTTCGTCTCCCAGATGAAATATTCCAAGACACTCCTGGAAAAATATGGAATGTCAAATTGTAAACCAATGTCCACACCTATGGAAAAAGGTTTGCAATGATCTAGATTCCAGGATTCACCGCAGGTAGATGGCACTCACTACAGGCAGCTTGTGGGGAGTCTCATTTACTTGACTTATACCAGACCAGATCTTTTCTTTGCAGTGAGCTATCTCGCCAGATTTATGCAAGAGCTGAAGAAATGTCATTGGATAGCAGAAAAGCATGTGTTGAGATATGTCCGAGGTACAGTTGACTTTGGTCTGGAGTATCAGAAGAACACTCAGTTCTTCTTACAGGGATATACAGACTCGGACTATGCAGGGTCCGTTGATGACAGGAAAGCCACTTCAGGATATGTTTTTCATCTCGGATCTAGACCTATCTCGTGGATTAGCAAGAAGAAAATTGTTGTTGCTCTCTCATCCACTGAGGCTGAATACCGCGCTGCACGAGGAGCTGTGTGCGAAGTAATTTGGTTACATCGCATTCTTGCAGATATAGGGATTCCTGAAGAGAAACCTCCCATAATTCACTGCGACAATCAAGGTGTGTTGAAGCTTGTGAAGAATCCTATTTTCCATAAAGGAACAAAGCATATTGAGGTCGAATGTCACTACATTCGTGAACAGGTCTTGAACCACCAAATTCAGCTCCAGTACTGCCCTACTGATTTTTAGGTTGTAGATATTCTCACCAAGCCTCTCGGCAAGGTGAAGTTTGATTTGTTTAGGGGGTACATTTGTAAGAGCAATGTATTAAGGGGGGGAATGTTAGATTAATTAATACATAGTGAACAGTTAGTGAATAGTTATGTAACTGTTCCTCCTTCCTCCCTCTTGCGCAGCCTATATAAAGGCGTGCTCCCTATATTAAGCGATATAGCAATATATAAAACATGTTTGGAGCGCCATCAGAGGGTTTAGGGTTGAGAGTTGAGGGTTCAAGGTTTAAGGATCATTGTTTTATTTTTAGGGTTTAGGGTTGAGGGTTTATGTTTAAGGGTTCAAGGTTTAGGGTTTTGGCTTAGTGCTTATGACATAATGCCTAGGGTTCAGGGCTTAGGGTTTAGGGTTTAGGGCTCTAGGTTTAGGGTTTAGGGGTTAAGGTTTAGGTTATAGGGTTTAGGATTTAGGGCTTAGAGTTTAGGGTTCAGGGCTTAGGGTTTATGGTATAGGGTATAGGGTTTAGGGCTCAGGGTTTAAGGTTTAGGGTTGAGGATTTAGGGTTTATGGTTTAGGGTTTAAGAGTTAGGGTTTAAGGTTTAAAGGTCAGGGTTCAGGGTTTAGGGAAAATGTTTTGGGGTTTAGGGTTTAAGGCTCGAGGTTTAGGGTTTAGGTTTTAGGGTCAAGGGTTTAGGTCACAGAGTTCAGGGTTTAGGGTTTAGGGTTTAGGGTTTAGTGCTTAGGGTTAATATTTTAGGGTTTAGGGGTCATGGTTTAGGGTTTATGATTTAGTCTTTAGGGTTTAGGGACGTTTAGGATTTAACATTTAGGCCTTAAGGTTTAGGGTTTATGGTTTAGGGCTCAAGGCTTAGGGTTTAGGGTTTAGGGGTTATGGTGCATGGTTTAAGGTTTACGACTCAGGGTTCGAGGTTTAGAGTTACGGGTATAAGGTTTAGGGGTTAGTAACGGGTTTAAGGTTTAGGGATTAGAGATTAGGGCTCTAGATTTAGGGTTTAGGGCTCAAGGTTTAAGGTTTAGGGTTTAGGGCTCAAGGATTAGGGTGTAGGGTTCAAGGCTTAAGGTTTAGGGTTTATGGTTTAGGGATTAGGGTTTAGGGTTCATTTTTCATGGTTTATGGCTTAAGGTTTGGGGTTCAGAGTTACTGGTTTAAGGTTTGGGGGTTAGAGCTTAGGGCTATGGATTTAGTATTTAGGGTTTAGAGCTTAGGGATTAGGGTTTAGGGTCTAGGGTCTAGGGTTATGGGTTTAGGGTTTAGGTTTTAGGGTTTAGTATTTAGTGTTTAGGGTTTAGGATTTATTATTTTGGTTTTAGGGTTTAGGGTTTAGGTCTCATGGTTGAGGGTTAAGGGTTTAGGTCATAGAGTTTAGGGTTCATCAAATTTGTAGGTAGAACATTCAAAGAGAGTCATAACAATTTGATGTTTTTCATCTGTTGATATTTTGAAGGAGGGAAATGTCATATTCCTGATCGTCCAATCCTTCCAAAGACCCCAATAGTCTTCAATCCTTGGATGTACCGGGAGACACTGTTACTTGGCTTCCATTTATAATGATAGAGATATTTGAAAATTCGTGTTATGACCTCTTAATCTATATGAATTTCAAGTTTCTTGGAAATCGCATCACACCATTCACTAGTATTGATGACTACCCCTTTCTTTTTGTTCAGGGGATTTTGAAAACATCCATGGGTTTATCATATAAGGAATTATCAATGAATGGAGGGTCACTAGGTCGTAGGCCAGGTAACTCCCATTTAGAACTAAACAAGAAATATTTATTAGGCGATTGATAACCCCTTAGTGTTCTTAGCCATTCCCCTGTTTCTATGCTTATTTTAAACAATTTAGGAAGTTATGTCAAATTTACTATCCATTCTAGTAGAACAGTTGAACTTTATCTTTCTCCGAAGGAGAGGATACTATAGGGAATTCAATTATGATCCTACACCTTTGCATTGATATATTCTCTATGTTTCTTTTGTTTCCTTTAAGATTAATTTTTTGTTGTGATGGTTTTTTTTTCTAGCTTCCAATGGTTCATCCTAGCTTGCATAATACCATACATGCAAATATGAGAAATGTGAAATTTTTTCAGAGTTTGAATAAATTTACATTCAAGAGCGTAAGTATATGCGGTGAGAAACAAGTTTGGAAGAGATGTGTAATATATGCATTACAAGGCACAAGGTAGATGTCATATCCATTTAGTTACTTGTCCCACCTCTCATAAACAAGGTAGTTCTATAAGCAGAATCAATGATGGTTCTAGGCACGAGACTACAAAATATTGATGAAATATGGTTTGGGGTTCAGGGTTTAGGGTTTAGGGCTCATGGTTCAGGGTTTAAGGTTTAGAGTTCAGGGTTTAGGGTTCAAGGTTTAGGGTTATGGTTTAGGATTTAGGTTTTAGGTTTAGGGTTTAGTGTTTATGGTTAGGGTTTATGGATCGAGGTTAAGGATTTAGAGTTTAAGGTTTAGGGTTTAGTGTTTAAGGTTTAGGGTTTCGGGTTAAGGATTTAGTGTTTAGGGATAAGGGTTTATGGTTTATAGTTCATGTTTTAGGGTTTATGGTTTATAGTTCATGTTTTAGGGTTTATGGTTCAGGGTTTAGGGTTTAGGGTTTAGGATTTAATGTTTAGGGATTAAGGTTTAGGGTTTATGGTTTTTCGATCAGGGTTTAGGGTTTAGGGTTTAGGGTTTAGGTTTTAGAGCTTAGGGCTTAGGGTATATGGTCTAGGGTTTAGGGTTTAGATTTTAGGTCTTAGGGATAAGGGTGTAGAATTCAAGGCTAAAGGTTTAGGGTTTAGGATTCAGTGTTTAAGGTTTAGGGTTTAGGATTTAGTTTTTACGGTTCAGGGTTTAGGGTTTAGCATTTAGGGCTCATGGTTCATGGTTTAGGGTTTAGGGCTTATGGCTTAGGGTTTAGGGCTTAAGGCTCAGGGTTTAGGGATCACGGGTAAGGGCTAAATGTTTAAGGTTTAGGGCTCAAGGTTTACAGTTTAGTGTTTATGTTTATGGCCTATGGTTTAGGGTTTTTATTGTAGAAGTTAAATGTTAAAATATTTAGGCTGAATGCTGAAATCCTGAAAAATTACCTATGTACTGACCAGATGATACTTTAAAAAACTATCTCCTAAACCATGACTCATGGAGCTATGAGACTAATTCCATAAGGTGCAGAGTGACCCTAATTTCTTATATTTACATAAATAAATTTAAAGTATAAGAAATAATAATAAATGAAAAACTTAAACTTAAACATTTATTTATGTAAATAGAAGCATGTCAAAAGCATACATAATGCTTATACTACACAGAATGCGTACGCGTTACATAACACATACGCATTATGTTTATACTACATAGTACGTGTACGCGTACGCATACGCATTTTGTAACGCGTACATGTTTTGCGTTTTCTCTTTTCCCAAGCCATGCCTCAAGGCTTGGGATCCGGTTTGGATCCTCAAGCCTGAGGCATGGACCTGCACAAACACAACAAACAACGAGTTTTTACAAGAAAATGTAAAAATGACACTTCCTCTATGATAAATCAAAATAAAACAATCGATCCATTTTAAAAATATTATACCATGATGTAGAGCAGAATCTCTTCTTTCTAAAAATATAATTTTTCAAATTTTCTGACTAATATAAGGTTTCCATATTATTTATTTTCTAACTATGCCTTTTTATAGCTATTTTTTGAAGTGTAAATATGTCTATCTTTCATGGTGCATCTTTTTTTAGGTGATCAAAATTAAAAAAAAATTATACTAGCCCAAACTAGGCATAATTCTATACATATTCAAACAAAATAAATCTAATTTTCGATATTTTTTGAGGTAATAGGGGGGGCATGGTCGGAGCTCCATTATTTTTCAAAACATTAAATTTTTGTACTAGAAAAATCATAAATAAAAAAATATTCACTAAAAAAATCTAAAAAAAATGGAGCCCAAACTAGATGCTCGTAGCTATCTTTCTATCGAAGGTTTTTCAAAAAAACTAAATGGTGCTCAAAAAATGGTGGGGGGCACGAAAGTCACTCTATTATATTTTTTAACAAAAATAGGAGCATCTGTTGGTATTTTAGTTGTTTGACCCACTTAAACTTATTTGTTTTCAATAAAATTTAGTAGCTTAGAAACTAGACTCAAAATTCTACGATTCATATTTCTACAACATCTTGCAATTTTTAGTGTAACTATTTCTAAAAACTCGTACAAGTTGAAGTTTTTTTTTTTTCAAGAAAATTGGTCCACTTAAGACCCCCTTTTGGCCCCCCAGATTGGTGCACTTACCCAAACATTGAATCTTCTCACCTATAACGTTCACAGAAACCATATGTTATCCTTACAAGTTACGAGTTTTCTCTTTTCACTTACGTTAAGAAATCTAGAGTAATATTTTTTTAATTCATTTCATATACACTACAATTTTAGATATGCTTTCAACCTAACATAAATAAATGTGCTTACAATTTACATGACAACCATATATGATATTTACTCATTTAAATTTTTTCTTCCTACACTTACATTGTGGAGATAAGTCTCCACCTATCAACTTTCGTGGTAAACGTTTAAACAACCAACCCCTACTTATTTATGATACCTACATCTCATCATGAGTCATGTCTATGTTTAAACACATACTCCTCCAAAGAAAGTCTATATTTAAGGTAGGGTTCCACACTATACATAACACACGACTATCAAAGGATAAAGCAAAGCTAGGTTTCATGCTTATAATTTCTTCTACTATGATGAGGTATCAACATACACATACTTTTAAAACAATTAATATTAAACCTTCACAACATTTTAAACATTACTTTTTCATTATTTAAAAATCTCCATGATATACCCTTACAATCCTACTATTACCCCCTAACAATTGTCAATTACTAGCTACCAAGTTTTCAGGTTGGACAATTATGTTGGTTTGGAGTATCCACTCAAGAATTTTCTAAAGGTTCGATACCCCAAAAGTGTCATGAAAAGATGTGGCCGCAAAATATCACCTATAAGTGGAATATCCATTCGCCACTAATTTGTACATGAGTCAAGAAGTTTAACACGTGAATGATAGGGTTGTGACCATAGTCAACCCATAATAGCAATACCATTTAAGTTAAATTCGAGATAACCAAATTCAAGTCTCATTTCCACTAGTGTTATAACTCTACCTTTTCAATTAACCACCTTCCAATTTACATCTTACTATTTCAAGTACTAGATAAAACACTAAACAACTAGATACATTTCAGTAGGGAATGTCTGATTTTCATAACATGACAACTAAGGCAAAAAGGTTCAAAGGTTGGTGCATGATGCATATACATGACAACTATATTATTTTCCAAGATTACAACTCCAGAGAGGTAAATTTTAAGTTCTCTATTCAAACATCACACAAATTTCAAGATTTTACCTTAATAACCATTATCACAACTTCCAATGAAATTTAAGTCACAAGTATAATATAGTAAATTCATCATCCCATTAATCTCGGACACAATATAAGTAGATAAATACTTTTGTTCTTGCCATTATTAAATTATAGTAACTAAGAAAGGGTATATTTCTAGATCCATTAACATTACATTTTTCCCAAATAACAAATTTAAACTCTATTTTCCATCATTATTTCAAATCTCGTTACACTACTTGCACCCTAGAAGTTAGTATAAACATGGTTAGCGAAAATAAATGCTGGCATGACATTCCCCCTATGAATAACATTTTCATATATATATTATTTCCCACTTACAATAAATTAAAAAAAATTATGATTCAATATAGGTAAGAACACAAGTTCAGTTTCATTTCATTTTCAAGCTGGAGCGAGATAGAGAGAAGAGAGAGAGAGAGAAAAACACACCAAATTTCCCAAAAGCTGTTAAATACAAACAAGTGTCATCAGGGAGATCTATATGGTTGTGTAATAGATTTTATAGGTTTTGCAATAAATTTTCGACTAGGAGAAAGTTCCACGGACATTTTCTTGCTAGTATTGCAAGATTATAAAAAAGAACAATTTGGCCAAAGTGGCCTAGAAACTGAGTTTAAGATCCATTTTTCGAAACTCAAACACACCATGTGTAAATTTCTGTTAATTCCCCTATCTACAGAGAAATCCTTGGAGTTTTAGTCTTTTCATTGTTTACTAGTTCCATCTCATTATTTTTGTTGTTTAACAAGTAAATTTCACTATTTTTGCAGGGTTTTCAACAACACAATAAAACATGAGGTCCTCCAAGGCCTAAAACCATAATCTAGATCACTTTCTCATTTATTGTATTTGCACACTTGAAGTAATAATTATAATATAGATCACTTTATTTATTATCACAATCCTACATTTGACACAATAGTTGTAGCATGACAACTCACCAACTTGGAAGGGTGTAAACCAAAAACTCACCTTGCCAAGGTGGAAAGACACATTAACCAATCATGAGTTAAGAATGCCAACCATTTCACCTTAAAACATCACATTTCCATATTTATCGTATTTTCACATTTTCATGATAGTATGTCAAATAAGACCCCTATCCCAAGTGCAGACTAGTTCCACAACAAGGAAGTGTAAACACATAACATTCACCATACCAATGCGGATGATAAAATTAACTGGCCATAAGTATACAATGACACAAAAAAGATTGTAGATCAAGAATTTCGCGTTTGTTACCTGTCCAAGTTAATGCACCAAACTAAACACAAGAACCCTGAAAAACCTCAATGAAATTGATACCTGATGAAGATGTAGACGGATGAGGAAGCCGATGTAGACAAGACGGGCGCACACGAGCAATTTGCACAATAGATCCGAATAACCTGCAAAACACCGGTGCTTGACAGAAAAAGATGGCGTTAGAAGATATATGGGTGGACTGCCCGAGAAGCGGGTCCGAGAAGCGATAAGCTTCCTCGGCGGATGTATGTCCACGTTTTCAATAAAGAAAAGAAGCATACATGATAAAAGATGTAAATAAAGACTAGATTTTCTGATTGCAGTAATAAAACAGAAACTGAACAGCAGACAGAAAGTACAGAAAACAGGGAACAGGGAAATAATGCTGGATTTATGTTACCTGTGACCTTTTACCTGTCTGCAGGGAAATCGGCGTCGACTGGGTCTAATCGGCGGCGACTGATGTGATCGGCGTCGACTGGGACTGATCGGCGTCGACTGGATAAGATCAGTGTCAACTGAAGGCAGACTGAACAATCAAGGACTGTGCGATGAGATTCGAGGATTGGAAGGTGAATGTAGTCTGCAGGATGTGCCGAAGATGGAGAGACGCTGGAACAGAGTCACCAGATGATGGATGGTGGTGTATGATGTTGATATGATACGGGCAGAGTAACGGCGCTCCTCTCAGGGATTGATTAGGACAGGATCTGCCCTAATTGAGACAATTGATGCTAAAAAGATCTCTCCTTCTTGCAACATGTATCTTTCTCGCTCTTTGTTCGTGCGTAAGTGCTTTCTTTCGCTCGTTGGTCTCTTTTTCGGTCTCTTCGGTCCTTAGAACTGAGTTCTCTGGACTTGCTTTTATAATCGGCGCCGCTCCTATAAAAATCGGCGCTGACCATATGGGTCGGCGCCGATCGCGGAGAAGACTCCCGAGATGGCCAAATTGATCGATTCGAGAAATATAAGACTTATCCCGACTACGGGAAAATATCCCGCTTAGGGAAGATTAAAAATGGATGCGATGCATGGGTAGAATAAATTTGGGGTGGATAAGTGATTAAGATGCATGGGAAGAAGCGTAATCAAATATTTAATATTTAATCACTCATGGGTAAGATGTGATGGGATGAATTAAATTTAGAGTAAGTGATTAAATCACAAATTGGATAATATCCCAAGGGGATAGTTGGTGACGTAAACGTGCCCCAGGTTACCTAGGCAAGTAAGCGGTGATGAGAGGGACACTAAATTGGGTAACCAATTTTAGGTGTCTACATTTTGCCCCTTTTTGTCAAGTAACTTGCGATAAGCAAGGTTATGAGACAAAAACAAAGGGATGGAAAAAGAGAAGAAATTGTGGTGATGTGATCCCCCTCAAACTAGGGATGGGATGGATGATAGAACAGACGGTCCCGAGTTTGAAAGAGGTAGATGAAAAATGCAGGATGCCCCAGTTGGATGGCTGGAGTAGATCTGACCATTGATGACACATAAAAATAAACACAAGGGCAGCAACCTAAGGAACTCACATTGGTAGGGAAAACTAGCCGGTCTCCTGATGAGACGACGTTAGTGTCTACAGACCCATGAGTGGAAGGAGAACTGCAAAAAAAAAAAAAAAAAAAAAAAAAAAAAACCAGCATCTAAAGAGAGACACATTGGTAGGGACAACTAGACGGTCTCCTCATGAGACGACGTTAGTGCCTACAGACCCGTTTAACTCTAAGCTGCCGAAAGATACGAGTGTCCCACGCAAAGGGAACAAACCCGAAATAGACGATGACATCTAAAAGATGTGCCAAAAGGCAAGATTCAGCACACAACAATGATCAGATAGATGAGTAAGCCAAGCATCAACACTATGGCAAACAAACAGGGAAAATTGGCGGCGACCAAACTAATCGGCGTCGATTAAAACAAGCGGCGTCGACCCAAAAAAACGGCGCCGACCAATTCCGGGACATATAAATATGCGAACGGAAAACGTGAACGATTTATTTTCAACGTGACGATTGATTCAGAGAGAGATAGATTTCTGATTTGAGCATCATGGAAGCCTCTGGGAGCGGACAGAAGCGCAGGAGGACACGACCTGGGGTAAGTAGTCACTGTTGAACCCATTTGTCGTTATTATTATTTTTTTTTGTTTGATTTTTTGGTGCATATGGGAGGCCAGGGTCTGGTTTACGCCTGGCCTGGCAGTCGGCGCCGATTGGTAGAATCGGCGTCGATTGGTTTGGATCGGCGTCGATTGGTAGTAATCGGCGCCGACTAGAATGAACGATGCCGATTTTACCAAATCGACGCCGATTGAAAGATATTTAGCACTTCCTTCTTGTTTTGGATGTTATTGTTTTGGAAGATGTGATTTATGAAACAGAGATACTGATTATGTTTTTGATGTTGTGGATGCAGGCACGAGAGGTTCTTCATATGAGGGATGCCATCCCTGAGCTATTGGAGACGATCCTTCCTGACGTGACCGATGCAGACTGGCAGCATTTAGAGCTAGCCGGGCTCGGGGGTTTTAGATATTACGGACGAGTGCCACGGGATGTGGAGCTCATGCGAGCATTAGTGCGACGGTGGGATAGCCACACGTGCACATTTTGGTTCAGGACGGGTGAGATGACTATCACCCATGAGGATGTATACAGGATCCTCCGATTACCGATTACGGGAGACCCGATTGAGATCACACCCCGAGAGCAGCAGCAGAGGGCCCTGTTGCGGTTGTACAGAGACAGAGCAGATGACTCGGAGATAGTATCTGGGGCAGTGAGGATAGCCTCACAGTACAGACAGGATAGCCCTCGGAGCAGGCGGATAGCCTTGATTCAGATGGCTATATCTTATTTTTCCCTGCCAGACTCAGGAGGTGGGAGATTCCCATTGCTACTGCTAGACTGCGTTTGTGACATCTTGCAGCACAGACAGGTTTTTGCCTTTGCCGATGCCCTGATAGCTCAGGTTTACTATGAGCTATGGATGTACACTACTGGTCGGAGGACAGGGATTGACGTTAGTTTTGTGCTTCATTGCTGGGCATATGAGCACATAGCAGTGATTAGGCCATCCGGGCTTCCTTGGATGCCAGAAACAGTGGGGGGTGTGGATTATGGATTTCGGAGATGGCGGGCTGACATGGCCGCAGGAGACACAGGTAGATCAGCTGAGTGGTACTCGGAGCGTTTCAGGACGCTTACACCAGATCAGGTTATCTGGAGGCCATATCGGGCATTTCCGATATGGGTTGGTCAGGATGCCCACTTGGTAGCATTGAGACGGAGCCGAGTGGTCAGAGGTCGCAGACCAGATATGTGGGAGCGAGTCCCATTCATGCGGATACTGAGGAAGTTTGGCCTAGTACAGACAGTACCAGCCACATACACGCCATATAGGCGGGATAGCAGAGAGACAGATTTGCCGCTTCTGATCCCGGCAGACCCATTGAGAGAGGCCCCACCCTCTACAGACAGTGATGATGACATGGGGGTGGATGAGGGCTACGCAGCGTGGTACGATACAGAGCTGCCACGACATCTCCCGCCCTCTATAGATGTTGATGAGGAGGACATAGCTGCGATGTTGGACAGATTAGAGGGAGAGCATGCCACCCTCACACAGACACATCAGGTAGCTCTAGAGGAGATCAGGGCCTTGACAGAGGAGAGAGATTCCCTGATTTTGGAGAGAGACACCGCTCGCCAGGAGCGAGATACAGCGATTCAGTAGAGGGATCGCTATCTTCGGCACAAGGAGGCCCTTAGGGCCAAATACGGAGAGACCGGTGCCACATCAGAGTCTGGCACACAGGGTACGACCCTAGGAGGGGCACCACCAGCAGCGCCAGCAGCCCCAGCAGCGCCAGTAGCATCATTACGAGCACCGGGTACTGTGAGCCTTAGCACGTACCAGTCTCTCCTTGCTGAGGTGAGATATTATGAGGATGCCCTAGCGCAGCATGCCCCAGATGTGCCTCGGTATGGGGCGAGGAGGAGAGCAGGGACGGCTACAGCGAGCGGAGCCTCAGGCGGAGGGAGCACTGGGAGAGATCGAGGTGGGCCGAGACCTTCAGCAGCAGGTGCATCGAGCTCGGTAGGCGGCGGCCAGGAGAGACAGCCGGGTGTAGAGGAGGGTGGAGGAGATAGTGTCCTCCACGCTTCTGATTTTACCATATAGAGACTTGATAGATTTTGTATTTGTATAGTGATGTAGCCTCGATTGGAAGGCATTGTATAGATGGCTTGATTGGAAGCCACCCATTTTTGTACAAACACACATGTATATATAGATTGATCACGTTATTTGCCATATAATTGTACTTCATGCTTTTTAATTTTGATATACATGTGTAGATGGATATGGATAGAGGATAAAATAGATGTGATTGGATAGATACAGACTGATAGATGATAGAAATAGATGTGATTAGATAGATACAGACTGATAGATGATAGAAATAGATGTGATTAGATAGATTGAAATGTGGATAGAATAGATGTGATTGGATAGATATAGACTGATAGATGATAGATGTGATGTGGATAGAACTTTGATAGATGGACATGATGTAACTTGGATGTACATGTGTTTAAATATTTTGATGGATATATAGACAGATGTGTTTGATGTATGGATTAGATATAGATAGATGTAATGTACCTTAGATGTACGTATTTTTCG
Source organism: Taxus chinensis (assembly GCA_019776745.2). Classification (NCBI taxonomy): domain Eukaryota; kingdom Viridiplantae; phylum Streptophyta; class Pinopsida; order Cupressales; family Taxaceae; genus Taxus; species Taxus chinensis. Next base: position 52,020,945 of record CM034152.1, read on the forward strand.
ATATTTTGATGGATAGATAGATAAATGTGTTTGATATATGGATGTAATTGTAATGAGAAATGAATAAAGATAGATGTTTTGATAGATAAGAGGAATTTTGATAGAAGATAAATTTTGATTGAATTAACATGTGAAATGCCAATTTAACAGGGTTGCAAGACAAAGAAATGGAGAATACTCCTTACAAGAGCCAAAGATGAAAGCGGAAACAACCGTGACTTAGAAGAGAAGATACTCGGAGAAGAAGAAAAATGATAAGTTGGACTTCCAACCGACCATAGATAAAATCCAGAAAGGAAACCAAAAGACCAAGCATACAAGGCCCTATATAAGATTAAAATAAATCTGACACTAACTAGTCGCAAACCAGATCTAGGATAGAAATGGAAAGAAAAGTAAGTATCTTGTCGGAACTTACAAGGGACAGAATACATGTCCATAGTGGGAAAATAGGATTTTCCATATGATCAACAAAAGGTCCTAAATCACAGCTTCATGGTTTTGACAGAAAAGCAAACTGATCAATGCGGGAAGTTTGCTTGATATGGAAAGACTGATCGATGCGGGAAGTCTTTCAGTGATGCTAAAAAGTGTATAAACTGACTGGAAGGCTGATTGATTACAAGAAGCCTTGAAGTATTTCTTTGAGAAACAGCCGTCCTTCAAGGGATCGGTCTGTATTGTGAATTTGAATGATAGCCATCCTTCGAGGGTATGGTCTATATTTTTAGAATTTTTGATTCACTTGATAATATATGGATAGCTGTCCTTCAAGGGATCAGTCTATCTTTTGGATAGCATCTTCTTTTTTTTTTTTTCTTTTTTTTTTTTTTGAAACTTTTTGGAAGAAGCTGAGTTTAGACCTAGATAGATCAGATGGAGGGGAAGAGAGCATAGAAGAACATGTACTCATGCCCCGAGTAGATCCAATTAAGATAAGTACTTGGGACAGATGAAGTGGTGATTAAGGTATTCCTACCCTGAGGAGGAACATATCCTAAAGAAACGTGCAATGAGTAGAGCCGCGATACTCATATTTAAGGTAAACGAGGCAATAGGCGGAGAACCACACAATTTCAAATCACCACGAAAGTAGATGACTGGTTATTAGGACGGATGGAAGATCTGAGTTGCGACTAGATTTGTGTAAGATAGATTTTAACAATAGAAGGGCCATAGATGCAAGGCATTAAGAGGTTCCGCTTCAGGGATACCATCCATGGAAGATAAACGATAAGCCCCAGACCCATATTTATGAGTGATAATGTAGGGGCCCATCCAGTTGGGAGCAAACTTACCACGTTGACTCCTTTCGAGTGTAGTGACATTTTGATTCTCCTTAAGAACAAGATCACCAATTTTGAAGTCACGGTGTTGCACATGCTTGTTATAAGCACGCTTGACACGCTCGAGATAGACTTGATGATGCTCAAGAGCGTTAAGACGCCGCTCATCTAATAATTCAAGTTGTGCTAGACGATTTTGACGATAATCCTCATCGGAGACAAATTCTCTGAGAGAAACACGGAGAGATGGGATTTGGACTTCCAAAGGAAGGACAGCCTCAGACCCATAGACGAGAGAGAAGGGAGTAGCACCAGTAGGAGTACGAATGCTAGTCCGATAAGCCCAGAGAGCAAAAGGGATATGTAGATGCCAATCCCTACCAGCTCGACTAGTTACCTTTGCGAGGATATTACGCAAAGTTTTATTGGAAGCTTCGGCTTGACCATTAGCTTGAGGATAGTATGGAGAAGAAAAACTGAGCTTGATATTGAAAGCATTGCAGAGATTCTGCAAATCAGCGTTTTTGAAAGACTTACCATTATCTGTGATTAGCTTGTGTGGAACGCCAAAGAGACAAATGATGTGTTGATAGACGAAATCAACTATGGGCTTAGCCTTTGTTGAAGAAAGAGGGATAGCTTCTACCCACTTAGTAAAGTACTCAGTGGCAGTAATGATAGAATGATGACGCTGTGAAGAACGGGGATTGATGAGACCAATAAGATCGAGACCCCACTGCGAAAAAGGCCACAAATCCGCCGCAGGCTGCAAAGCCTGACTAGGGATGTGCGTGAGATTGGAATGTTGCTGACACTTGACACACTTCTTAGTGTATTCACAACAATCTTGATTAAGAGAAGGCCAATAATACCCCAAACGTAAGATGCGCTTGGCTACAGCTAAGCCACTAAAATGTCCACCACAAATACTGTCATAGACCTCCTGAATAGCTTTAGATGATTCATGGGTTTTGAGGCATCGGAGCAAAATACCATCAAAGCCGCGTTTGTAAAGAATCCCGCCTAGGATAGTATAGCGGTTGGCGCGTTGGACAAAAGACCTTCTACGATTGGGAGTCAGATTTGGAGGAAGGATCGAATGAGATAGATAATCAACTATCTGTTGATACCACTCATCCTGAGTATGGGTTGTGACAGCATTGATCGAAGTTAGCTGTTGAAGATAAGAGGGTTGATCTAATCGTTGCACAGCCACATAAAGACGCGAGTCTTCGGTAAAAGGCGGGATAAGGGAGGCTAATGAGGCCATCGTATCCGCGAATCGATTTACAGTACGAGGAATGGATTGGATAGTGAAGTTATCGAAAGATTGGAGTTGGGCAAGAACGATGTCGCGATATTTTTGAAGGATATCATTCTTGCATTGATAGACACTCGTGACCTGATTAACGATGAGTTCAGAATCACCAAAGATGTCAATATGATGAGCGCCGAGATTAATGGCATTTTGAAGACCTAAGACAAGAGCTTCGTACTCAGCCATATTATTGGTGCACTCAAAGTTCAATTTGTGTGCGACTGGGATAGGCGTACCCCAAGGAGGAATCATCACGAAACCCGCATCTCCCCCTTGCTGGCATTTGGATCCATCAAAGAAGAGCCTTACTTTAAATGGAGATAGACCAAAATCAATTCGTTGGATGAACTCATCGGGGAATTGAGCAAGGGGGTTTTGTGTGTCCGGAAGAGGAGCATCAGCTAATTGATCTGCAATAACCTGACCCTTGATAGACTTTTGCGGGATAAACTCTAGGTCAAATTCTGTCATGAGCATGAGCCAACGAGTGATGCGATCATTGTGGTAAGGTTTTGCATGGATTGTCTTGAGGGGATTGACACTTGTGACAATATAGGTTTTGTGATTAAGGAGATAATGACGAAGCTTAGAAGTTGCAAAGAAGAGAGCGCAACATAGTTTTTCAGCTTTGGAGTAACGTGTCTCATACTCATGGAGGGTGCGACTGATGTAATAGACAGCTTGTTCTTTACCACAAGTGTCCCGATGCGAAATCAGGGCTCCCAGAGCATGGTCAGTCATAGAGATATAAAGATAGAAAGGCTCCCCCTCGCGTGGAGGTGTAAGCATGGGCGGAGAAAGAAGATAAACTTTGAGATCATCAAAGGCCTTTTGGCAATGCTCATCCCATTCGAAATGAGCATTCTTACGGAGAAGATGGTGAAAAGGTTGACAACGGTCCGACAATTGGGAGATAAAACGACGCACTGATTGAAGATGTCCTTGGAGACTGTGGAGTTGCTTTAAGTTAGACGGGGGAGGCATCTCAAGGATGGCTTTTATTTTCGCGGGGTTGACTTCAATACCCCTGATGGAAATGATAAAACCTAAAAGTTTACCAGTGAGAACGCCAAACACGCATTTAGATGGATTTAGACGAAGACAGAAGCGGATAAGCCTCTTAAAGAGAGGTGCAAGGATGAAGAGATGATCCTGACGGCGTTTGGACTTGCCGAGGAGGTCGTCAACATAATCCTCTACAGTTTTGTGTAAGAGGTCATGGAAGATGTAGGTCATTGCTCGTTGATAGGTCGCTCCTGCGTTCTTAAGACCAAAAGGCATGACACGATAGCAGAAGGTCCCCCAAGGAGTTATGAAGGAAGTCTTATGTTGGTCTTCTGGTGCGATGAGGATTTGATTATATCCAGAGAAACCATCCATAAGAGAAAGCATCTCATGACCCGCAGTTAAATCTACGAGTTGGTCGATATTAGGAAGAGGAAAATCATCCTTTGGACAGGCAAGATTAAGATCCCGGAAATCGGTACAAATTCGAATCTTCCCAGTAGCCTTAGTTACTGGTACTACATTAGACACCCATTGCGGATAATCGATGGGTTGGATGAAGCTAGCCGAGAGCAAGCGTTGTAATTCTTCTTTAACAAGAAGGGCTACTCTAGGGTGCATTTTACGCAATTTTTGCTTGACTGGTTTGATGTTGGGAAGGGTAATGATATTGTGGACCACAATATCGGGATCGAGCCCTGGCATATCCTCATATGACCAAGCAAAGGCTTGACGATGTTTGGAAAGAAAAGAAGTAAAGTCCCCTAATTCTTGTGGATTAAGGGATTGGCCGACCTTAATGATGCGAGGGTCTTCAGAAGTCCCTATATTAAGGTCGATAGTGGCTTCGTTGAGAAGGGTAGACGTGTCAGAAGGAATAGTCTTGGGAAGATATGAATCCTCTGCCCCTAGATAGGTGAGGACAGAATCATCATCCACACAGTGGATAGTGTTGATAGTAGGAGAGTCGTCTCCAACTATTTCAGGGAAGATTAATGGTATAGAAGCGGACCGACTGTTAGTCTCATAGACCAACGGCCCTAAGGAAATGGTATTGATAAAAAAAAAAAGTTAGGCGGGATGGAAATGTCATCGTCCACATCAAGTGATGCTTCTGATTTAGTGGGGGAAGATGGTTCTTCAGTAGGAGGAGGCTCATCAAGAATAGTTACGGTGGCTTCTGAAATGGGTTTAAATCCCAAACCAAATTTTTGATGTGGCATGAGAGTGGGAATGGATTTGAGGTCATGTATACCTTGTTCATATTTTCCAAGGCCAAAACCTTTCCACGCGCATCGATATAGATAAGTTTTTGCAAACGTGGGATTTTGTAGATAATCAAACCCTGTTAGGTAAGGTTTGGCTCTAGGAGGAGAATCCGGGCGATAATGAGGCGTATCAAGACCACCGTAGATGAAATTGGTCTGTTGATTGGGCAGACCAATGGTGACGATGCGACCGAGACCTGTTTGATATTCAGGTTGTTTGTCTGGTCTACCATACTCATTAGGTTTGAGATGGGCATCGAAAGATAAGAGAGGAAGTTCTCCTAATGAGAAACGCTGCAATGTCTCTTCCAGATTTTGTAAATCCGGTAGTTTGGTTGCAGGTATGGAAGAAGATGAGGCCCCATCAGGAGAACATGGATTTTCTTTTAAAGGGGCAGATCTTGTGGTCATGTCGCATTGTGCGGAAGGAAAAGGATCTCCTGGGTGAGTATATATTTTGCCCTCATATTGATATTTTAGGCATCGATGGAGGGTGGATGGGACACAATGCATTGCGCGAACCCAGGAGCATCCAAGGATCATATTATAGTGGAACTTTCCTTCAACAATGTAGAAGAGTTCATGAAGCAGCTTCTTACCTACTCGAATGGGTAAGACCACAGTTCCTAGAGTGACTGCTAGCTGATCGTTAAATGATCGAAGGGCGAAAGGCGGAGGTGACACCACATTCTTAGGTAACTTAAGTTGTTCGAATGTGTGGGAGGAGATGACATTGAGAGCAGCTCCACTATCGATCATAACACGTTTTAGGGTAGTGTTATTGATTTGGACTGTGATGAAGAGGGGAGCTTCCAAATCCTCTGAAGAAAGGGGAGGAATTTCCGAATCCTCGAAAGAAATGGCGGGTTGATGGTCCATTCAGTCCAACAACCAACTCGAAGGGTTGGGGCTCATCGGAATTTACTGCGATGCGACGCAGATTATCGATTAGAGCCTGGCGATGTTGTGGGGAGGATTGGATGAGGTCAAAAAGAGACATTTTGACCGGAGCCTGGGTGAGTTGCTTCATGACGCTCTCCTCAACAGATACGGGAACTTGAGCCCGAGGTGCAGCACGAATGGAGACCTTGGGTCGTGGGGCGGATGAGGAAGGAGACACGCCTTCAAGGGCTGCAGAAATGACAACCCGTGGTCTAGATGTTGAAGATGAAGATGGGTTATGATAACGTTGGGTTCTAGTGGCGATATGAATTGTGTCAATTTGGGAAGGTGGAAGATCAAGTGGAATGGAACCACTAGAGGTCTGAGTGGATGGTTGAGGTTTGGATGGGGCTATGATGACATGAGGTAAGTGTTCCTCCTCCAGCAAAAGGTCATTTTCTTCCAAAAGGCTCTTGATAACGGCTTGGAGAGCTTTACATCCCTCAGTATCATGACCCGGAGTACGGTGGTAGGCACAAATCAAATCAGAGTTAAACCAAGCCGGTTTCACTCCTTTCGGGTTATATGGTTTGATCGGAGGAAGGGTTATAGATGAAGATTGGATAAGTTGATGAAGGATTTCAGTATAGAATCCGGTAGGCGAAGAGGAGGATAGAGATGATGAAGATGGTTCTTTTACCTTAATCGACTGCCGAGGTAAAAGAACTTGCATGTTAGGTTTAACAGTCTCTTTAGGGATCCTCTTATTTGTTTGGACATTTGGAGGAGCAGTCTTGGGTGCTTGGGATGGGAGTAAATGAGACATGATTGACTTTGGTGGAGGGGGAGCCCCTAAGATAGATTTTGAGGAGGATGGAGATGTGACAGATTTTGCGGTCTTTGGAGACAAAGGGGATTGCTGAGTCGGATTTACGGATGATTTGGATAATGTAGATTTAGACGAGGAAGAAGCCCCCAGAGTAAGTGTAGTCGGAGGAACATAGGGTGCCTTGATTTTTGGTAACGAAGATGATGATCCTGATAGAAGAGGTGATGTCTTTTTAGTAGGTAAGTCTACTTTTCGGGGTATTGATGAAGAATGTGTTGTGGAAGAAGATGATGGCTTTGATAGGTGTGTAGAAGAAGACGCCTTCTCAGCGGGCAAATCCAATTGTTTATGAGGCGTGGAGAGAGATTTTTGTGGAAGAGCACCAAGAGTCTTGATGGTCCGAAATATGGGTTTCCCTTTTTCAGGGATGGTGACAACTTCAACGGCATAAGGTGATTGTAACCTTTTCGTAGGAAGCAAAAGGGGAGATACTGATGGTATAATGTTAGATTTTGGTTGTCTCGGTTTAGGTTCGGGAACCGAGCGTATAGATGTTGGTGCTACTTCTTTTGATTTTTCCTTAATAGGTGAAGTAACATTAGTGATGGAAGAATTAAGTGATGAAGAAGTTCCTTGCGAAGGGACCACTTTTGGTGTAGTGATCATGGGTGGAACTACTGTAGGAAAAGAGATAGGAAGAGTCAAAATTGAAGGTTCTTCCGTTGAAGTTGGCACAATGATAGGTATGTTCACTAAGGGCATAGTTGCAGCGGGGAATGGGAGCAACAGAAGTGGATGTGTCTGAAGTGGAAACTTGAAGGGATGTAATTTCCTCGAGCATTGAAAGGATGTCTGATGATGAGACAGATGAGGAAGACACTGTCTCGGGTATGGATGGGAGATCGGACAAAGGAGTGGAGAGAGATGACTCCGTGTTTAGTAATGTAGGAATATTCAAAGGTGGGTTATCTGAAGATGGAGGAATTCCAGTGATTGGTGAAGTGGAAGAGGGTTTTGATTCGATTGCTGTGTTTGTAGATGACGTGGTTTCAGAAGCGGATTCTTCAGTAGAAATGACGTTGATATTGTGGGTGTTTGGTTTTTGAGATTCCAAAGAATTATGATTTGGGGCATGATTGGGGAAAGGTTGTTTAAAAACGTCCAGTGCTTGATTTGGGGGAGCATTTGGGTTATCCAGGATAAGCTCGCCTTTATCAATGAATTTTTGGACAAGGTTTTTTGAAAGTCTGACATCGTTCGATGTCATGACCTTTGGTTCTGTGATAATGACAGAAATCGTTTTCCCTATACCAGAATGGGCGTTCTCGGCCTTCATCAATGTCCCTAATGGGGGGAAGTTCGATCATGCGAACTTCCAACATTTTTTCTAAGATAGAGGCATATGATTCCCCTAAGGGAGCAAAGGATCGTGATGATGAAGCCCCTTTCCGAGCAGATGAAGGGTCTCTTCGTGGTGGTTGATTAGGAGTACTATCGGTTCTTGATGTTTTTAATACGATAGCATTGGTGGAACCTTGATTCTTATCTTTAGGAGGGAAAGAATTTGGTTTGGTGAACCGAGAAAAATCGGGTTTAGATTTGGAGCGAAGTTTTAGTTTTCCTTGTTCAATGGCACGAGATTCGAGTTTGCGTGCCATTGTGAAGGCTTCTTCGAAGGTGTGAAAAGTTTGGATCCTCAACGTGGAAGAAATGTGACTAGCACAAGATCGGGTGAACAACTCGATCTGTTGTGATTGAGGAAGGGAGAAGGACAATTGGTTGATTATCCCTCTCCAACGAGCGACAAAGTCTACAATAGACTCATCGTCGAATTGGCGAATGTTGTAAAGATCTGTAATTGAGATCTTATGGGCAATGTTTATTGAAAAATTCTCAACAAACATCTGAGCCAACTGAGAGAAAGAAAATAATGAATGTTGAGGAATATTATTGTACCAGTCCAAAGCAGGACCCGCTAGAGACATAGGAAAGGTACGGAGCATGAGTTCCTGATCCTTGACGATAAGGTAGCAAGCATGTTTGAATGCTCGCAGATGTTGTTGGGGGTCTTCCCCGACTATGAAATTTTGAGAATTTGGGAAGTTCCCATTGGGGAGGATAAGGCTTAAAAGCCACCGAAGGATGAATGGGTTCATTGCACACTTCTTCAAAGGAGTATGAAGGACGGGCTCCTTTTGTGGAGGCTTCCAAGTTTGTAATTTTCTTGAAGAGAACTTGAACTACGTCGGATTGGGGAGGAGGTACATTGGTATGTCCTACATAAGAAGAAAGTAGCGGGTGTTGTTGGGGGTGTCAATGGAGGATTTATCTGTTGATGGGTAGGATGATAAGAAGAATGACCAGGTGCTCTGGGTGACATCGGGTGGGGTATTTGTCTGTGGGATGGTTTGCGTATAGGCAGGCTGTGAGATAATAAGTGGTTGAGCAAATAAAGGTTGGGTGACGGATGGAGCCTGTGATTGGTGGACTCCTATGTATGTTGATCGGATCGGGATAGATTGAGGAATATGAATGCCGGCTTGGATTGGACATATTGGGGAACAAGACCTGAAAGGGACCTTCTACCGCCGGATTTGGTATCAAGGGTGCCGATACTAGAGGATGGGCGAAGGTCACAGTCGCTGGAATATTGGAAGAAATACCCCCTAGGGGACGAGAAGTAGAAGCCAACTGACTATTCGGAGGGGGTTGGCTCATGAAGAGGTATTGACCTTGGGACACGATGGAGGGCATAGACGAATTGACGGCAATGTGCGAGTGTGTAGACGCATTCATTATAGCCAAGGGCAGAAGACCTCTCAGAAATGGGTTGTGGTATGTTCGAGGTAACTGCGGTGTTAGGGATAGGTAAGACTATTTGGGAATTAGTCGACATGGTGGGTGGAAGAGAAAAGGGAGGCATAGGGGCCTCGCACTTCTCCGTGGCTCGAGGCAAGAGAGATGGTGCAAATTTCTCTAAAGAGGCCTGGGATGATCCACGAGGATAATTGTACACTTGTCGGATTGGTGGGTCTTGGTCAGATATTTGGATCGAATTGTGTACTAGGTAGTCCATGAGGGCTATTGGATTGCGATCGAGAAAAGCCTGAAATTCAGGATCCCCACGAGGAACATACTTTGAGCCAGATGATATCTCGGAGGGACTAGGAGAAGCTGGACGTGATGGAGGGCGCTTTGGTTTGATAGAAGGGATTATACGACCATGACGGGGAACCAACTAACAGTGGTCCTCGAGGAAGATTGGAGGGGTGCCGAAACATCCACGTTGGTGGTGATTTTCGGAGGAAGAAGGAACTTGTTGGGCCATTTTCCTAGATAGTGACCGGGTGATAACCGTCATAAACAAGCAAGAAAGAAAATTGTCCTAACTAATGCACAAATAATTTAAGTAGCGCAAGTGATTATCTCCTTTAAATTTTGATGCTTTTAAGAAAAGAAAAAATGTTAGGGAAGGCTTTTTGGAACAGGAACTACTCAGATAGCCAAATTAAGGATGGTTTGGGTAATGTTTGGTGAGGAGTCCCGAAGGCACTTCAGTAAAAGACTGGTACGTGGCTTGATATAGGGGCCTACCCCCGCACTTCACACACCGCTGTGATAAGGGAGTCGGGTGCTTTGACAATATATACCAAAATCTTTCGTGAATTTATAGCGCGGCCCGAGTACCGCATAGGATCTTCCTCTTGGATATCACTTCCAAGTAGGCGAGGCTAGGGAAGGAGTTTTGTTTAGATGCTTTATACCTAGTGATTTTGGCTTTGTGTGCAAGGGTGAAAAATAAAAATCAAACAGTGTCACTACCGATTTTGATCAATTCTCCAACCTAATTAAAACTAGATGAAAAAGCATGCAGCAATGACAAAGAAAAGGTTCTTTTTAAGCACTTAAAACGAAATGTTTGATTTCGATGAAGACAAGTCAAACAAGATTCTTTCCCAAATGCGATTAAGTTCCTTTTAAGCACAAAAAAAAAAAAAAAAAAAAAAACTGAAGGTTTTTGGATGTGATAGACAACCAACAAAGAAATCCTAAAAAGGAGAAAACACCGAAAAAGAGGAATACCTGTAGATTTAGCTCTCCAAGGTGTGTGGACTTCAAAAAGCGCGTTGTTGAGCTCTTCCCCTCGAACAATCCCTACGAACAAGCAAAGTGCTCCGCAAGAAAAGATCAAGCAAACAGCAAACAAGATCCGGAAAGATATATCCAGATGATGGCGAAACAAAAAATTTCTATTTTAAGAAAATAGAAAAAATTTCCAGATAATGATTTCGCCTAAGAGCAAGATTGAAATGATGAACAGCAATGCTCAAATAGGACTGATAGAAATCAGTGAAGAAAAAGAACAAAGCTCAAAACTAGAAAAGAAATGAACTTACCAAAAAAGGGACTTTGGTTCAAGTCCCACCGGGCGGTGCCAGAATGTAAATCAAGAATTTTGCGCTTGTTACCTGTCCAAGTTAATGTACCAAACTAAACACAAAAACCCTGAAAAACTCTCAATGAAATCGATACCTGATGAAGATGTAGACGGATGAAGAAGCCGATGTAGACAAGACGGGCGCACACGAGCAATTTGCATAATAGATCTGAATAACCTGCAAAACACCGGTGCTTGACAGAAAAAGATGGCGTTAAAAGATATATGAGTGGACTGCCCGAGAAACGGGGTCCGGGAAGCGATAAGCTTCCTTGGCGGATTTCATTCCACGTTTTCAATAAAGAAAAGAAGCATACATGATAAAAGATGTAAATAAAGACTAGATTTTCTTATTGCAGTAATAAAACAGAAACTGAACAGCAGACAGAAAGTACAGAAAACAGGGAACGGCGAAATAATGCTGGATTTTCGTGTTACCTGTGACCTTTTACCTGTCTACAGTGAAATCGGTGTCGACTGGGTAGAATCGACGGCGACTGATGTGATCGGCGTCGACTGGGACTGATCGGCGTCGACTGGACAAGATCAGTGTCAACTGAAGGCAGACTGACCAATCAGGGACTGTGCGACGAGATTCGGGGATTTGGAAGGTGAATGTAGTCTGCGGGATGTGCCGAAGATGGAGAGACGCTGGAACAGAGTTACCAGATGATGGATGGTGGTGTATGATGTTGATATGATACGGGCAGAGTAACGGCGCTCCTCTTAGGGATTGATTAGGACAGGATCTGCCCTAACTGAGACAATAGATGCTAAAAATATCTCTCCTTCTTGCAACCTGTATCTTTCTCGCTCTCTGTTCGTGCGTAAGTGCTTTCTTTCGTCTCTTTTTCGGTCTTTCGCTCGTTAGTCTCTTTTTCGGTCCTTCGAACTGAGCTATGGACCTGCTTTTATAATCGGCGCCGCTCCTAGAAAATCAGCGCCGACCATATGGGTCGGCGCCGATCGCGGAGAAGACTCCCGAGATGGCCAAATTGATCGATTCGAGAAAGACAAGACTTATCCCGACCACGGGAAAATGTCCCGCTTAGGGAAGATTAAAAATGGGTGCGATGCATGGGTTAGAATAAATTTGGGGTGGATAAGTGATTAAGATGCATGGGAAGAAGCGTAATCAAATATTTTAATATTTAATCACTCATGGGCAAGATGTGATGGGATGAATTAAATTTGGAATAAGTGATTAGATCACAAATTGGATAATATCCCAAGGGGATAGTTGGTGACGTAAACGTGCCCCAGGTTACCTAAGCAGGTAAACGAATGTGAGGGACACTAAATTGGGTAACCAATTTTAAGTGTCTACAAAGATTACCATAAGAATAACACTATTTTTTTTTCTCATCAATAGTACACCCTCATAACACAAAAGAAACATAACAGACCATCAAGAACACAATCCCATAACATATAATCCATACAAATGGGTTTATAACATGGTAATCACAACACAAACAACCAGTTATGAAAAATTCACCTCTATAAGAGGAAAAACAAAAACACATCCATAATGGGGTCCTTAAGACCCAATGTAACAAATCTTTCTAGATAAAGTGCCCATTGAATCCAAGTATAGTAATATTTGTCAACATATCTCTAGTCCAATATCCCAACTCCTCTCTTCAAGTGATATAATAAAATTTTTATCAGCAAAAAATATCACCCTCTGATTTGCATGAATGTATGGATGAGAAATGAGTGTTTTTAGGTAACATGGGATTGTCTCTCAAGTTGTGGGACTTTCCACTTAGAGACTAACCTCTAGGGAAGGCTGGTTTCTCTAACTAATCCTAATGTTAAACTACTCCTAAGAAAGGAAATACAACTATCTAATCCTACTCTAACACTCCAAGGGACCAGGGGAAGAGATAAGGGATTGACAATGGAAATTCCTAATCTAAATAGAGGTGATAACACCAATAAGAAGGTGAAGACACTCTAATGAGGGAAAAGAGAGAAGGGAAATGGAGAAGGGAGAGTCTAAATAGAGGAGACACAAAATCAAGACTTCATTTACAATCTATTCTCTAAGAAACACGACAAGATGAAACTACAAGTGAGAAAAGAAAGCAAACAATAAACAAAAAGAGTGGAGAGGAAAGGAAATGAAACAAAACAAAAGTCAGGGTTAAGAAACACCACAAAACAAAGAATTTATTGCTTTCAAAGTATGCACAGACCATTACATGTGAAGATGAAGGCATAAGAACACATTGAGAATCTCAAATAAAGGTATACAACTCACATCTGCTCAGAAATAATTTTGATAAAGTTCATTTACATTTTAGAACAACCCCCTCACAAATGAGATATTTTTACATTATGAGAGAGAGAGACGGAAACTTGGATATTCCCTTTTAACCATCAAAAACATGCATTACATTATTGAAAATAAGCATGAGTACCCTACTAAGGACGTTCCCCCATGATACTTTTCTTGTAGGAGAAGGAATGGGCACCATACTTCATCAAATGTGGTGGTTGAGCTACCTAGAATTGTGTCTTTTAATGTTGGAATTTATTTCCTCTTTTTCAAAAACCTACACTCACCTAAGTTAAGAAATCCCATTTTTTTGGTGTAGAGGATGGTGAGAGCTTTCCAACGGTACTAATTTTATGAAATTTGGAGCAATTGGGTGAAAGTGATGGAAATTTTAAGCTGAGGGTGTGGGATGGGTCGAAATTAGTTCCCTGCGTGAGTCCACAGTCTGTAATAATCCATTTTATGCCTTGTGATGCAGGTAGATTGTATATTCATAGAACTGAGGGAAAAGAGGAAGAGTTCTACGTGTTCCATTTTGGCCCGGTTTAGCCATAGTGGTCATTGGCTTGGTGTGGGTTGGATATTCGGGTCCTAGGTGGAACTTTGGAATAGTTCCATCTAGAGCCTTTGTTCCTGCATCCCTCAGTTCTCCCACATCACTGTATTTCCGCACCACTTCCGTCACTTTTACTTCCACTCATATTTGAATGTAGGGAACCAACGACCCCGTGGAACTAGTTCCACTGTTCCACCCACCGCACACATCTCTGCACAATAGTACCTCCTTGCACAAACCCCCTTTTTTGTGGCCCGAAGGCCCTTGTGGGGAACCAAGAGCCTGATGGAACTTGTTTCGGCTGGATCTTAAAAAACTGTAACACATTGAACTCTTTGTCTTGGAGTGGAAAGGCAATGCAAGGAACCCAGAGCCCCAAGGAACTAGTTCCATCTGCACCCATAAAACCCACAATACATTGCAGAAGACAATTTTTCTTAATTTCTTCTAATTTTTGACAAAGTTTAGAACTGAGGAGTTATGCAAAGGGAAAGGGAAGCCTCAAAACATTGAAATTCTTCATTTTTATCATTTTTTACCTGTCCAAGTCCAAATGAATCATGCAAGTTATAAAAATCACCTTGAAGAGGGAAAATTTTGATAATAATTTGGCAACTCAACGAGCCTATCTTACTTGCTAGATGAAGAGATCAGTTGCCTTGAAGTCGTCCACAGGTGCATGAGAGTCAGCCTGAAAATATTAAAACTGATATGGAACTTGAAACTCTTATCCCCTTGAATCCATGATGAAGCACTGCTCTGGACCTAGAGTTGATATGTCATTGCTTGACTTGACCATTCATCATTGTAATAATTCTCTGAATTCATAGTTCCATGAGAGTGGAAAATTATCTTGAATCTGAAATCCCATCCATAACCTCTTGAACATATATTCTTCAGAAGTCCTCCATGAACCACTTGTACAACGGAACCATGCCATCCAAAAGCAACAAAACACTATGTACAAAGCACTTAGGGGAATTAAAACTATGCTACCAATAAGAAAATGTGCTGAAAAGCACTTAGAGGAATTGAAAACTAATCTACTATGTATAAGGAGAGGGTCTTTCCTTCAATAATAATGTCTTGAGGTAGATCCCATTAACCAATATCTGTAGTTCTTGTCCATCCAATTTTGATAACTAGAAAGCATTGTTTGACTTATAACCTAAAATCATGTAGGGGCCACTCCATATGGCATTCAATTTTTGAGTGTCTACCTAGTTTTACCCCGTTTGAATGCCACTTCAAGACTAAGTCATCCTGTCTTGGAAGCTCTTAGCCTTTCACCTTCTTCTTAAAAGATCATCTTGATCCAAGCCTTGATCCTTTTCCAATTATCTGCAGCACTTGATTTCTCAATTCTTCTAGCTCCATGAGTCTTTGTATACTTGACTTCCATGGATTTCAAACTCAAATAATTCCAACCGCTTGATGAGATCCAGGGTTGGCAATTCAAGAGATATTTATAGCTATTACTTCTTTACCATAAACTAGTTTATAAGGAGAGCTACTAGTTGATCTCTTGAGAGTGATTCTATCAGACCATTAGGCTAATTTCAACTTTGTGGGCCAAGTTTTTTGATTTTCATCCAAGGACCTCCTTATGATTCTCAAAAGATTCTTGTTTGTGGACTTAGCCTACCCATTACATTGAGGGTAATAGTTTGAATAATTGGTCAGGTAGATGCCATTTTTTATAGACCAGTCAGATATCTTTGTGCCAAGAAATGCCAAAGCATTATCAAAAATGATCATGGAAGGAACACTAAACCTTGGTCACAATACCTTCATAGAAGTCTAGAATGCTAGCCTTGTTTGCCTCCTTCAGTGAAACTACCTTTGTCCATTTGGTGAAATAGTCTATGTGGCTGTTAGGATCCACTTGTGGCCCAACCTTGAATGTGGATTGATCATTCCAATAAATTCTAATCCCTATTGCATGAATGACTGATCTACAAAGATGAGGATGGAGTGGAAGAGATGTTAGTCTTTCTCTTCACTTGGTAAAGATTAGGCACATTTTTTTACATCTCTTAATCACATGCATAACAATCAATTGAAAAGGTTAGGCCAATAGTAACTAGCCTTTCATGATCCTAAGAGTTGTTGTCCTTAGAGAAAAGTGATCCTCCTGTCTTCTCCACCATGGAACTCATGTAACAAGTTCTCTATCTGATATGTTTTAATGCACCTAAAGAGAACTCCATTCACATCCTTCTTCTAACATAGGATTCCATGTCAATAAGAACAAAGGGAATAGACTGAAGTCTGAAATACCTTCTTTTAGCTTTGTCTGAAACCTTGAGGGCATTGGATTATTTGGAGAAAGTTGATTACATCTTTGGTTTAACAAGGAATAGGTAAAGCATCAGCTGGCTGTTCTTGATCATGTTTAAGCACTAGGATGGGTTCTTCATCAGTAAGCTGGTTTAAAACCAGTTGCTCACATAATCTTTTGCCTCTAACTAGCTTAGTCAACTTGATGTTAATGTCATACTCCATCACTCTGGTTATCCAAACGGCTCTTTTCTCGTTCAGATCCTTGTTCAAGAGGAAGTCTTTCACACCAACATGTGAGACTAGTAGATGAATCTTGTTAGTGGATACCAAATGTTTGAAATTTTTCATACCCCTTATAATAACAAGAGCATGTTTTTCATCAAATGGGTATATCAACTCATAATCCTCTAGAATTTGGCTATAAAATATAATAAGTTGTTCCAAACCTTCATCATTTAGTTGCATTAGTATAGAGGATATTGTCTCCATGCCACCAAAAGCATACAAGGTGAAATTCTTTGAGAAATTAGGATTGATGAGAGTCAAGGCCAGTGCTATTACCTACTTGATGGCTTCAAAGTTGTTCTTTCCTTCAGTGGTCCATTTGAAGGCCATGATCTTCTTTAACATCGATGTCAATGATTTGACAAGGTTGGAAAAGTTTGGAACAAACCTCTTGACAAAGTTGATCTTTCCTAAGAATCTTTGGAGTGCTTTCTTGTGACTTGGCAATGATAATGCAAGGATAACATTAAATCTCTTTGGATCAGTGGTTAACCATTCTTTAGATACAATGTGTCCAAGGATCTTACCTTCATGAGCTATAAATATGCACTTTTTAAGATTGAGGGAGACTCCAAATTGTCTACATCTTTCAAATAATTGTCTCAGATGAATGAGATGATCATTTGCATTCTTAGAGAACACTATGATATCATCCAGGCACACAAGAACAATGTTGTTTATTAGTCCCTTGAATTCCATGTGCATAGATCTTTGAAAGGTTTCCCCTACATTTGATAGACTAAATTCCATTTTTCTATAGGCATAGGCTCCCCATTTGGTGGTAAAATATCTCTTGAACTAATCTTACTCCTTCACCATGATTTGATTTTAACTAGAGTATCCATCTAGTAAAGAAAACCTTTTGGAACCTACTACCGTTTGTAATATTTTTTCCATTGAAGGCACTGTGTAATGATCCTTCAAATATATCTAGTTTAAATCCCTTAAATCAGCACATAGTTTGATTTCTCCATTCCTTTTCTGCACCAAAACTAGATTAACAACCCAAGATGAATGCTTGATGGGAAAGATGATTTTTTCCTCAATTAACTTGTTTAATTCCTTCTTCATCATAGGTTTAATGTGAGGATTAACATGTCTCTATTTTTGTCTGATAGGATTAGCAATTGAATCCAACTCAATAGTATGTTGAGCTAAGCTAGGATAAAAACCTTTGAGGTCTTCATAGCTCCATGTAAATATATCAAAAATTTCTTGGCAAATTTTGACGAAATAATCTTTTTCATGTGGAGTGTTTACCTTAAAAATCTGAAGCAATTTGCCTTTCCCAATTGATATAGGTTTTGAATCTTCACCCTTGACTGTTATGTTTACATTTTATTTTCTATACTGATTATTGGGGTTGAAAATGGATTCCAAGGTTACTAGGCCCTTGGGAAAAACTGTTTGATTTGAGTTAAACCACTTGGTCTCCATATTGCTTCTCCAACTTATCCCAATTTCTTGAATAAATATCAGCCTCTTCTTGAATGAAATTGATGATCTGTTGATCATTTTAAAACACTTTTCAATTTATGTCATTGTCTAGTATAACATGTCTCACTATCACCCTGATATGAGGTTGAAATTTGTTTCTCTTAACATTCTCAACAACATCAAACTTTTCTCCAAATGCAGCCAGTCCTGTCAGCAGCTTCATTCTCTTTTCTTAGAAATGGCATGGATGTTGAAAGCTTCAAAATATTCCAAAAGATCCCATACTATTTTGCTTATAGGCCTTTCAATAGAGTCATTCTTGGCTGCATTTGATCCTCTGATCTTGTTCACAATAAGATTCACTATCCCCAAAAGCCTGCATTTTTTTAATGTTATTATTTAAATGGTCCCATTGACAGATTCATGAATGAGGGACTCATATTCCATGTTGCATTGTTGGAGTAGCTGAATTGAAACCTAAAGGATGAGTAATACTTGATACTTGTAGGATAAAGAAGGAACTACACCTCCTCCTACACCTTGTACTACTTCTTCATCCATCAAATAAAAATTTCCAAATACTATTATATTGTTCATTAGTTGGCTTGATAACATTAGGTAGGGGTGTATTATCCTTATGTAGACAATAAATACAAAGGCCTGTTTCTTTAATTTGCTGATATGGGCCGAAGTTATAATGCCCATTTTCCCATTCATCGAGTAACAAGTTAGGATTGCCCTCAATTTGAGTATGTGTCTCTTTGGTGTTTGGAAAATATTATTGATCAAAGATGGTACAATTGACATTGATAAGCGATGGGAACATAAGGCTCTATATGGTATGTAATCAATTAGTGCAGACTTGATAGTAGCCTTAGCGCTATACATGGTTCTGAAAGAACATGTGACATCAATCAGATGATAGATATCCTCTAATTTTGGTAGTGCAAAGTCTTTGGGTAGACACATAGAGTGAAGAGTGGAGAAAAATCAATTATGAAGATGTCTTGAGGAACCGAAGAAGTTAGTGTATGCATGTAGTATTAGGATTAAACCTCTAGATATCCCCCACAGTTCCTAATACTGTTGTCCCATATAGTTGTACCACACCTTTAGAAAGAGGTTCATACTTGATACCTAGCTGGTCTGCAACCTGCTTGGGCATCACTTAATTGTTTGCTTCAGAATCAATCATACAATTGTGCACCAAATTATTTTCAATGATAAAGGATAGATAGAAGGGCGGGGGTTTCATGTTCTTTCTTAGCTGACCCTACTTTTATTGCATGACATTGGTGAACACTACCTTGTCTTGTTCCTTAGATGTCTTGCTTTGGATAGAAAGATTGGCCATAGCTACCTATAATAGATCTTTTTATCCTGGGATTCCTAATGATTCCCACATGGATATGCTCACATTATTTTTCTTCATTTTTTCAAGGATGTTGAAAGGTAGCTGGAATTATCCTTTCTGATGTACCTTACTTAGAACAATATTTTCTTGCACTTGAGTTAATATAGAAGGTCCTTTAGCCTAATTTTACACATTCGAAGTTGTGTTTGAAATGCCACCTCCTTGGAGTGTCAAAGAAGGTTGATAAGGACCCACATTTACTAATTTTACTTCTTCCATACCCCTCTTCTTATATCTATTATTTGCAGCAACACCTTGCGGAAAAGTCTAATTTATCTTCACAAAAGTCATTCAACTTACCAGTTTATAAGTGAAGTATCAAAGGTGTCTCTTGAGTGACTAATTTGTTGTTGATTTTCCTATATAGGTGTATCTTGAGGAATAAATGTTCTTTTCACCATCAAGGCTTGGTTGAGAATGCCATTGGGGCATGTTGTTTGGTTTTGTGGAAGATGACAAGGGAAACACCACTCATAATCTTGCACAAGGTTATTTTGAATGGGAACCAAAGCTTGAGATGAACTAGTCCACATTCATATTATATAATTGGAATGGTCTTGCAGGAGGAAAATAATTCTAGTTCTAAGGAGAAAACTTGGGAGGAAGGCTTATTTGGTTGGTATGGAGGCTGGTAAGGTCTAAAATTTTGGGCTTGCTACCTTTTAATTGATACTAAATCATTCCCAAAATTTTGCAATTGTTTCATCACTTTTTGAAGCTCAGTAGAAGGGTTTGAGGAAGTGGATACTTGGCTAGAAATTTGATTTCTTGGGGATGGAAAAGGAGATAATTCAAGGGTTTGATGAGAAGTAGGTGCCTCAATCTATAGTAATATAGGCATTGGAGGTCTAGGGGAAAGTTTCCCAACCTAAATAAGACTATTCTCAACCCTAATAGAAATGTCAAAAGCTCCTGGTAATGTTCTACCCCCCATAGATTGAATCATGACTGAAATATCAATGTTCAAAGCATTTAAATAATAGATAAATTCATGTTTGGGTGTAGGTATTACCACTTGAGGGATTCGGTCCCAAATCCTTTGGAATTTGATATTAAAACAAGTCATCTTCTCATTAGGGCTCTCTTTGTTGTTGTCAGATGCTCTACCAAAGACAAGTATTCTAATTTGTCCTCGAAATGATTGCAAAAGGCTTCTCCAAGTTCATCCCAATTGTTAATTGAAGATGGTCTCAAAATTTTGTGCCATTGAAGAGATCTTCCCTTGAATGATGAATCCAAAATCCTAACTGCTACATCTTCCATGATAAAATGGACTGAAAAAACATTAACAACATCTTATATATAGCTAGCTGGGGTAGTATGATTTTAACTAGTGAAGAAAAGAATGATTCAAAGTGCAGAAATTGGTATATCATGTTGTGCATTGAGGGCCACATGAATACCACCATTAAAACTAACAAAAGGAAAATTTATTCGAAGAGTCATGAATTGAGTGGCTCTCAAAACCCTAGATGATTGCAAGAAGGGCCTACCAAGAGGAGGAGTGGGGAGAATCCTACTTGGTGGTGATGGTGATCTTTGAAATAATATTCCTCTTCTTCTTATCCTTAGTGACAACTACAAATAATCAAAATATCCTTCGTATGATGTTCTTGACCTCATCTGAATCCTTCTCATGAAACTGAGGCACCTTAACTGCTAAAACTTGTTGATATGGTGCTTAGAGTTGCCAAATGTGTTGCTGTAGAGCCTCTAAAAGGATGAAATTCACCAAGATACACGCCAAAACTTAGTGAAAGAGAAAGAACATCTCAGGATCTCCCACCGGGCGTCCTAGTACTATTATCACCTAAAAATAATACCCTTTGATTTGCATGAATGTATGGATGAACAATCAATGTTTTTGGGTAACATGGGATTGTCTCTCAAGTTGGGACTTTCTAATTAGAGAAAAACCTCCAGAGAAGTGTGGTTCCTATACCTAATCCTAATGTGAAAATACTCCTAAAAAAGGAAATACAACTATCTAATCCTACTCTATCACTCTAAGGGACCAGGGGAAGAGAGAGGAGCATGAAAATGGAAAGTCCTAATCTAAAGAGAGGTGATAAAAAAAAGAAGAGGGTGAAGAAAATATAATGAGGGAAAAGAGAGAAGGGAAAATGGAGAAGGGAGAGGCCAAATAGAGGTGACATAGACCCAAGACTAAATTTACCATCTATTCTCCAAGAAACATAAGAAGATGAACCTGCAAGTGAGAAAAGCATGCACAAAATAAAACAACAAGAATTGAGAGGCAAGGAAATGAAAAAAAACACAAGTTAGGGTTAAAAAACAACACAAAAAAAGATTTAATTTCTTTCAAATTATGCACATACTATTACATGTGAAGAAGAAGGCACAATAACACATTGAAAATCTCAAATGAATGTCTATAACTCAAAGCTTCTCAGGAACAATTTTGACAGAGTTCTTTTACATTTTAGAACATCTCCCCTAAGAAATGAGAGATTTTTATATTTTATAGAAGGTGGGAGAGAGAGAGAAAAAATGAAGGAAAATTATATTTTTCCTTTTAACCACCAACATAATGTATTAAATTACTGAAAATAAGCATGGGTACCTTGCCAAGGCCATTCCCCCACGATATTTTTCTTGTAGGAGAAGGAATGGGCATTATACTTCATCAAATGTGGTGGTTGAGCTACCCAGAACTGTGTCTTTTAATGTTGTAATGTATTTACTATTTTTCAAAAACCTACCCTCACCTAAATTAAGAAATCCCATTTTTTTGGTGTAGAGGATGATGAGAGATTTCTAACGGTACTAATTTTATGAAATTTGGAGAAACTGGGTGAAAGTGATGGAAATTTTAAGATGAGGGTATGGGATGGGTCGAAATTGATTCCCTGCATGAGTTCACAGTCCACAATAATCCATTTTATGCCTTATGATGTGGGTATATTATATATTAGGAGAACTGAGAGAAAAGAGGAAGTGTTCTGTGTGTT
The DNA here is from genome assembly GCA_019776745.2 of Taxus chinensis. Lineage (NCBI taxonomy): Eukaryota > Viridiplantae > Streptophyta > Pinopsida > Cupressales > Taxaceae > Taxus > Taxus chinensis. The sequence continues at coordinate 52,043,202 of CM034152.1, forward strand.
CCATTTTGGCCCGGTTTAGCTGCAATGGTTGTTGGCTTGGTATGGGTCAGATATTCAGGTCACAGGTGGAACTTTGGAATAGTTTCATCTGGGGCCTTTTTGCCTACATCCCCTGGGTCTACTGCATCATTGTCTTTCCACACCAATCCCCTCACTTTATGATTAATTAAAATTAGCTAATATTAACTAAATGTGGGGAAATAATAACCCTGGTTAATCTACTTAGGAGGACTAAAATGCTGTAAAGATGTAATAGACAATATGAATTAATCCCAAATAATTATTAAGTGAAGTGAAACCCTGAATGTGTAAGGAAATAAAGAGAAATCCCTTAGCTGATTACTGGAGATTGTCGTAGAGAGTCACAAATCTGACAATAAAGTCTAGAAGTAGGAATGGCTACACAAAGGCCCCGTAAAGGATGGATGTGGAGAATTTGAAGGGAATGGAGTTCTTGGTAAGGGATTGGAGTGCCGCTAGTCTCTCCCATCCTTGATCTAAGATATGTAGTAATCACAGGTTTTCAGGATCTATTTTTTTTGGGTTGGAAGAGTTTCACAAATATTCCCTGTTTATCACACTGGAATCACCAGATGAGATGTATAATGACCTGCAATACAAAAGGAAGTATCAAACCCTAATGAAAAATAAAAAATGCAATATGAACAGGTCAGACTGACCTCAACCACCAAACTAGTGGACTTATCACTGAGTGTTGCACTACATTGCGGGCCTTGATGTATTTCTAGTGTGTGTTTCCATGTTGTTCCCTAGGTGATTTCATGCCAGTCACACTTTGTGAAGTAGCGAGCAATAGTAACTATAGAAAATGTAAATAGAATGTGTGCATGGTATAAAATATAATTCCTCCACTTATGAAGTGTGTGTGATGTAGATATTCCTAGCCTTGATGTATGGTGCTATATGGATGCAATGGTTGCATCCCTAATGGAGTGATAGATAATAATGATGCTAGGGCTCTCATATGGTCTTATAAGCTTTATATTTATAGGGATCTCAAGTCTAATTTCATAATTAATCCCGACAAGGCTAAATGAGAAAAAGATAAACATGACCAATGGATAAAAGTGACCCAAAAAGGAGTGAAAGGGGAATTACATAGATCAGGGTGCCCAGAGTGGGACCGAGGCACCCTAGTACAGGATGGGGCACCCTGATTTAGGGCTAGAATGTCAGGGAAGTTGTGAAATGGGTGGATATGTGTTGGAAAATATACAAGAAGTACAAAATAAAATATAAAATAAAGATGGCCAAAACTTGGGATTAATTAGTACTTTAACCACTTGATAACCTTCTAAATATTAGTATAAGATTGGGTTAAATTATGTGTAAAGTGCATAATTTTGTGTCTACATTTCCCCCCACTTTATGTTGGTGAGTGGAAAGCTCAGTAACATAAAGTAGATAGAGATGCATATTTGATATCCATATGGAGTGATGAGGCCAGTATATGTCCAATTAATGTATAATATATGATCTCATCATACTCTCCTTTTGATTAAGTTTAATTGCATTGTGTGATTTTTAGTTGATCTGATATGAGTTAGGATGTAACTGTTTGTCTTTTGATTGATTATGATCCTAATGTTAAAAACTTTGAAATTCCTAACATAGTGTGTGTTTAAATTTAGTTTTGTAATAAAGTAGGTCTAATCAGTTGAGGAAATGAAGCAGGTGGTGTTCAGTATGTTTTTGATAGTGTCTAATCCTACAAAGCTTAGTTCCAGAACTTCCAAGCTAGTTCTGGAACTCCATCATATAGTCATCATTTAGTTCTGGAACTTTCAGACTTAGTTCGAGAACTCCAAAATTTAGTTCCAGAATTTTCAGACTTAGCTCTGGAACTCTTGGTGACAGCTTCGAAACTCTCACAGGTTTTGGTTCTTAACAATTTCCTATGGTTCTAGAAATTTTCCAAAGTTCCGAAACTGATGGGAGTTATTTATTTTAAACCACATCCGGAAATTTTGCATCTACAATCATGAAGGATGAGAAGATTTCTGAACGTAGATCCAAGAAGAGTTATCTTACAGCTGTCTGATCAACCGCCATCCGACTCAGCATCTATTCTGGGCATGATTCGATTTCATCAGAATCATTGAGACAACTAGGATTGTAAAATGTATATAAATTCAAACCTACATTAGATAGAAAAAGAGAGAGATTAGAGATATAGAACATAGAAGAGAAATAGACTAAGTATCTCGATCTAGTACATTTTGTAATACTGAATGTCTTCATCAATAAAATAGCCATTTTGATTTGAGAGAATTATGAGTTGTTAAAATCCTGATTCAAGGAGGAACAAGGGTCCACTCCCCCAAGGACCAAGATATTCATTTATTTGGTATTTATATTTCTTCAGCAAGTATCTTAGATATTTAAATTTTGTATTGCTTTAGTTCTTTCAGTTAAATTCTATTGTATACTTGTGCCTGCAGGTGTTTAGATAAATCTTTATATTTCTTGCAATTGTTTTCAAGCATTTTAATATGAGTGTTTACTTTCGAAAGCAAGTGTGTTTATTTTCCAACAACAAGTGTGTTTCCTGTTTGCACGGCGTCTTTCATTTCAGCAAGCTTTCAGTGTGTTTTATTTCTAGCAAGTTTTCATAGTTTGATTTTAATAAGGTTTTACCAAGAAGTCCTTAAGACATTAAAGAGATCCCCTAGAAAATATAAAAAATAGTTACAGTCAAATATTAGATCAGTTAAAGTACTCTTGTTGCATATAGCTTTGGACACACCCCTGGTTTGATATGACATCAACAGGAAGTTGATTAAATGAAGGGAATAATGACACCTGTCATGGAGTTTAGAAGAAAGCGTGCTGATGGAATAGACTCAAGTGTGGAATGACCAAAAATAAAAAGATGGAGGAGTGTGGATTCTAAAGATGAAAAATCTGAAAAAGTGATGAGAGTGAACCTAGGACATAATGTGTTTGTAGCTGCTGCTGTGTGTAATGTACTTGCATGGTTAGTATGGAAAGTACATGTCCCTGTGTGCTATAATTGTCATCCTCTTTGTTTTTGTTGCCCCAAATTTGACTTCTTATTTCTCATACGATGGACCTGCAAGGAGAAAATGCTCAAGTAGTCAAATATGTATGTATGTAAAAATGCTGTGTAAATTATGCGAATGTAAAATACGCTGGAAAAAGTGTAAATGGAACATGTGCACCTGATCTATGTCAAGAAGAAGGGTGTAGAAGGATATCCTATATTGTCAAGAGTTTTTTGGCCGATCTCATGCCACCTTGGCTGAAGAAGTGTAGGGAGGAAATAATCTGTGTTCTCAAACTCTAACCTGTTCTACTGATTTTTTTGAAGAGATATCTATATTGTGCTATTTTTTTAAGCGATCCTACACCACTGGATGGAGAAGTGTAGAGAGTCCACCCATTGCAACCCCTAATCCTGTGACCACTCCGCATAATTGTCGAAGGACACCATGTCCTGTTAAGGTTGCTGTGTATGGAGTTCATAGACTGGTATGAAATCACTCGTTGTGTGTGAACTAGTGTAGATACATTGCGTTAGTAGAAACCCTCAATGATTCCCCCCTCTTTAGGGGCACATGCGATGACCCTGGAAGGAGAATGTAGACCCAAATGAGGACCAACCACACTTTGACCTGTAGAACTCTGCCTTGTAGGGGGAAAAAGAAAGCGCTTGGTAGATACCAAGGTGCAAAAAAAAAGGGATGGCTAGCCAATACAAGTGTTAGTCGAAACATATGCATGTAAATAAGTGTAAAAGACATAGACAATGTAGAAAAACTACCAAGTACAGTAGTGTAAACACACAAGAAAACAAGAAGACCACACAAAGTAGGTTTCAAACATGGGACATCACTCACGATGTTGCAAGACACGTAAGGCCATTATGGATGCAAACAATAGTCAAGTGTGTAAACAAGTGAAGGGAAAAGTTTGTAAACAATGGTAAATAATGCAGAAAAGTAACAACAAACATTTAGTCAAGGAAACATCTAATCCTTCAAAACAAGTACTGCACATGGAACACCCATTAGCATGTTTGAGTGAAAACTGATATGTTAAAACATGTATGAATCAATAGTATAAGATACTAAGTAAAAAATGGAACAATAACACCTGTATGAGATGAATGTGGATTCCCCAATGACCAATATTGTAAGGGTAGAAGGCGAGCATCCATGCCACATGTAAATTTCCTATATCTGCAATCACACTAGACAAAGGCGTGAATGCAAATGTGTGTATGATAATGACATATAGGAAATAAAGCTAACATGTATAATAGAATGAGAATGCAAAACACTAGTAAGCAAAAGTAAATGCTACCAAGACAATGTAGTATGCTGTGGATGGATGGAATGGATTGCAAGATGGAATGATAGGAACAACGTGCCCCTTGAGTGTATGGAAGTACATACAGTGAGGTTCTTTTTGTTTTCCCCCTCGGAAGTAAAGAATGAACTGGTTGAGTTGTCTTGGTTGTGTCTAGCATGCTGCGATGAGTGTGTATGTGTAGTGGTGATGAAATGTGACAAGGGGAGAAGATGTGCATGAACCCTATAGCCGAAGTGTATATCATGACTTTTTTGATCGGAAGAGTGATGATTTATCCCTAAGTGTCTATCACTATAAGATGAATGGATGAGGATGAGAGGTATGGAAAAATGTGCGTGGATCCTATAGCCTAAGTATATACCACGACTTGGTTGAATAGAGGAGTGATGATTTATTCCTAAGAGTTTATCACTATAAGATGGAAAAAAGGTGATGGTCTAGCCTATGGCATATGTCACTATGAGACGAGTGACGAGGGTGTATGAAGCATAGATAAGTAGATGGTGAATAAAATAAGGTGGTGATGTTAGCACTAAGCGTAGACCACTATGTGATGAAGAAGACGAGGATGGTGATTTCACCTAAAGCATATACCACTAATGGATGAGTAGGAGAGGTGGTGATGTAGTAGAATGACTGAGAATAGGATCATAGAATATGTGATCATAGGTGGTAAGAAGATAATGTAGAATGGGGAAAAGAGTGGTGAGTTAACCTAAGGTGTATACCACTACATGAGATGATGATGAGTATGGGTGATGATATAGCCTAGAGCGATGGTCACTAGTCCGATGAATGTGGTATGATGACATGTCACATGTAGTTAAAGTCCATTTAATTGGTAAACCCTGGGCAGTCGAGTATGGACCGAGGAACTAGAGTGCATCATAGGGTGGTGGGTGCAGTGCATAGAAAAATTTAGTGTAGATGACCAAGGTATGTGAATGTGTGGTGTAGGAAATGTAATGTAGTGTGTAGGTAGGTAGAAAAAAATGTGTACTGATGAGAGATGAAACTAGACCCAAGAATAAGGAAATCTAGTGTAGGGTGTAGAATAGGCAGGATGTATGCAGGAAATGTGGGTATGGAAGGTATAATGTAATAAGTGTGTAGATAGGAATAGAATGTGTAATGATAATAGATAAAACTAGACCCAAGTATAAGGAAATATAGTGTAGCATGTAGAATGTATAAGATGTGTGGAGGACATAGAAAACTAGATTCATATATGATGATGACTAGTGTAGCGTGTATGAGATAGATTAGGTATAAATGCCAAGTAGACGAGGTATGTATAGGATGATGTAAGATGTATATGTATGGGTCTGGTAGTGCAGTGTGTGGGGTTTAGTGTAAAGGTAATCCCTCACCGATCCAGTGTGAATCAAAGCACTAGGGTGTGTCATCAGGTAATGAGGGTGCTATACCGCATGAGATTGTATGCCTATAGAAAGATGACATATGTGTGAGTGAGTAGGGGGGTAGGGTGTTATGCCCACTAAGTGTACTATGATGATATCCATCTATGAAACCACACAAGAGGTGACATGCCATTGTGGGAGAGCATTTTCTATGTCATGATAGGAGAGAGGGCCAACACAATGGTAGGCCGAAATAACATTAAAACCATGCGATGATGACGGAGTTGAAAATGTGGACTTACCATTTGTAGAAGGAGTAATGTCTTTGTCAATAATGATGGTTGGATCTTATGTGGGATTGGTGATGTTGTAGGAGTGCTGGTAGGAGGAGGTGGATTATTTGTGAGAGGTGGTTGCGCACTTTGACTTGGTAGTGTTGTGGATGTCTTGAGAGAAGGAGGTGCTGAATTGATTTTTAGAGGAGGTTACTCAAGTGGTTTTTGATCATTAGGTATTGATGACTCAGGGCTAGGAATCCATTGGGATGTAGCATTATTATTACATTTAAGTATAAGAGGCTTAGGTGATGGCATGTCCTAAGGGTCAATTATATGACATGTAGTGGATCTAGACTGCATATGAGATGTAAGAGGAAGAGGAACATGTAATTGAGAAGCGTCTTTAAGCTGTTGGATTTCAAATTTGAAAGATGTAATAATGGATTCTATATCTTGAAAACTGTCATGAAAAAATAAATATATAACCTGAATTGATTCTAATAAGGGTTTATTAGGTGGAGGAGGATGGAAGGTAGTATAAACATCTGTAGAAAATAAATAGGGATAGCCTAAACCATGCTTATGTGTTTGTGTAGGAAGATCGCAAGGGGCTATGGCGTTAGGGTATTTTGTACTAGTATTAGTAAAAATATAAAGTTGTAAATTCTCATACCCTGATCCATACTTAGAAAAATCTTGGGACTTTTTGGTAGAAGAATTACTAGATAGCTCAATTAAGTTACAATATTCAAAAGGAGATGGGTTGGCCAACACATCGTAGACAATGCCTTGGTGTTGAAATTTAAAATGCACATGTAGTGTAGACAATACCCCATGCATGGCATGGATCCAAAGTCTTCCTAGGAGGAGGTTATAGTTGAGGTCATTGGGCATGACATGGCATGTAATGGTGACTGCTTTTAGACCAATGGTAATAGGGAGGTTTATAATACCTAACACATGCTTAGGGATGTTATCAAATCCACATATGGGAATAGTTGATGGAGTGAGAGATGATTTCAAAATAATTAAGTGGTGAAGAAAGGTAATATTACAAATATTGAGGCCAAATCCATTATCAACTAATGCCCTTTTGACACCTACTTTATTGATACAAAATTGGATATAAAAGGAAGGGTCATGGGCTAAGAACTCTAGTGGGGGGAGATCATCAAATGTGAAAGTGATTTGATATTTGTTAAGAGAAAAATCTGAGATAAAATTCTAGTAAACATATTCGAGTGATATGTGTGGGGAAACATAATGGGTAGCTAAGTATTTTTTAAGGTGAAGGAGGTAATCTGGGTACTTTGTAAGTACGTGTGAATAAATATGTTCATGGGGAATTGAATGTAATGGTAACTATAGAAATTGGGAAGGTAGTAATGACAATGAATAAACTACGTATAAAATGGAAAAAGAGAAGTGAAAAATCATAATGACAATAGGGGGAAAATTGAAAGCCTTAGAAGGTGCTAGAAAGAGATATCAGGTTCACTAAAATGATTAACTAAAATTAACTAATATTAACTAAATGCGGGGAAATAATAACCCAGTTAATCTACATAGGAGGACTAAAATGTTGTAAATATGTAATAGATAGTATGAAATAATCCTAAATAATTATATTAAGTGAAGTGAAACCCTAAATGTGTAAGGAAATAAAGAGAAATGACTTAGCTGATTGTTGGAGATTGTCGCAGGTCTAACAGTAAAGTCCAGAAGTAGGAATGACTACACAGAGGCCCTATAAAGGATGGATCTGGAGGATTTGAAGGGACTGGAGCAACCCTAAGCTCTCCCATCCTTGATTTGGGCTATGTAGTCCTTGTAGGTTTTTGGGATCTAAATTTTTCTGGGTCAGAAGAGTGTCATAAATATTCCTTGTTTATCGCATTGGATTCGTCAGATGAGCTGTATAATGAGCTGTAATACAAAAGGAAGTATCAAACCCCAATGAAAAATAAAAATTCAATATGAATGGGTCGGAGTGACCTCAACCACCAAACTAGTGGAATTATCACTGAGCACTGCACTACATTGTGGATTCTGATGTAGTTCTAGTGCGCGTGTGTGTGTGTTGTGCCCTAGGTGCTCTCATTTCAGTCACACTTTGTGAAGTAGCGAGAAATAGTTACCATATAAAATGTAAATAAAATGTGTGCATGGAATATAATAGAATCCCCCCCTATGAAGTGTGTGTGATGCAGATATTCCTAGCCTTGATCTATGGTGCTATGTGGATGTATTGAATGTAGCCCTAATGGAGTGATAGATAATAGTGACTCTAGGACCCTCATATGGTCTTATAAGCTTTATATTTATAGGGCTCTCAAGTCTAATTCTGTAATTAATCTTGACAAGGATGACTAAGAAAAAGATAAACATGACCAACAACTAAAAGTGACCCAAAAAGGAGTGAACGGGGATTTGCATAGATCAGGGCACCCAGAGTGGGACCGAGGCGCCCCAGGGCACCCCAATATAGGTTGGGGTGCCCTAATTTAGGGATATAATGTCAGTGAAGCTGCAAAATGGGTGGATAAGTGTTGGAAAATATGTGGGAAGTATAAAATAAAATATAAAATACAGATGACCAAAATGTGGGATTAAGTAGTACCTTAACCACTTGAGAACCTTCTAAAGATTAGTATAAGACTGGGTTAAATTATGTATAGAGTGCATAATTTTGTGTCTACACTTTGAATTCAGCCTAGATTTAAATGTGATGAGCCAACAACTCATGTAACTAGTTCCACCATTCCACCTGCCGCATGTATCTCTACACAACACTACCTCTTCGCCCATACCCATTTGTAGTGGCTTGAAGGCCCTTGCGGGGAACCAAGAGCTTGATGGAAATTTTTTTTGGTGGGACCTTAAAAACCCATAACACATATGTATTATGGCTTGAAAGGTGATCTAGGGAACCCAGAGCCCCAAGGAACTAGTTCCATCCACACCCCTAAAACCAACAATACATTGTAGAAGCCTAATTTTATCAATTTATTCTAATTTTTGACTAAGTATGAAACTGTGGAGTTATGTAAAGGGGAAGGTAAGCCTCATTATATTGAACTTATGCATTTCATTAGTTTTTAACCATCCAAGTCTAAATGAATTATGAAATTTGTCGAAATCACCTTACGGGAGGGTGGATTTGGATAACAAGAACCAAGCAAAAACATGAGGGATCCCATATGTATGACTATTAGTGTATTCCACACATACCCCAAAGTACACTAACCTCTAGTAAACATAACTATAAAATAGTGAACCATCCCACACATAATCCATAAAGCCTAAATTGATTACCATATCCATCTCAATGGTGAAGTATATCATCATAGAAAATAAGGGGAAACACAAATCACTGCCTAATCCATTGATCAATAATATATAGCATCAAATACAATTCACTGATAAATACTGCATAACATAAAAATCAATCCACTGATCCATACTACATAACATCAAAGCTAATCCACTGAAGAGACATAAAATCATGAGGGTCACTCAACCAAAGAGGACCGAAGAAATCGTAGGAGTCTCTCAACCAAAAAGGACTCAATATCAAGTATGTCTCTCTACCAAAGGATGAATAAATATCACTAGTTTCACGCTACCAAAAGAGGACCGAGTGTCCAACATCAGATTGATGTCGGGTTGCTTCATTGTCCTAGACAAATAGAGCCCTATCACCTCTAAAATAAAGGACATGTCCTACAGCCCCAAACATGCAGTCATGACACCTTAAGCATACCCCCATCCAACAAGAGAATACAACACAAACAAATAGGACCATCTTACCAACAAGAATGAAAAACCATGTAACAACCTTGACAATAGTTTAGCCAAGTGGCCACCAAAGAAAAATAATAAAGCTCCGAGTCACCAAAAAGAGACAAAATCTATGAAATCTCTATAGTCAAATATAAATGGCTAAGTAGCCACATTAAAACCATGAAAATATCGCAAAAAATCCAAAATAACAAGAAGAGTCTCAAATAGTTTTAATAAACCAATTAAATAAACTGTTGATCCTGAAAAAAAAAGTTAAATTTACAAATATAACACATCATGAGAAATCCACAACAAATTACTTTGCAACCTTTTGTGGGCCTCCTATAGGGGTACTAATAATCTAGTGTGCATCTCAATATATATAAATAATATGGATCTAATAAGATATATGTCATGGTCTCTACTCTCCCAAGTGGAAATATGTCTCTAAATCACTAGAAACTATCAATATCTGTTGTCACTGTCAAATGCCATGCCCAAATGTCATAACCACGGATGCTATAAAACTCAAGAGCAACTAACCAATATCTTGCTAACTACCAATATATATCCAAATGTCACAACCATTGATGATGTATAAATCAAGATAAACTAACCACTCTCTTGCTAACTACCAATCTATGTCCAAATGCCACAACCATTGATGATTTAGAACTCAAGAGAAACTAACCAATCTCCTGCTAATTACCAATCTATCTCCAAATGTAACAACCATTGATGATGTATAACTCAAGGGAAACTAACCAATCTCCTACTAATTACAAATCTATCTCCAAATGTCACCCATATAGTACTACTATCCAAAAAGGTACCAAACCAAGTCAATGAAATAAAATATTATAAATTTTTGTAGGATATGAAATACTACTAGTCCATAACAAGGAGTTTTGGGACCCACTATATGATATGCTTGCTAGAAGCAACCTACCTAATGCAACAGATGGGGTAGAAAACATTACATGACTCCACATAACACACCAACAAGGCTCAACATGAAACTTGTGAAAATCACAAATTGACGATTACAAAGGAATCGATGACAATTATCCCATAGGTTCAAGTGTTTGAACCTTGCTCTAATACCAAATGTAATGCCCATTATTTTACCACATAAAATGTAACCAAAAAATGGTATATTATTATTATTATTTTATATTATATGACGTAACATGAGAAAATAGTTGCACTGATTCACAAGACACATATTATAAATTTAGTAAACACACAATTTACTGTTTTACTTTTACATGTATTATATTTTGTTACTTATAATTTATAATTATCCAGGAGCCTGAAACAAATTATTTATAACACATCATTCCACTTTTCAAACACGGGTTCATTTCATTCTAGGATCCATTTCGATGATAGAATTCCATATTTTACACTCGCTACCTATTTTAAAACCATACAAAACCACTTCAATTCTTGAACACAAAATGTTAGGAGCAATAGAGTACCACTTTAGTGAGTCCCTCAACAAACATTAGCCATTTCTCAAGATATCGTGTATGCTGGAATGAGTTAGTTAACCTATAATAGGTTTTCCCAACCACCATTCTTCTATAGAATCAAGCTCACACGAAGTCCAACTAAATAGAGGTAGAAGAGTACATCTCAACACACCTTTCACAAGGTCCATACACCTATCACCAAGGTGTTTTATAGGTATGTTATGTAGGGACAAAAAAATCAAAGTTTCCCATACTATTACGACCAAAATCCCATCCAAGTGATTTAACAAAAAATGAGTATTTGTATAAACCCTAATTACAGAGTAACCACTGTAAACTATGATAAATAGAAGCTAGATACAAGATAAGACAAGAAATAAGATAATAAAATATGAAACCCCAAGTGCTAGAGGGAGAAATAAAGACTTAGTTGATTTGCGCTATCCATTGGACTGTTATAGATTGTAAGACTGATCAACAGGAAGGGAAAACTGTCGCAATTATTCTTGATAATTTATGGAACTACCGGATGAGTCGTGACTAGGGTTACTGAACTGGGGTGAGGGCACCTAGGCACCAAAAACCTTTCTTAGGCACATGTGATTGCGCATGAGATCAAAAATTGATCTTTCTCGTGTTACAAGACGGTCACTATTGGTCGCATGTATGTCGTAAGATGATCATAGAATTCACCTATAACCTACAAAGAGATAATGACTTATAAAACCCTCAAACTACATCAAATCCCAAAAATAAAAGATGTAATATGAGGAGTCATACTAACCCCGGTGGTTACCTGATTGAGTGAACTTACGACCAAACAAAGAAATACATCTAAGACTCCATGTAGTTCTTGTGCATGTGTGATAAAATTATGCCCTAAAAATCCCTTGTGTAAGTGCACGTGATAATGAGATATAACTAGATGTACCAATGTAAATAGATGCATGGATGGAAAAATGAACTTCCCTTCCTATACATGTATGCAAAAAATTTAGTCCCTTGTCCCTTGAGTGAGTGCTAGATGAATTCCTTTGATGCTCTTAGAATGCCTTTGGATGTAACCTTAGGTGATGATAATAGACGCTTAGAGCTTGGTCCTTTATTTTGGTCATATAGATTTGTATTTATATGATTCCCTTGGTTGGATTTCATAATTAACAATTGGAAGGCTAACCCATAAGAAAATAAGATGCCCAAAAGATAAAAGAGACCCAAAATAAGAGAGTAAGATAGAAAAGGGTCAAGGGCGCCCAGAAAGATGAGGGAACCTAGGTGTTAGTATCTTGAGTCATAAAAGAAAAGTAAATGAAATACCAACTAGGATGTAGGGTGTGTAAGACTAGAAAGAAGACTAGAAACAAAAGTAAAGAGGCCAAAGATAGCTGTTAATTACTAGTTTTCTTGCTTAGGAATCATATGAATGCAAGTATTCTTTTAGGACCTAGAAATGTACCTAAGTGTGTGGTTTTGTGTCTACATTTTCCCCCACTCTATGTTTTTGAGTGAATAGTTGATAACATAAAGTAGATAAGAGATTCATACCTGAATAACCATGTATAATTTGATGGTGATAGCATGCCCAAGAGACAAGTGAAAGCATGGAGTCGTAAAAAATGAAGTGTGGAAGCTAAGAAAGAGAAAGTAACCCTAGAGGTGAAGTATGTTGTGTTGTACAATGTTGCATCTGTTGTTATGCTTGATGTAGGGATTATTCTTGTTTAGTATTAAGGACAAACCTACAAAAGAAGAGAGAAAAAGTAGTCAAAGTCATGTATTATGAAAACTCTTGCAAAAGTATGTAAATGTGTGTAAAAATTAGTAAAAGGAAAGTGTGCAGCTAATATGTGAAGAGTGAAAAGGATAGAAAATATCCTAAACTACTATAGAAGAGTGAGTTTTTTGGGTGATCTCACACCAAGTTAGAGTTTTTTGGGTGATCTCATGCCATGAAATAAGAGTGTTGGGGAGAGAGGTCTAGTTTTACTCTCCTTCCATGTCTCCTTCCCAAATTTATACACCATTGCAGATGGTGTGATCCGTGTTTAGTTCAATATTGTTCCATGTAGAAAACAATTACAGAGAGAATGCATTCTGATTGTTGGAGGACTATCCCTGTACTATGAAAACTACTTTGGAAACTATTATAGACTATGTTGATATGAGAATAATTGTAACTTCCCTTCGCTATAGGATCCCAGGAAAGATCAAGAGCACCCGGGTGCTAGTGTCTATATTTGGGCACTAGTGTCTGTGTTGAACTAAGGGCCCAAGTCAAAATATGATCCCTTATATGAATGTAAATGTATTATGTTCCTATGTTAAACTGTGTTGTACTTCTATATGGGGTGACTTATTCACCCAATGTATGCCACCTCTTTTGAGGTGTATGCGACGTTGCTAGGAGTATGCAGCCCACAGAGAGGACTTGATTTTGATATGAACTATAACCATATAGGGGGAGGGAATGTGCATGCTGGAAACCATGGAACATGTAAAAAAGTGGATAAATATATGTGTTATTATAAAAGTGACAAACATGTAATAGAAAAATAATGAAATAAACAAATGTTCATACAAAAGAGAGACTACGAAAAGAGGGTTTCATACATTGGTCATCACTCACAATGTAACAAGATAATCAGGGAGGAAGTGGCCAAAAACATACAATGTGCATATAAGACAAAGGGCATAACCCAAAAATAATGGAAAATAGTAACAAACAAAGTATTATACAACCATGGTGGAAAATAGTTCCTGTAAGACAAATATTGCACATGAAGCACCCATTAGCATGTTAGAAAGATAACGAGTATGTAAAAGCATGTATGGATCAATGTAAAGTAGCGTGATAAAAAGAATAGGAAGTAGTAGATAACAAAACAATAACACCTATGATGTGTAAGATTAGAAATGTAGATGCCCCCAAGAGATTCTATGGGATTGGTAAGAGGTACAATGCCAAACATAATTTCTGCATTTAAGGATCTATAGAAAGTATGCATTCACAATTAAAGAAAAAGTGAACATGCATGCGTATATATAAAATATAATGACATATTGGATATCCGTCTAACATAGTAAACAAAGTGTAACATGTGAGTATAAACAAACAAGGATAATTACAACCAAGATATGCAATATAATGTGAGTGTGAATGGAATAGAATAAAAAGTGAATGTGATAGGAGAATTGTTCCCCCCAATGAATGTGTATAAGTATGACACAAGGTTCATTTATAAAATACCCCTCAACATTCAAGAATGAACCATAGAACAAGAGTGTGACATCAAGAATGGTTTAATAATGTGCGCTATAAAGATATATGTTATCCCATTTCGCTCCCCTTGTGAAATTGCACAACAAACAACCTTGTTGTATGACAGTTAGAGGGATTCAATCGTAAGGGAAATGAAAAATCTAGTAACTTGTCTAAACAAACACCCGACACGTCCACACAACTCTAGTACACCTATGGATCTAAGAATTCCATAAACTATTTAAGGAGGGCATTCCTTTTGAGTAGAGAACCTTCAGCTCTAGATATTGATCATAGAGCTAATTATGCTCCACCTAGCTAGTTTTAAATATGACCATACATGCATTAGAAAAAGATCAAGTTGTGCTAAAAGACTGTCGAGCTCTTGAATTTTCTCACTGATCTCCATTCAAGAGGATACGAGCTCGAGCCACTTACATCATACACTTAGCTAAAATCTTGAAATTTGAGCTCCCTTACAGGGAATGACCGAGTTAAGAAGAATTGTAATGATACATGAGGAAAAATCCTTGAGCTTCTCGAGCTACAGGTCATTGGGAATTTAGTTTGAAGTAGAATAGGGTAGGGAAACATCTCACAGGGACTAACTAGGAACTTAGATGAGAACAAGGTCGGTTGGGACATGGAAGATTGTAAGCCAAGTTACAAGCCAAGTTCACTTCACGCAGAGGAAGTCGAGTTTCCATGAATTGACCGAGTTCATGTGGGACCATATCAATTGGAGCTGGCATGAAAATATCCAAGGGATTCGAGCTTGACTTTGTGAAACTTTGTAAAGGTTGAGTGGACCCAGACTTAATCCCAGTCAGACACCCCCGTAAGAATGACAACTTGGGCCCATAGTATGAGTAGATAAATGGAAAGATCGAGGTGATTAATGCTGCCAGGGAAGAGATTGAAAAACTCATGGATAGGATTAATGATGAGATTGATAAAATGGAGTTGATCCATGAGGGCTGAGGCATCGGGTCATTCGAACTAGCGGTGCAGGTGAAAAAAATTGATACATTTATAGGAGAGTCAGCTTCATGGGGAGATTCATTTTGGGAGGATCACAAACGTGAGTTGGAGGGTGCCAGTAACAGGACTTAGCCAAATCATGGTGAGGGGGAATGCAAAAGGATTTGGACAGCTGAGTCTGAGCCAGTGGTGAGTTATGAGGGGTCACCACATGGCCACTTGGCATAAATCCAAAATGGTCAAAGGAAGAGGAGAACTCAAAGTTGTGTGGGGCCTCCATGTGGAGGATCTCGCCGTGTGGACAACTTGATAAAAAGGGTGAATTGACAATGTACGTGGTTTGACACAAATAAATGACTCGGCATACATTTCGGTGTAAAATAAAGAAAGGTGGGGAGATCGATGTAAGTTGTTGAAGGATCCGTGTGGGAAGACATATGGTGGTATAAAGGGGACTTGACGCACATAAAAAAAGTGGGTTGGTAGGAGGTATTTGTGCCGATGTGGGGCAAGCCATGTGGCAGATTGGTGAGTTTGTGACTCGGGGACACGTGTGGAGAAGTGGAAAACGGAGCTAGAGCTATAAGGTGAGCCCATAGTGCAATAGAAAGTCAACCCAATGTAAATAAGTTCATCAAGTTATGGGTATGAGGGTTCGGCATTGGAAACAGGAAGGCAAAAAATGTAAAGCAAGAGCCAACACAACTATGCTAGTTATATTCATACCAAGCTTTAAAACATGGACCTCTCCTCATATAAATAATAGAGGATGATTAATGGATCCCACCAATATTTTAAATGATCACATCATTTAAATAAAAATAAGAAAACATTGGTAAAGGGGAATATTAATCAAATTGTCTTTTCCAACCAAAATTTTAATTGCACAGTCCCGTATGTTGCAAGTAAATGCCAAGAAAATACAAAGGAGGTGCATCCACTAAGGAAGCCATAACTTGAGAATATCTCAATGAAATTACACAAAATTTGTCTCATTGGGATTATGGATTTGAGCTGGATGCAAAACAACCAAGAAATTTAGAAATTGATGAATATTCAAGGGTGTTTTTCAAAGGAAAAAAATCCTAGTTTAGTTTGGTTGTTGGGGAGTGGTTGGAAATGCAATTAATGGGCATGATCATCATTCTTTCTCTGCTACATTAGGAGTACATTTTGGCACGTAGCGTAGGAGTAAGAACCTTTCTTCTTTGGAGGGTTATCTTAAACCCACAAGTCCTACAACTTGAGAGGTAACCCAATGTTACACAAATTACATTGAAGGACCCATCCACTTTCAGGGCATTTGGGGGGTGCTGTAATTTCCTGATAACAATATGATCAATGAAGCATAGAGAATAAAGAGTGTGAGTGAGGTGAGGTTCATGGATGTAGTATTCCATAAACAATCAAGTGTGAACCTTATCACAAGATTGCGTCATAGGGAAATGGTGTGAAAATGTCTGCTAGAAAAATAGATCAATGAAGAATAGAGCGTAGAGTGTAGAAGAGGATAGTATGATGTGTGGAAATAAAATTCTAGAAATATCTAGTGTGAAGTGTGGAGTATGAAATGTGTATTGTGTGAGGTTTATTTCATATTTAGACCCTTTGTAGTCGATTATGAAATGTGGAACTAGAGTGCGTCATAGGGTAATGGTTTGAATTGTGTGCACTAGAAAGATAGATGAATGACACATAGAGCGTAGAGTGTATAAGAGGTGAGATTTATTTCATATTTAGACCCTTAGTAGTCGAGAATGAACCATGGAACTAGAGTGCATCATATGGTAATGGTTTGAATTGTGTGTACTAGAAAGATAGATCAATAAAGCATAAAACGTAGAGTGTAGAAGAGGTGAGGTTCATTTCATATTTATACCCTCAGCAGTCGGGTTTACCAAATTATTTAACAAAAATCAACTTTTTGAAAAACCCTAATACCATATTAACAGACATAAACTATTATAAATAGCTTCTAGATACAAGATGACACAAGTTATAAGATAATAAATTATGAAACCCTAAGTGCAAGAGGGAGAAAGAAATATTAATTTGATTCATGCTATCCTTGGGACTATTCTAGACTAGAAGACAAATGAACAGGAAGGGAATGATATCACAACTATTCTTGATAAATTTTGGAACTTTCGAATGAGCTAGGACTAGGGCGCATGGAGTGGGGCAAGGGCTCTTAGGTACTAGTGACCTCTGCTGGGCACCAATGACTACGAAGGAGCTTGGAAAATGATATTTATAGTGTCTCAAGGTGGTCATTGATAGTCACTATTGGTCGGCTGTATATTGATGTATGATCAAAAAATTCACCTGTAACCTGGAAAGAGATAATGAATGGAAAAACCCTCAAACTACATTGAATTCCAAAAAGAAAATATGCAATATGAAGAGTTTGAATGACCCTGATGGTCACTTGACTGAGTGAACTTATGACTGAGTGCTACAATACATTTCAAACTCCATGTAGTTCTTGTGCATGTGTGATAGAATCATACCCTAGGAAGCCCATGTACAAGCACATGTGATAGCAGGTGATAGATAGATGTACAACTGTAAATAGATGTGTGGATGGAAAATTGAAATTCCCTTCTTATGTGTGTGTGCAGAAAATGTAGTCCCTTGTCCTTTGAGTGAGTGCTATATGGATCCCTTTGATACTCTTAGAAAGCCTTTGGATACAACCTTAGGTGATGATAATAGATGCTTAGAGCTTGGTCCTTTATTTTGGTCACATAGCTTTATATTTATATAATTCCCTTGGTTAAATTTTTTTATTCACAATTGGAAGGCCGACCCATAAGAAAATAAGATGCCCAAAAGATAAAAAAAACTCAAAATAAGCGAGTAAGATAGAAAAGGGTTAGGGGTACCCAGAAGGATGAGGGTGCTTGGACGTTGACGTGTTGTCTAGACAGTGGTGTCTAGAGTCATAAAAGATAAGTAAGTGAAAGTTTGACTTGGCTGTAGGATGTGTTAGACCATAAAGAAGACTATAAACAAAAGAAAAGAGGCCAAAGATAACCAAGGACCAATACTACCCAAGGTATGAGGTTATCAAACAAGAATAACCCAAGATCACGGGTTATAAAGAGGATACTTTACTGAACCACTTATATTCCTAAGGAATTTACTTCTATGATAAAGGTTAAACTTGGCTAAAAATATCGTTCATGCATGACTTTGAACCATCTAATAGCACACTAGGAAAAAATTTGTTCATATATTCCCACATGCATATAACATTCATTTGATTAAATAATGTTCCCATTATACACTAATGTATTATATAGCTATTTAAGATCCTAAGTGAAGGCTATATCCAAAATTACAATTGAGTGGAATTGAAACTATTTTTAATAATTAATATATGCATATTTCATGATTACATTACATTCAATTAATCCTTTGGTGTAAGATATGGGTCAATGGTAAACACAATTCTTAAGCATGTACGTCCTCATTAAAGATACGATGATGTCAATCCACAACCTCTCAAACGAGTATACCATGGTACAATTAAGAGGACCGAATGAAATGAAGGACTAAATTTTTATGACCATGTATATAGGCTCTTGGATTTACATTTTAAACCTTACCAAATTTCTTTGTGCTTAAACATTGAATCTTCCCACCTACAACGTTCACCAAAACCATATGTTATCCTTACAATTTATGAGTTTTCTCTTTTTTCAATTGTGTTAAGACATCATGAGTAATATATATCTATTTATTTTTACCTAATTTCATATAAGCTTACATTTTAGATATGATTTCCACGTCACTTCACTAAATGTGTGTTTAATTTACATGAAAACCATATATGAGATTTTCTCATTTAATTTCGTTCTTCCTACACTTACATTGTGGAGTGTTATCTTAGTTTTGAGTTTACGCCAAAAATATCAGATAACCCTACAAAATTTTTAAGCTGGTTTTGCAAAAATTGCCTTTATGAGAGATAATCAGGTTTTCGGGTTTCACAAGCAGGACAACATGTGTTTTGAATGTTTCATGTCTTGTGTTCCCCGAAACCCGAAACCCGCTTCAAGTAAGGCGAGTCGGGTTTGCGGACCTTCCGAGCATCGGAGCATGCCTTCGTCTAAGCATCATGCTTTATGTCGATTGTTTCCCGCAACCCGAAACCCGAATTGCCTAAGTCCTTCATGTGTCAGGTTTTCAGAAATCTGAAGCATCTAAGCATCATGCTTCATGTCGATTGCTTCCCGCAACCCGAAACCCGAATTACTCAAAACACCTTTGTGTCGGGTTTTCGGACCTCCCGAGCATGCTGACATGGTGTTAATGCCGAGTTGTCGGGTGGGTTGGCACGTGCCAGCTGAAGTGTATTAATTGCAAATTTTCATATATATATGCGGATTTCCACGTCATTTTTACCGGACGTATTTTTACCTCGTGGATTTTCGCGCATGCTTCTCCAACCTCGAAACCCGAAACTCGCCTGTGCCCGATTTCATTGCTCGTTTTCGATCTTTCCTTTCCCTGGTTGAAGGTATTTCTCTCTTCATTCTTTGTTCATGGTTTTTTGTGGATTGATTATGTGAGGAATTCTTCCCATTTTCTTACCAGGTTTGTGGAGTTTTTATCTTTTTCCTTTTGGGGTTGTTTTCTTTACCGGATTTATGTTTTAGGGTTTATCTCTTTGGAATTATCACTTTGTGTTATTTTCCGGAATATTGTTGTAATCAAAATATGTTTTGGATATAAACGATGAAGAAAGAACTTGCATGTTTTAAAATCAACAAAAACCCTATTCCCTCTTCTCGGGTTTCGCAGGGTGCTGTGCAGTATCAAAAACCCGCAGTATATCAAAAAATTTGACGTGTCGGGTTTTCCAAAATCTCCGACATCTTCAAAGTGCCGGGTTTTCCCAAAATCTCTGACATCTTCAAAGTGTCGGGCTTTCCAAAATCTCTGACATCTTTAAAGTTCCGGGTTTTCCAAAATCTCTGACATCTTCAAAGTGCCGGGTTTTCTCAAGGACATCCTCAGTGTGTCGACATCCTCCTCAGTGTGTCGGTGGTTTTTCCACCCTTCTGACATCTCTAGTAGGTCGGGGTTTTCACAGTGTGCAACATCTCCTGATCTCCGAAACTCTCCTCCTTCGAAATCCCTCATGTCGGACCCTGGTATTTCACAAGAAAAGACTGAAAAGTCAGGAAGGATGAAATACAAATTCAGAAAGGTGGAGTCTCCATCCTATATCGATTGCAATTATGACATCCGAGATACAGAGCTTGGAAATATAGATATGGAGGATTTCTGGAGTAGGGTAAAGAGCTCTTCCCAAACTTCATGGATGAAATTGATAGTCGATAGTGGCTTACCTCTTGCAGCGGGTTTCCCTATGTCCGCTCAGTGCCCTGAATTCATCTTAGCCTGCGCTTCGAGTTATGACTCTGCTTCTCGTTTTGTGAGAAACCAGGCGGGAGAAGTTGTGATCAAATTGGACGGAGGTTACTTCGATGACCTCCTCAAACTGCCCAATTTTGAAGAATATGGAGAGTTAGATATCAAGTCAGCTCAGAAAGCTTGGGATAATGATCAGGAAGATTGTATCAAGCATGTAAATAAGAAGTTCCTGATCAAAGCCAAACTGGCTGTCTCCAGATTCCCAAGACTTGTCCCCAGAAGTGATTTCATTCAGGAAATCAATGACATCATCACTCTGTTGAGTCAGGTTTTTGGTTTACCCGAATCAAATGTTTTCCAAGGGTGGATGTATCAATTCATGATCACCATCAAGAAGAATCAACAAGGAATTGATTGGGGCACTCTCATTAGTAATGAGATAGATTCCCAAATGACAATAGTCTTGTCTACGGGAAAGTTTTATATGTTCTCATATGTCACCTATGCAGCGGCCGGTATGAGGAACTATCCCGGGTTGGATACCAAGGGAAACAGGATGGTGGACCATGTTTATCAGCATTTCCCTCAGCTGACAAGAAAAGGGTCTCAAGACCAATTCAGAAGGGTGAATGACGCCTTCTTTTATGAAAACATCTGCAGGTTAAATCTTGAACTGAGGAAAACAAGAGTATCTGATGAAGCATGGGCTGAGGTTTCAAAGTGGGGTTGTGTCTTCTTGCAGTTTAAGAAGTTCACATATCTACGGGTAGTCATGTACCCAGGAGATCCTTTCCATCTGCCCCGATATCCAGGGGACAAATTAATCCTGATGGAATTGGTTAGGCAATTGTTGGATTTTCACAAATTCCAATAAAGTAAACATAAAGCTGTTGTATCTTTCCCAATTTCTATTGGAAGATACACTTGTTCGACAGTGGTAAAAGCCAAGAATGTTGTCCATGAGCTTCAGGACAAGTTGAAGAAGCACATGAAGCCCCGAGACGGGTTTGACATTCGAGGAGTCCTCAGGGCGTATGGAACTCTGCACCTGCACAGACCAAGCATAGAAGACATCTGGATTGATCTACGTGATGAGGTTGTTGTTCGTAGAAAGGATCATAGCAGATTGACACTTGCTGAGATTCAAACACTTGAGCTTGCTAACTTACCGGAAGGTACTAGCGACAATGAAAGTGTTCTGGATCTTTCCTATGATGGACTGAATGAAGATCAATATGTCTTCCCACATATTGATTGGTCTCAATCAGTGAAAAAGCCTCCATTACAGATAGGTCAGCTCTGATTCTTGCACGCACCAAAGCATGGCTCGCCTCTTGGGGGATGAGTTTTAAAGATGATAAGTTTTCAAAGTTGGTTGCTTCAGAGGCGGGGCCCTCCAAAAAGGGAAAGGACAAAAGATCTTCTAAGGGGCCTATAAAGGTCAAGTTTGTCAAAAAGAGAAAAGAAAGAGAAATCTCTTCAATTATTTCTCCAGTTGAAACGGTGAATGTGCCAGAATCACCAACACCACCAGAAATAGGAGAAATTTCTTTGGAAGGAGAAAGAAGCCAGCCTCTGGTTTCACCATTTGTTGATTGCCCAACTGAAGAGACCTTATCTCTTGCATCCCAGGCTTTGGAGTCTGAATCTGTGCCTCTCCCCTCACAACCACTCCTACCTCCTCATTCTCCATCAACTTCTTCAATCATGGCCAGTATTTTCTCTGGACTTTCACCCCTCTCTGCTGGGACCCAAGTAATCACCAACACGCCCCCTCCTATGCCTCTTTTTATTGAATCTGTTACCACATTGGTAACTATTCCCTCTCCACTAGTAGAACCTTCTCCCCTTGAGAGTATGATACCAGCTTCTACAACAGTGGCAACTCCCTCTGATACGCCGCAATGGCTACTCGAGAAAACTCCGAGGAAGAGGAAGGTGATTGTACCCATACCAGCCTTTGATTTTAGCTCACTCAAGGTTCCTACTGCTAAATCGGCCAAGAAACCCAAAACAATTTCAAGGGTTTTGGTGGACGCTTCAGGGCATAAGTTCGCAGAGATCGCCACTCCCGCGACTGACAAAACCAAAGAGGACGTAACAGCCTCTGATTATCAGATAACCAGGGTGGCTCTAGGAGAGGTGACAATGGAAGGAGCACAACAAGATGCGCGGGATGCCACAAACGTGTTGTGCCAGAAGTTGAAAGAAACAAAAGACAGCAGAGATGAGCTTAAAGGAAAAGTGGAGCAGTTGACCGAGGTCTTGCTTAAGCTCTCAAAACCCCTCGAATCCATACCATCTTCTTCTGTCCCTGTCGGATTTGATTTCTCATCAGTGCCTACGATTGAGAAGATTAATAAAAAAGGAAGGGTGGTCGATGAATGGATCCAAAGGCTGCTCCAATAGGGGAAGGAAGTGATTCAAGACGTCGTGGAAGTCTATCAATCTTTGGGGAACATTCAGAGTGATGGAGAGAAGATGGACGATGATTTCTCTCAAGAAATTGGACATCTTGATTTGACTTTTGAAGCTCTCCAGGCATTAAAGCAAATGCCATCACATCTCTTGGTAGAAGAAGGCATCATCCCACATGTGGATAAGCATTTCGAGCTGACAAAAGCCATCAGATTCAGGGTGAAGATTCTCAACGAAGCCTGCGGTAAGTTGAGAGAATCAAGGGATAAATTGATTGATGGAAAAAGTGATATGGAAGAAGAGTTGTTGAAGATTTGTCCTAAAGTGTCAGTTGGAAACTCAGGCATCCTATCGGCTGATGATCTTTTCAAACAAGTCCAAGAGTCTGTTCAGCATGAACCAACGCACGGATTTGGTATTGAGATCATCGACCGGTTTGTAAGAATTGAACATTCTTTGGAGGCCTTGAGAAGGCTCAGCAAAAGATTGAAAAAGCTTCCCGGTAGTGCTAGTGATACCCATGAAACCTGCGAAGTTTTGAATGATCATTCCACTGCGCCTGACGAAAATGAAATGCAAGGCATAATTCGAAAGTTCCAAGAATTTCGGAACAAACAGGCTCAGCTGGAGGAAGAGAAAGAGGAAGGAGAAAAAGATGACGATTCAGATTAAGTCCCGATGTTTCATGTCATTTCAATCTTGAAATTGACATGTCTTTTTCATTTCTGTTTCGTCACATAGGAAGCAAATTTTGACTTGGTCTCCTGCGTGAGAGTCAAGCAAAATAGAACTCTTTTTAAAGAACACTATTTTCTAGGATTTATCCTGTTTTCTCTCTACCCCTTTTATTATAAATAAGGGATGCTTATGCATTCCAAAGGGTCGAGATTTTTGGAATATTCGGAGCTATTGGAAAGAAGAAAAACTTTGTGTTTTCTTTTAATCATTTTGAAGAATAGGAGTTGATATTATTTCGCAAACTTTGTGTTGTGGGATATATCTTTCTTAAGACATTGTTCTTACGTTCATGATCTTAAGCTATTCTTTGCGTAGCATCTTAGTGTTTCTAATCATCTTAGACATTATATTTATGATCTAAAGCTCGTATGATTATTTCGTGCTCTGTGTTTACTCGAAAGAAAATACGTTTCTCTCATTTCATTTCCATTGTGTTTCTTTCATTGTAATAATTTCCTACACAGTCCATTTACAAGAATAACATCTTCGCATCGCGTGGATGTGGATTTCGGGATTCTATCCCAACCCCAATGGTTAGATTAGTGTGAATACTGTATATATTGTTTTTACTGTGTTTTAGATTAGTAATAAGCAGGCAGCCTCACCTGTCTTTGAGGAGGGATTTAATCCCATATACTGTGGTTGAACCTCATATTTTGGATTGACAAAATAGTTGGGGAATACAGATTTATAGTATAAAGCTTATCCTCTTGGTGTCTGGCGACTCCGTATTTGCCTTATTTTTAACAAGGTCTCTTTCCCAGTTCAAGCTGGCCAGAAAGATCTTCACTCGGTCCCGCCGAGCCCAAGGTGAAATTGACCCACTCTTTGAGTTGCTACAACAACACAATTTCAGCCTGTCCCCCAACAGCATTGTTTCTAACCGAACCAGAAGTTCTTCACCTGTTCGGAGAAACCGGATCCCCGTGGAACGGGAAACATCTGTAAATTGTCGTGCACTACTCTTTTCTGATACTCGGATCCCTATATGCACACTTTTCAGAAGGATGGCAGTACAACCTGTGCCTTGGGGCGCAGTTATTGGTCCTCTTTCTTTAACTCCACCATTGCACAAGTTACCACATGGATCACGTAAAAACATTCCCAATTTCAATGGGGATGGGAAGCAACATATTGATGAAAACGTTTCATCTTTCTTTGTAGCGTGCGGCGTCCTTGGAGTAGCTCACGAAGATGTTTCTGTTCGACTTTTTGTTGAAACATTGCATGGTGCAGCAGTTGAATGGTTTTATCACCTTCCGAATGCATGCATCACAAACTAGGCTACCATGCGGACCAAGTTCGAAGCACGTTTCAAACCAGCCAAATATTCTCATGCCTTGTTAGTTCAACTTACCCATATGAAGAAGGAATCTCATGAACCCATGTGGGACTTTGTGGCAAAATTTAATAAGCTGATCCGAAAGATTCTGGAGATAGCTGTACCGACTCCGGAAAATCAGAAATGCTTCTTCATTAATGCTCAGCCTCCTGATGTGAGATTTTTATTAAGAAGGTCGGTTATCCCTGATTTGGCGGTCGCTCAATCAACAGCTATTGAGATAGAGGATGATCTCATTTTGGCCGGAAGGATTAGGAAAGACGTACCCAAGGCTAAAAATCAAGTTTCTTCCCAAGGTAATACTGATCCTATGTTTCAAAAAATGGCTAATGATTTGATCGCTTTAAAAAAGCAAATGTCTCAGTAGGTGAACAATGTTCCGTATCGGGATATCCCTAGACGGAATTTCAATAACGAGAATGGTGCACCTGTAAGGGATAGGCCGCGATTAAATCCTACTCAACCGAGGCTAGCGATTGAAGCTCCTCCTATTAATGTGACAGTGGAAATAGTTGAAGAAGAGGAAGAACTAGAAGAACAAGATTCTCTGGAGGCTTTTGAAGCTTCAGGATATGCCGATGAGTCTTATGACGATTCGGCTGGCGACTCCAGCATTGGGTATTTGGAATACGATGAAGATGAATGTGTGCCGGATGGTCAGTCATTTGCTGTCTTCACTCGATCCCAATCTCAGAATCCAAGAAAACCTCTTGAAAACACTAAGGAGAAGAATAAGGAACCTCCCATAGCCATAGTTAAGAGAGGTACTCCTATTTCAGCACAAACTGAAAGAGAAGTCACCAAAAAGGCAACTTCTCCTTATTCTCTTTCTCCTAAGATTAGTGCCTCAGCTCAAGCTCATGTGATTAGAACTAAGCCTACCATCACCCCTTCTTATAATGCTTTTGACATTATCGATCATGCAAAAAGAACCAAAATCCAAATGTCAGAAGAAGAATACCTTCAGTCAAATCCTGAACAGTTCGAAAAACTTGCCAAATTCATCAGAAGTAAAGCGGCTGTTCCATCACCTTCAAAACGTCTCCTTCCAAATCCTACTCAATCCCCACCTCAGAACAATCTGACCTCTGCTTCTTCTTCGGGAAAGATTGAACCATTTTATTTGTCTTTACTTATAAATGGGTTTAAACTCAGCAATTGCATCATCGACTCAGGGGCCTCCGAAAATGTTATGCCCGCAAAAGTAGCCCATGCCCTTGGGCTTAATTTGAATAAGTCATATGGACGGTGTTACTCTATGGAAACCAAACAAGTTCCTTTGATTGGTCAAATCAAAGATGCACAGTTCGCATTCGTCGCTTTCCCAGAAAAGAGAGTGAAAATGACCATCCTAGTTGCTGACATTCCTGCAGCTTACGGTATCCTCTTGGGTAGAGGTTTTTGTAAAGACGTCGGAGGAGAGATTAATATGGATTGGACCAAATCCAAGATCCCAGTCAATGGGGCTCATCATGTTCTTCACCCTGAACCTCAGGCGAGGTATTTGGTAACTAAATCAGATGATCCTAAAGCTCAAATTCTTTTAGAAGATGCTAGCTTCGGAAATTATTTCATGACTTCAGAGATACCCACTGTAGATGTCAAGGAAGAAGATCCCAATGCTATTTGGACCCTCGAATTCGATGGTAGTTTCTCAATCACCGGATCAGGTGCTGATGTAGTTATCATATCTCCTAATTCCAAAATTTTCCCATCAGCTTACAAGTTGCAATTTGATAATACTAATAACACGGCTGAGTATGAAGCTCTGTTATTAGGATTAGAAATGGCCAGATAGAAGGGAATTCGAAATCTCAAAGTCCAGGGGGATGCGGGGCTGATTGTCAACCAGGTCAAGGGAATCTATTAGGTAAAAAATGATCGCTTGAGACATTACAGGAACAAAGTTTGGGATAGTATAGAATGCTTTGATGCATTCTCTATTAAGGCAGTTTTGAGAGATTATAACGACAAGGCTGATTCTTTGGCCATGGCTGCATCCCTCCTTCTTCCTCATCCTCAGTTCAAACAAGATACGTACCCTATCGAGATTGTGTACCACCCCAGTATCCCAGATAATGCGACTCACTAGCAAGTGTTCAATGATGATCATCAGGTGTTGGATTTTCTAGAAAAGGTTGACAATTTCAGTGAGTTGTACTTTGAAGGTTCGGAATCAGCTTTTCATGAAACTATCTTAGATCCATATCAAGAGGTTGATGGTGATTTTATCCAGCTTAAAGGCAACAAGATACCAAAAGGTTTGGTTTCTCTGGAGGGTTTGTTTGACAAGCATGATCATTTTATTCAAAACAAAAGGCAAGTTGAAGGAGCTTCTTCCTCGAAGGTAGATCAAGTCAATCTAGGTTCGTCTGATCAACCTTGGATGGTGAATATCGGAAAATGTTGTTCCCCTGAGGAGAAAGTGAAATTCACTTCACTCTTGAAGAGATACATAGATGTCTTAGCCTGGTATTATGCAGACTTAAAATCCTTCAAGCCCAAAGACGTACAACACAGTATCCCTTTGAAGCCTGATGTGAAACCATATAGGCAGAAGCAAAGACATTACAATCCCAAGATCTCAGGGACTATTCTTCTGGAAATTCAGAAAATGTTGGATGCCAGGATTATTTTTCCAATCCATCACTCCACTTGGGTTGCTAACATCGTCCCTGTCAGGAAGAAGAATGGAGAAATCTAAATCTGTATTGACTTCCAGAACCTGAATCAGTCGTCGCTGAAGGACAACTATCCCTTGCCTATCATGGATCAGGTATTACAAACTGTTACTGGATCAGAAATGCTATCCATGCTCGATGGATTTTTAGGATATAATCAAGTCAAGGTAACTACGGAGGATCAACACAAGACGGCCTTCACAACCCCATGGGGTACCTTTTCTTACAGGAGGATGCCTTTCGGCTTGATCAATGCCGGAGCCACCTTTCAGAGAGCTATGGACTTGGCATTCAGAGACCTGATGGGCAAAGTCATAGTGGTATATTTAGATGACTTGACCGTTTTCTCTAAAAAATGGAGTGATCATTATGATCATTTAGAGAAAGTACTTTTGAGATGTAGGCGTCATGGGATTTCATTAAATCCCATGAAATCCATGTTTGGAGTGACCGAGGGAAAGCTGCTGGGTCATATCGTGACTAAAGAAGGAACCAAAATCAACCCAGAGAGAGTAAAATCCATTCAAAGCCTTTCTTTACCCACAAGTAAAACTGGGGTTCATTCATTCTTCGGGAAGGTTAATTTCCTAAGAAGGTTCGTACTTGATTTTGCTGATAAAACTAAGGATATCCTTGGGATGATGAAAGGAAAAATTCCATTTCAATGGAGTACTGAAGGGAAGCTTACGTTCGATGAAATCAAAAGGGTAGTTGCTTGCACTCCTATCCTAGTATGTCCAGACTTCAAAAAAGATTTCATCATGTACAGCTACGCCTCTGCTCACACAGTGTCAGCCATCCTGATGCAGGAGAACGGGGAGGGCATTGAATCTCCCATCTCGTTTATGAGCTGCCCATTGAAGGAACATGAGTTAAAGATGTCACAAATTGAAAAGCGTGCTTATGCAGTGGTACGAGCGGTGAAACATTTGAGGTACTATGTGCTGAATTCTCATACCCTCGTTCTCATTCCCAACACTGTCGTTAAATCCATTTTGACTCAACAAGAGCTGGGGAGTCAACGAGGTACTTGGATAGCTAAAGTTCAGGAGTACGACTTTGACATCAGACTCAAAGGGATCACCTGCCTGCTAGGTAGAATATCAGTGGCCTTTTAGCGATCCATTGGGCATAGAGTCATAAGAAAGCCTGAAAAATGATATGAACTTTGAAAACTTCCCTCTGAGCCACTTGAATCTATTGAACTTAGAGTTTTTCTCACCAAAATGCCACTAAAATGAACTGTGCCAGAGCAAAACCAGCAACACCAAAAACTATGTATAGAACCGAAAATCATACATGCTCCAAATGGAACATGTAGAGTGTGCATAAGCACTTCTTCTGCTGAAAGCAAACATACCTACTCTATTCTAACTGGAGCAAAGGCAAGCTAAACAAACCCTGCAATTGGTTGTGAGAAATAGCTTCCCTTTCTCAAAAGTGGCAGCCATGCGATTGATTTGGAGCTGATCATGGTTGTTAGGATGAGTGGAAAATCAACAAGAAGCTGGTCTTCCACCCAAATCATCAAGGTATCAGCTAAAGGCAAATTCAATACCTCTTTTAGTTTCTCTGCATTTGGATTGAAGAGGTAGGACAACTGATCCTTGGTACTTTGTAGCTCATCCTCATGCTCGGAAGCAAGCATGACTGGTTGTGACTTCTCCTTTGGCTCCAATGAAGCCAAATACCTGATTGGGCAAGGTATGATCCGTTTGATATGCCCATAGCTCTAATTTTCAACCCCAAGAATGGAGTCTTCTTGTAGACCCTCCAGAATGGATGGTGTGGAAGAAATGGTGAAATTCCTCTGTCCTTTCTCTTTCTCCAATGAAGAACATGAAAGATTAAAATCTTCCAATCTTGGTTCCAACGAGCTACTATAAGCTACAGGCTGCTGTAAATGAATTCTCTCCTTCATGACAGTAGACTCAAGTGTTTGGAATGTGGATGATGAAAGAGAGAATGGTGGAAACTCAACCGGCTCTTCTCCATCAAAATAGTCCTCCAAATCTGATAGATAAATTGCCCCATGGCTGTCCTGCTGCAAATGCTCAACTTCCTCCATGGTGTCCTCTTGATCTATAACTTGACCACCATGGTGTCTTTCACCCTCCAACATTGAGTTTGAGAGATAAAACTCCTCTTCAGTACTATAACTTGAGAGAGATGAAGTAGAGAGAAGAACTGAAGGTTCTCCTGTAGCCTGCTTTGTGCTCATAGCCCTTGGATCTGTAATTTTCTCCTCCACAGCTGGGATGTGCTCTTCTTCTTTTGGATTTGGAGCAGCTTCTCCTTCCTCTAATGTTTGAATACAATCTTGCTCTTGATTGAAATCTTCCTCCATCATGAAGTTTGTCAAGTCAAACTCTTCACTCTGCTTCTCTAGAGGACAAGTTGGGACTGCAAGATCTTCTTCTTCTGCTGCAACAAAATCAGTCCTGACCACCATTTGTTCAACCTTATCCTCTTCTGTAGGTTTAACCATCAAGGGGATCTTTTTCATCCCATATTTAAGAGCCCAACTCTTCAGACTCTTAATTTCTTCATCTTTGCTTGGCTCTTCCTCTTGTTGTCCTTGATGACTGATTTTTGCAATTTATTCTTTCCCACACGGAATTGGGAATGCAAGAGGAGGGACAGGTTGTAACTTGATTGATTTGGCAATTTTTTATGGTGGTGGAGGTAGAAACTCTTGTTTCTTTGGAGGAGGAGGTATTTCTGTTAGCTCTTGTGGAGGGGATGACTATTTGGAAGGAAAAAGGAAAGAATAATTGAGGTGTGGTGGAAGACTGAGAGGTGGAGACATGGGATCAAAATTTGGGATAGCAGATGGGGAGTTTAAAACTTGCAATTCCAAATGAGATGATGCTGCTTGAGTAATGGGAAGAGAAAAGCTAGATGATGGTGTAGAACTTACCCATTGACAAGGTTGTTCAACACCAAGTGTATAGGCCTCTATTTCTGCTGTCCATTGTGCAAGTTGGGGCAACATCTTCATCATGAAGTCTAGCTTCTCCTGAGGGCTGAAGTTTCTTGGAAAAGGGCCTCCCCATGGACAAGGAGTCCTGCAACCAATTCTGAAAGCTCTATTTTGAGTTGTTGCTCTGGACTGCACCATCTTTACCTCCATCTTTTGGATTTTCTCCAACAGACCAACGTCTTGCATCTGATGGTCCTCACTATATGCATACTCTTGCTCTTGGAAAGCTCCATAGCCAAACTGATTTTGGCATTGCTGCTCATATGGGTATGTATGCTGATTTTGAATTTGTTCAAAATGCTGATCTGGAGGATTTAAAAAACATGTTGGAGGTGGAATATACTGCTGTTGTAAATGTGAGTTCCATGATGGAAATGAAGTCATGATTGCACAACTTCATGGAATGGAAAATAATGAAAGGGATGAAAAGAAGAATGGATGGGAATGGATGGAAAACAGGTCTGCAACTTCAGAAATGGGTTGCTGATCAGATGGAGTCGCCAGATGTGTTTGTAAGTGCCTCCAAAGGCTGAAATCTTCACAGGAACACACCAACCTGCAAAAGATGAAGTGGAAGACCTCTAAGGTCCCACCGGGCGTACCAAAAATGTTGATGCAAAATCACAGCACCCCTGGACGTTGATCAGATTTCTAGGTTGATCACTCTAAGCATCCAGTGTGATTGCACAACATTGAAACCTCCCTCCAAGCGTGGGACTTGTAAAATGAGAGAGGAATCTCTAGAGAAGGATGGTTCCTGCTCCTAAACTACCTGCCACAAGCTATTTCAGTGTAGGCAAGCTAATCTAAACCTAATCTAACCACCAAGGAGATAGGGAGAGAGAGAGAAGAGAAAAAGAACAAAAAAGCCTACACTAAAACGGTGATACACCAGAGAAGGAGAATGTTGAACATCTATCAAAACTACCATGGAACAAGGAGAGGTGAGAAATGGGAAGGATGGATAGATGCATCACAAACCCAAGGATAGATTTCACACAGAAAATGTCCCAAAACTCCATGAACACAGCTCTAGACCTGTAATGAACATTAGAACATGCACAAATACCTGCACTGAAGAGAGGCAAGAATAGAACAAGCAAAAGAACGAGAAGGGATGGACAGATGCATCACAAAACACATTTTTTGTTGCTCCAGAAGTTTGCACAGAACATCATTTCAATAGTAAAAGGAAAAAAACGCCATTACAAAGCAAAGGAGGAGGTTCAAACTCCATTTTCAACCCTGGAGAAGAAAAGAAGGGAGGGCCAAGCAGAAAGATGAACAACCCCTTAGAAAGAAGCCCCTCCTTACAATTTATAGGAAAAATGAGAGAGAAAAGATAGAGGAATTCCAAAACTACCCCAACCACCTCGAGACTGCATTTATTTTATCTCATTATGGCGGTAGGTGAGAACCTCAACAAACCACAAAAGTGGCGAAATTTATTTTGAATTTTTAAGAATTTTTTCTCACCCAATTAAAGATATCCAGTCGTAGTTGGATAGAGGACCTCGTAAGATTTCCAAAAAGTCTAACCTTGCATGAATCCGAGCTCCCAGTCAAAAGTTATGGCCATCTGAATATCTGCGCTAGGGTCTGCTTCCTATCAGTGCTCAAAATGTTGCACCTCCAGAAGGTGCGCCATAGGCGCATCCGTGTGTGTGTCGATATCCTCTTACATGCATCAAGGCACAACCTTCACCCTATCGACATTCATTGTCGTGCACCACTTCTGTGCACCGAGGGCGCATCCTTTACCCTGTCGACATTCATTGCTGTGCGCCACTTCTGTGCGCCGAGGGCGCATCCTTTACCCTGTCGAAATTCATTGCTATGTGCCACTTCTGTGTGCCGAGGGCGCATCATTTGCTCTATCGACATCCATTGTCGTGTGCCACTTCTATGCATCGAGGGCGCATCATTTGCCTTATCGACATCCATTGTCGTGCGCCACTTCTGTGTGCCGAGGGCGCATCCTTTACCATGTCGACCTTCATTACTGTGCGCCACTTCCGTGCGCCGAGGGTGCATCATTTTACCTGTCGACATCCATTGTTGTGCGCCACTTCTGTGCGCCTTGGGCATGTCAGGGATTTGAGCTTCTTTGATTTCTCCATTCTCCTGCTTGTCTATATCTACCCGGGGGGAAAGATTTATACAACACCTACCTCTAGTGACAGACATAATTACGTGCTGACTGCTATAGACTATTTTACCAAGTGGGTGGAAGCCGTACTAATCAAGCAAGCAACCTCTGAAGCTGTTTGCAAGTTCCTTAAAAAAATATAATTGTCAGATTCGGGGTGCCTCACAAGATTGTAGCTGATAATGCCTCTAATTTATCGTCGCATGAGATGATAAAATTTTGCTATGGATTCGACATCACCTTGGCTCACTCATCTGATTATTATCCACAAGGCAATGGACAGGATGAGTCCAGCAACAAAAACCTGGTCACTATAATAAGAAAGCTAGTAGATGAAAACCATAGGACGTGGCACAAAGCATTGTATGATGCGTTGTGTGTAACATCCTCATTTTTGTACATTAGAACAAGTAATTGTTTTTTGATAAATGCTTCCTGGTTCTAAATACATAATTTAGAACTCACAAATCAAAACAACCATTCTCATAACAGATAACCATATGCAGCTGTAATGACTTGGAGTACCTCTGATCTATTCATCCCATGACTCGGTACATCTACCGATCTATTCATGAGTATTAAGAGTTGGCATTTTTATTTAACACATCACTCTTGCGGTTCTCTTCCCTAATCTGGGATTCAGAATGCTCTGTCCAAGGAACCTATCTGAATAATTGTTACCATTATTCATCGGCATCTCATCCCTTAGACTAGGTGACTTAGGACAACGCAATCAACAGCTTGCGATACTTTGGCCAAAGATTTGAAACATACTGCTTATGTCTCGTATTCCTTGACAGCATACTCGTCAATCTGGAATACGTCCTTCACCCCATTCCTATGTTATGTAGAATGTCTTATACTGACTTCTGTCAGACTCTCCTGTCCCAAATTATTCACTCAGGAACGGATTAGTAAGATGACAATGTTATAGAGATGCTCCCGAGGACTAGGGATATGCTAACATACTGGGTCAACCCTAGTTAATCCAGTGTGTCAAGATACCCCGAGTCTCCTAGGGAAACCTTATAACGTGACCACATTCCTAATCAGTCCCAGAGTAACTTGTTCGAGTTTAAGGTGTAAATCTTAACGATCAATGCAAAGGGTGTCGTCATAAGTCACCTGCATTGTTGTATCTTCGAGAAGATCCTAATCTTCTCGAAGGTACAACCCTGCAGTTGACTTGTGCCGTCAACCTTTAAATCCACCTCGAAAAGATCTACTTATTAATAAGTGTTACATACGTTGAGTTAAAATTATACTATAAGACGCTCCCTTAAGGTTAGTCTTTCCCAATCCCTGGGTTCCTCACCTTAGAATTACCTTTCTTAATAAAACCCATTACACAAGAGAAGTTATTAAGACTAGAGGTCCCATCAAGGAGTTCATAGAATATACATAATTCTAAATCAACGAAACTGGACACTAACCCTCAATCTTCACATGAGATTACTAACCAAACCCTTTTTAGGTTTATATCAGTTCTCATAACTGAAATTATATCTTACTTGTTAGTATCGAGATATAGTGATTAAGAATCCAATTAAACGTTGTCTTGACTTAGATCAAGACTAGGAAGTAATGATTTATTCAGCTCGTTTAGCTCCTGCTCAGGTTTATTTTAACCTTAGCTTCCCGAAAGACAGTGATCTAAATTCCAATTTAGCTTTAGATAGAACATAATAGAACTACTAAACAATCATAAGTATTCAGTCACATAACCTTGCAAGCTTACTTAGATAATCACAAAAGTCTCCAAATTATACAATAATAACAATGCTCTTAAGATCATTCGAACCGAAGAAGATCAAACCATCAAGATACGAATGCAAACACATAAGTAAAAAATACCTCTTTTCATTCCTTTCAAAGCTAATCAAATACATTTTATTCATTCAGCATATTTGATACAATACTCAACAGAAAAAGAACATCTTTCTTCAAGTAGTACATTTAGAGAATCAAGCTTGAAGTTCATCATAAAACCAAATTAAACAATCTGAACATCATATCAGATCTGCGTGCCTTTACCACTTACAGCAATCATCTGCAAAAATTGTCAACATGGGTCAGTTCGGTGAACTGAGCATGATAAGCACTAATTCTTAAAACAATTGCAATCCACCAATTGTTTTCATTAAACAACCTGTTTAAATGAAATCATTTCACCAAACATGTAAACATATTTCAGACTATGCTCTTTTGTAATTCAAACATGACTATAAACGTGTAACTCATATTATAGTTACTAAATAGTCCTAGATACTTTTCAGATATTTTTTCATAAATACTAGTGACCAAGAAGAACAAATGTATCCAAAACAACTATCCATCTGAATCCCAAGGACAGCAAACATCCGACAGACCATTATATTCAACATAATAAAAGAATATCCTAACAATTCATGAATCTATCAGTATGTTTTAACAATTCCAACAGTTAGATATAATATATCAACATATACTTTACAGCAGAAGAGAAAGAAACCGAGACATTAAGATGTCCCTTCCAAACATGCTCATGACTGTACCATCCACTTAAGAGTAATGCAATCACATTATACGCCTGCGACTAAGCCAGTCGAGACCACAGGAAGAATTACCGTTCGTCAAGATACAAATATAAAAAATTGCCTGTAACTTACTGAACAACACAGTAGCTTTTGTGACAAGGCAGTGATGAATAATCCATCAAATAGACACCACATAACCTTCCATATTATTCAACAACGAGAAAATATCGAACGCCATCGCTTGTCAAGGCACAGTTAATAGCTTTTTACTTCAGTCAAGCACACAACTAGATAATCATTATAACAGAAGACGTAATCATGCACAAACACAAGAACAATCCCACTGAGTTGAAACACTCAGCAACATACAGCTCAATCTAATCCCTACTAACACAGCAAGGACTTAAATCAACTGCCGAAATCAAAAGAATAACCTCTTTATCACAGTCAACAAGAGGCTAGATAGCATTAAAACAAATGACGTTTCCATATGCATACATAGTGACATTCACATTGAATCTAACACAAACATGCACAGCTTCATTCAACTGAAACATATCCTTATGATAATACAGTCATGACTTATATTGGAAGCCGTTTTCAAGAAAAATAATCACAACAAGGTCTTCACAGAAGCCGAATTCCATATCAGTATTTTCCTCAAAGTTTCATTCTAAGCCAAGCTACTACGGATACAACAGGGTCTCAAACCGAGTAAGGTTTGTAAAGAAAACCCTTCCTTTAATTTCCACAGAAGCGAACAGACAGGAACACAAGAATGCTAAGAAGGAGTCAGAACGATATGCATACACAGCGAGGGTTTAAATCGAGATTCACGCCAACTCGCAACATATCGAGATCTCCAACAGTATCACATACAACTAGTGCTCATAACAAGGCTTCGATTAAAGTTGATTTCATGCGACAACAGTTCAAGAATCCCAATAGTACTCACAAAATTCATAATTCAAGATACATATCAAGGATTCCAACTGAACCAATATCTTAAGTAATCTAAACTAAACACAGCATTCGAACTAAGCTTAAGCAGAAGACGAAACAATTCCAACTGAGTCTGTACCAGCGATATTCACTGCTAAGCAACAGTATTCAAAACAAAACAACAGAAATAGATATACCAGTTTCTTTTCACAGACTCCAACTGAGTCTAAACTAACAAGTATTCTCATTCATAGCTTCTACAGAAGTCAAAAATACTATCTACTCAAGGATTCCAGCGGAATTCAATAACAAATAGTATTCACGGCTGTACTTCTACAGAAGCCAAAACATATTTTCATTTCAAGAAGTCCAACAGCAACAATAACATATATTACTCACGACAAAACTTATAAAGAAGTCGGAATATACTGTACATTCAAGAAATCCAACAGTATCATTTTCAACAAGTGAAAACAACAAGGTATCGACTGAAGTCTGAATCAAACAAGAAAACAATTCATGGACTCCCATAGAACCGAATTCGTATATTTTCCTTGCAAGCATTTCTACAAAATCTAACCGAAATGCAAAACACAGCAAGATAGTACAACCGTTCGAAACACAATGCACACCCATCAAGGGTTCACTTGAAAAATCGAGCCAGTAAGAAGATACAACAAACTAATTCATACAAAGCTACCATAAAAACCAACTGAACCCAAAAATCATCTGAACAGAGTTGTTCTAATGAAATCATTTGAAGGAAAGCAAGATTTTTAAAAGTTAGGGCCTAACATGCCTGGTAATGTTGCTTAAAAATCTGAAGAAGACCACTGAAAGAGCTCGAGCCTTCTCCTCTTTTTCCACGTTAGATTCAACAACAATAATTTGTTATTTCCATGCCTTATAAACTTTCCTCGACAGAGAAAAGAGCTAGTTATTCTCATAGTTGCCATGCAACACCAAGTAGACTGGTTTGAAGAACCAGTGATCAAACAGAGAGAAAACCGGAGTGCATGAAAACCCAAACAAACAACCGGTTTTCCATTTTGCATGTCTTCCCGAGAAATCCGAGCTCGGAGACCGAGTTCATTAATTGCATTAACTCCAAAATTCCCGCTCAATCTCCATTGCCACCGACCGCCATAGTTGGCGATGGACAAAAACAAATCAAAGACCATTTCTAGATTTGGCGACTCTGCCACGTCGGATTTCACTAGCCGTTTGAAACTTCCACCAAATCCCTCGTCCTTCATACTTATCCATCCCATTTAATGCCATAGAAACTACCGCCCATGGCTCGCACCCCTTCATAGGTCCCTTTCCTCCATGTTCATTAGTTAGGTTAGAAACATAGGTTAGAATTTAAGGTGATACTTAGTCTAACCTCCTTAGCGCTAGGTCACTAACCTTAGAACATTTAGTTTATAGTTTAGGCCTAGGTTAGATTAGCACTAATCTAACCCATAGGTTATAGTTTAGGTTTAGGTTATTAACCTTAATAAATCTAGCTTAGGTCTTAACAATTAAAATCGTTCAGTATAAGAACCAACAAATATACATTCACGAAAAGGATTCATTCCAGCACTGCTAATAAGCTAGTAGTATAAATGTATCTGAATTTATTACCTGGCTCAAGATCAAGACCTTCCTGATTTTACGATATCAGGAACCAATTCATTTAACAAGATCAACCTGAGTTAACTCTAGAATTGCTTATTCCACACATTCGGACCTTGCAACCTTCGTAAGGTCTATAATTTTTGTTCATCCAGAATAAACTTAAAACATCTCTTGGATCAATAGCCACTGATCCAAGGCTGAGTCATATAGACGGGTAAATCCACAATTTATTCCGAAATCAGATTAAACTCAGGTGCAAAAATGAAAGAAATAAAAGAGTCCAAGCATATCCTGGCTCAGTCAAAGATCTTCAAATGAAAGAAGATACAATCTATATCAAGCATGACTTCACAATCAAAGGAACACATCCTTTTACAGAAGAAATCATATATCAACACTTGAATGCTCAGGAGGAAGTAACAATAGTTCAGAGTGTTACATGCTTCCCTCCTAAAAGATTCATCGTCCCGATGATTACATATTTGATTAACCTTCAGGTCAACCAATTTATTAGTTCACAAAACAATGCAACTATTTTCCAACTTGAATAGTTCCAGAAATCAATGTCACGATACATTTTATTCAGCCTGAATAATGTTTGCCTCAATCTGGCTTTCATATAAACTTGAAAAAGATAAGTTCATGTAAAAAAAAAATTTGTCAACAGATTTCATCCTGTTGAAAAAGAAAAGGAAAAGCAATTTTCATCTCTTCCAGATTTTCCCAAGTTGCACTTTCTTCGTTAAACTGGTCCCACTGGACCTTACATTGCTGTATTTCACGATTTCTCAAATGCAATTGGCGAGTTTCCAGCACTCATGTGGGTTTAACCACGATTATTCCTGGGTCTTGGACCTGCAAGGAATTCCAATTTAAAACATGTGACAGATCTGAAATGTATTTCTTAAGCAAAGAAATATGGAAAACATCATGCATGCGAGATAAAGCAGGTGGTAATGCTAATCGATAAGCTACAGGATTGATTATTTCGACAATTTCGAAAGGTCCCACGAAACGAGGTGACAACTTGGCAGCCTTGCCAAAAGTTATAGAACTCTTTCTGGGTTTAACTCGAAGAAAAACCTTCTCACCCAGCTCAAACCTTCGATCAACCCGCTTAAGGTCAGCATAGCTCTTCTGCCTATCTGCTGCTTCCTTTAATCGTTCACGAATCAGCTTAACTTGTTGTTCCATTTCAGTGAGGATCTCTGGTCCAATTACCACTCTATCCTCAACACTATCCCAGCTAACAGGGGTTCTGCACTTCCTTCCATAAAGTGCTTCAAATGGTGCCATTTTAAGAGATGAGTGATAAGTGTTGTTGTATGCGAATTCAACTAATGGAAGATACTCTTCCCATTTATACTGTTGATCCATGCAATACATTCGCAACATGTCTTCCAACACCTGATTTACTCTCTCAGTTTGTCCATCCGTTTCTGGATGATATGCAGAACTGAAGTTTAGTTTCGTTCCAAGAGCTGTATTAAGCGTTTGCCAAAACCTTGACGTCATTCTAGGATCCCTGTCAGATATAATCAATTCTGGTACACCATGCAATCTGAAAATTTCGTGTACGAATCTTTTGGCCAGCACTGGTGAATCATCCTTTAGATTTCCAGCGATGAAATGAGCTACCTTAGTTAGTTTATCTACAACTACCAGGATAACATCATGTTTATTCCTGGACATAGGTAACCCTTGTACAAAGTCCATGCTTATTACTTGCCATTTGTACTGCGGTATGCTATGAGGATATAACAGTCCAGTAGGGTGCATGTGTTCTGCCTTAACCCGCTGACATTCCAGACAATGAGTCACAAAATCAATGACATCCTTTTTCATACCTTTCCAAAAGTATTGCTGTTTCAGATCAGCAAGCATTTTTGTGATACCCGGGTGTCCAGAGAAAGGTGAATTATGAAATTCAACTAACAACTTCTTTCTCAAATCGTTCAGCATAGGTACGTATACCCTGTTTTCATAACGTAAGATTCCTTCATTATCAAAATGAAAACCCTTATACCTTTCATCATTAGGTTATGCAGCAAGCGCTGCTTTTACTTGCTGAAAGTATGTATCAGATTCTGAGGCACTTTTTACCTCATCCTTAAACTGAGTTCTTAATGTTATAAGAGCAGAAATGTGCTTCCTACGACTTAGAGCATCTGCTACTCTATTCTCTTTCCCTTTGATGTAGCTAATATCAAAATCATATTGTGATAAAAATTCTAACCACCTTCTCTGTCTGGCATTCAGATTAGGCTGAGTGAAAATATATTTCAGTCCTAAGTGATCAGTTTTCAACTCAAAAGGTTTCCCAAGTAAATAGTGTCTCCAGACTTGAAGCGCATGAACAATGGCAGCAAGCTCCAAATCATGAGGAGCATAATTCAGCTCATGTAACTTAAGTTTTCTACTTTCATATGCTATGACTTGATCATTTTGTAACAAAACACCTCCAAGGCCTTCCCCAGAAGCATCCGTTACAACAGTAAAGCTCCCATTAGGGTCTGGTACAGCTAATATAGGTGCGGAAGTCAACTGGCTTTTCAGACTTTTGAAAGCCGCTTCACACTTATCATTCCAAATAAATTTCTTATCCTTCTTCTGCAATGAAGTTATCGGTGCAGCTACTTTAGAAAAATCCTTAACAAATTTTCTATAATAACCAGCAAGACCCATGAAGCTTCTTACTTCGTGCACATTCTTTGGTGCAGGCCACTCAGTTATTGCCACTATTTTTGAAGGATCTATAGCAATTCCTTCTTTACTAATGACATGACCCAAATAGTGAACTTCTGAATCAAAGAAAGAACATTTGGATAACTTACCATACAACTTTCTTTTTCTCAAAATTCCCAAAACTATCTTCAAATGCTCATTGTGCTCCTCAACACTTTTAGAATAAATGAGAATATCGTCCAAGAATACAAGTACAAACTTGTCCAAATATTCTTGAAAGATATTATTCATTAAGTTCATAAAAGCTGCGGGTGCATTAGTTAATCCAAAGGGTAGAACCGTGAATTCATAATGTCCGTACCTTGTTCGGAAAGCTGTTTTATGAATATCTTCTTCTCTAATCCTTAACTGATGATAACCAGATCGAAGATCTATCTTAGAATAGACCGCTGCCCCACGCATCTGATCAAATAGATCGTCGATCCTTGGAAGTGGGTATCTGTTCTTGATTGTTGCTTTATTCAACATCCGATAATCAATACACAGCCTAAGTGTTCCATCCTTCTTTTTCACAAATATTACAGGCGCTCCCCAAGGTGAAACACTTGGTCTAATCAAACCTTTAGACAAAATTTCTTGCAATTGTGCCTTAAGCTCGACTAACTCTGTAGTAGTCATCCGATAAGGTGCTTTGGAAATAGGTTCCGTTCCTGGTTTGATTTTGATGGTGAAGTCAAATTCCCTCTTGGGTGGTAACCCTAGTAATTCCTCTGGAAAAACATCCCTGAAACTTTGTAGCAGAGGAAATTGTTTCATGGAATCACCATCTTCTTCTGAAAATTCAGATATCTTTACTGCATAAAGGGTACATCCTTTGTTTTTAGCCTTTTTAAGCTGCATAGCTGACAGTTTTCTAACTGAAATTTCCCGTTTCACCCCTTGAATCTCTGTTGTTTCCAGCTGATCATCTAAACATCTTATATTCTTTTCATAGGAGTCTAATTTTGCTTTATGGTCAGCTAACCAATTGACACCGATGACAATGTCATAAGATCCCAAAGGTGTAACATAGAGGTCAACTTCCAGTGGAAAAGTTAGGTAAGTCAAGGACTGCCCCAAAAAGACACATACTCACTGTATGAACAGAGTTATTACCATACTGTACAGTCCAAGATTTATCCATTTTTCCAGCTTTTCTCTTAAGTTTAGAAGCAAGTTTATTAGAAATAAAACATTCAGTAGCTCCTGTGTCAAAAAGAATAGTGACAGGTATGCCAAATAACTTACCCGGAACTTCTATAGGTGTCACTTGCTTTTCAGCTTGCTTGTCTGCTACTGCAGCATGTATCTTATGCTGCTGATTACGATCATCCTTCTTCAAAGGGCACTGATTTGCGTAGTGGTCTTTGCCACAATTGTAGCAGCCTCCTACAGGTCCCTTTTTAGGCTCAAAATTGCCTCTAGCCTTGTAATTATCACGTTGTCCTCCATAGGGCTTCTGCCCATTGTTATAATTTTTGGCAAAATTATC
This sequence comes from Taxus chinensis, assembly GCA_019776745.2. Lineage (NCBI taxonomy): Eukaryota > Viridiplantae > Streptophyta > Pinopsida > Cupressales > Taxaceae > Taxus > Taxus chinensis. The sequence goes on from CM034152.1 coordinate 52,085,688, forward strand.
CCTTACATTTCCAGCAGGCTTATTTGCTACTGCTTTCTTACTATTATCCCCTGGAAACTTACTTTTGTTTCCAAACTTTTTCCATGGTCCCTTTTTGGGTGCAAGAGAGGTTGAAGAAGGGTTTGCAATCTTCTTCCGCACTTCCTCTTTATGAGCAGAAATAGCCTTTAATTTCTGTTCTTGTCTTATGGCCTTTTCAACAACTCCTTCCATAGTGGTTGGACTGTGAACATCGACCTCTCCCCCTATCACGGGATTCAATCCCATGATGAATTTCTGTATTCTGAACTTCTTGTCAGTTTGATACTGCGGTACATACTTGAGGAGTTTTGTAAACCGCTCCCAGTATTCAGTTACCGTTAGCTTCCCTTGAGCTAAGTTCTGGAATTCTGTCATTTTCTGATCATAGAAAAGTTGTGGCAGCCATCGTTGCCTAAAATAGCCCTTAAATTGATCCCAAGTAATATTGGTCTCATCAATATTTAGCTCTACTTTACGGCTATCCCACCACGAAGATGCTTCGTGGGAAAGCTGATAGGCTCCCCAAATAGCTTTGGTTTCCTCTGAGAAGTTTCTTATTGCAAAGTACTTCTCCATTTCGTTGAGCCAGTTCTCAGCTCCATCACCTAATGTGGTGCCATCATATTTAGGTGGGCTTATCCTTTTTATATCATTAGTGAGTTCTGCTGCCAACCTGGCCTTTTTGTTTTCTGGTTGTGCAGGTACATTTCCAGCATTAATATCAACACCCATATCGGGGTTGTCCTCAGGAGGTTGCTGATTGTTATTACCAGCTTCATCATCCTCCTCATTTCCCATCACCTGCTGTTCAAGTACAACTAAACGATCTCTTGTGTCCAACAGGGAAGCAAGGATCTCATCAAGTTTTTGGGTTGTTGCCACCCCTCCTTCAGGTGGAGCATTATTCGCAACGTTCCCCCTTGTTCTAACCATTTTCTGTTACAAGAAAATTCAGGTTTTTATCAGATTATGGACACAATAGGCCCAAGAGCTGCAACCTTCAGCTCTGATACCAAGATGTAACATCCTCATTTTTATACATTAGAACAAGTAAATTTTTTTTTTGATAAATGCTTCCTGGTTCTAAATACATAATTTAGAACTCACAAATCAAAACAACCATTCTCATAACAGATAACCATATGCAGCTGTAATGACTCGGAGTACCTCCGATCTATTCATTCCATGACTCGGTAATCTACCGATCTATTCATGAGTATTAAGAGTTGGCGTTTTTATTTAACACATCACTCTTGCGGTTCTCTTCCCTAATCTGGGATTCAGAATGCTCTGTCCAAGGAACCTATCTGAATAATTGTTACCATTATTCATCGGCATCTCATCCCTTAGACTAGGTGACTTAGGACAACGCAATCAGCAGCTTGCGATACTTTGGCCAAAGATTTGAAACATACTGCTTATGTCTCGTATTCCTTGACGGCATACTCGTCAATCTGGAATACGTCCTTCACCCCATTCCTATGTTATGTAGAATGTCTTATACTGACTTCTGTCAGACTCTCCTGTCCCAAGTTATTCACTCAGGAACGGATTAGTAAGATGACAACGTTATAGGGATGCTCCCGAGGACTAGGGATACGCTGACATACTGGGTCAACCCTAGTTAATCCAGTGTGTCAAGATACCCCGAGTCTCCTAGGGCAGCCTTATAACGTGACCACATTCCTAATCAGTCCCAGAGTAACTTGTTCGAGTTTAAGGTGTAAATCTTAACGATCAATGCAAAGGGTGTCGTCATAAGTCACCTGCATTGTTGTATCTTCGAGAAGATCCTAATCTTCTCGAAGGTACAACCCTACAGTTGACTTGTGCCGTCAACCTTTAAATCCACCTCGAAAAGATCTACTTATTAATAAGTGTTACATACGTTGAGTTAAAATTATACTATAAGACGCTCCCTTAAGGGTAGTCTTTCCCAATCCCTGGGTTCCTCACCTTAGAATTACCTTTCTTAATAAAACCCATTACACAAGAGAAGTTATTAAGACTAGAGGTCCCATCAAGGAGTTCATAGAATATACATAATTCTAAATCAACGAAACTGGACACTAACCCTCAATCTTCACATGAGATTGCTAACCAAACCCTTTTTAGGTTTATATCAGTTCTCATAACTGAATTTATATCTTACTTATTAGTATCGAGATATAGTGATTAAGAATCCAATTAAACGTTGTCTTGACTTAGATCAAGACTAGGAAGTAATGATTTATTCAGCTCGTTTAGCTCCTGCTCAGGTTTATTTTAACCTTAGCTTCCCAAAAGACAGTGATCTAGAATTCCAATTTAGCTTTAGATAGAACATAATAGAACTACTAAACAATCATAAGTATTCAGTCACATAACCTTGCAAGCTTACTTAGATAATCACAAAAGTCTCCAAGTTATACAATAATAACAATGCTCTTAAGATCATTCGAACCGAAGAAGATCAAACCATCAAGATACGAATGCAAACACATAAGTAAAAAATACCTTTTTATTCCTTTCAAAGCTAATCAAATACATTTTATGCATTCAGCATATTTGATACAATACTCAACAGAAAAAGAACATCTTTCTTCAAGTAGTACATTTAGAGAATCAAGCTGTAATTCATCATAAAACCAAATTAAACAATCTGAACATCATATCAGATCTGCGTGCCTTTACCACTTACAGCAATCATCTGCAAAAATTGTCAACATGGGTCAGTTCGGTGAACTGAGCATGATAAGCACTAATTCTTAAAACAATTGCAATCCACCAATTGTTTTCATTAAACAACCTGTTTAAATGAAATCATTTCACCAAACATGTAAACATATTTCAGACTATGCTCTTTTGTAATTCAAACATGACTATAAACGCGTAACTCATATTATAGTTACTAAATAGTCCTAGATACTTTTCAGATATTTCTTCATAAATATAAGTGACCAAGAAGAACAAATGTATCCAAAACAACTATCCATCTGAATCCCAAGGACAACAAACATCCGACAGACCATTACATTCAACAAAAATGAATATCCTAACAATTCATGAATCCATCAGTATGTTTTACAATTTCAACAGTTAAACATAAATATATCAACATATACTTTACAGCAGAAGAGAAAGAAACCGAGACATTCAGATGTCCCTTCCAATCATGCTCATGACTGTACCATCCACTCAAGAGTAATGCATTCACATTATACGCCTGCGACTAAGCCAGTCGAGACCACAGGAAGAATTACAGTCCGTCAAAATACAAATATAAAAATTGCCTGTAACTTACTGAACAACACAGTAGCTCTCGTGACAAGGCAGTGATGAATAATCCATCAAATAGACTCCACATAACCTTCCATATTATTCAACAAATGAGAAAATATCCAACGCCATTGCTTGTCAAGGTACAGTTAATAGCTCTTTACTTCAGTCAAGCACACGACTAGATATTCACGATAACAGAAGACGTAATCATGCACAAACACAAGAACAATCCCACTGAGTCGAAACACTCATCAACATACAGCTCAATCTAATCCCTACTAAAACACAGCAAGGACTTAAATCAACTGCCGAAATCAAAAGAATAACCTCTTTATCACAGTCAAACAAGAGGCTAGATAGCATTAAAACAAATGACGTTTCCATATGCATACTTAGTGACATTCTCACTGAATCTAACACAAACATGCACAGCTTCATTCAACTGAAACATATCCTTATGATAATACAGCCATGACTTATATTGGAATCCATTTTCAAGAAAAATAATCACAACAAGGTCTTCACAGAAGCCGAATCCCATATCAGTATTTTCCTCAAAGTTTCATTCTAAGCCAAGCTACTACGGATACAACAGGGTCTCAAACCGAGTAAGGTTTGTAAAGAAAACCCTTCCTTTAATTTCCACAGAAGCGAACAGACAGGAACACAAGAATGCTAAGAAGGAGTCAGAACGATATGCATACACAGCGAGGGTTTAAATCGAGATTCGCACCAACTCGCAACATATCGAGATCTCCAACAGTATCACATACAACTAGTGCTCATAACAAGGCTTCGATTAAAGTTGATTTCATGCGACAACAGTTCAAGAATCCCAATAGTACTCATAAGTAAAACTTCACAAAACAAAAGATCATATCAAGGATTCAAGATCCAATACATATCAAGGATTCCAACTAAGCAGAAGAGTCTGTACCAGCGATATTCACTGCTAAGCAACAGTATTCAAAACAAAACAACAGAAATAGATATACCAGTTTCTTTTCACGGACTCCAACTGAGTCTAAACTAACAAGTATTCTCATTCATAGCTTCTACAGAAGTCAAAAATACTATCTACTCAAGGATTCCAGTGGAATTCAATAACAAATAGTATTCACGGCTGTACTTCTACAGAAGCCAAAACATATTTTCATTTCAAGAAGTCCAACAGCAACAATAACATATATTACTCACGACAAAACTTATAAAGAAGTCGGAATATACTGTACATTCAAGAAATCCAACAATATCATTTTCAACAAGTGAAAACAGCAAGGTATCGACTGAAGTCTGAATCAAACAAGAAAACAATTCATGGACTCCCACAGAGCCGAATTCGTATATTTTCCTTGCAAGCATTTCTACAAAATCTAACCGAAATGCAAAACACAGCAAGATAGTACAACCATTCGAAACACAATGCACACCCATCAAGGGTTCACTTGAAAAATCAAGCCAGTAAGAAGATACAACAAACTAATTCATACAAAGCTACCATAAAAACCAACTGAACCCAAAAATCATCTGAACAGAGTTGTTCTAATGAAATCATTTGAAGGAAAGCAAGATTTTTAAAAGTTAGGGCCTAACATGCCTGGTAATGTTGCTTAAAAATCTGAAGAAGACCACTGAAAGAGCTCGAGCCTTCTCCTCTTTTTCCACGTTAGATTCAACAACAATAATTTGTTATTTCCATGCCTTATAAACTTTCCTCGACAGAGAAAAGAGCTAGTTATTCTCATAGTTGCCATGCAACACCAAGTAGACTGGTTCGAAGAACCAGTGATCAAACAGAGAGAAAACCGGAGCGCATGAAAACCCAAACAAACAACCGGTTTTCCATTTTGCATGTCTTCCCGAGAAATCCGAGCTCGGAGACCGAGTTCATTAATTGCATTAACTCCAAAATTCCCGCTCAATCTCCATTGCCACCGACCACCATAGTTGGCGATGGATAAAAACAAATCAAAGACCATTTCTAGATTTGGTGACTCTGCCACGTCGGATTTCACTAGCCATTTGAAACTTCCACCAAATCCCTCGTCCTTCATACTTATCCATCCCATTTAATGCCATAGAAACTACCGCCCATGGCTCGCACCCCTTCATAGGTCCCTTTCCTCCATGTTCATTAGTTAGGTTAGAAACATAGGTTAGAATTTAAGGTGATACTTAGTCTAACCTCCTTAGCGCTAGGTCACTAACCTTAGAACATTTAGTTTATAGTTTAGGCCTAGGTTAGATTAGCACTAATCTAACCCATAGGTTATAGTTTAGGTTTAGGTTATTAACCTTAATAAATCCAGCTTAGGTCTTAACAATTAAAATCGTTTAGTATAAGAACCAACAAATATACATTCACCAAAAGAATTCATTCCAGCACTGCTAATAAGCTAGTAGTATAAATGTATCTGAATTTATTACCTGGCTCAAGATCAAGACCTTCCTGATTTTATGATATCGGGAACCAATTCATTTAACAAGATCAGCCTGAGTTAACTCCAGAATTGCTTATTCCACACATTCGGACCTTGCAACCTTCGTAAGGTCTATAATTTTTGTTCATCCAGAATAAACTTAAAACATCTCTTGGATCAATGCCACTGATCCAAGGCTGAGTCATATAGATGGGTAAATCCACAATTTATTCCGAAATCAGATTAAACTCAGGTGCAAAAATGAAAGAAATAAAAGAGTCCAAGCATATCCTGGCTCAGTCAAAGATCTTCAAATGCAAAGAAGATACAATCTATATCAAGCATGACTTCACAATCAAAGGAACACATCCCTTTTATAGAAGAAATCATATATCAACACTTGAATGCTCAGGAGGAAGTAACAATAGTTCAGAGTGTTACATGCTTCCCTCCTAAAAGATTCATCGTCCCGATGATTACATATTTGATTAACCTTCAGGTCAACCAATTTATTAGTTCACAAAACAATGCGACTATTTCCAACTTGAATAGTTCCAGAAATCAATGTCACGATACATTTTATTCAGCTTGAATAATGTTTGCCTCAATCTGGCTTTTATATAAACTTGAAAAAGATAAGTTCATGTAAAAAAAATGTTTTGTCAAAATATTTCATCCTGTTGAAAAAGAAAAGGAAAAGCAATTTTCATCTCTTCCAAATTTTCCCAAGTTGCACTTTCTTCGTTAAACTGGTCCCACTAGACCTTACATTGCTGTATTTCACGATTTCTCAAATGCAATTGTCGAGTTTCCAGCACTCGTGTGGGTTTAACCATGATTATTCCTGGGTCTTGGACCTGCAAGGAATTCCAATTTAAAACATGTGACAGATCTGAAATGTATTTCTTAAGCAAAGAAATATGGAAAACATCATGCATGCGAGATAAAGCAGGTGGTAATGCTAATCGATAAGCTACAGGATTGATTATTTCGACAATTTCGAAAGGTCCCACGAAACGAGGTGACAACTTGGCAGCCTTGCCAAAAGTTATAGAACTCTTTCTGGGTTTAACTCGAAGAAAAACCTTCTCACCCAGCTCAAACCTTCGATCAACCCGCTTAAGGTCAGCATAGCTCTTCTGCCTATCTACTGCTTCCTTTAATCGTTCACGAATCAACTTAACTTGTTGTTCCATTTCAGTGAGGATCTCTGGTCCAATTACCACTCTATCCTCAACACTATCCCAGCTAACAGGGGTTCTGCACTTCCTTCCATAAAGTGCTTCAAATGGTGCCATTTTAAGAGATGAGTGATAAGTGTTGTTGTATGCGAATTCAACTAATGGAAGATACTCTTCCCATTTATACTGTTGATCCATGCAATACATTCGCAACATGTCTTCCAACACTGATTTACCCTCTCAGTTTGTCCATCCGTTTCCAGATGATATGCAGAACTGAAGTTTAGTTTCGTTCCAAGAGCTGTATTAAGCGTTTGCCAAAACCTTGACGTCATTCTAGGATCCCTGTCAGATATAATCAATTCTGGTACACCATGCAATCTGAAAATTTCGTGTACGAATCTTTTGGCCAACACTGGTGAATCATCCTTTAGATTTCCAGCGATGAAATGAGCTACCTTATTTAGTTTATCTACAACTACCAGGATAACATCATGTTTATTCCTAGACATAGGTAACCCTTGTACAAAATTCCATGCTTATTACTTGTCCATTTTTACTGCGGTATGCTATGAGGATATAACAGTCCAGCAGGGTGCATGTGTTCTGCCTTAACCCGCTGACATTCCAGACAATGAGTCACAAAATCAATGACATCCTTTTTCATACCTTTCCAAAAGTATTGTCTGTTTTAGATCAGCAAGCATTTTTGTGATACCCAGGTGTCCAGAGAAAGGTGAATTATGAAATTCAACTAACAACTTCTTTCTCAAATCGTTCAGCATAGGTACGTATACCCTGTTTTCATAACGTAAGATTCCTTCATTATCAAAATGAAAACCCTTATACCTTTCATCATTAGGTTCTGCAGCAAGTGCTGCTTTTACTTGCTGAAAGTATATATCAGATTCTGAGGCACTTTTTACCTCATCCTTAAACTGAGTTTCTTAATGTTATAAGAGTAGAAATGTGCCTCCTACGACTTAGAGCATCTGCTACTCTATTCTCCTTCCCTTTGATATAGCTAATATCAAAATCATATTGTGATAAAAATTCTAACCACCTTCTCTATCTGGCATTTAGATTAGGATGAGTGAAAATATATTTCATTCCTAAGTGATCAATTTTCAACTCAAAAGGTTTCCCAAGTAAATAGTGTCTCCAGACTTGAAGCGCATGAACAATGGTAGCAAGCTCCAAATCATGAGGAGAATAATTCAGCTCATGTAACTTAATTTTTCTACTTTCATATGCTATGACTTGATCATTTTGTAACAAAACACCTCCAAGGCCTTCTCCAGAAGCATCCGTTACAACAGTAAAAGCTCTCATTAGGGTCTGGTACAGATAATATAGGTGCGGAAGTCAACTGGCTTTTCAGACTTTTTAAAGCTGCTTCGCACTTATCATTCCAAATAAATATAGATATGGAGGATTTCTGGAGTAGGGTAAATAGCTCTTCCCAAACTCCATGAATAAAATCGATATTCAATAGTGGTTTACCTATTGCAGCGGGTTTCCCTATGTCCGCTCAGTGCCCTGAGTTCATCTTAGCCTGCGCCTTGAGTTATGACTCTGCTTGTCATTCTGTGAGAAACTAGGTGGGAGAAGTTGTGATCAAATTGGACGGAGGTTACTTTGATGACCTCCCCAAACTGTCCAATTTTGAAGAATATGGAGAGTTAGATATCAAGTCCGCTCAGAAAGCTTGGGATAATGATTAGGAAGATTGTATCAAGCACGTAAATAAGAAGTTCCTGATCAAAGCCAAACCGGCTGTCTCTAGATTCCCAAGACTTGTCCCCAGAAGTGATTTCATTCAGGAAATAAATGACATCATCACTCTGTTGAGTTGGGTTTTTGGTTTACCTGAATCAAATGTGTTCCAAGGGTGGATGTATCAGTTCATGATCACCATTAAGAAAAATCAACAAGGAATTGATTGGGGCACCCTCATTAGTAATGAGATAGATTCCCAAATGACAACAGTCATGTCTACGGGAAAGTTTTATATGTCCTCATATGTCACCTATGCAGCGGCCGGTATGAGGAACTATCCCGGGTTGGATACCAAGGGAAACAGGACAGTGGACCATGTTTATCAGCATTTTCCTCGGCTAACAAGAAAAGGGTCTCAAGACCATTTCAGAAGGGTGAATGACGCCTTCTTTTACGAAAATATCTGCAGGTTAAATCCTGAACTAAGGAAAACCAGAGTATCTAATGAAGCATGGGCTGAGGTTTCAAAGTGGGGTTGTGTCTTCTTGGAGTTTAAGAAGTTCACATATCTACGGGTAGTCATGTACCCAGGAGATCCTTTCCGTCTGCCCCGATATCCAGGGGACAAATTAATCCTGATGGAATTGGTTAGGCAATTGTTGGATTTTCACAAATTCCAACAAAGTAAACATAAGGCTGCTGTATCTTTCCCAATTTCTATTGGAAGATACACTTGTTCGACAGTGGTGAAAGCTAAGAATGTTGTCCATGAGCTTCAGGACAAGTTGAAGAAGCACATGAAGCCCCGAGACGGGTTTGACATTCGAGGAGTCCTCAGAGCGTATGGAACTCTGCACCTGCACAAGCCAAGCATAGAAGACATCTAGATTGATCTACGTGATGAGGTTGCTGTTCGCAGAAAGGATCATAGCATATTGACACTTGCTGAGATTCAAACACTTGAGCTTGCTAACTTACCGGAAGGTACTAGCGATAATGAAAGTGTTCTGGATCTTTCCTATGATGGACTGAATGAAGATCAATATGTCTTCCCACCTATTGATTGGTCTGTCAGTGAAAAAGCCTCCATTACAGATAGGTCGGCCCTGATTCTTGCACGCACCAAAGCATGGCTCGCCTCTAGGGGGATGAGTTTTAAAGATGATAAGTTTTCAAAGTTGGTTGCTTCAGAGGTGGGGCCCTCCAAAAAGGGAAAGGACAAAAGATATTCTAAGGGGCCTATAAAGGTCAAGTTTGTCAAAAAGAGAAAAGAAAGAGAAAAATCTTCAATTATTTCTCCAGTTGAAACGGTGAATGTGCCAGAATCACCAACACTACTAGAAATAGGAGAAATTTCTTTGGAAGGAGAAAGAAGCCAGCCTCTGGTTTCACCATTTGTTGATTTCCCAACTGAAGAGACCTTATCTCTTGCATCCCACGCTTTGGAGTCTGAATCTGCGCCTCTCCCCTCACGACCACTCCTACCTCCTCATTCTCCAACAACTTCTTCAATCATGGCAAGTATTTTCTCTGGATTTTCACCCCTCTCTGCTGGGACCCAAGTAATCACCAACACGCCTCCTCTTGTGCCTCTTTTTATTGAATCTGTTACCACATTGGTAACTATTCCCTCTCCGCTAGTAGAACGTTCTCCCATGAGAGTATGATACTAGCTTCTACAACAGTGGAAACTCCCTCTGATACACCGCAATGGCTACTCGAGCAAACTCCGAGGAAGAGGAAGGTGATTGTACCCATACCAGCCTTTGATTTTAGCTCACTCAAGACTAGTACTGCTAAATCGGCCAAGAAACCCAAAACAGTTTCAAGGGTTTTGGTGGACGCTTCAGGGCATAAGTTCGGAGAGATCGCCACTCCCGCAACTGACAAAACCAAAGAGGACGTAACAGCCTCTGATTATCAGATAACTAGGGTGGGTCTAGGAGAGGTGACAATGGAAGGAGCACAACAAGATGTGCGGGATGCCACAAACGTGCTGTGCCAGAAGTTGAAAGAAACAAAAGATAGCAGAGATGAGCTTAAAGGGAAAGTGGAGCAGTTGACCAAGGTTTTTCTTAAGCTCTCAAAACCCCTCAAATCCATACCATCTTCTTCTGTCCCTGTCGGATTCGATTTCTCATCAGTGCCTACGATTGAGAGGATTAATAAAAAAGGAAGGGTGGTCGATGAATGGATCCAAAGGCTGCTCCAACAGGGGAAGGAAGTGATTCAAGACGTCATGGAAGTCTATCAATCTTTGGGGAACATTCAGAGTGATGGAGAGAAGATGGACGCTGATTTCTCCCAAGAAATTGGACATCTTGATTTGAATTTTGAAGCTCTCCAGGCATTAAAGAAAATGCCATCACAACTCTTTGTAGAAGAAGGCATCATCCCACATGCGGATAAGCATTTCCAGTTGACCAAAGCCATCAAGTTCAGGATGAAGATTCTTAACGAAGCCTGCGGTAAGTTGAGAGAATCAAGGGATAAATTGATTGATGGCAAAAGTGATCTGGAAGAAGAGTTGCTGAAGATTTGTCCTAAGGTGTCAGTTGGAAACTCAGTCATCCTATCAGCTGATGATCTTTTCAAACAAGTCGAAGAGTCTGTTCAGCATGAACCAACGCACGGATTTGGTATTGAGATCATCGACCGGTTTGTAAGAATTGAACATTCTTTGGAGGCCTTGAGAAGGCTCAGCAAAACATTGAAAAAGCTTCCCGGTAGTGCTAGTGATACCCATGAAACCTGCAAAGTTTTGAATGATCATTCCACTGCGCCTGACGAAAACGAAATGCAAGGCATAATTCGAAAGTTCCAAGAATTTCGGAACAAACAGGCTCAGCTGGAGGAAGAAAAAGATGAAGGAGCGAAAGATGACGATTCAGATTAAGTCCCGATGTTTCATGTCATTTCAATCTTGAAATTGACATGTCTTTTTCATTTCTGTTTCGTCACATAGGAAGCAAATTTTGACTTGGTCTCTAGTGTGAGAGTCAGAGAAAAATAGAACTCTTTTTAAAGAACACTATTTTCTAGGATTTATCCTGTTTTCTCTCTACCCCTTTTTATTATAAATAAGGGATGCTTATGCATTCCAAAGGGTCGAGATTTTTGGAATATTTGGAGCTATTGGAAAGAAGAAAAACTTTGTGTTTTCTTTTAAGTCATTTTGAAGAATAGGAGTTGATATTATTTTTGCAAACTTTGTGTTGTGGTATATATCTTTCTTAAGACATTGTTCTTACGTTCATGATCTTAAGCTATTCTTTGTGTAGCATCTTAGTGTTTCTAATCATCTCAGACATAATATTTATGATCTAAAGCTCGTATGATTATTTCGTGCTCTGTGTTTACTTGAAAGAAAATACGTTTCTCTCATTTCCTTTCCATTCTGTTTCTCTCATTGTAATAATTTCCTACCCAGTCCATTTACAAGAATAACATCTTCGCATCGCGTGGATGTGGATTTCGGGATTCTATCCCAACCCCAATGGTTAGATTAGTGTGAATACTGTATATATTGTTTTTGCTGTGTTTTAGATTAGTAATAAGCAGGCAGCCTCACCTGTCTTTGAGGAGGGATTTAATCCCACATAATGTGGTTGAACCTCATATTTTGGATTGACAAAATATCCAACCAACATGGAGTTAATTCTCAACCTATGAAATTTTGTGGTAAAATTTTAAGCAACCAACCCCTACTTATTTAGGACACCTAAATCTCATTATGAGATATCTATGTTTTAACACATACTCCTTCAAAACAAGTCTATATTTAAGGTAGGGTTCCACATTATACATAAAAATCAAATCTCATATGTCCCCATTAACACATGAATATCAAAGGATAAAGAAAATATAGGTTTCATACTTATAATTTCTTCTTCTATGATGAGGTATAAACATACACATACTGACTAACTAAAAATGGACTAACTATGTAGTATGGGGATAGTTAGTCTAAGCTATGAACAACTGTAATAAAGTAAATAAATGCACTAAATAAGAATGTAAATGAGTTAATTAAATATGAAAAAGGAAATGCTAACCCTAATGTGCAAGAAGGAAGAGGAAATAACTAGGCTAAATAATAGATTCTTATCAGAGAGTATCGCAGAGGTGACTGAAAAATTAGGATAAAGAATGACTGTTTAAAAGTACCGAAAAGGATGGATATGAAGGATCTAGTTATATTGGAGTTCCTAGAGGAGGACTGGGGCACCTGCGGACACTGTGGTCTGTAATCTGGGCACACTGGTTTGTGAAAAATATTTGAATCTGGTTTTTGTAGGGATGGAAGATGACATGGAACTTTCGTTGTTTGACGTATCAACTTCACTATCCTGTGCTAGATGTCGTCAAATACTCTGAGATGAAAGAAAGACATGTAAGACCCAAAAAAAACATCAAACCATAAAAAATAATAATACATATGAAGGGGTTGTATTGACATCAGTTTCCAAAATGGTGGACTTACTAACTGAGTACTTGTTGGTCTGAAAATCTGTCGGAAGGGAAGATTATGGATAGACGAGCCAACAGTGTGCAGGGCATAGCCCCTCTTTGAGACAACAAAGTGAAACTGGTTTATTGCTATTCTACCAGCAAGAATCTATGCAAGTCCTACAGTATTCTGCCTTCAGGGTTTGGGATCTCATCCCAGTAGGGGTATTTCCGACTGTGAACAGAAAGGAATGAAGGGAGGAATGGAGATAGGATAGATCTGAAGGGAGAAAATAAATGAATTCCAAAGCAGAAAGGTCAGAGGGTTTATGTTTTGGGCTGGTAGTAAATAGAGCCAAACCTACTTGCATAAACGAACAAAGCAATACTGATGAGAAAATGACAAAAAAGTAGAGATAGATCTAATAGAAAAGCAACACAGATCTAACTTAAGAAATATCTAATGCACATAACACATCCATTGAGCACAAAGTCTTAATTTTTGTATTAATATTTTCTGTTACAAAAAGTACAAAGCCTTTTTCCTCTCACTTCTATTTTTCATCTAAAAAATGTTCACTACTTGAATACAACAAGTATCCAAGTATTTATAGAAGGAGAAGGAGAAAGAAGGCAAAAAGGAGCCAACAACTATTTACAAAATATTTACAAAATATCTAAAAGTCAACTGTTGACTTTGGGGCAATTTGGTGGATGACAACATCCCATGGTGCAACATGGATGATGTCATCATTTGTGCCAACATTCTTTTAAATATTATGACAAAAATGGGATAAATCTCAGGAGGAAGGAGCCTATTCATCGTCGTCCCTTGGCTGGAAAGGAGTATCTTGTTTCTGCTCAGGGGAGGAAATGTGAAATTGAGCTCAGTACTCCATGAACTTGCTGACCATCGTTTGAAGTTGATCCTGAGCGGGACCCTTGGTATGATCCTCGATGACTTCGCAAGTCTCCCGTTCATCTCTGAGTCTTTTCGGGAGTTTAAAGTATTCATTACCTGCCTCCATCAGGTATCCAACAAAGTCACGACATGCCAGAAGGTTGTTGATAGATTCTGCATCAAAAGTGACTTCTGACTCTAAACCCTGCGACGCGATTCCCTTGAAGAGCCGAATAGTGTCATCTACCTTCCTCAAGGCGTATGATGGGGTGAGAAAACCTAGAGACATCCTTAAAATGATCTGCTCCATTTGATGCATTGCATCCAAGGCTTCCTCCTTGATTTTATCTATTTTCTCCAAGACAAATTCCATTTGGTCAACCCGATAGTCCAAAGTAGCAAGGACTTTGTTGGGTGCTCTTGGGTGACTGAAGACGCCGAATTTCATTAATTCATTGACTGGGCTATCGAGCATCTTCTGGAATGTCTTGTGTTGTAACCTGGCATGGTCCAACTCTTCAGAGATAGGTCCTGCAATTGCCTGGAGTTCCTTATTAGCCTGATCTATATTTTGATATAGCTCTGTGAATTTTATAATCACTTCCTCACTATCTTTGAGGATCTGGTCTCTCCAGGTGGACACTGCCATACCTTGCTCACCAATCTTGGCATACTCATTTATCTTTTCCTGACTAAGGGCTTCAGGAGTTTCGGTGGCAGCTACAGGAGGTGCACTGCCCATTTTCTGCAGGGCTTGGAGAAGATGCTTGTTTTGCTCTTTCAATATCCTCTTCTCTTCCTTTGCTTCCTGAAGCTTTTTGCAAAGGGCATCCACTGTGGATAAGGCCTCTCCTTGCAGGATTTCTGAGGATGTTCCCATTGTGACCTGAGTCACTGTAAAATCTGTAGGAGACAGATCTTTTTTCTCCTTTGTGGGATCAGGGTATGCGATCTCCATAACTCTTTCACCTGAAGCACTTTGAGAGAAGCGGGTTATAGCCTTTTGCTTCTTAGCTCCTTTAGTCAGAATCACAGAGAAGTCCATAGGTGCAATGGGGACTTTCCTCTTGTGCTGGCTCAGGTGTTTGGAGATCCATTCTGGACTTAAGGGAGTGGGACCAGGGGAAGATGAGGGAACATGGGTGGAAGGAGGAGCAGCTGTAGTGGGCATGGGGAAATGCGTCGAGACACTTGGTGGCTCCATCGAGAGAGAATTCAACATAGTGCTCACGGGGGTAGGAGTCACTACAGGAGAGGAAACTGTGGGGGTGGAAGGGATCTGAGAGATGAGAGAAGAAATGTTGGGGGATAGATCTGCGAGAGAAGAGAAGATGGAGGAAGAGGAAGGGGGAACAGTAGAAGATGGGGGAGAAGACACAACCAAAGGAGTGGTTGGTTGAGTGACATGAGGAGGGGAAGGAGGAGCGGGAGATGGGATGGTGGGAACTTCACTAGTTGCAGTAGTGGCAACATCCTGAGTGGATGTGCCCGTTGGAACACTTACCACTTCTTCTTCTTCTGGGGATATCAGGCTTACTACCTGTTCCTCGGTAGCAGAAGGAGGACTCTCAGGAATTTCTTCCTGAGCAGTGCTTGTCTCTCCCTCTTTATCTTTCCCTTTTCCCTTTGGCAAGTGCTTTGGCTTGGCAGGTGCATTTCCCAAGGGAGACATGGTGAAGTCTACTCCAAGGTAGATGAGACTATTTTTCTTGCACCAATGCTCAGTGCACTGCAGAGTGCCCTTAACCCTTTCCTCAATAGTTTGAGGTGCCTTAGTTCTATCAATCTCAGCGAATGGCCAATTTTCCCCATCCATGTCTAGATAAACTTGATCAACTTCTTGATCAGTTGCTTGGAAACCTTTCAGGATGATGGCCACACCATATTGGATGATCTCTGCCAGGGCCAGGTGGGAGTGATCCTTTCATCTGAGCTCAGTCTCATGATACAGATCGATGTAGATATCTTCGATCTGAGGGACGTGAATTGGATCGAGCTTTTCCCTTGGAAGGTAATCACGAGGATCAAAGGTTGGCCTCGCCGGGAAATTATGTTTTAAGTTGAGAAATTCAAGCTCCGCAAACATTTCCTAGGCTTTACTCTGTGAAGTGCAGGTGTACCTGCCCACTGTGAGGGGGAATGGAGTTCCACCCTTCTTTCTTTTTAGACACTTCTCATGGTATGTGATAAGCTGTCTAGACAGCTCCAATAGGATCAGCTTAGGTCCCGCATACCTCGGTAACTTGGTGGGATCCCCCAAGAAGTTGGCGGCTCTGAGATAGGTGAAAGTGGGGAATTACGTAAATAACACTCCCCACTTCTCTGTGGTAGTGACCACACTCTTGGTCGTCTGACTGTGAGTCATATTGGGCCTCAAGAGGCAGATGACGCCGTAGAAGAAGGCATCATTGATTTTGCTGAATTGGGCTATACTATTTTCCAGCCTTAACTCTAGATAATACTCATATATTCTGACCTGGGGCCATACCCCGCATCGATTCAGTGCTGGGTAGTCTCTTTCAGAGGTAGCAACGTACACTACATAGGAGTTCATGTAGAACCTCCCAGTTGTTGAGAGTTGTTGAAGCTGCTCAGAGATTGTGCTGTTGATAATCTCCGCCCATTCAAAACGTTGATCCAGGACATTTTTGCTCATTGTTTCTAAATATCTGAGCATCCACTTATGGAAATAATGGGCATCAGGAAGCCCAAACACCCTACTCAGGAAAGTGACGGTGTCACTCAGCTCTTCTGAGAAGTCACTGCGATGAATGACTTGTGGCCACCTGCTCACTACCTTCTTGTTTTTGAGGTATACCTCATTCATCAGCTGCATGCATTTGTCTTCGTTTTCATTCCATGCCTTCATGCAGTCCTCTTGGCTTATGGCTACAAAATACCGGTGGTGGGGGACCCAACATGATCTCAAAATGCCAGGTAGTGAGGTTGATTATTACCTCACCCTTCTCATTTTCGACACATCTTGTGTCCTTATTATAACAACGGCCCACCAACATCATGAACTCGTTGTTGATTGCGCTCACGGGAATCCCTGCGGAAAAATGCAGACCACTGCCAACCAATTTGTCCATCCATGGACTGCCTGTGACCTTCTTAGTTCTGGCCCAGAAGTCCTCCATGTCAATGTGACTGAGTTCTGAATCTCTGATATCCAGGTCACACTCTGCAAGGGATTCAGGCATCCTGACCCTTTGGTATTTATACTTCATTTCTTCTTCTGTTAGCTTGGCTTTACCCTTAGACTTGGTTGGCTTCTTACTTGATGAAGACATGTGTGGAACTAAGTTCAGCTATTGATCTGCAAGAAGAATCAGGGAAGTCCACCGCAGAAGAGCCATGTTAGCTGTTAAGTCGTCCATCAAAGCTTACAGAATGAAAAGTTAGCAATTTATGAGCTTCTGGGCGCAAGGCGCAACTTTACTGCAGGCTACAGGGTCTCAGAATAGCAAGGCACACTTTTGGAAAGTGTTGCATGGGAGAAAACAATGCCAAAAGGGGCGTAAGGTGTGGAAAGACTACACACAACATTCAGATGTTGGTGTCAATGGATGTGTGCCTACGCCATATGAAGGGTTTTAATTGGTGCAAGATTCATTTGGTGTAACAAGGTCTCAAGGTGCGCCTTTAACATAGATCTGGTACATGTTGCAAAGCATTATGATGCTCCAAGGGGCACAAATTCAAAGGGTGCATCATTGAGGTAAGGTGCGCCAAGAATTTAGCTTTGGCACGGCGCGGGAAGGGCCTGCACAACATTCAAATGTTGGTGTAGTTGTAGTTGCGCTTGCGCCTGTGTTATTGCTTTAGGAATTTTGTAAGGCACGGGTAGGGCCAATGTTGCATGCGGGGGCAATGTGCCCCTTTGGCATGACTGTGTTTGATGTTACATCAATGAAACTTGTGCCAAAGAAAACACAATGGATGTTTTGCAAAAGCTTTATAATTTTTACTCTTTTGGCAGGATTTGTGGATTTTTTGCCTCTTTTAACTCAGATTTTGACAGTGAGGGGAACAGAGGAAAAAGGGACAGGGATCCATTCTGAGACAAGGCCTTCTAGGTTAGCAGATCTGGAAGGAGAGTAAAACTGGTTTGAAGGTGGGTTTGATTTGCAAAATGGGCTAGAGTTGCATTACCTTCATAGGTTCATTTTTTGTTTTTAATAATACTAACCTCCAAAAACAACAAAGATACCACAACAAATCCACAAGAAGAGCAAGGGCCACTTACCAAGAATATATAAGATAGAGAAAATGATGTGGGGTCCACGAATGCGATGAAAAAGCAACACACGGGGTTGACAGGAACGCTGACAAGTGCAGAAGAATAACTTTTTTTTACGTTTTTTCAATCGTGAAAATGACAGGTGAGATGCGCCTATATATAGCAAAAGGTGTAATAAATGTGCCACCAAATTTTTCTAAGGTGCACCCAGATAGACGTCAACACGAAAATATTTGCACCCTAGGCACGGCTTTGGGACTGTCAACACTGACTTTTCAGTGCTTTGGCGCACTATTAAGGGGTGCAACATTTTGAATGTTGACAAGCTGGCGCATGCGCCTTGGCGCAGTCTTGAAAGGTGCAACATTGGAAGGTGCAACATCTGGAGTGTCAACACTCCAAAGGATGCGCCAAAGGAAAGGATGGGTGCAGTTTTGGTAGATGTAACGCGAATAAAAACTGTGCCCAACCTAAAAAAGACCAAGTTCAAAAACTAGATTTTCTGCAAAGGGATTTTGTGCCATTCTGAACGCTAAGGGACCTCAACTAGGAACCAAAATGGAAATTTTGGTATGGTTACCTAAAAAGTTTCCCTTCTCAATTTTATAGGATAACAGTTGGCTCTTTTTGGGGACTATCTTTGAGTGAAGCTTAAGGGTAGAGGATCCCAGATCTACATGTGCCTATTCATTGGGTTACAGAGTCAAAAACAAGGGCGACGAAAGAGGAAGGAAAACACACAAACAACAAAAAGCAAACACACGAAAAAAACAAACACACAACTAAAGCAAACTATACAAAGAAGAGAGTGAGATCTACTTCCTAAATATTTTGAGATGTTGTCCATTATAGGGAAGCGGGAGCTCAGTTCCATCTAGATATGAGAGATAGAAGCTATTCTCTCCATTGAGATTTTTTATTTTGAAAGGTCCTCTCCAAAGAGAGCTGAATTTTCCATGCATGCCCTTTGGCTCTCTTCGCTTGTCCCATAAAAGGATGAGATATCCCACCTAGAAATCCCTCTAATTATCCTTTTTATCAAACAATCTCTTGACTTGATTATGATGTTTGGCAATCCTGTCGACCACTCTTACTCTCTTTTCTTCAAGTTCTGTTAGATACGTGATCCTCTTTTCTAGAGAATTTTGGAAAGTCTCATCTTCGATTGCTCATGTCAAGCACAGAGTAGGAAGTTCCACAAAAATGGGGAGCTCATTGTCGATCCCATATAACACTTGAAAAGGTGACATACCGAGAGATCTCTTCGGAGTGATACGGTCTACCCACAGAGCATCATACAATGACTTGTGCCAGGACCGCTGATTCTCATCGACTAGCTTCCGTATGATGGTCACTAGGTTCTTATTACTGGATTCTACCTGACCATTTCCCTGGGGGTAATAATCTAAGGCATGGGCCAAGGTTATCCCGTATTCATAGCAAAAACTGATAACTTCCTGTGAGGAGAATTTGGAAGCATTATCGGCAACGATCTTGTGTGGGATGCCAAACCTCACGATAATATTTTCTTTGATGAAGTTACAAACAACTTCAGAGGTGGCATTCTTAACAGGTATGGCCTCCACCCATTTGGTGAAGTAATATGTTGTTGTTAGGACATAACTATGTTCAGTACTTAATTGGGGATGTAGTGCTATGATAAAGTCAATTCCCCATTACCTGAATGGTTTGTCAATAATGATGGGCCTAAGGGGAAAAGCAGCCAATTTTGGCTTTCCAACAAACTGTTGGCAGAGTTTACATTTTGCTACCCAGGTGGCTGTATCCTGAAATAGTGTTGGCCAGTAGTACCTGGCTCGAATGATCTTATGTTCTGTTACGGATGAGGAGAAGTGACCGCCATAGACCGAGTCATGAAAACTTCCAAGAAATTTGATCTGTTGTGGTTTGTCAATGCATCGCAAGAAGACACCATCAATACCACGTTTGTATAAACCGTCATCCCATATGGCATATCTGGCTGCCCTAAGCTTTACAGTCTGCTTCTCCTTTGAAGTTAGATGAGCTGGACACTCACAGTAAGTGAGAAAGAAAGTGATATCAGAATACCACTCGTTGCTGGTTGTAACAAATAGAACCATAGGCATAAAATCAGCTTTCTTCAATTTATCCTGTTCTTCGTTAATGCAATCATATTTCTCTTTGGGGATCTCTGAATCTTTGTTTTCAGCCATAAGCTGACATAGGCCCTTGCCTCTTACCAGCTTGGTTGGTTTTATTTCTAGATCATACTCTTGGACCTTTGTGATCTAATTCCCTCATAAGCTTCCAAACTCCAGTTGATTTAGAATAGACTTGACTGCGGTGTTGGGAACTACAACTACCGTATGAGATTTTAGGATTTAGTACATGAAATTATTGATTGATTTGACAATGAAAAAGGAATGTTTTTCTAACTGATACATCTTCAACTCATGGAGTTTGAGAGGAGAGCTCATGAAAGCAATTGGAGATTCAACATCCTCAGAGTTCTTTTGCATTAAGATGGCTGATACAGTATGCTCAGATGCATAACTGTACATGATAAAATCCTTGGAGAAGTCGGGACATACCAGGATGGGTGCATGGGTAACGGATGATTTTATATCCTTGAATGATGCATTTACTTCTTTGCTGAAACAGAAAGTTTGTGACCCTTTCATCATATTTGATATGTGACGAGTCTTTTCAGCGAAGTCAGGAATAAAATGTCTGAGAAAATTCATGTTTCCGAAGGAGTGAACACCGGTCTTGCTTGTGGGTAAGGTAAGGCTCTGAATAGCCTTAACCCTTTTGACATCTATCTTTGTTCCTTCCTTGCTGACAACGTGTCCCAGCAACTTTCCTTCAGTGACCCCGAAAACAGACTTTTTTGGATTTAGGGAAATCCCGTGTTCTCGGCATCTAATCAATACTTGCTCCAAATGATCACAATGATCAATTTACTTTTTAGAGAACACAATTAAGTCATCTAAATAAACTACGATGACCTTTCCCATCATACCTTTGAATGAAAATTCCATTACTTGCTGAAAGGTGGCACCAGTGTTGGTCAAGCCAAAAGGCGTCCTGCAGTAGGTGAATGTGCCCCAGGGAGTAGTGAATGATGTTTTGAATCGGTCTTCAGGCGAGACCTCAATATGATTATAGCCCTTAAAACCATCAAGCATGGATAACATCTCTGAACCAGTTACTACCTGTATAACTTGATCCATTATGGGCAACGGGTAGTTGTCCTTCAAGGACGCCTGATTCAGATTGCAAAAATCTACGCATATGCGTATCTCGCCATTCTTCTTTCATATTGGTATGATGTTTGTGACCCAGGTACTATGATGGATAGGAAAGATAATCCTTGCATCCAACATCTTTTGTATTTCCACTTGGATGGTACCCGAGATCTTGGGATTATAGTGCCTCTATTTCTGGCGAAATGGTTTGACATCATCTTTTAACAGGATGTCATGCTAAACATCCTTAGGCTTGAATGACTTTAGATCGACATAGGACCATGCCAATACGTCCATATATTTCTTCAGCAATTTGACAAACTTATATTTTTCCTCAGGTGTAAAACATTTCCTGATGTTCACAAATTGCGGATGTTCCACAGAACCCAGGTTGACCGAATCGGTTCCTGGAGAGGAGTTAGGGTTATCTTTCCACTTCTTCTTGAAAAAATTATCATGTTTGTTAAAAAACCATTCCAGAGAGACTAAACCTTTTAAAATTTTATTTCCCTTGAGCTGACATATGCCATCACCTTCCTTTGATTCGTTTGCTTGACCAGTGACAGATTCACGGCATGCATAAGTAGATCCTTCAAAATGAAGCTCACTAAATTGTTTTACTTTCTCTAGAAAGGAAATAAGCTGATTGTCATTTTTAAATACCTGCAAGCCTCAATGGTATATGTGTCAGTTTTCAACCCTGGGTGAGATCTTGAATCAACCATGTCATTCAGAATGGATTTTATTGAGAAAGCATCAAATTCCTCAATGTTGTCCCATACCGTGTTGTGGTAGTGTCTGAGCCTTTCGTTCTTTACTTGGTATATTCTTTTTACTTGATTAACGATCAGCTCAACATCGCCCTATACTTTTAGGTTCTTGATTCCCCTTTCTTTCGAAGCTTGCATGCCAAGTAGCAAAGATTCATATTTAGTAGTATTATTTGTATTGAAAAACTGCAACTTGAAAGAGAGAGGAAAAATCTCCTCTTCAGGAGATATTAGCACAGCTCCAGCACCGCATCCGCTAGTTGCACAACTGCCATCAAACTGCAGTGTCCATACCTTGTTAAGGTCCTCCTCCTGGATGAGAATGTCCATTTTATCAGACTCAGTGGATAAGAAGTAGTTCCCCATCCTTGATGATTCGAAGAGAATTTGGGCTTTGGGGTCGTCAGAATTGGTGACCAGGTACTTCTTTTGTGATTCAGGCTCCAAAGTCTGCATTACACCCTTGACGGGGATTATGGCTTTGGACCAGTCCATATGAATTTCTCCACCAACTTCTCTACAAAATCTTCTTCCTAGTAGAATTCCATATGCTACTGGGATATCAACAACAAGAATGGTCATCTTCACCCTTTTCTCCGGGAACGTTGCAAATGTGAACTGTGCGTCTTTGATCTATCCAATCAATGAAACCTGTTTGGTTTCCCTGGAGTAACATCTGCTGAAAGGCTTGGTAAGAGTAAGGCCTAAAGCATGAGCAACCTTCGTTGGGATGACATTATCGGAAGCTCCAGAATCAATTATGCAGTTTCTTAGTTTATGACCATTGATTAGGAGGGAGAGATAAAAAGGTTTAATTTTTCCTAACACGGAAGTCGAGGCAACATTTATGTGAGATGCAGGAGGAGTGGAAAGAATTCCTTTAGTGGAGACATGAGAGGGTACGACAGCTTGGCTTTGAATATATTCGGTCAATATTACAAGCTGACCAGGATTAGACTGAAGATATTTGGCTTCAGACATTTGAATCTTGGTCTTTTTAGTGCGATCGATTATGTCGAATGTGACCAAGGGTTGCGTTGATGAAGGAATGAGTCCCTCACTTCATGGTGGTAGGGTAGGGTTACTGGTCTTTATGGGAATAGAAGAAGGTTGATTTGGAGGAGAGATGGGAGGAAAATATTTCTTTGTAAAAGACTTAATAGGAGGTTGAGCAGGAAGAGGATTACCTCTTTTAGCAATGGTTGGAGGCATGTTCGACATAACCTTCTTTTTTTGTATCCTGACAGCAACTTCTGCTTCTTTTCCATGGGAGCGGGTAAAAACAACATATGATTGTCCACTTGCATACCCTTGAGTACCCTCTTCTTCATCAGATTCCTCATCTTTAAATTCCATATACCCGATTGTAGAGTCACCAGTTGGTTCACCGACATCTTGATCATCTTCACCTGGCGATGAAGGTTCTTCATAAATTTGCTCCTCTTCTTCGATCTCGACCAGGGAATTGACCGAAGGAGCCTCAAGTGCCAACCGTGGAGTAGCTGTAGGAAAACGCTGCCTTTGTGGGGCGTTGTTGGGAGTGAAGTTTCTCCATGGGATATCCTAGTATGGAGTGTTAGGAGAAGCTTGAGCTAATTGCTTCTTTAATGTGAGCAAGTCATTTGCCATCTTCTGGAATGATGGATCTGATAAAGTGTCTTGAGAAGAGTTAAAGCCTTAGGATTAGATGAATCTCATTTTAAATCGCCAGATATAAGCAGGTTGTCTTCTATTTGAATGGCCGTAGCTTGAGTGAGGACCAGGGTGGTAATCTATTCTTGTAAGAGTAAGAAACTTACTCTTGAGCTCATGGCATTCACAAAGAAACACTTTTGATTTTTTGGTGTTGGCAGCATGGCAGGTGGCACACGGTTAATCAACGAATTGAAATGGGTGATAAAATCATGCATGGTTTCATTGGCCTCTTTCTTTAAGTGAGTGATATTTGATAGTAACACAAACACGTATTCTAAAGGATTATACCTATCTTCAAATGCAGTTCATAATGTGGCCCAACTCGTGATAGATCCGGCTGGCAAATGTTAGAACCACTCTGCTGCGGGTTCTTGAAAGGTCTCTAGAAAGAGGCGTACTGACACATCTTCATGAGTTACATCTAGGATGCTGCATGACATGATGAATGTAGATATATGTGAATCCATGCTTTGATTTCCACTCCCATCAAATCTTGGGAAATTCTTGCAGTTTCCATGAGGGAGTGCGTGAACTGCATGCGGCAATGCAAGAGGGCCCATAGCGTTTCCCCATGGTACTGCCATTTGAAAAGCTGGAAAGAGGACATGAGCCAGAAGTGTGGTTCCACTGAGTAACATAGCACTACAAAGGGATGTGGAGGCACCTTGCGAAAACCGGTTCTTTCGTGGAGGCGAGGCACTTTTGGCTGACCAATTAGCTGAACTCAGCGATGAGAAGCACGTTGGTGTAATACTGAAGTTGTGCTATTGAAGTAGATAAAAAGTAGGATCAAATTCTCCATGGGATCTCCTGGTACGGGTAAATGGTTCACTCGCCAGTGTATCTTTTCAGATCTGTAATGTCTTTAGAGCAGATTTAAGAACTCTTTTTGTTTGTACTTACTGATTTTCTAATTTTTTTGGCAAAAATCAGCAGCATGTACTTTTTCAAATATTTAATTTTATCCCTCTTTTGAAAAATGATTGCGGTTTAATGACAAAGATTAACGAGGATAAAATGATGGTTAACTTAGTAAGCTGATTTTCAAATCTTTGATTTGACTTTTTTGACAAAGGTTTGAAAATATTTGTAAAACTGTGAGAATCTCAGATCTACGGAAATATACGGGTTTTTATAAAAACTTAGCGAACTAAATATTTCTAACTGGTCCAGATCTATGGATCTCTGAAGAAAAATTTCAGTTTGGATCACTTTTGCAAAAATTTTGGATTTTAAGCAAAAAGTTAAGATTTGCAAACAGGTAGTGATTTCCGCAGTTTTATCTATTTTTTTAGTCACCGCAGCAGCTTTAAAAACTGTTAGTGTCATAACACTCACATAGATCTGGTTCTTTCCCCAGTAGAGTCACCAAAAACTATTGGTCTGAAAATCTGTCGGAAGGGCAGATCTATGGATAGACAAGCCAACAGTGTGCAGGGCATAGCCCCTCTTTGAGACAACAAAGTGAAACTAGTTTATTGCTATTCTACCAGTAGGAATCTGTGCAAGTCCTACAGTATTCTACCTTCAGGGGTTTGGGATCTCATCCCAGTAGGGGTATTTCTGACTGTGAACAGAAAGGAATGAAGGGAGGAATGAAGATAGGATAGATCTGAAGGGAGAAAAGAAATGAATTCCAAAGCAGAAAGGTCAGAGGGTTTATGTTTTGGGCTGGTAGTAAACAGAGCCAAACCTACTTGCATAAATGAACAAAGCAATACTGATGAACAAATGACAAAAAAGTAGAGATAGATCTAATAGAAAAGCAACACAGATCTAACTTAAGAAAGATCTAATGCACATAACACATCCATTGAGCACAAAGTCTTAATTTTTGTATTAATATTTTCTGTTACAAAAAGTACAAAGCCTTTTTACTCTCACTTCTATTTTCATCTAAAAAATGTTCACCCCTTGAATACAACAAGTATCCAAGTATTTATAGAAGGAGAAGGAGAAAGAAGGACAAAAAGGAGCCAACAACTATTTACAAAATATCTAAAAGTCAACTGTTGACTTTGGGGCAATTTGGTGGATGACAACATCCCATGGTGCAACATGGATGATGTCATCATTTGTGCCAACATTCTTTTAAATATTATGACAAAAATGGGATAAATATCAGGAGGAAGGAGCTATTCATCGTAATCCCTTGGCTAGAAAAGAGTATCCTATTTCTACTCAGGGGAGGAAATGTGAAATTGAGCTCGGTACTCCATGAACTTGCTGACCATCGTTTGAAGTTGATCCTGAGCGGGACCCTTGGTAAGATCCCCGATGACTTCCCATTCATCTCTGAGTCTTTTTGGGAGTTTAAATTATTCATTACCTGCCTCCATCAGGTATCCAACAAAGTCGTGATAGGCTAGAAGGTTGTTGATAGATTCTGCATCAAAAGTGACTTCTGACTCTAAACCCTACGACGCGATTCCCTTGAAGAGCCGAATAGTGTCATCTACCTTCCTCAAGGAATATGATGTGGTGAGAAAACCTGGAGTCATCCTTAAAATGAGCCGCTCCATTTGATGCATTGCATCCAAGGCTTCCTCCTTGATTTTGTTTATTTTCTCCAAGACAAATTCCATTTGGTCAGCCTGATAGTCCAAAGCAGCAAGGACTTTGTTGGGTGATATTTGGTGATTGAAGAAGTTGAATTTCATTAAGCCATCAACTGGGCAGTCAAGCATCTTCTGGAATGTCTCGTGTTGTAACCTAGCATGGTCCAACTCTTCGGAGATAGGTCTTGCAATTGCCTGGATTTCCTTATTAACCTGATCTATATTTTGATATAGCTCTGTGAATTTTATAATCACTTCCTCACTATCTTTGAGGATCTAGTATCTCCAGGTGGACACTGCCATAACTTTCTCACCAATCTTTGCGTACTCATTTATCTTTTCCTGACTAAGGGCTTCAGGACTTTCGGTGGCAGCTACAGGAGGTGCACTGCACATTTTCTGCAGGGCTTGGAGAAGATGTTTGTTTTGCTCTTTCAATACACTCTTCTCTTCCTTTTCTTCCAGAAGATTTTTGCAAAGGGCATCCACTGCGGAAAAGGCCTCTCCTTGGAGGCTTTCTGAGGATGTTCCCATTGTGACCTGAGTCACTGTAAAATCTTTAGGAGATGGATCTTTTTTCTCCTTTGTGGGATCAGGGTATGTGATCTCCATAACTCTTTCACTTGAAGTGCTTTAAGAGAATCAGGTTATAGCCTTTTACTTCTTAGCTCCTTTAGCTGGAATCATAGAGAAGTCCATAGGTGTAATGGGGACTTTCCTCTTGTGCTGGCTCAGGTGTTTGGAGATCCATTCTAGACTTAAGGGAGTGGGACCAGGGGAAGAGGAGGGAACAAGGGTAGAAGGGGGAGTAGCTCTTGTGGGCATGGGGAAATGCATCGAGACACTCAGTGGAGACATCGAGAGAGAATCCAACATAGTGCTCATGGGGGTAGGAGTCACTATAGGAGAGGAAACCGTGGGGGTAAAAGGGATCTAAGAGATGAGAGAAGAAATGTTGGGGGATAGATCTACAAGAGAAGAGAAGATGGAGGAAGAGGAAGGTGGAACAGTTGAAGATGGGGGAGAAGACACAACCAAAGGAGTGGTTGGTTGAGTGACATGAGGAGGGGAAGGAAGACTGGGATATGGGATGGTGGGAACTTCACTAGTTGTAGTAGTGGTAACATCCTGAGTGGATGTGCCCGTTGGAACACTTATGTTTATTCTTATTCTAAGGATATTAGGCTTACTACATATTCTTTGGCGGCGGAAGGAGGACTCTCAAGAATTTCTTCCTGAGTAGTGCTTGTCTCTCCCTCTTTATCTTTTCCTTTTACCTTTGGCAAGTGCTTCAGCTTGGCAGGTACATTTCCCAAGGGAGACGTGGTGAAGTCTACTCCTAGGTAGATGAGACTATTTTTCTTGCATCAATGCTCAGTGCGCTGTAGAGTGCCCTTAACCCTTTCCTTAATAGTTTGAGGTGCCTTAGTTCTATCAATATCAGTGAATGGCTAATTGTCCCCGTTGGTGTCTAGATAAACCTGATCAAATTCTTGATCAGTTTCCTGGAAACCTTTCGGGACAATGGCCACACCATATTTGATGATCTCTTCCAAGGCCAAGTAGAAGCGTTCCTTTCGTCTTAGCTCGATCTCGTGATACAGATCGATGTAGATATCTTCGATTTGAGGGATGTGAATTGGACTGAGTTTTTCCCTTGGAAGGCAATCACAAGGATCAAAGGTTGGCCTCACCAGGAAATTATGTTTTAAGTTGACAAATTTAAGATCCGTAAGCATTTCCTGAGCTTTGCTCTGTGAATTGCAGGTGTACCTACCCACTATGAGGGGGAATGGAGTTCCATCATTCTTTCTTTTCAGACACTTCTCGTGGTATGTGATAAGCTGTCTAGACAGCTCCAATGGGATCAACTTAGGTCCCACATACCTCGGTAACTTGGTGGGATCCCCCAAGAAGTTGGAAGTTCTGAGATACGTGAAAGTGGGGAATTTCATAAATAACGCTCCTGAATTCTCTGTGGTAGTGACCACGCTCTTGGTCATCTGACCGTGAGTCATATTGGGCCTCAAGAGGCATATGACGCCATAGAAGAAGGCATCATTGATTTTACTGAATTGGGCTATACTATTTTCCAGCTTTAACTCTGGATAATACTCATATATTATGACTTGAGGCCATACCCCGCATCGATTAAGTGCTGGGTAGTCTCTTTCAGAGGCAGAAACATACACTACATAGGAGTTCAAGTAGAACCTCCCAGTTGTTGAGAGTTGTTGAAGCTGCTTGAAGATTGTGCTACTGATAATTTCCACCCATTCAAAACGTTGATCTAAGATGTTTTTGCTCATTTTTTCTAAATATCTGAGCATCCACTTATAGAAATAATGGGCATCAGGAAGCCCAAACACCCTCCTAAGGAAAGTGACAGTGTCACTCAGCTCTTATGAGAAGTCACTGCGATGAATGACTTGTGGCCTCCTGCTCACTACCTTCTTGTTTTTGAGGTATACCTCATTCATCAGCTATATGCATTTGTCTTCATTTTCATTCCATGCCTTCATGCAGTCCTCTTAGCTTACTGCTACAAAATGCCAGTGGTGGGGGATACCCAACATGATTTAAAAGTACCGGGTAGTGAGATTGATTATTACCTCGCCCTTCTCATTCTCGACACATCTTGTGTCTTTATTGTAATAATGGCCCACCACCAGCATGAAATATTTGTTGATTGCATTTACGGGAATCCCTTTGGAAAAATGCAGACCACTGCTAAGTAATTTGTCCATCCATGGACTTCCCGTGACCTTCTTGGTTCTGGCCCATAAGTCCTCCATATCAATGTGACTGAGTTCTGAATCTCTGATATCGAGGTCACACTCTGCAAGGGATTCCAGCATCCTAACCCTTTGGTATTTATACTTCATTTCTTCTTTGGTTAGCTTGGATTTACCCTTAGACTTGGTTGGCTTCTTACTTGATGAAGACATGTGTGGATCTGAGTTCAGCTATTGATCTGCAAGAAGAATCAGGGAAGTCCACTGCAGAAGAGCCATGTTAGCTATTATGTCATCCATCAAAGCTTATAGAATGAAAATTTAGCAATTTATGAGCTTCTGAGCACAAGGCACAACTTTACTATAGGCTGTAGGGTCTTAGAATAACAAGGCACACTTTAGGAAAGTGTTGCATGAAAGAAAAAATGCATTAAGGGGCACAAGGTGCGGAAAAGCTACACACAACATTCAGATGTTGGTGTTAATGTTATGTTTGTGGAGACTATTTTTCATGTTAGAGTATGGTACACCTTCTATGTGAAACTCGGGTATTTTCATGGGTGGTTTATTAACCCATGGGTAATGGGTAACCGTTATGGGATATTTTGGGGCCCATGGTTTTTTTCGGTACTCATTGTTTTGTAAAACCGCCTCTTCGGCTACCCAAAGGTTTATGGGACGGTTTTGTTTTTTCCCATTGTTTGATACCCATGGTTTTGTAAAACTGCTTAAGCAGTTGTCTATTTATATGGTCTTATGCATATGATTAGATAGACAAGCAAATGTATTGCAGATGTGTTTTGAATTCAGGTGTGAATTCTGTAGAGTTTGTTGAGCATAGCTCCAAATGGATCTGGGTAATGTATTGAGAGAGTGGAGGCTTGTAATAAAATATGAGCAACTGATTCTTGGTGGATGTAGCCCAAATTGGGTGAACCATGTTAAATCTTGTCTCTCTATGTTGTGTTATTTATTCTGCACTTTTATTTGAGATCTGTAATATTTTCTGCATATTAGTTTCTACTATTGTGATTTTGTAAGGGATTATTTTGCATATTTTATCTCTTATTTCCTAATAGTCAATGGATGTGTGCCTGTGCCATATGAAGGGTTTTAATCGAAAATCGAAAGATCGGGCAAGGTCAAAATCCAAGAGCAAGATTGTATGTTGGAACTGTGGAAAGTCTGGGCATGCAAAGAAGGACTGTTGGGAGATTTGTGATAAGAAGAAACAATAGGAAGAAAACAATGAGGCAAATGTGGCATCGGATAATGTATGCTAGGATGCTTTGATTCTTTCTTTGCATAATATTACTGAATCTTGGGTTTTAGATTCAGGGGCTTCTTTTCGTGCTACTCCACATAGGCATTATTTTGTTGATTATGTTCAAGGGGATTTTGGGCATGTTTTTCTTGGTGATGATGAGCCTTGCAGTATAGTTGGAAAAGGTTTTGTTCAGGTTAAGATGCAGAATGGGAATACATGGCTATTGAAGGATGTCAGACATGTGCCTACATTAAGGAGAAATTTGATATCGGCAGGGCAATTGGGAAGTGATGGTTGTACTGTGATATTTACAGCTAACTCTTGGAAGGTTACCAAGGGTGCTCTTGTGGTGGCAAGAGGTAAGAAGGTTGGAACCTTGTATTTAACCACTGATAGTACTAATGATTGTAATCTTATGGCTTCAGATGCAGATACAACATTATGGCACTATAGGCTCGGTCATATGAGCCATAAGGGCATGGACATCATAAAGAAGAATTTTCCTGGATATACAGAAACAGGTTTGGATTTCTGTGAGAACTGCATATATGGGAAACAAAAGCGAGTAAGGTTTCTCAAGGTTAGACCTACGAAGAAAGAGAGTAAGTTAGAGCTGGTACATTCTGATGTGTGAGGGCCGGCTCAGGTATCATCTCTTGGGGGTTCAAGTTATTATGTTACTTTTATTGATGATACAACAAGGAAAGTTTGGGTTTATTGTATTAGAAACAAATCTGATGTATTTGACACTTTTGTTAAATGGAAAGCCTTGGTAGAGAATGAAACATGTCTTAAGTTAAAATGTCTCAGGTCAGATAATGGAGGGGAGTATTGCAGCAATGAATTTAATGATTATTGTTCTAAGAATGGAATCCACAGGCAAAAGACAGTTCCGAGGAACTCCACGGCAAAATGGGGTATCAGAAAGGATGAACAGAACAATAATGGAACGTGCTAGGAGCATGAGGTTACATGCAAGACTGCCTCTTTCTTTTTGGGTAGAAGCGGTGAGCACAGTTGTGTACTTGATAAATAGAGGACCCTCAAGTGCCTTGGATGGAGGCATACCTGAGGAGGCATGGTATGGTAAGAAATTTGATTATTCATTTCTTAGAGTCTTTGGATGTGAGGTGTTTGTTCATATAGACAAGGATGATAGGACCAAGCTAGAGGCTAAATCAGAAAAATGTACTTTCATTGGTTATGGTGGTGATGACTTTGGGTTTAAATGTTGGAGTATTAAGGACAAGAAAATCATTCGGTCTAGGGATGTGGTCTTTAATGAGAAAGTCATGTATAAGCAATAGTTGTAGGAAAACAGGGAAGAATCCAAGAAAGAATATGTAGTGGTAGAGGATCTTCTAGATGGGAAAGTGACCCATGAATCAGTTCAAGAACCTACTCAACAGGAACCCCAAACTCCTACAGTGAGGAGGTCTTCTAGGGTAAGAAAAGAACCTGAACGTTTTTCTCCTTCTCTTTATTATTTATTACTCACTGATAGTGGAGAGCTAGAGAGCTTTGATGAAGCAATGCAGGTAGATGCCAGTAAAAAGTGGGAGCAAGCCATGGATGAGGAGCATAAGTCTCTCATGGAGAACTAGACTTGGGATTTGGTGAAGCTACCGGAAGGAAAAAGAGCATTGTAGAACAAGTGGGTGTACAGAGTTAAAGATGAAGAAGGAGGAAAGAAAAGATATAAGGCCCGGTTGGTGGTCAAGGGGTTTGCACAGAAACAAGGTATAGATTTTGATGAGATTTTTTCTCCTGTAGTAAAAATGACTTCTATTAGAACTGTTCTTGGAATAGTGGCAGTAGAAGACTTGCACTTAGAACAGTTAGATGTAAAGACTGCATTTCTCCATGGTGATTTGGAGGAGGAACTATATATGCAGCAACCAGAGGGCTATGAGGTCAAAGGTAAAGAGGAGATGGTGTGTAAACTGAAGAAGAGCTTGTATGGCTTGAAACAAGCTCCACGTCAATGGTATAAGAAGTTTGATAGCTTCATGATGGAGCAAGGTTATATTAGATGTCATTCTGACCATTGCGTGTATACAAAGAAATTTGAGGATGGAAGTTATATTATCCTATGTTTGTATGTTGATGACATGTTGGTTGCAGGTAAAAACATGCAGGAAATAAAAGTACTCAAGAAACAACTAAGTGAATCCTTTGATATGAAGGATTTGGGGGCAGCCAGACAAATCCTTGGTATGAGGATAACTCGGGATAGGAAGGAACGGAAGTTGACTTTATCTCAGGAAGAGTACATTAAGAAGGTATTGGATAGGTTTAACATGCAGGATGTTAAACCAGTTGGGACTCCTTTGGCAGGCCATTTTAAGTTATCAAAGGAGCAGTGTCCCAAGATAGAGCAGGAAAGAAACCAGATGTCCAAGGTACCTTACTCATCAGCAGTTGGTAGTTTGATGTATGCTATGGTGTGCACTAGGCCTGATATTGCCCATGCAGTAGGAGCTGTGAGTAGATTTATGAGTGATCCAGGTAAAGAGCATTGGCAAGCAGTAAAGTGGATCCTTCGGTATTTGAGAGGGACCATGGGGACAGTTTTGTGCTACAGTGGATCAGACACCACTTTACGTGGTTATGTAGATTCAGACATGGTTGGAGATGTAGACAGCAGGAGGAGCACGACAGGTTATATTTACACTGTAGGTGGGACAGCAGTGAGCTAGATTTCACGACTACATAAGCTGGTGGCTTTGTCAACCACGGAGGCTGAGTATGTTGCTGCCACAGAGGCAAGCAAAGAGATGATTTGGTTACAACAATTGCTTGAGGAGTTGGGGCATAAGCAGGAGGAATGTAAGTTGCATAGTGATAGTCAGAGTGTTATACACCTAGCTAAGAACTCTGCTTTCCACTCTAGGACAAAGCATATACAGTTGAGATATCACTTCATCAGGACAACTTTGGAGGAAGATAAGTTGAAGTTGGAGAAGATTCATACTAGTCAGAATCCTGCAGACATGATGACCAAGGTGGTCACAAGGGATAAAAGTAAAGCTATGTTCAGCTTTGGTTGGCCTTCATAGATGACAGTGAAGGGTTGAGAAGCTTGCTCAGTGGAAAACTAGTCTCCAAGTGGGAGATTGTTATGTTTGTGGAGCCTATTTTCATGTTAGAGTGTGATACACCTTCTATGTGCTAACACTCGGGTATTTTTATGGTGGTCCCACTCACCGGTGAGTGGGTCAAGAGGGTTCGGGGGTGAAGCCCCCAAAGCAAATTTTCATGGGTGGTTTATTAACCCATGGGTAATAGGTAACCGTTATGGGATGTTTTTGGGCCCATGGTTTTTCGGTACCCATTATTTTGATACCCACGGTTTTTTTCCCATGGTTTTGATACCCACGGTTTTGTAAAAATGCTTAAGCAATTGTCTATTTATATGGTCTTATGCATATGATAGATAGACAAGAAAATGTATTACAGATGTGTTTTGAATTTGGGTGTGAATTCTGTAGAGTTTGTTGAGCATAGCTCCAAATGGATCTGGGTATTGTATTGAGAGAGTGGAGGCTTGTAATAAAATCTGAGCAAGTGATTCTTGGTGGACGTAGCCCAAATTGGGTGAACCATGTTAAATCTTGTCTCTTTGTGTTGTGTTATTTATTCTGCACTTTTATTTGAGATCTGTAATAATTTCTGCATATTAGTTTCTACTGTTGTGATTCTGTGAGGGATTATTCTGTATATTTTATCTCTTATTTCCTTACAACAATGTGGTGCCTATGGGCGCCTTGGTTTGTAGTTTGGACACTCTGGTCTGTAGAAAAGCTCAGGACATGAATATGAATAGTCATTATATATTCGTAGTGTCTTGATCTATGTCATGTTATGAATCACAATAGTCATCACTATGCATGTCTCCAAGGGAAACCACATATGATGGATATAACATTAACAAGAACCCCATACAAAGGCTTTTATAGGAATGACTTAAAAAACAAAGATGCAAAGGAAGTGAGCTCAGGGCTGATCACTCAGTTTCCAAAATGGTGGACTTGATGACTAATACATTGCACTACATTCTAGACTCAATGTCATTATGTGTGCTTGTGTGTGCAATATGTGTAAAACTAGGGTTCCCTAGCATCAATGACGTAAGGATTAGACAGGAAAGTAACTAGATGTAAGATGCAGAATGCATGGATGGAAAAATGATTGAATACAACCCTTTCCCTATCATGCTTGTGTATATCAGCCAGAATTCGAATGAGTGGCCCAGAGATGTAGTCCTTTGTCTTCAGTCAAGATTAGCAAGCAAGAAATCATTTGATAGTAGATAGTACGTCCATAATGATAGTATGATATAAATATGAGAAATGACAAAATAGGGATCTCTAGGCTCACAATTTTGATCACTAGTAGAGGTT
This sequence comes from Taxus chinensis, assembly GCA_019776745.2. Taxonomy (NCBI): domain Eukaryota; kingdom Viridiplantae; phylum Streptophyta; class Pinopsida; order Cupressales; family Taxaceae; genus Taxus; species Taxus chinensis. The sequence continues at coordinate 52,120,541 of CM034152.1, forward strand.
CCCCAAAATGATTATGCTAAATATTTAATCTAGGGGAAAGAGACAATCTAATGCATATATGTACCGAACTTAATGAATACTCTAAATGAGAAGGAAAAGAAATCAAGACCAGGGCTCCTAAAAAGAGGATCGGGGCACCGACGGGTGCCCCAGTACCTTTCTAGGAGCCCTAATGTCAGAAACTAGAGGGTTGAAAAATGACCTTAACTGATAACGACAAGCTAAGAATTCTGCTAAGAGACGACCAAAATTGTGCAAACAATGGATGACTGTACAAGACATGAATGATGATGATGACTAACTAACAGAAACAAGAGAACTAGGGGACGAGCCATTAATGAATAATTTGGCTATATTACGCGAGATCCATGCTATAGAAAACAACATACTTGAAGGTGTAAATGGTCTATAATCTAAGTGTGTGCACCATTTTGTGACTACACCAACATGGTTGGTATTCTCATAGTTTTTCACAAGGTCCCATGTATTTAGCTTCCACAACTCATTCTTCGCAGGCACAACTGGTGATCCTGATAAACGTGTATGTCCATTTTTTTATAACTGTTTCAAGCTGGATTGGACACTTCAGACCCATCTCGAATGAAATCTCATTAATTCCAAAATCATAAAAAGTCAATTTCATATAACCCTAAGTGCCCCAAAGACTTCATCTGGGATAGCTTCGGCAATCCTCAGTTACCACAATGGAGGTCCTCTCCAAGGTATAAGCTGTTGTACTACATCTCAAATCCAATGTAGTTTCAGTGTGTGTTTGTGTAGAATTGTGATACTAAGGTTGCACTTGTGTTTTTCCCCTTGAAGTAGAAATCAAGTAATAAGATGTAGAATGTAAATAATGTGTGCATGGAATAAAATAAAATCCCCCACCTATGAAGTGTGATGTAGAATACTCGTCCTTTTGATCCTTGTGATGGAGCTAGTGGATGCAAATAAATCTCTAAATGAATTTATGGATGAACCCCTACTCCATGGTGCATAGCCTAATTCTTAGTCTTGGTCCCTCATTATGATCGAGGTCATAACTTTATATTTATATGCATTCCTTTTCTTCAATTTCGTAATTAACCAAAAATGTGCAACTAGCAAAAAGATCCCATTCGGTCCCAAATGACCAAGTTTGGACTGAAAAAGTGAAAGCAAAGTGTGAAGAGGATTGAGGCTCCTCTCCTCCACCTGATGCTAGCGCCTAGTAGGGCCTCCAGTCCAGGCTAAAAGGTAAAGCTGGATTATGTCCCCTTCATCTCTATCCTGGGCCAATAAGAGGTGCAAGACCAAATGTAGCCCCCTAACAGAAATGCAACAAAATATGGCCAAAGAGATAGGGTAAATTCATACTTTTTTTCTCCAGGATCCACCCAGAATAATAGTATGCCATTGATTCTAGAATAATTCCAAAGTCCATGACTTTTGTCTACATTTTTCCCTCAATTATTTATGTTGAGGAGATAGAATTCTCGATAACATAAAGTAAATAGAAATGCATACATGTACATTTCCATGTAGAATGACTGTAGAAAGCGTGAAGGGAATTACATATCTCAAAAAATGCAATGGATAAAAATATGGAGTGTGAAGACTAAATATGTCTTCATGTCCAAAGAGTGATGAGAATGAACCTATGGCATAAGCAATGTGTAATTGTTTATGTGTGTAATGTACCTGTGGTTAGTATCGATGTGTATTGTCCCACCATTTAGTGATGTTGATGTAAAACTTTGTTGTCCCATAGATCGAGATGGACCTATCCCAGTGAAGACGATCAAGTTTCAAATGTTCATGTATATGTTAAAAAGCATGGAAGGTAAAAGAAATTTCCAAACAAGTATGTGAAAAAGGATATGAGCACCTGATCCGTATGATAAAAATGGTGTAAAAGGATCATGTCAATGAAGTGCAAGTTTATTTAAGGCAAATCTCACGACACTGGAACAATGTAGGGTAAGGAAAGTCTGATTTAGGTCCAACCTATAAGTCCAGGAAGAGAAAAAATTGTAAAGATCTATGTACTGTCTGGCTTTTTGGGTGATAGTAACGCCCTCATTAGATGAATTGTAGAGAGGAAAGTATGGTATTGTCCAACAACCTGTAACTGCTCCCTATGTAAAACACTGAATGTAGATCTGTGTAGGCAACCATGTTTTAAGGACAACCAATATACCAGACATTGGAAGAAGCTTTGTACAATGAACACCTATCATTGTGAATGCCCCAAGCATCTGTAATCCATGTCTAAGGCCAAGATATGTCAAGGACCCAGGTCTAATTTTGAGCCTACAAAATCTATCATTGTATTGTATTCACCCCTTAGGTTACAAGGCATCCCACTCTCCCTCATACCCAAGTCTAAACTGAGCTGTGAAAAATTGTACTATATCGAGTAATGTGTTAGGCTATGTATACTCAAGACAAGAAGGGTGACCATCAATCAAATAATACATTTCCCCCTCTTTGGGGGCACATGCGATGTTGTTGTTAGGAGGATGTCCCCCAAAAGAGGACCCACCATTGATTTCAACCATTCCCTATAGGGGGAAGGTATGTGCTTGGTAGAAACCAAGGCACATGAAAACTTGATGACTACCATTACCAACTGTTAGTACAAGCAAAGACGAAACATGCATGTATACAAATAAGACAAAGTGACAACTACAAAAACTACCATGTGTAAGTATCTCATAAACACACAAGAAGACATTGTAGACGACAAAAAGTGGGTTGCAACATGGGACATCACTGCACAGTGTCACAAGACAATCAAGGCTGATAAATTCAAACAGCATACAAGTGTGCACAGGCCAAACCAAGGGAAAATCCCACATATGAAAACATGACAATGACAAGATAAGTTGACAATGCATCTCAACAGAAAGCCATGGTGACACAGAGTAATCCTATAAAACAAATGTTGCACTTGAAGCACCTCATCAGCATGTTAGATAAATAAACAAGTATGTTAAAGCATGAATAATTGTAAAATCAGTGCCTATATTCAACGCTTCTCAAAATGAAAAAATAACATCTGTAGTTTACAAAAGTGGATGCCCCCAATAAATAGTGTTGACCCTGAGGCAATCAAGAAAGCATCAAGGTTACATGATGCAAGGGAAGGTGAGTGAGAAGTGGATCTAAAATCAAATAATTGATCAAGGCATTTGAATGGCATGTGTGGATGGTCCAGATAATGTCATCTAAGAAAATCAATCTAACATATGTAAAGTGAAAACTGTCAAACAGTGAACAAATCAAAGGAGGATTTTGCCAAAAGACAATGCAATATATTTGGATGAGAATGGAATCCTAGTAGTATCCAAGATGAGGTTCCTTCGACTGCTCATACCCTCATGAGCTGAATGGAACTTGTATCTCATATGCCGTTCATAGAACTTATCTCAAGTTTGGATCTGCAATCATGGACATGTAAATATGTAGTGTCATCAAAAATGGTTATATCCAAGTTAGATTCTTCTAGACAATAGGATTCTGATGACCTTGAAAGATGTAGTACAATATGTGACCTAGATAATTGAGTTCCCTCTGCTCACTGAGGACTCTATCATCAAGCATAGAGCTCATCATTTAATTCCGAGATCTGGTCAAGAAGGAGGCAGATGACTCTCTATATCACTTCAGATGAATGGACAAGTTGATAAAGTCCATGGTCATACATCACGGAAGTTGCATTTCCGCAATTGTAATGGATCATGTAACCTATGGCTCAGTATAATACAAGAATGATAAGAATAGGTGATGATTCTTGGAACATAGATCAAGGTGTTAGGATGCGTGTGCATTTCAGAGGTGGATAAGTTGATAGCTTTGATAACTCAATTCAACAAATAATTCAAGGAAACAAGAGTGGTGAAACATGAATCAACTTGTTCTTCATTAAAGAAAACTTCTTCATCATAAATGCGTCAACTGTGTCCCTTCTTCTCTACTTATTCATTTTTCTATTTCTCCCTCTTCTGATTCTTCATTGGGCATAATCATTGTATTTTGTCCTATCCACTGTAAGTGACATATTTTACAATTGTAAAAGTATTTTTCTCAAAAATATAAGATAAATACTTAATGGTTGTTTTTTCTAATGGAAAATGAAATGTCACAAGTGGAATAGTGAACATGAAGAGTCATGTAGGGGAGATGTAGTAGGTCAATCATCACATTGCTACAATCATATGGGATGGATTCTCCATTCCAAGGGATTCCGAAAATGCTATATTGTGATAGAATCTATGTTATATATATTGTGTATAGTTGTTGTTGGACTTTGAGTCATCAATGTACATGAAATAAAATCTACTATTTCTATCCTTATGATCCTTTCTCATGTGTTCTTGTATTTCCTCTCTTTTATGCTCCTTATAATCATAGTGATCAAGAAAGAGATTTGCATATTTGATGAAATGAATCTAAGAACTTGGTGTTTGGGGTTATCCTGCTCACTAATAGCTTCATTGTTGTAATTCCTCTATAGTTAAATGATGAACTACTTTGGTTATTGGTGTGAACTCTACCACTCGGCCTTCTCACAACAATAACCTTCCTTTCCTAATTTCTGCATCCTTCATCCCTCATCACTGATAATTTCCTCCATTGTACCTTGTAGAAGCACCTTTCCACAGGCTCAATGGAGGTGTTCCTGTGTAATAGATCCTCAACCTATTTGGCCAACCCACAACAATAGTAAGATTAAATTATTTTTCATTCAATAATGAGAGTATGGCACCACTATCAATGTAGAGAGATGTAGCCTCGTTGAAACATTGGTGGAGACACCTAATTTTCGATATTAGAATTTTTTCTCAACAATAAGGTATTGAATGGGGAGGGTCATATAGGGACCCATTATGACAGAGTGTGTACACATTCATCTGCATATTCTTCATTAGTAAAGGCATGATTGGTGGGAAACCATGTGTATGCCGATTGAAATATGCTTGGAACATAAGTAGACAGAAGAATAATTTATGAATATATATATATGGCCAAAATGCATAGGAAATTTCAGTAAAAAGTGATGAGCATCTATTGTACAGCCAATATAATCAATCTAGGACTGTCCAAGTGTGAGTGGAGAGTCATGATGGGTGTGTGCAAAAAATACTGTTATATGAAAGACATGCAAACCAAAAAATGTTGTAGTGTGAAAATATCAATGATAGAGATGTGGTGAATGAGGAGGTGGTAAAATGTCATTGAGTGTTATGTCAAACCTAGCCAAAATTTTGTGTGTACAAATAGTTTCTAAGTATGTGGAGTTGACGGGGATGTGTTTCCAAAAGGATCTACTAATGAATATTTTGCATGTAAAAGGAGGAAGTGGAGTTGCAACCCACGAAGGAGAAGATGAAATAACATCAACACTATGGAAATATCCTCAATATAATACCATAAAATTAGTAAATGGAGGGGTATTGATCCTATAATATATTGGAATGTTGGCCACAAAGTTTTCTTCAAAATAAGAATCGTTCACACTAAGAGGAGTAAAATTGGGTTTCCATAATGATTCATCAGTAAGTTCTATAGCATCAAATTCATCATCAGAATCCTCAGAATGATCGGTGTGAGAAACATCATGTTGTGTGATGCTATCAAGTATGTTAGTATGTAGGACCTTATTCGGAGGAGTAGAAGGCTCCGCAACTAGTGGAGATGGAATACTAGCGAGGATGAATACTGTAGGTGAAATAATGGCCATTATGTGAGTGAATATAGTTGGAGCTTTGCAAGTGGTAGAAGGAGACTGTGAAGTGATATATTGACCAATGCCATATGTGCTAAGGCTGCTGTATGGGATGTGTGATGGTATGTTCATAACCATCATGCAAGAACTTGACACATTGATGAAAAGTAGATGGAACAACGTGCATTACATGAATCTAAGGCCTTTCTAATAAGAGATTAAACTGAAAGGAGGCATCGATAACATAGAATTCAATAAGAGAAGTCTTAGGCCCAACATGAATATGCAATGAGATAGTCCCTATACATGAGTGAGTAGTAGAGTCATAACCGTGAATGAGGGTAGAATTCTTAGAAATTAAATCATCACTAATACCCAATTTATTTAAAAGAGAGTGAGCACAAAAATTGACAGTTGATCCATTATCAATGAGGTCTCTTTTAATGCAAGTAGTTCTAATAACAACAGAGATAATAAAATGAGCACACATTACTTTTAACAAAAGGCGACAGATCCTCATCGGTGAAAGATATAACATGGGGTAAGTTATGAAGAGACTATATAAGATGTGCAAAGGCCAAAATAGAGTTATCAATTTAAATGTGAATGGAACGAATGAAATCTTCGATCGTATTACAACAATCTGGTGCATTACACAATAAGTCATAAAGAGAGATCTTAATAGGGGTATTTTTCAGTTGTTAGATAATGTCATAGCCTTTTTAGACTGGAGGAGAAGCCTTTTAATAAATGAGTGGTGGAATAGATGTAGGTGGATTAAGATGAATACGATGAGTAATAACTACATTAATAGATGAATCATCCCTAGGAATGACAAAGTAAGGATGATATTGAGTACGCACATGCATAAAATCAGCAGTGGTAGTAACTATGCCTAAGACCTTAGTGGGTACATATGTAGGAAAAGAAAATTGAGCCATAACTTGATAAGGAGATGACATGATAAAAAAGAAGTGTTGAAACCATCGGGTTCACAAAAATGATTAACTAAAAATGGACTAATTATGTAGTATGGAGATAGTTAATATAATCTATGAACAGTTGTAATAAAGTAAATAAATGCAATAAATAAGAATGGAAATGATCTAAACAACTATGCAAAAGGAAACTCTAACCCAAATGTTCAAGAAGGAAGATGAAATAACTCAACTGAATAACAAATTCCCATTGGAGAGTGTTGCAGAGGTGACTGGAAAAATCAGGATTAGGAATGAATGTGCAGAAGTCCCAAAAAGTATGGATATAGAGGATCTAGCTCGACTGGAGTACTTAGAGGAGGATTGGGGCACCTACTGTTGCTCTGGTCTACAATATAGGTGCCATAGTCTGTGAAAAAGCTCTGAAATTGATCTCTTCTAAGCTGGAAGATGAATTGGAACCTTCGTTGTTTGTCGCATCAAATTTGTTGTCCTACGCTACATGCCGCCAATACTAGAAGATGAAAGAAAGACCTGCAAGACCCCAAAACAAGCATCAAACCCTATAAAATAATAATGCATATGAAGGGGTTAGACTGAACTCAGCTACAACAATGGTGGAATTACTAACTGATTGTTGCACTACATCTTAGACCTGATGCAATTCTATGTACAAGTATGTGTGAACATGCCCTAGGTTGCTCTTGTTCTAGTCGCACTTTGTGAAATAGTGAGAAATAACTATGTGTAGAAAATGTAATAGAATGTTTGCATGGAATAAAATAGAATCCCCCCCCCTATGAAGTGTGATGCAAATGTCCTTACCTTGTGCCTTGATGATGGAGCTATGTGGATGCAAGTGATCTCCAATGTAATAGATGGATGCAACTTTAGATTGAGTGATAGTACTAAGTGATGCTAGGTCCCTCATTATTGCTTCATAACTTTATATTTATATGGTTCTCTTTATCTAATTTCATAATTAACCTTGAAAAGGATGACCAGAAGAAAGATAAAGATGTAAAACAATTAGAAAGAGCCCAAAAAGTGGCGGGAAAGTTGAAAAGAGACCGGGGTTCCCCTGGTGGGACCAGGGTGCCCACATGCGCCTCATTTCTAGGTTTGAGCATCCTATTCGTGGCTAAAATAATGGGAAATGACTGAAACATACTGAGCATCTGGGGGCAAGAGGTCGGTAATGACAAAATAAAATAAAACAAGATGGCCAAAGGATGAGGGTTAATCAGTTCTTTCTTCACTCAAGAACCTTATAAATAGTAGTATGAGACCAGGATAAGTAAATGTTTAAAGTGTATGATTTTTTGACTACACATACTATTAAAAAAATTAATATTAAATCTTCACAACATTTTAAACGTTAGCTTTCTTTTAGTTATTTAAAAATCTCCATGATATACCCTTACAATCCTATTATTGGCCCCTCCCCACATTAAAAATTGTCAAGTACTAGCTACCAAGTTTTTGGGTTGGACAATTATGCCAGTTTGGATTATCCACTCAAGAATTTTCTAAAGGTTCGACACCCCAAAAGAGTCACGAAAATATGTTGCCGAAAAATATCTCCTATAAGTGGAATATCCATTTGCCACTAATTTTTACATGAGCCAAGTAGTTAAAAAAATGAAGGATAGGGTTGTGACCATAGTCAAAGCATAGTAGCAATACCATATAAGTTAAATTTGAGATAACCAAATCCAAGTCTCGTTTCCACTAGTGTTATAACTCTACCTTTTCAATTAACCACTTTCCCATTTACATCTTAATATTTGAAGTACTAGATAAAACACTAAACAACTAGATAATTTTTGGTAAGGAATGTATGATTTGCATACACAACAACTAAGATAAAAAGGTTCAAAGGTTAGCACATGATGTATATACACAACAACTATATTATTTTCCAAGCTTAAGACTATAGAGGATAATAACGAAGGGAAATATTGCTAACCAATCTATTGCCAATGCCAAGCTCCTAGGGATTCAAATAGGAAATATTGCTAACCAATATATACCAATGTCAAGCTCTATGGGATAATAATGAAGAAAAATATTTATAATCAATCTATAGCCAACACAAAGACCAAACATATCAACCATACTTAGTATTACAACCACTCCAAAAGTAGCACCAACAAATAGAAGTCCACCAACTATGTTCCACATCCCAATGAATTTTTAAATTTTTTTTATATGAATTATCTACAATAATTGAATTCCAACAACAACATTTATTTTAGGTTCATTATCAATAGTCAACATTCTTTTTCTAAGATGGCTTGGAGACATTTTGTCAAACAGTTCAAGTCCTTGTGTATTCTACCACAATTCAAAAACATATCTTGCTCCAAGTTAAAAATCCATGCACCCCAATCTACATTTCCATATGTTCATGCATGGTTCCATAGCTCCCATTATGGTTACATGAAGGGGAAAATTCTAGAAAATGTGGAGGGATTGTTGGGGTTAGCACTCTAGTTGTACAGACAATATATCAGATCTAATAATACATGCAAATAAAAGTGGATATTCTACCAAAAGAAATATACAAAACAAGAGACATAAATCAACACCAGATTTAATGTGGTTCACCTAGTGTGGGCTACGTCCACCAAGAAACAAGCCAATCTATTATCCAAAGATTTAACAAGATATACAATGAAGATTTACAATCTTCCACACCTCTCAGATGTTCAATACTTTCTTTCCTTCAAGCTTTTGCTTCATCACCAAGAATTATCTCTCACAAACATTTTTAGGGTTCTTTCTAATTATTGTTGGTCATCATCTCTAAATCCTAGCTTTTGTGCTTATATAGTCATTTATAGACTTAGGGCACTTAGCCATGCAATTATAATGAATAGAAATACTTTAATGCTAAAAATAGATCTAATTCCTGAGAGTTAATTAAAACATCCTCGCACAGGTAACCGATGCCGGTTCTGCCTAACCGTTGCTAGTTCCTACTTGCCCTTGATCGATGTTGGTCTTCCCTGACCGATGTCAATTTGACTTGACCGATGCCAGTCTTCCCTTAACTGATGTCGATTACTATTTTTTCAGCAAGTTCTAATTGCATGCTAAAATAAAGTAATTGATCTCCACAACTCAACAATCTCCCATTTGGAGTTTAATTAGTGCACCATACATGTACATCATCATTCTTGGATCCTTCCTTGGCTTTGTTTCTTCCTCTTCAAGTCTCAAATTTGAAGACCAACAGAAGTGGAGTGTAACTCCAACTTCTTCTTTGTTAATGGCTTCGTTAGCATATCCGCAAGGTTCTTACTTGTATGAATTTTTCCAGATTCAACTGTCCATCCTCCAATACCTGCCATATGAAGTGATACCTCAAATGAATGTGTTTCATTCTCGAATGAAACACTGAGTTCTTTGCCAAATAAATTACACTCTGAATGTCACTAAACACTTTACAATCACTTTTTTCCTTTCCCAACTCTTCCATGAACCTACTCATCCATATCATCTCCTTGCTAGCCTCTATAGCTGCAACATACTCTGCCTCTATAGTAGACAAAGCCACAACCTTCTGTAATCTTGAAATCTAGCTAACTGTTGTTCCACCTACTATGAAAATATATCCAGTAGTGCTCCTCCTACCATCTAGATCTCCATCCATATCCGAATCCACATAGTCACGTAATGAAATATCCAAACCTCCATATCATAAGTGCATGCTAGATGTCCCTTTCAAATACCTAAGTATCTATTGGACAACTTTCCAATGATCTTTACCTGGATTGGCCATATATCTACTCACAATTCCCAGTGCTTGTGCAATGTCTGGTCTGGTATAAACCATAACATACATGAGACTTCCAATTACTGAAGCATATGGCACTTGTGTCATGTATTTGACCTCCTCATGTGATGAAGGACACTGATCTTTGCTCAATTTGAAGTGTCCAACCATAGGTGTGCTAACGGGTTTTACATTCTGCATGTTGAACCTTTATAACACCATGTAGATATAATCCTCTTGAGACAAATACAATTTCTTGTTTTTCCTGTCTCTATGTATTTTCATGCAAAGGATTCTTTTTACAGCTCCTAAATCCTTCATTGAAAATGTGTGAGCTATCTTTCCCTTAATCTCACCAATGTCTTGCATACTAGATCCTACAATAAGCATATCTTCCACATACAGTAACAAAATAATATAGCTCCAATTTTCAAGCTTCTTGAAATAAACACAATGGTCAGATTCACATCTCAAGTAACCATGCTCTTGCATAAAACTATCAAACCTCATATACCATTGCCTTGGAGCTTGCTTGAGCCCATATATGCTCTTTTTCAACCTGCACACTAATTTCTCCTTACCCTTGACTTCATACCCAAGAAGTTGCTGTATATAAATCTCTTCATCCAAATCACCATGAATAAAATCTGTCTTCACATCTAGTTTCTCTAAATGCAAATCTTCTATTGAAACTAAACTCAATACAATACAAATAGAATTCATCTTAACAACATGAGAAATTATTTCACCAAAGTCAATACCTACTTTTTGTGCAAATCCCTTTACTACAAGCCTTGCCTTGTACCTTTTCTATCCACCCTCTTCTTCCTTAATCCTGTAAACTCACTTATTCTGCAATGTTCTCTTACCTGTTGACAACTTAACCAAATCCAAAGTCTGGTTTTCTTCCAAGGAGTCCATCTCCTCATCCATGCCATGATCCCACTGAATGTGAGTCTTATCCTACATTACTTCTTAAAAGCTCTCTGGTTCACCACTATCAGTCAAAAATAAATAAAATAGAGAAGGTATAAATATTTCTAGAAGTTTACTTACCCTTTGTGACCTTCTCACAGGAGTTTGGGGTACCGAAGGATCTATCTGGACCTCCTGAACATTAGTATAAACTTCTGACAATGAGAAACACCGATCACCTCTAACCAACGTCAGTTATGCTAACCGATGCGGGTTCTGATCCTCTGTAACCATCGGTGGTTCATTTCACCGATGCCGATCAGGGACTAACCGACCACGGGTACTGTGTATTTCTGTAGGTGTTTCTTTAAAACCCTAGAGTTCATTTTCATCAATAAAATTCTCAAATTTCTCATCCTTGGGTACCAAAATTTGATCCTTGTACATTCTCTTTTCATTCCATTCAATATCATGACTCCTAATAATTTTAGAATTATCTAAATCCCAAAAATGGAAACCGAAATCACTAGATCCATAACCAATGAAAGTGCACCTCTTGGATTTTGCATCCAACTTTTTTCTATTTTCCCTATCAACATGCACAAAATCTTCTGAACCAAAATTTTTAAGAAAATAAATATCTACCTCTTTTCCAGTATAAGCTTCCTCTGGTATTACTCCATCTAGTGAACTTGAAGGCCCATAGTTAATCAAATAAATTTGTATCAATTGCTTATGCCCAAAGCTGCAAGGGCAATCCAAAATGCATCCTCATACTTCTAGCACGTTCCATTATTGTCTTATTCATTCTTTCTGCAACACCATTCTCCTGTGGTATTCTTGGAACCATTATTTCTCTACATATCCCATTCAATGAACAATAATCATTGAAAGCCTTGCTAGAGTATTCACCACCATTGTCAGATCTAAGGCACTTTAACTTAGAATTTGACTCATTCTCTACAAGGGATTTCCATATTTTAAAAGTCTCAAAAACATCATATTTACATTTAATACAATAAACCCATACCTTTCTTGTAGCACCATCAATGAAAGTAACATAATACTGGGATCCTCCATGAGAAGTTACCTAAACTGGTCCCCACACATCTGAGTGTACAAGCTCTAATTTTTTCTCCTTCTTAGTTGCCCCAACTTTGAGAAATATCACTCTCTTTTTCTTTCCAAAGATACAATTCTCACAAAAATCAAGATCTAAATATTTCAAATCTAATAACTTACCCTTTGACTTTAAGATTTACATTCCTTTTTGACTTATATGACCCGACCGATTATGCCACATGCATGCATCTGAATTTGAAGTTGATAATGCAAAACAAGAATCAGTAATACATGTAGATAAATATAATGTTCCTACCTTCTTACCTCTTGCCACAACAAAAGCACCCTTGGTGACTTTCCAAGAGTATCCTGTAAAAGTAACCATGCAACCAGATTCACCTAGTTGCCCTACATAAATAAGATTCCTCCTGAGGCTTGGCACATGCCTCACATCTTTCAATACCCATTTTTTCCCCTTCTGCACTTTTAGATGAACTTCCCCTTTACCAGTAGTACTGCAAGGTTCATCATCACCCAAGTAAACATGCCCAAAATTTTCCTGGACATAATTTATGAAATAACCCTTATTAGGGGTTGCATGGAAAGAAGCTCCTGAATCTAAAACCCATGATTCAATTCTACTATCTAAGGAAATAATAAGAGCATCTTGCATTACCTCTGATACAACAAGATTTTCTTATTTACCTTTATCTGGTTGTTGGTTCTCTTTGTCCTTTGACCAACAATCTTTCTTTGCATGTCCTTTATTTCCACATTTCCAACAAGTAATTCCATTACTTCTGGATTTAGATCTGCTATCCCTTGACTTTAATTTCCCATTACTCTTACTCTTGGATATCTCCTTTTGCCTGCCCCTACTTTCTACATTCAAAGCATTTGCAGATGATGATTTCTTTGTACTCTTCCTATGAATTTCTTCATTCAATATTATATCAACCAAATCATCAAACTTCAAAATATTATTAGTAGATGTTTTATTACTAACATCCATTACCAAGTTGTCTCAACTATCAGGCCAAGAGCATAAGAATAAAAGTTCTTTCAATTCATCATCAAATGATATTGTAACCGATTTTAACTGAATTACAATAGATCGGAAATCATTCAAATGACTAGAGGAAGATTCACCTTCATGCATCTTAGAACTAAATAGTTTCTTCATCAAATAAAATTTATTTGAAGCACTAGGTTTTTCATATAGATTAGCAAGTGATTTCATTAACTCTACTGTAGAAGCTGCTTCTGTAATATTGGAAGCCACAGATGCTGCTAGGGTCAATCTTATAGATCCCAAAGCCTTTATGTCAAGAATCTTCCATTCTTCATCAGTCATCTTCATAGGTCTAGAATTCTCATCTAATAGTAAATAAAAATCTCTTTGATATAGATAATCCTCAATCTGCATCTTCCATAATTGATAATTTCGGCCGTCAAATTTCTCTACCCTGTATTTATTTTCTTCTGCCATTTTGTATCTCCCACTCAATCAGAAAACCATTTGTGAGTAAATATGTCAACACACAAAACCCTCAAAAAAATCTCTGATACCAGTTGTTGGGGTTATCACACCGGTTGTACAGACAATATATCATATCTAAGCATAGATGCAAATAAAAGAGGATATTCTACCAAAATAAATATACAAAACAAGAGACATAAATCAACACTAGATTTAATGTGGTTCACCCAGTTTGGGCTGCGTCCACCAAGAAACAAGCCAATATATTATCCAAAGCTTTAACAAGATATAGAATGAAGATTTACAATCTTCCACACCTCTCAGATGTTCAGTACTTTCTTTCCTTCAAGCTTTTGCTTCATCACCAAGAATTCTCTCTCACCAACCTTTTTAGGGTTCTTTCTAATTCTTGTTGATCATCATCTCTAAACCCTAGATTTTGTGCTTATATAGTCGTTTATAGACTTAGGGAACTTAACCATGCAATTACAATGAATAGAAATACTTTAATGCTAAAAATAGATCTAATTCTTGAGAGTTAATTAAAACATCCTCACACAGGTAACTGACGCTAGTTCTACCTAACTATCACCGGTTCCTACTTGCCCTTGACCGATGCCAGTCTTCTGTGATCGATGTCAGTCTGAACTAACTGATGTTGGTCTTCCCTTAACCGATGTCGGTTACTGTATTTTCCAACAAGTTCTAATTACATGCTCAAATGAAGTAATTGAGCTCCACAACTCAACAGAGATTCTAATTATAACCACCCAAACCTTTTTGCTAGAGTGGTTCCATGACCATATCTACAAATCCAATTTTTAAATATTTTAGAACCAATATTTTTTCTCCTCAAATATGCCATGCACTTTTGCCATGCTATTGCAGTATTTGGGACCTATCCTCCCAAGGCCATACACGTTCAGCTCCAACCAAAAGACAAAAATCTCCTTTCCAAATGTTCAGATGGATTTATGAACCGTATTTTATAGCTTCCATTTCACACTGGATGGGAGGACATTTGCAAAGGGAGAACTAATAAAATGGGATGCCTATTCTTTACATTTCCTAAAAACGTTACAATGCTTCATTGGGATGCCAATGCCATGCGCAACCAATCCCATTTTGCTATAGGATGTCAAAAATCCCTTGGTGGAACATGATGGGAGAATGCTAGAAAATGTTAGAGTTGGCTTTATCTCTTCCCCCAAATGTGTTACAAACAAAACCATTTTGTCAATATCCTGAAATAAGTGCATTCCATAACCCACATTTATAGAAGGCATTATGTCAAACAATTCCCATGGCTTGGGTTTGCTTCCACATCAAACAAAACTTGTTGCATTGCTGACAGAGGTGAACAGGCCATGCAGGCCTCCTATTGGTTTCATTTGGTGGAATAATGACCATGCTTTATGAGGATGTATGAATAAGGTCATGTCACGGGTCTAAAAAGGAGTGGAAAATATTCTAACATATTTCCTTAGTAAAGCGACTCCAAGCTAATACAACCAAAAAGTTTAAACATTCAAAATACCTTTCAAGATTACATACAGCTGGAGGAGGGGACAACATATCAGTCTGTAGAGCTCGCAACATGATTTCTGATGTAATAATGTGAGGGCACTACAAGGGTTCCACATACTACTTTCCATATTACTACCATGGTATAAAATGCTAAACTACAAGTCTTTGTACAATTTAGGTATGGGAATTTCCAATAACTTCTTGAAATGAATCCTAGTTATTTTTATTCAATGATTAATTTTTTCCTTAGTTGTAGTCCAGGAAAGCCAAAAATTAATGGTTATGGAGAATATATTGTGTGCAATATGAAATACTCATTTCAAAAACTTAAGAGCATGAATCCAAGACATCTTAATAAATGTACATAATGAAAATTAATAACAAGAAAACACAAAAAGTATATTTGATTGATATTAATCCCCTCACTAAAAACATTTCCATTCCAAAAATATATTATTGGTTGGTGATTAAAATAAAATGGAAAGTAGGTGATCTATTCTAGATTAATCATATGCTATGCAAAGTAATAAATAAAAACTAAATAAATAAGGTAAATGACCCTAGAAAACTAAGTAAATAGAAATCTGAAACCCAAATGAACAAGGAGGGTTAGAAAGAGCTTAGCTGATTTGATGAATATTCGGGACTATGTTGCGAAAAAGTCTTGGATGAAAAGAATGCATGAATGACTGTGTGGAGGCCCAAAAAAGTGTAGATTTGAGTTTTATGAGCAGACTGGGGTGCCTAGGGAAGGATGAGGGTGCATGAGGCACCTTGGTCTAAGATCTGGGTGCCCTGGTCTGTGAAAAAATCCAGAAACCAAATTTATAGGGTCGTCAAATGATGTAAAGCCTTTACTTCTTATTATGTATATGTCACTTGTTGAGTAGATAAAAATGGCCTAAGTGTTGGGCGTGTGAATGAAGGAAACTGGAAGAGCGCGCGAAGCTATGATAGGATTGGAGTGCCCAGGACTAGGACTTAGATATTTTTTGGATAAGGGATATTTTTAGAGTTAGCATGCTAAGCACACAAAGACATGAAGACTTGTGGTCCATGCAATGGTATTTTGGGAGAAAACGAAAGCTGAGCACCATGTATAGTTTAGGCTAATAACAAGATTTCTACTCAGAGTTAACTATAGGAAGTTTATTGTTAGAGAACTTGCATGTTGTGTATCCTATTGTAAAGGTGCATGGTTATTATTAGCATGCAAACTATTTTGAGAAGTGTATGGGTGGTGAAGGGAAAGTCCCCACCCCTATATATATGTATTGATTTGCATGGGTTAATGTATCAAAAATATGGTTGAGTTATGTTGCAGGTTTTGTCACACACATGACTCATGGAGATACTTATGTAATGTAAGAAGCTTTTGTGTTTTACAATACTTAATAAAATGGTTCATATTGGCTAGATAATGGTGTTGAACATCACTCAATCTGGTTTTTGCATTGTAAATCTTGTTATAGTAAATTTTTAGTTAATTCTATATCTATTATAAGAATTAGATCTAGTTTATGCAATGTGTGTTGTTTATTATTGATAATGAATCTGTATATCTATATGCACCATCATGCTAACATTCTATAAATGAAACTTTAAGGGGGGACCTGGTGCCTTGTGCACTTCAGGTGAGTTCTCAACTCAGGCTGAGTGATGTGTCAGGGTGCCTGGGTTATTCACAATAAATTCTAGGCTACATCATTGGTTCTGTTGCCAGGACCTCTTTTTCAGCTATTTTTAGGATGTTGTGTGATAAAAACGTACCGATTGACCTTGGAAAGTGTTGAGGAGTGGATAATAGATCTGGAAAAAGAGCATGCTCAGAGATTCAGAATTGAATCTGAGTTTGACGCACATTGCGTGGGTGGATCAAAATATGTATGACTACTTATATGGGAGATTCTTTTCTATCTTCCCAATATAGCTATATGAGTGGCTAGTTACTTATGTGTTTAAAAGGAATTGGAGGTTTCACACACTTATCTGGATGTAAGAAGAATTTCAGGCCCTCTATGATGCTAATTTTATTTGGACACGTGTCGTGGACACTTGGTTCCATGGTGTTTTGAATAGCTATATTTTGGAATAATAAATTTCCACTTATTCTTCCCCAGAGGTAGCTGAGTTTTAGTTTTTATGTTATCCTAGGGGAACCTATCTACAAGGCATTCTACTGGAAATCAAAATCTTGTTGGTAACCTTGAATTTTGAAGAGAAGTCGATGGCTAGCTAAACCCCACCACGTGTGTGGGCAGGAGTAGGTGTGGTGAAGGATGGAGGACCTAGAAAAAGAGATAAAAAGAGAAGAGAGATTGCTTAAGTTCAATGAGGTGCATGAGAGAGATTAAGATAAGTAGTGCAAGATTGTAGAATGGATGGTGTTGAGGTGAGAGATAGATCATGAAGGATTTGAATCTCATGCAGAGGATGTGGAGGTAGAGAATATGAAACTCCCCCATTTGGGTAAGAATGATAGGAAACCCTCATCGAAATATTATGAGAGCGCGCCAACAAAGATAGCTTGGGCCATGGGCGTGCATCTGAATCTACCTGATAACCTAGCCCTTGTGCTTGGTTTTCTAGTTTCTAGTATAACCAGTGGTCAGCAAAATAGTTTGGGCAGTATAATAGCAAGGGGTAGAGTTGATTTATAACCAAGTTTAGGAGTGAGTCAAATAGAAAGTACATTTATGGCCAGGAAAACATATTCTCTGTTATTTTGAGGACTGGTTGGAAGAACCTTTTCAGGCACGTCATCAGCATAGAACACAGGTGCACAGAACTTTGGACTCACATCGTGGAGTAGCAAAACTTTGTAGACTGTAGGAGTTCAGTTTACAACCACTTTTGGGACACAGGACAATGCATCCTCTAATCTAATTCCTCCTACATATGGAGGATCAGGAGGAATAGGTAACTCAAGATCAGGAAGATTTGGTGGATCTGGAGGCTGAGGTAACACAGGAGGTTCTGGATCTGGTGGGCATGGTCCTCACCAATCTCATAATATTTACATGAAGATGTAACTTCATCTCCCAGAGTATAGGGGAATAGAAGATACTGCTGAGCATGTGCATATGTGTGAGATATTATGGGGCGCGAAAGGAATAATAGCTTCAAATCACAATTCCAGTCAGTTTGTAACTACGTTGTAGGGATGCGTGCACAAATGGTACATAAATTTTGGCCTTGATAAGACTTGTGTGGATTATACAGGGTTATGGGATGCTTTCATTTAGGAAATTTATATACCTAAGTTCGAGCATAAAAGTATAAGTGTGCTCAAGAACATCAAACAAGGCACTACTAAGAGTGTCTGGAAATGTGATGCTCATTTCAAAACACTCTCATCTAAACCATCATATGATATTCATGCAAGGCAATATGTATAAGGGATTGTCAGAGGCCTGATTACGCCTTTTAGGAGGGAACTCTCACATAAGACTTATATAGACCCATATGAGGCACTTGAAGCACCTCTGTGCATCGAGGCAGTCATGGGCATAAACACTAGAGTGAGCCCAATCTTGGAAGCTAAAATTGCAGCAATGGAAAATTAGTTGGAGAAACTATCAGCCAATACAACTCATGAGACACGTAGTGGAATTTGGTGCACAAATTGTGAAGTAGAGGGGAATACTAAGGATAGCTGTCCTCATAGATCGGTGCTCTCCTTGTTACTGGAATGTGAGATATGTCATTTTAACCATAATGCAAGCCACTGTCCATTATTGCAATGTGTGGTAAGAAAGAACATGTCCTGCTACTGTAAAATTTTCCAGTCCATGACTCACAATACTAAAGATTGTAGGTTAATTGATCAGATTTATGATGCCATTAATATTGGTGTACGAATGATGGGGGTTTCAAATAAATCTAAGGATAATGGTGAGCGACATGATCATGATCACACTCAAGTGTGTTATGATCAAAATGAAGGGTGATTTGAGTGAGGATATGGTAGAGTTTGAGGATACCATGGTGGATTCAGAGGCTGAGGCCATGGTGGTGGATGAGGTGAGTTCCCTTATGGAACATGTTATACTTGTGGATCCCTTGACCATTACAGGTGTGAATGTCATTAGAACATTAATTTTTATTTTTGCGGAAGGAATCATAGCTATGAAGAGTGTGTGGACTTATATGAACATCTGAGAAAGAAGAATATACATAAGAACAAGGGCGTAGGGTGGTTAGGATATAATGCGCTATGGAAAACCAATAGATGCCAAAGTTAGCACTAGATCCTAAGGTAGTTCCTGTGAAAATTACTACACGCATTAAGGTTGCACATGCTAGAGAAACGATGCAACAAAATCCTACCATCACTAAGGAGGAGGTTTTACATGTAAAATATCCAGACCATACACATCAAAAGGAGGTTTATCAGGAAACCATGGAGGTACTTTGAAATCTACAGGGTGAAATACAATGTTTAAAGGAACAATCACAGAAGTTAGAACGGAAGAAGGAAAATGGGACTTTCTAGTCGGATGTTGATGATCTAAAGGAAGTATGCAAGATGTTGTGTCAGGAGAACATTATTCCATTACTAGGGAGTTGGTTGAAAGGAAGCACTCTGCGCACTGGTATTGAGACTGGATGATATATTTTGCATGCTAATATCCCTCCCTATAGCTTGGATTACGACAAGGAGATCACTCTGAATGTTGTTGTGGATGGATGGATTTTGAGAAATATTTTGATTGACACAGGTGCGAAAGTGAATGTGCTTACCTTAGATGTACGGGTTTAGATGGGAAGACACCCATTGCAAGCATATTCCAATGTGTTGTATATGGAAAATCAGACTAAGGCCACACCAATTGGAGTATTGAAGGATGCATCCATTACTATACAGGGGGCCAAGTTCATTGGGGACTTTGAGGTATTAACGCTTGCTGAAGCAAACAACTTCCTAGCTCTACTTGGGTGCCCTTGGTGCTATGAAAATAATGTTGATCTATGGTTCAATAAGGGATATATCATTTTTGAGAACAAGGAAGAATGAGTTATTATCCCTTTGATAAATGGGAAATCTGCACCTTATGTTGAGCCCTTAAGTGAAGAATACCTTGAACATAATTTATGTGTGCACCATTCAAGATCTAGAAGCACTTGAGCCATCTAAGGAAGGAATTCTCTAGTGGGATGATGCACAGTCCATCAGTGATACTACAAGTATTTCCTGTGACAATTGGGCACATAACACTTATGAGATGGTTGGGCATGAGGTAAGAAGCATAGCTGCATGTGTAAGCATGTCACACTGTGTTAGGAGGTTAGGCAACAACCCTATACCTCGGTACACTGGAAAAGGAAACCTTGAGGTATTCTTGCAAGCCATGGAAGTAAAATGGAAGGATCAAGTGGACAGATGGAATATGTTAGTGTATACCATGTGTGAGATAACAACACATTGGTGGATGGTTCATAGGGATAATCTCATAGAATGGAGAGAAGTGACAATTTATCTATCAGTCTGATTTTTCAGGAGTAATGCACCTACTCAAACCTATGAATATCATGGTAATAATCTTGATTAACACCACATTTAGTAGTGTGAGAGACTTTGGATAGAGGGACATGAATATTTACCACCTTATTTATGGGTACACAAACTTTATTTCACCTTGCGAGGCTGCGCACACATTTGGTATGTTTATGCAGAGCTGTATAGGGAGACTGGAAATTGGCAAGATTTGACTACAGGAATGATCTAGACTTTTGACTACTTCTCCACTAAACCTCCAGTGAAAGAGGCATTATAGGTTATAAAGTGATTGACTATGGGAGATAGTGCAAACGCTGAAGAACTCATTTGGGATTTATTTGGTGAGTCATATCTAGAAGTGCATTTTGACAAAGTAGATGAGACAGATACAAAAAAGTTTGAGTGCAATTTCCTAGAGAAGGAGAAAGGAAAGATGGTCTATATGGTGGATAATGAATAAGTGGAATAGTTGGACATAGATCATTTAGAGGGTACGCATAAGGTCTTAGACAGTGTGGATGAGAAGGTGTGCACCTACCATGAACCTATGAAGACAAAGAAAGTGAACATTGGCACAGATGTTGAACCTAAGGAGGTCATAATTGGAGATTATTGGTTTGACTCTAAAGTGGCTAAGATAATTGAGTTGCTACGCAATTTTTAGGACTTGTTTCCTAGGGGCTACCATGAGTTGAAAGGGGTGCATGAATCTTTGGGTGAGATGAAAATTAAGTTAAAGGAAGGTGCACACCCAGTTAGGAAGATACCTTACAGGATGAACCCTAACCTGCATGTAAAAGTTAAAGAAGAAATTGACAAGATGTTGGAATCTGGAATTATTGAGCCCATAGAGGAATCAGAGTGGGTTAGCCCTATGGTAATCAACATAAATAAAGATGGAAGAATAAGGATTTGTGTGGACTACAGGGAGCTGAATGCTACATGTGTGATTGATCCTTTCCCTACACCATTCACTGAGGAAATATTGGAAGGCATTGTAGGGTGCAAAATTTACTCTTTTACAGATGGATTCTCTGGGTATCATCAAGTAAGAATTGTTAAGGAGGATCAAGAGAAGAAAAATTTCACCACTGAATGGGGAAGTTTTGCATACACAGTGATGCCCTTTGGATTGAAGAATGTGCCTGTAGTATTTTCGCGCATTGTGGTTCAAGCATTCCAAGATTTTATTCACAAATTCTTACAGGTTTACTTGGATGATTGGACCATGTATGGGCTTATCAAGGATCATTGTGACAATTTGTGGTTAATGTTTGAGAGGTGCAGACAGTTAAGCATCTCTTTAAATATCAAGAAGTGCATATTTTCTACACCTTTTGGAACTCTTCTAGGGAATATCATCTATAAGGAGAGTTTGTTAGTAGATCCGGCTAAGGTTGTAGTCATTTTAGGCTTGGAGGAACCCACCAGTCAGAGTGAGGTGCACAGATTCTTGGGCCACATAGTATTACCAAAAATTTATCAGGTATTACAAAAATTTATCAAAGGATATGCTACGATTGTCACGCCCTTGGAGGAGTTATTAAAAGGTAAACAAAAGTTCTATTGGGGATAACTGCAACAACGCACATTCGAAGCGCTGAAGGATAAGCTAACTACAACACCTATTTTATGTTTTCCTTCCTAGAATCTACCCTTTCACGTACATGTGGACGCCTCTAGCATGGCCATTAGCACAGTTATACTTAGCATGGAGAAGGTATTATAGATCATCCTATGTTTTGCTAGTAGAAAGTTGACTCCTGTAGAAAAAATTATATAACTATGGAGCGTGAAGATTTGTCTATGATTTATGCACTGCATAAGTTCATAAAGTACTTGCTAACAACACATGTTTTGTTCTATACAGATCACATGGCATTGAAATACTTGGTAAATAAGCCCATTTTATAGGGGTACATATGACAATGGGTTCTATTATTCCAAGAGTTTGAATTTATAGTTGTGGTAAAGCCAGGTAAAAGCAATTCTGGCCTAGACCACTTATCAAGGATTCAATCAGGAGAGGATGCACATAGTATTGAAGATACAATGCCAGATGCACAGTTATATAGGTTAAACCATGCGTCCTCAGAATTAGAGGATATTGCTGTCTTTTTACACACAGGTATGGTGCCAGAAGGAATGAAATCCTTGGAAAAGAAACAACTTGCAATTCACGCCACACCTTTCATGTTGATCAAGTGGTGACTTATACAAACTAGGCTGAGATGAATTATTACACTAGTGTATACTGGATCATGAGCACACGAAAATCATGGAGGAGGCTCATGATAGTATTGTAGGTGGACACTATGCAGGTGACGCCACCGGACACAAGATTATACTCTCTGGTTTATGGTGGGAAACCTTGTACAAAGATTACAAGGAGTAGTGTAAGGCATATGATCACTGTCAGCGCCTTGGAAAACCTAAACAGAGAGATGAAATGCCTTTGAGGCATATTACTAGTGCAAAGCCTTTTGAAAAATGGGAAATAGAATTTGTTGGTCTTATTTCCCCAGTCGTGCAAAACTGGATCGCACTACATCATCATTTGTACATATTATCTTACAAGGTGGGAAGAAGCTAAACCTACGATGGATTCTACTGGGCTATAATAGCAAGGTTCTTGTGGGAAAATATTCTTACCAGGTATGGATGTCCTTTGAGTTTGAAAAGTGATAGGGGCACTCATTTCTTGAATGTGACAATTAAGATATTATTGGATGAATTTATGGTCGCACACCACAAGAAAACACCTTATCACCCTTAGAAAAATTGGACTGCTGAGGCTTTCAACAAGATATCGAGCCAACCTTTGACAAATATTTGTGATTTTGGAAGGACGGATTTGGATGAAAAAATTTCTATTCTAGTTTGGGCATATAGAACAACCTATAAATGGTTAAATAAGGAAACACCCTTTCAGTTGGTGTATGGTGTAGAAGTAGTTCTTCCCATGGAATTCATGTTACCTTCTTTTGTATTGCATGTGTGGGAGGTCTAGCTAATGAACAAGCATTGGAAGAAAGAATTGAAAAGTTGATACAGCTGGATAGGAGGAGTGTTATAACACGTTGAAGTCAGAAGTAAGAAAAATCCTAGAAAAAGGCATGGCACGATAGGCACATCAAGGACACAAAGCTTGAGGTTGGGTAGATGGTACCTCTTTATGATTCAAAGTTTCTGTGCCACCCAAGAAATATTAAGGTGTATTGGTTGGGACCATATGTTATCACTCACATACTTGAATCAGGTGCTTTCTAGTTAGGGCCACTTGATGGAACACTGTTACCTGGTTACTTCAACGGGAGTAGGATGCAATCCTACTATAAATAAGCCTTCTTGGTGTTTGTAATAAGGAAGTATTTCCATTTAGATTAGATTTCCCTTACTGTATTTCCTTTAATGTTTTTCCTTCCTCGTCACTATGCTTTGTCAATTTAGTTCAATGTTATGTGTAATAAGCACGTTGCACACCGGAAGTTGATTACTATCTCAAGTATTTTTATGCAAAGAGGATTGTACATACCCTTAGTGTGGGGTGGATAAAAGAAGGTTAGTTTGGTATAGAAAATAAATAAACTCATGGGTGTCCATAAAGGGAACAAGATTTGAAAAGAAATGAAAACTTCAAGATGATTTCTCAAAGTTAAAGACCATGTATAAGGCGGTGAGCGCTCAGTATAACTCAAGGAGGCTGCAACATTTGAGACTACATATGTTTGGGTCACATTGGATAAATACTTCAGCGTAAGGAAGCATGGGTAGAGGAGATCTATAACAGATAAGTAGTGGCACACCAGAAATTTATGACTGAGGAGCCACAAGTTTGAGGTGCGAGAGATTGGTGTGGGGGAGAAAGAGGCATGCAACGTGCTCAAAGGGAATTAACACGTGTATGGTGGTAGGTGGAGCAATTAATGAAGGGGATTTTTGAAACTTGGTTTAAAGCTGAGGTTTGTCAATGATCATTTTTTACCTTGTGAGTTTGAAGAAAATTGAGAAGTGTGAAGAAGAGTTGGAGACGAAGAGCACTCTGTAGAGTGAGTAAACCTATCACATTTCGAAGCACATTGTTGAGCATCCAAGTATTGAAGAAGGATTCAAGTGGTCATGTGTGTGTACGATGGGAAGGTGACTTAGGTTTTGTTTACATGACAACTAGGGTTTTTATTTGCACTCACACGATCGAAAGGAACAATGGCACCATGGAGGGATCCCAGTTGTAGAGAAGGAGGTTGATGACCCAATAGTAGAGGAGTGGCTCATCAAGATGTTATATCTAGAATAAGTTATTGAGGGACATCCATGGACAACAAATATTACATAGTATAAGGTTTCGGAGATCAACCACCGCACTAAGAAATGCTTAAAGGATGTCATAGCAGAAGTTTACAGGAGGAAAAATCAGTGATTGGCGGATGGCACTAGGGTCTTAGATGATTCTGTGAAGAAATTACTTGAAAACGTGGGGGTCATAAAATCTCTAGAGTTGCCCTATTTTCGGAAGCCTGAGTAGTTGTACCATTGGCTCATGTCGTGTGTCCATGAAGAATTTTTCTACTTTGTGGGTAGGAGAATGAGGATCACTACCAAGTTGATTGGGAAAGTGATAGGGCTATGTGACTTAGACTTAGAGATCACTAGAGACCTATCAAATGAAGAGGGTATTGATGCCACGACATCCCTACATAAGTATAAGAAGGGGGCCAAGCCTTCAAAGTCACCGATATTACAGACATGGCCACTCGAGTTATAGCACACTTAGTGCGAAGAAATCTTTGGGTGCCATAGCAATTGAGCGAGGTGAACATGCACTGGTTGCATATAGTGCAAAAAATGGTCAAAAAGACATACTACAACATTTCCAGGTATATTGCAGAAAGATTTGTGAATGTGGCGTGAGGTCCAAATAGATAAAGGTGAGAATATTACCTTGGGTGTAATTCTATTATTGATTGTATTTAGTGAAATTGGAGTACCCAACGGACCTAGGGAGAATATATGGGAGTTTCCGTTGGAGAATAAGTCCCCAGCAAATAAATATTCCAAGTACACTCTACAGGGGACTACTTCCAATACATACAAGGAGTGCCTAAACAAGTGGTTCAGGAGATTACGCAGGGAATTCGAGGGAGAATGGTGCATTCCATGCAAATTGCCAAAGGTGTTGGAAGGAGAGGTTGAATTTATAGTTTATTAGCATTTCAGCTTGGGGTGCTTCCATATGAAGTCTGGAGAGAAGGGCCCCTGGTGTAAGTTTCCCTTTTTATTTACCACAAGATACTTTAAAGATTATGTAAACATATTCCATGACGCATGCCAACTCCAGTTTGACGTAGACAAGGTGGACGCAAATATTCACATTCTGTGCAAGACATATGTATGGCTAGGGAAAGAGGCCTATGTGGAAACCATGGAATTAGGAAATGTGGACATCACACTGAAGAGTTTTTCCATGGGGCATATTGAACCAGCACGCGTATGCACATACACACACACACACACACATACATACATATAAACACACACATACATACATACATACATACATACACACATACACACACACATCTGAGGCCAATGTTTAAGGATGGAAAAATTGTGAAGGGCATAGATATGACAGTTCCAGAACCTCTAAAGAAGGGGAAAATAGTAGGGAATTCAAGTAATTTTACATCTGCACCCCCTGCTCAAGAGGATCATGTGCCTACAGGACAAGAAAACATCCTTGAGCAGGAAGAACCAGAAGGTAGTGCCAGACTTGTGCATACCAAAAGAGTTATGTGGAAAAGGCACACATCCAGAGACACTAGCGTAAGGACTTCACAGCCAGTAAGGATATCACCACGCGTGACTCTTGTGAAGGATGAGGGGGAAGAAAGGAGAAAGCACAAGAAATATGTTCTTGTTAAAGATAGTGAGGAGGAATCCCCACAACCGAGTATGTAGGAAGAAGAGGAAACTCCAGGTATGGGTGGACATAGAGCAGAGGTCATTGTCAGTGTGGAAATGCAGGAAGATGAAGATATTAGTGAGCACATAGTATACGAGATGATAGACCCAAGTGTAAGTATTCATAAATGGTTCTCTAGTGAAGGAGAGAGTAACACCTGTGGAGACACATAAGTAATAGTACGCCCCGTAGAGAAGGAAGGAGAGGATGAAGAGGAAGTGAATCGGCATTTTGGAGGAACTATACAATAGGATGCATGCATGGAAATACCGCAAGATGAGGGTGCGTCTGCTCATGAGGATGTTGGTGAGCATGCAGGTGGGCATGATGAGGAAGAAGCAACAGGTACTCAAAACTTGGGTTATATGGATGACCCTTCAAAAATTATTCGTGCCCGCTTCTAGAGTAATCTTCCAAAAAAGAAGTTATATGGCTGGGATTGGATGGACCCAAAAATGGCCAACACAAACACTTGCAAATAACTATCATGGAGTATGCAGACTCACATGGATGATCCTGATTTTGATTTCTGTGAGGAGGCATGTAGTTCAAAGAAGATGAGGAAGGTGCCTTACACACACCATATGACTATTAAGCCAAAACACAAAATTTAGATGAACTAGGTGGGTAATGAGCTGGTCAAAATATCAACAGAAGTAGCATGCACTGAAATATTGAAAAGGTGGAAAAAATATGGGCACTATTAGAAAATAAAGATGGATAATGAAAAAAAGATCAAGTGTCCTCACTCAGGAGCGATACAATGCAGTAACAGAGGCCCAAGAATGTTAAAAAGATGGCAGATTAGATCATGGATGAGATTTTTTAGAAGAGACTTGATTTTCAGGAGAAGGTGCATCAGGACTTCAAGTATGAGTTACACTATCTACGCACGACATTTCACCTACTTCTGGAGGAAGGACCTATGTGCACTTCCCTAAGAAAAAATATGTTGCGGAAGAAGCATCAAGGGTCAAGGATTCTATTTCAAGAAAGATATCCAGCTATGAGGTAGTTTTAAAAGCCCTAAAAGATGAAATGAAGAAAGCAGATACAATATTGGCCATGTGTACAGTGCACCTGATAACTTAATTTAGGAAAGGAAAAAGGTAGAGGATAATGAAGTTACTGACAGGTGGCAAAGGATGAAACACTTAGGCACACAGAATGAGTTACCTTGGTAGAAACATGAAGCATGACACACTAGATGATGTGAAGAAATAACATATGGATCAGATCAAGGGCGTCGGGAAGCTCATTACCACAAAGGTTGATGTCATAGAAGTGATGGTCTTAGGTATGGCCAACATCCTTATAATTTTGAAAAGTGAAGGCAGAAACATGACTATGGATGAGTTAAATGACATTGTTGTGGACATCCCTGACAAGGCACCAATGTAGTGCTTAAGGACTAGTATGAGTTTGAAGGGAGAAATATAAACTGAATATCAAGAATTCATTATGCCAGAAGATGATAAGGGTACACAATAAAATGGCTCACCATATTATTTATTCCTTGATTATTTATTTCATTTATCCTATATTATTTTTGGAGTGACAAGGTCATAACCCATTACCGGGATGACAATGTTACTTTAGTGTGGGGTAATGTTGAGCAGAAAAAAATGGCCTAAGTATTGGGCACAGTAAATGTAGGGCACTATAAGAGCACGCAGTGATGCTATGATAGGATTGGAGCACCCAGGATCAGGACTTAGCCATTTTTTGGATAAAGGATATTTTTGGAGTTAGCATGCTGAGCACACAAAGACATGAGGACTTGCAGTCCACACAATGATATTTTGGGAACAAACGATAGTTGAGTGCCATGCATAGTTTAGGCTAATAATAGGATTTCTACTAAGAGTTAACTATATGAAGTCTATTGTTAGAACACTTGAATGTTGTGAATCCTATTGTAAAGGCACATGGCTATTATTAACATGTGAACTATTTTGAGAAGTGCATGGGAGGTGAAGGGAAAGTCCACCACCCTCTATATATATGTATTGATTTGTCACGTGTTAGATGTATGAAAACATATGGTAGAGTTATGCTACTCGTTCTGTCGCACATGCATGACTCATGAAGATACTTATGTAATGTAAGAAGCTTTTGTGTATAACAATACTTAATACAATGGTTATTATTGGATGGATAATGGTGTTGAAAATGACTAAATCTGGTTCTTGCATAGTAGATCTTGCTATAGTCATTCTTTAGTTCATTCTAGATCTATTCTAAGAGCTAGATCTGGTTTATGCACTGTTTGTTGTTTACTATTGATAATAAATCTAGATATCTATATGCACCATCATGCTAACATTATGTATAAACAACTCTAAGGAGGGACCTGGTGCCTTTGTGCACTTCGGGTGATTTCTCAACTTAGGATGAGTGATGTGCCAGTGTGCTTGGGTTATTCACAGTAAATTCTAGGTTGTATCATCACTGAACTATGGTGTATGTCATTGATAATCAAAGATGAAGAAGAGACTTGTAAAACCCCAAACCAAGCATCAAAACCCTAAAAAAATAAAGATGCAAATTAAGGGTTCGGTCTATCCTCAACGGCCACAATAGTGAAATTACTAACTAATTTTTGCACTACATTTAAAACCCAAATGTAGTACTAGGTGTGTGTGTGATAAATTCGTGCCCTAGGTGCTCTTGTGTCAGTCATACTTTGTGAAGTAGCAAGCTATAACTAGATGTAGAAAAGTAATAAATGGTTGATGGAATAGAATAAACTTCCCTCCTATGCAGTGTGATGTAGATGAACCAATCTTGTCCCTTGTGATGGAGCTAAATGGAGCTAAATGGATCCTTTGATGGATGCAACCTTAGGTGATAATAGTAGTGCCTAGTGTTTAGTCCCTCATTATGGTCTCATAACTTTATATTTATATGGTTATCTTGTTCTAATTTCGTAATTAATCTCGAAAAGGCTGACCACTAAAAATATGGAAAGATTAAATGTCTAGAAAGTGCCCAAAATATTGAGGTAAAGTGGAAAAAGGACCAGGGTGTTCCAAATGGGACCAGGGCACCTAGGGCACCATAGTACTGGCTTGAGCGACTCAGTTAGGGGTAAAATGATGCGAAATGAAAAAAATATTGGGAAATTATGTGTTGAAGGTCAGTAATGATGAATGAAAGAAAATAAAATAGGCTAAAGGACATGGGTTAGTTAGTACTTTATTTACTCAAAAACCATATGAATAGTAGTATGAAATTGGGACTAAATAATACCCAAAGTGTGAGATTTATTATCTAAAATTTCCCCCACTTTATGTTGATGAGTGTAACACTCAGTAACATAAAGTATATAGATATGTATACATGATTTTCATCTAGAATGATGTAGAAAGTGTGTCGTAGGACTAGACAAAGCATGGAGAGACAAAAAGATGAAGGGTGGAAAGTAAAGATGTAAAAGAGAAAAAAGTGATGAGAGTGAAATTAGGAAAGAAACGCGTGTGTAGTTACTGATGTGTGTGATGTACCTTTATGTTAGTATGAGGTGTGTTCTGCCAAAAATACTTTTATTGTTGTTGTTGATGCCTTTTTTGTAGTTAATCGTTGTTTTTTTTGTTGTCTTATTTCTTCTCATACAGACAAACCTGCAATGGAAATGATGATCAAGTAGTCAAATACGCATGTATATGTATAAAAATACATGTATATAGCAATGAAAAGATGGAATTAGAAGTATGAAGAATGTAAAAGGAACATGTGCACCTGATCCGTGATGAGAGAAAGGGTATACAAAAGGATATCCTATAATGCACATTTTTTGGAAGATATCACTCCAGCCTGGTCAAATAATTTTAGGGAGAAAGATGCATTATCCTCCAACATGTAGCTTCTTCCTAGATAATGTATGAAAAGATATTTGTACTGCCTGGTTTTTTGGGTGATTCCATGCCACTGGATGAAGTAGTTTAAAGAGGAAATCTTCTATATCCTCTAACTTGTAACTACTCCCCATAATGCTAAGGAAAACTGTGTCCTATAAAATCCACTATGTATGGGGTTCATAGATTGGTCTGAACCCATTCACTATATAACCCATAATGTCAAATATGGAAACTGAGATGAACTGTACTAGTAGAGAGAAATGTGTAGTGTATAAAACCACAAATGATGCCCCTCTCTTTGGGGGTGCATACGACGTCATGGATAGGAGCATGCATCCCTAAAAGAGGACCAACCACATAAACTATGCCTTGCAAGGGGAAGGGAATGCACTTGGTAGAAACCAGGGCGCACACAAACACATGTTAGTATGAACAAGCATGCATGTAGAAGAAACGTATAAGCAAAACAAAATGTAGAAGTAAGTACACAAGATCATAATGTAAACACCCAAGAAGACAATCATAGACAGTGAGAAACAAGTTGAAAAAATGGGATATCACTCACGATGTTTCAAGACACGCAAGGCCATAATGGACATATACAAAAAAATAAGTGTGCACAACAAACAAATGGAAATGCCTGCATACAAGAGAAAACAATAGACAAACAATATGAGATAAACAAATAGATAGTCATGCAAGTAAGTAATCCTATAAAATAAATGCTGCACATGAAGCACCTGTTAGCATTTTAGAAAGATAACCCATATGTCAATAGCATGTATAACTAAGTAATGAAAAGTGCTAAGTACAAAATGAAACAATAGAACTTGTAATGTATGGATGTGGATGCCTCCAACAATTGTTTTAGGAGTGGTAGAAGGAAAGCATCCATGCTACATGTAAGAGATCTGTATTTGTTATCACAACTAGAGAAAGACATGAGCGCGTATTGGTGTATGGTAAAGATAATGGCATACAAGAGATCTATCTAGCATGTGTAATAAAGAAAACATATACGAGAAAATGCAAGAAAGAGTAAAAGAAACCAAGATATGTAACACATTTTGGATGGATGGAGTGGAATGCAAGATGGATGACAGGAGCCGCATGCCACCTGAGTGGATGGAGTTGTATGCAGTGAGGTTCATTTATTTTTTCCACTTAGCAAGTAAGAATGAACCATAAACGAGAGGGAATCATCAGGAAATGGTCAAAGTGTGTGTTGTGTCTAATGCACTATGACGAGTGTGTATGCATGTTGATTATATGTGACCTAATGAGTAAGGTGTGATAATGTATCCTAAAGTGTATATAAGAATGAGATGAATAGAGGGAGTGGTGATGTAGCCACTACAAGATGAAGAAATAGGTGACCATTTAGCCTATAACGTATGTCATTAACCTAGTAATATTGCATGATAGAAGGTTGAATGATGAAAATTTGAGTATGATAAGGTACATTTGATTTGTAAACCATCAATAGTTGAATATGGACTAAGGAACTAGAGTGTGTCATAGGGTAGAGAGTGCAATGCATAGAAGAAGATGTAGGACATGTGATGATTAAACAACCATGTGATGAGAAAAATGTTTAAATATAAAATGAGTAGAATGTAATGCAAGATGTGTAAATAGCCTAATAGTTTGAGATGTGTGCTATGTAGTATGTAGGATGAGTAGTATGCGATGCTAGACTTATAGACAATAGAAGTGTGACACATATATGATGAAGACTAATATGGTGTATAATGTATAGATGCGTAAATGTCGAAATGATGTAGACTAAATGTAGAGTGTATGATGTAAGATGTATGAAGAGTCACAATGCATAGTATTTATTGTGCATTGTAAGGGGTTCATGTGTAGTATTCCCTCAATAGTCAAGTGTGAACCGAAGCACAAGAGTGTGTCATCAGGTAATGGTCGAAACCTATGATGAGTATGCGTAGGCTAAGAGATAAATGTATGACTATGTAAGTATGATAGATATTTTGATGCTAATATGAAGGGGGAATTATGTGAATATTATGCCCCCAAGTGCACGGTGGTGAATAGAATCATGTAACATTGATCATTACTTTCATGATTGAAGCCTACTGGAGCAGAATTAGAGGCGTTATAAGCGATAGAATGAGGTGGATCATATAAATAACCATTTTGACGTAATGTGTAGACACCCATAACATATTATTCATCAGTGAAGGGTACAAGTGGATAGTCGTGTGCATACCAAAGAGAAATATTTGGGCCATACGTTGAATATGAATCATTACAGATGGATACACTACCGAATGGCATAGGAAACATAAGAGGCGTGTGGTTTGTGTCTACAGTACCACCAATATAGTTAATCCAAAATTTCCCGAGTGTTAATGGAGAAGCGTGAGGAGTACGGGTAATAAAAATCATCAAATAAAATCACGAAGTCCATAAGAAGCCGTAATGTGACAATAGTCATTATAGAGATGAGGTGAGGGAATTGGGGGTAAGATATCATTAGGTGTTAAAACAAGTCTAGTTAATCCCTCAAGTGTAGAAATAGTATCTAAGGAGGTACGATCAATCAAAATGTTTTGCCAAAAAGATATTTTGATGAAGAGTGTACATTTGAAAGGAGATGGCGAAGATGCAGAATGCATGATAGAAGATGAAAAAATCTCGATAGTGTTAGCAGATCCATGATAAAGTATCATAACATTGGTAGAATGAGGTGTCTTGAATTTATATTCACCCAGGCCATCGACCACAAATGTGTCTTCGAAGTAGGAGCCATATACATCAATAGGTGTGAAATTAAATTTTTCTAATGCTTAATCGGTGAGTTTGATAGCATCTAATTCATCATCAGAGTCCTCAAAATTATCGGTGTTAGCATCATCTTGTTGTGTAGCGTTATCTAGTATATTAGTCAGTGAAGCTACAGGAAAAGAAATATAAGGTGCCTCGATGTTGGCATGTAGGCCTAATAGGTGTTGTCATTAATGAAAAACAACATCAATGACAAAGTGAATGTTTTAGGATGATGTTATAATGTTGTTTATGGTGCTAACATACTAGTTGAGATGTTTATCAACTGCTACAATTGGATTTAGTGATGTGTGCTTGCTCTAACAAGCCTATACACGTGACTAGGAAGTATATATTGGTAGTGTGTTCTTACTGAATGCTTGGGAATCATGTTGTCATGATTACTAGCATTATTTGAGGGTTCAGCAACACTCACACTAGTGGAATAGTGTAGGTACTTGTGTTTCACCAATGTACATGTGCTCATTGGGAGCAGGTATGAAATCTAGGAAGTGCGACAGAGTGGATTTGAGCTATTTGAGCTCATAAAAGCATTATATCATGTGTATAATGGCATATGAGGTATTTTTAGGTCATTTTTAGAGGTTTTATGTTACGTTATAGCATTATTTCAGTTAATGCTAGTTGCTACTATGAAGATCTAACATGTAAACATAGGAAAGTCTTAGTGACTGGAGATATTGAGCCATGGAATTTACGTTATGATGATTGAAGATGTTATAATAATTATTCATAGTGCTTTTAGAAAGATTTCAGGTCCCCATGATGTATATTTTTCTAGATATGATTGATTTTGTAAGATAGGGCCAAGAACAAGTGAAAATCAAGCTTGAATTTGAACTTCTGATGCTCGGTGTGAGTAGTGTGATTTTCATGGAACATTTTTGATTTTAGGTATGATTCTAATGTGAGTTTAGAAGGTTTTACAAAAATAATCAGGTTGTTTGATCACCAGTATTTTATGAATGAATGTTAAGAAGGTAAAGAGATTTAAAACCCTAGTTAAACCTTAACTAGAAGCCATTTGTAAAAAGTGAAGTGTTGTGACCCATTTTTGATTGGTTCATCCAAATTTATAATTGTATGTTTTATATTAATCCTTATGATTTCCATAAATTTATGGTTTAAATCATGATGATATGTGGGCCCCACCTAAAAATAGCAATTTATGAAGAAGAAGGTTTTCAAACAAGGTTTTCCAAAGGAGTAGCATAAAAAATTGATGGTGCATGATGATTGGGATGTTTTTTTTATGTACATGGAGGTTTAAAGACATGTTCATGCATTTTCTTGATGTTTTGAGGTCCAAACAGGTTGACTAGTCAAAGGCTAGTTTTGGGATCTCAAATAGCAGGGTTCTATAAAATGGTTATAACTTGAGCTATAGGTGGAATTTGAGATGATTCAAGTTGTGTTTAAAATTATATTCAGAAATATTTACAATGATATATGTATTTATTCATGATGAGGTGATTGTCAGGGTTTCTAGGGCATTATTTCAACAATAAGGTTTTTGGCATCTCTAGACAAGATTTGTTTTGGTACACGTTTGATGTTGTTTGAAGCATAATATGGATTGGGTTATGATTAATATCATAAATAATGTGAAAGGGGATGCATTTTGAGTCCAATTAATCCATTTTTAGGTATTGAATGTTTGTAGAAATGGTTTTATGAGATAACCTTTGGAAAAAATGTTTTGGCAGGTTGATCTGGTGAAGGCAAATGTTGTTGTGGTTTGAAGTGAAGGATGTTTCACGAATTCTAAATTTATTATAAGTGTTCTAAAGGTTATGTCATCTCATTTGAGTGGTCACATGTCATGATTTGGTTCATTAGAAGTAATTTGGTGATTAGGTGAAGTTTCCAGGGTGCTGAAGGGTTAAGGAAACAACTATTTTGAGAATTGTTAAGGGAAATGGGCCCATTATTTGAAATAATTTGATTGGTTTATTAATATTGTGACCATATTTTAATTTTTTATGATTTATTACTCATATGTAAATGGTTTTGGGTAATTAAAACGTGTATTTCTATTGTAAGGCCATTTTAAGGTTTTGAGCCATTTTTGGCATATGTAATGGGTTTTTAGCTAGGAAGACCTATATGGGTCAAATGTAACTAGTATAATTAAAATTTATGAATGTTATGGAGATGTTTGGGTCGAATTAATCAAGGGGTACTGACCTCTTGAGGTTAGAAAGGTGGAGAAGAATTTAAAAAGCATGTTTTTGGTGCTTTTGTGAACTAGTGAAGGGTGTGTAAGGTGGAACGACCTAGGTGGATGTTATTTACAAGTGTTGTAGCATTTTAGGCCGATTAAAGTGTGTTTCAGGTTGAGAAAAATTATAGAACATGAGAGAAAGGGTTTGATGATTTTTAGAGTGATTGAAGAGTTTTTTTTGTGAAGATTGATCACCTAGGGTTTGAGTGAAGAAGTGCAAGTTGAATATTGGATCTCCATCAGTTGTGGCAGAAAAATATTAGAGATCTAAAAATCATAAGGTGGTTGAGTGGGTTATTTATAATATTGGGGTTTTGTGGCCTCGTGGAGTTGGTGCTTCACAAAATTAGGGGTTAGTGCTCCTTGTAGGGTTGGTGCTCTACTAAACTAGGGGTTGGTGATCCTTATGGGGTTGGTGCCTCACTAAATTCATAAAAATATCAGTATAAGTTATTGTTTCAGTGGATTTTGTTCCCCTTGAGGGTTTCCCACTTATATATTGTGTTCTTATGGTTTTACTTTGCTTTCATGGTTATATGTTTTATTGATGGTTTATGGTGTGCACACATTAAACGTTGAATGAGTGGTTATTGTGATTGAATGCATATGGTATTCTGAGTTTCAGATCTGAAGTATAATTTAAATTTTTTATAAGGACTGATTCACCCCCTCAGTCCATTGTGATTCTAACACTCGGTAGGTTTAGAAGGAATGCTTATAGGAGTTGGTATTGTAGGTGAAATAATAGTTGTAGTGTGAGTAGAAATAGGTGGAGTATTTGTAGCGGCAAAAGAAGAATGCGAAGTGCTAGACTAAAAAATTTCATGTGTCAAGGCTATGATATGGAGTATGTTGCGAAGGTGGGATGGGTATAGTAGTAATAGGGTCTATGTGACAGTATTTGAATGTCTCTAGATCTGTGATGATAGTATGTTCATAGTCATCATGCAAAAATGTGACACATTGGTGAATAATAAATGGAACTGCTTGCATGGCATGAATCTAAGGTCTACCTAATAAGAGATTGAATTGAAACGAGACATCTATAACATAGAAATCAGTGAGAGCACTCTTAGGAAAAACCTTAATATGTAATGAAATAGTTCCTAAACATGTACACGTGATAGAGTCATAGCCTCAGATAATAGTAGAATTACTAGAAATGAGATTATCACTAATACTAGTTTCTTTAAAAGAGAATAAACACATAATTTTATATTTGATCCATTACCAATAAGTACTTATTTAATGCAAGTGGTTCTAACAACGATAATAATGAGAAAAGGCACACACAGATTGATTTTAGAAAAAGGTGAAAGATCCTCGTAAGTGAAATATATGACATGTGGCAAATTACGAAGATACTGTATGAGATGTGTAATGTTGAAGCTGAGTTTTCACTTTCTATGTGAATGGTATGAAGAGATGCTTCTAGTGTTTGATGATAGTCAGACACATTACGCAATAAGTCATATAGATAAATTATAGTGGGCGTATTTTTAAGTTGTTCAATGATGTCATAGCCCTTAGAATTAGTAGAAGGAGCAACTGAAGTAATGGGTGGAGGAATAGAAGTGGGTGGAGCTGTAGGAGGATTAGGATGAGTAAGAAATTATTTCTCATAGGGAGAAACTTATTCATTTCCCCCTTTACTAGAATGTTCATGGAGGACCAATCCATTTGAATTTCCCCACCTAAGTCTCTACAAAAACGTTTTCTCAACAACATACCAAAGGATGCTGGGATGTCTCCCACTAAGCTTGTGAGAAGCACCTTCTTGTCTGGAAAGTCTACCAATGCCACCTGAGCATCTTTGATCCTTCCCACTAGTGGCACTTCCTTAGATTGAATAGAATAACAAGATCCATTTGCATGTATCAGAGTAAGTCCCAAGGCATTGGCTACTTTGATGGTCATGATGTTAGTAGAGGGTCCTGAGTCTATGATAAACTTGTTTCGCTGGTAGCCTTTGACTAGGAGGGATAGGTAGAAGGGATTTACCTTATTGGTTTTAGATTAACTTAGTACTAACATGTTTTGTGCAAGGAGTATACGTGGTAATGGTAGTAGGCCCTTAGGATTGGGATTCACTGCATTGGATTTTGGGGTACCACTTTGGACAACATCAACAAACCTATTGAATTGATCTGGATGTGTTTGCAAGTATTATATTTCAGTAATATAAAATTTAGTCTTGATTGCATGTTTTACATAATCGAATGGAACTAAGGTGGGTGAAGTTTATGTTCCAAGGATAAGAGAGGTTTTGCATTGTGGAGATGGTGCTACCTTAGGGGATTGAGTATCTTTGGTGGATAAGGTAGTGGCTTTAGAAGGAGAAGGAGTGTTTGAATTCAACTAAGCCTTAGAGTATTTTGTATGACTAGAATTAGGAAAAGTATTGGTCTTATAGGTAGACTTTGAGTTAGGGGAAATACTAAAGGACTTACTTGTCACAGAATTTGGCTTATTTCTCGCAATTAGGTCCGATATCTCTTTTGATGACTCCATTGATGATAGAAGTGGAGATCCCCTGTTGATGATTTTTTTATGTGGAACTACCACCAAAGGATCCCCCTTTCTATTTTTTGTATCAGCCGCCAAGGAGTAAGCTCCCTTATGAGATTGGGAGTAGGTAAACATAACACATGAGAAGCATGGTGCCTCTTCGTCATCATCATCCTCACTTACTAGGTGGTTTCAATGAGACCATTTTGAGTATCACCCTCGACTTATTCAATCTCAAGAACATTTTTGTATTCATTTTATTATTCTTATGGATCCTCCACTTCTTATTTTTCTTGTTCCTCTGTGTCATAGGCTACATTGATCGGTGGTGCCTCAAGGGAAATCCTGCAGGGAGGTAGAGCTATCCTTGGCCTGATCGGGAGATTGTTATTCTTTAGGACATTTATCATGGTGGTTTGAGAGAGTTTATTCTTGCAAGAAATTATATCATTGGCCATTTTTTGAATCACGGTATATGTGGGAGTGGAGCTAGAAATTTAAAATTTTTACTTGCCATTTAGATTCTTTACTTTTCCAGATAAAATCAAATCATCCTCAGTTTCAATGTAATAGTCTTGAGCTTCCTTCAAATTTTGAGGTTGAGACCTTCTAAGAATAAACCCAATTTCAGGTAGTTGAGAACTTATAAAGAATATTTTTAAATTATTTTTTGAGGGTATGGCTTTGAGAGGCATCCTTTCGAGAACTCTATTGTATCTTGCTATGAAATCCCTCATGTGATCATTAGATTATTTATCCATATGAACTAGTTGCACCAAGAGGTCTAGGTAGTATTCTGTAGTCTTAAATATATCTTTGAAGAAAGTTTTGCTATCATCCCAACAAGTAATTGATCTAATAGGTAGGAGGTAAAACCATTCTTCCACTCTTTCTTGCAAGGACTCCATAAACAATATGACAGATAAATTTTCATGTTCAATACCCAACACACGATAGGTGATGATGAAGGTTACTACGTGTTTTTATAGGAGTTGTGATCCATCTCCCCTAAACTTTGGAAATATTTTTCTTAAACCTCGTGGCAGATCATGAAGAGGTTGTGGGAGTGTGAGTGGGCCTATGTTCCTACCCCATGGCACGATATGTTGATTTCTCTCTTCATCACCCATTATGGCTTCGAATTTTTCTTTGAATCTTTCTCTTTCTTTATCTCTAGATTTGGCTCTCGCTTTTGCTCTTTCTTCTACTTTTGCTTCTACTCGTTCATGGTATTTTTCTCTTTCTTGGGCCTCTACTTTGGTTTCTACTTCAGTACACTTTTCAAAATCTTCTCTTATATTTAAAAACTCGATGTCCAATGGGTTGATAACATTTGAACCACCAATGGGATCAATTTCAAGATGAAGGGAGTGCCTTGATTTTATTACTAGTTCTTTCCTTCTTTAGAGTTCTTCAAATATGGGGTCAAGATATCATCATTATCTCTATGACCTGGTATATCTGTGATCAACCCAATTTATATACTTGAGATGAACTTATGATCTTCTTTGTTGCACTTGGGATTGTATTGTGCTTTCTTTTCTTCAACACATTTCTCTTCAATATCTACCACTATGGTAGCTATAAAGTGGTGTGTAAAGTTCTCTTTGTTGTGTAAGACAACTTCCCTCAATTCAGATAAAATGTCTTCTTGGATGTGAAAAATAAATTTAGTTCTCTGGATAGGAGGGTTACTGAGAATAGCCATAGGTATGAGACATAGGGCTCCATGACTCTTCAAATTCTATTTTTTTTATTTTTTTAGATATTTTAATTTTTTTTTGTATTTTCTTGTGATTCGTATTTTGGGTGTAGAATTTTGCCAATTCTGCCTCATGGTGGGTGCCAAAAAATTTTAGTGAGAAAATTTAATAGGTGGAAAAATTGGTGGGTATCCGCCAATGCTCTAAGACTCTAGGTCCCTCTGCTTGAACAGTGTATCTGTGGTGGTCTGACGGTTGGGGATCCAAAAGAGACACTCCACTAAACATGTAGCAAAAGCTTGTAATTCCTTCTAAGGGAGGAATTTTCTGAGAGAATAGGAAAGGGAGTGGGAAAAAGGAAAAAATCATATGCCTACAACCATTAATCAAATTACTTCAACACACATAGATATAGAAAGAAAACCATTTTTATATTAAAAAAAGACAAGATAATATTAAAAACACAAATTTTTGGTAATATTCAAGTAAAAAGGCAAGAAAATCCTTTCTTCTTCATTGATGCTTTGGAAAATTTTTACATATTGATAAATAAATGAACATAGAGAGGATAAAAAGATGAAATAACTATCTATTTTGTTTTTTCACATGTAGTAATCTCTCATGAGCATACAAAATTGACAAACCTTTAGAATGAGGGCATGATTACAATTTATAGACTTGAGAATGAATCTTCATCTACCCCCCATATGAATTTTCATTTTCCCCCTTACAACATGTGACTTTTCATATTCCGAGGAATAAAATTGTCGCATTTTATTAATTAAGGGTCACTTATTACATTATAAACTAAAGTAACATTTTAATGAGTAATAAAAAATAGGAATAGGATGAAATGAAAAAGTGTAAACCCCCAACGAAGGAATAGAACATGGAGGATGAGGGGGAAAGGGGGAAGAGAAGAGAGAGAGAGAGAAAGAGAGAGAAGGAGAGAGAACTATGTTGATGAATATGTCGCTTCTGTCGATTCTTCCTCACCACCTGGTTGATCCTTTCTGAGATCCACTAGAAATATTTCCACTCCCTTGAATTACTTTCTATAATGGGCCACCGTAGGTGCTACTTCCCCCACTTGAGGAATGTTGACACAGCTCAGGGACTCGAGCCAACCATCTAAGACATCGTTGATGTTTTTTCTCTTTGATAACCACAAAAAATGTTTATCTACAAAGTTTGAGATTGTGGATCTGATCTCAGATAAAGAATCCAATGTGATTTTACTGAATGAGAAGAGGTACCTAAAAATTTTCTAGACATACTCCTCAAATGGATTTATCAACTCATCTACGGTAGTGTTCTGATCGATGACATGTACTCCAAGTTTTTGTATCTTGTTATTAATGTTATATTAAAACTTAAAGGCACGCTCCTTATTTGAATCCAGTTCATCAACGAACTGATTTAACATTTCATATCAAGATGCAAAGATTCTCTCCCACATGTGCAAAAAATCCTATGATGGAGAATTGTATATTCTCCTGATCACCAACCCCTGAGAGTGAGCATATCCCATCTCCATCACAATTGGATGAACTTGGTCCCAGTGTTCCATTTCCTTTTCCAATCCTTCCCTTATCATTCAAGATTTGTCACTGGTGGTGCAAATGTATTTGTATAATGATATCAACTCTGGAAGTAATACTTTTCCTTTTTCTATGATCATGCTTATCCATTTGTCATTTACTTGTCCCTTTATGGTGAAGGCCCAAGTCTTTCTGATGGAATCTAGGTCAAATTTACTGATTGGGGTAACCTATTTAATTGGGAGAAATGATGAAACATTTGGGTCCATGAAGTATTACAAATAAGAAGATAAATTTTGCACTTGGTCTTGCAATCGATCAATTTTCACCTTATACTCTTGATTTATTATGAGAAAGTGAGTGGAAAACTCTTGGAACATGTGTGCATCCCCTTTGTGAGTAGAAGAGCTTAGCAAAATAATGCTCATTTTGTATTCAGATGATATCATCTTTTCAACAGGATTGATTAATTTTGGTATGAATACTTATATATGTTGCTTACCTGTGGCACCACTGAAAACTTATGAAGCTGCTTGAGCAACCTTTTTCTTGTTCCCCTTAGAAAGTGCTGATATTGCAAAAAAATCAAGGACCGAAACCTATAAGACTGTACGAGATTCCTTCGTGATCATTTCCTTCATCTAGGGAAACATTTCATCTGATTCTCAGAAAATGACATGACTATTGTCTTCTTCTTAGGGTGAGATAGTACATTTTACACAGGAGGAGCATGAGTGGTGGTGTAAGGTAGGAAACTCTAGGGAAACTAAGAGGCTAGGAGGTGAACTTATTCATTCTATTCAATCTCCACTTCTACTATAGGATTCTCTATTGATTTGACCTTCTTATGAAATCTTTTGTAGTAGGAAGCTTCTGACTCCACTCATTTGTGCTTCAAACTCTCTCTGGAATGGACTAAGCCCAAAATATTATCCACAACCTTTGATGAAGAGTGATGTGATTCTTGTCTCTAACAGTGGGGAGATTTCTTGATGTGATGGAGGTATCCCTTTTCTTCTTGAACCATTATTTTTATATTTTGATTACAATATTGGTCCATTCACTTATATCCCCTATCTCATGGACACTCCACATTACTTGTGGCAAAGGTGAAGCCTTCACTGACTTATATTTTGGATCATAAAATTTTGTTCCATCATATTGAATTCCCTCTTCATACCATTCAAATTTGAATCTCTTCATTTGTTTGAATGTCATCAACATACAGTCTCTTTCCTTGACATAAAATTCATCTATGTAATTTACCCAATAATCTTCCACTTGTGTTACATGATATGACTCTAGGAGAAATAAAGAGTCTTGATCACCTTTGATGTCAAAGTATGCTCTGGGTGTATATGAATAGTAGATGAGGGGTGCGAAGGAAGATTCTATATTAGATGCATTGTTGACACTCTTACAGGTGAAGGTTAAAAGAGAGATGGGAAATAAGACCTTATTTCTTTTCCAATTCTTGAGCTTGTTACGAACATGTTGTTAGGATTATGGAGCTGAATTTCTTCACAGTTAGCATGATTTACACTTTGCTAGTTTACTTAGTAACTGGCGCTGGTCAGGGTAACCAACGCCGGTCAGAGGGTAACTGATGCTGGTCAGGGTAACTGATGCCGGTCAAGGTCACCGGCGCTGGTCAACATCATGGTAATTGACACTGGCTACATGTGTGTACAAGTTTATATTTAACTCACGAGAATTTAATCTAGCTTTTGTTTTAAAGCTGATTTAAAGGTTTTAAATCATGGCTAAGGTGCCCTAAGTTTGTCTAAGCTTATATAAGATATAAAACTAGGGTTTGAACATAAGGAATAAGGAAAGAGAATAACTGATCTATCATTCGTTGAAAGGATGAAGAAGAAGAAGAAGAAAAAGAAGATTGCATGAAGACAAGAGCTTTCATTGAGAGAAGTTGAATAGAAGGAAAGTGAAGGTACATTGTTGGTGAGAAGATTGTATTATCTTCTATTGTATTTCCTTTGTATTATTTAGTCTCATGTAATGGATTCCATATTATGTAAAGCACTTAGTGTTTCTTCTTGTTAGATCCACAAGTTGTTGTGAGATCTTGTTATTGCTCATTATTGTAGATCCACATATTGTGAGATATTGTATTACATATCCATGAAATCATGATGTATTGTTGATCCATAGGAATATAGTATTGTAGAGGAATTTGTCTTCATGTTTGCACAAGTTTATACAATGATGATGGAGAGAATTATTTCTTAGTGCACAGTTACAGTTGCACATTGGTAGAACCTTCTAGAGGTATTGTTTGAAGATT
The DNA here is from genome assembly GCA_019776745.2 of Taxus chinensis. NCBI lineage: Eukaryota > Viridiplantae > Streptophyta > Pinopsida > Cupressales > Taxaceae > Taxus > Taxus chinensis. The sequence goes on from CM034152.1 coordinate 52,164,365, forward strand.
CACAGTATAGTGAGAACTTGGTTACATGGTAGAAGATATAGGGTAGCTTTAGGTATGTGAGATTTGGTGGTGTTTCAGAGGCACGATTTTAGTGTACTTAGGTAGATCTGGTTAGAGATCTGGAGGAGATATAGGTGGTGGTATGGAGGCACAGTTTAGTGTACTTAGAAAGATCTGGTTGGAGATTAAGAAGGTGTTGGTACCCAAATCTGTTCTCCCTTGCATTCTAAGTAGCATCAAATATATGTCATGAAGCTTGAAGACAGATGGATCATGGTGTGTGTCATTTTGTAGCCGGGGATATGATCTAACTGGCCCTCAGATTTGTGGAGATATGGATAGCACTCAAATAGGACTTGATCTTGTCCTAACTGTTTTAGGTTGTGCCTTGCAACCAAGGTAAGAGAACCTATTTTGTAACCCTCAAATGGTGAAGGAGATGAAGATATCCCTCAATTTGTGCAAATAGTATGAAAAGGGCCTTGGGAAAAATATGATCAACACTCCAAATCTGACTTTCACAAGTTTTCACTTCCAGATTATGGAGATACTTTCAATGCAAGACAAGGGTTACTGAAGACATTTTGAAATCCTGATCTGTTCTGCATACTTTAGCAAATGAATTTATATCTTTTGTGGGTATATAGGTCAAAACAAGGGTAAAACAGAGTAGGATTATTTGTTTTGAATGATTTTGGGTGGGATTTTACATAAGAAAAACCAAGGTCCGCCAGACTCTTTGAGGATTTCAGAAAAATATGGAGAAACTTAACAACAGAAAGTATCAACATGGTTAATCATCCCTTCAACTAGGATATGTGCATCGAATGGTGGCTTAGTTCTACACTTTTCCACACAATATTTGATCATCTATCAAAAAATCTTAAGTTAGAATGAACCAATGAAGCATTTATCAATCACTATTTAATCATGACCTAAGGTGCATCCAAAGGTTTACAAACAATCTCTGAATTCAAGGAAGGTAAAGTGCTTCTAAATTTGTTTATCTCTTTATCAGATGAAAGCTCTTCTGAATGTGAGATTACAAATGCCACTAAACTATCACAAGAAATGAGACCATGTATGATCAAGAGAGATTTTAAACATAAGACTGCAACAGGAAACAAGAAACATAAATTTGAAATGCATTCTGAAATGTAAGCATTCACAGAATTTTCCTAAAGACAACACAGAATAACTAAAAAATGATCAGATTTATCAGCAGGGGAATGTTTTGAAAACAATCTCAGAGCTTTTTAATGTCTATACATATGCAACCAACTTAACATGATTTGAAATCTGATATAGAGAGAGTTATATGAGTTTCTCAGGTGGTTACTCAGAGAATGGGCTTCTTCCCAAATTTTCCCATGAAATTTTTAGTTTTCTAGGATTTTTTTTAAACTCTTCCAACCCTTTGCATGAAAAATTCATGCAATATATAGCATTTAATCTCCTTCAAGCATTCTTTCCCAAGAAAATAATATGCCAAAGGATTAAATTTGTTACAAAAATTACTCATGATTCGCAGATAGGGACGTTTAACAGAACACATCCAAAAATTTGCTAGTTATCTCAAAAAGAGATGAATCATTGCAAAATTTACATCATTATCCATTATGGAGGCACGTTTTCATCTTCAAAGCATGCATATGCCCTTCCTTTCATGATTTCATCCTTATCCCTCCAAAATTTGACTCTGCAACTTTTGGATCTGATATTTCACATTTTTGGACGGGTTAGGGGAAAAATTTATTTCAAAAACATCTTTGGTCTTCAAATTGATTCTCAAAACCGATTGAATTGGTCCTTGTAGGCACAAACAACATGAATTTTTCAAAAAATTGATGAAAATTGATGCAAAAAATGCATATCCAAACTTCCTGGAGCTCAAATGGTGGCCAAACTAAAAAATGCACAGTTACCGTTGATCTTCCTTTATCCTTTAATCTGAGCCCTCCATGTGTCACAATGTGATTGGAAATGGGATTGGGATCACTATTTGACATATTAACACTTTTGGAAAAATATAAAAAATTTGACATTTTTCTCCGCCCCTACGCCCTTTGAAAATAAGCTTGACACGTGTCCCAAATTGGGCCCCATTAGAATTGCGGACCGATTCTACACATTTCCACCATTTTTGGAAAAAGGAAAATTTTCCAAAATATCCCCGCATCTCCACCCTTCTACCCTTTGCTTCTGATATGGGTCCTAGCGGACCTGCACTTCAAAATTTCATTTTATACCTATTTTACCAAAAAGGCAAAATTTCCATATTTTCCCGACGAGCCCGCAGTTGCGCCCCTGACCTTGGCACATGTTCATCTATGATTCATTGTGGGGTTTCAACTCATTCCTGCATTTTCATATCTTTTGCCAAAAAAGTCAAAAATATCTAAGTCTTTCGCCAATCCGCATCCCCCTCCTTTGATGCAAACGTGACACGTGTCCACCTGTGATTTGCTACAGAGTTCCGAATTGTTTTGTGACTTTAATATTTTAACCAAATAAAGTCAAAAAACTTCAAAAGAACCTGACCACCTGAAATTCCATCCTTGGCTCTGAAGCCGCCACGTGTTCAATTCTGATTTGTTGCGAGCCCTAGGCATTTTCTTTGCACTTTTACTCTTTTTCCAAAATGACTTAAGGCACAAAAAGACCTGGTGCTTCTCATCCAATTAAAAGAGGACACGTCAGCAACATTAGAATCAATCAGAGTAAAGCGGAGCCATGGGAAATTTTTTTCCCTTTTTGCAAAAAAGCAAAAAGTGATAAGTTAAAACAAATTTTCATCATCCCTCGGCCAATTAGAACAAGCCACATTGTTGATGACTGCTGAAGAAGAAATTGATGGGAAAATGACGCCCTGTCGACACTAGAATTTTCCTCCGTAATTTCTATTTCATTAATGTATGTATTAGGAATAGGATGTTGTTAAGTATAATTAGTAGTAACATCCGATAGAAGATAACAGCACTGCCGATACGACGCCGCCAATAATGTATAGTATGGTAACAGTCAAAGTATAATAGGAATGTTGTGGTAAAAAGTAAATATTTTTTGTAAGTGGTTCGGTAATGTTAAAATGTCAAAGTTAGGGTAAGTAGAGAAGTAGGGTCTACATGATTAGAGATTAGAAATATTATATTGGTAATAAGGACAAGGAGTGAGGTCATAAATATTTTGTGTATTTTATTTGTAAAAATTCTAAAAATGTGGAATCCATGTGAAATGATAAGGTTTATCTTATCTTAAAAGATAAGCTTACATGTAAAGATAAGAGTTAAGGTATGGAATATGATTCGTTAGAGTAGATTTCTTATCCTATCTTAGAGATAAGGTGGATAAGCCTGAAATTTCTATAAACAGAGAGGTCACCCCTTCATTTAGCATAGAAGGACGTAGTGAGAAATATTGTATGAGTAAGTGTGTAAAGGAATCCATCATTTAGAAGGTGTGTTAAAGAAGCCATTAAGAGGTGTAATTGTGAAGTTTCTCCCATAGTTATTGTTGGAAGGCAAGTGAATTTAGTAACACTTGAAGTACCTCATGGGTGAGATTGTAACAATTTCATGTTGATATTATAATTTAGACTTATATTTCAGATTTGTCATCATTCCTTCGTATCATAGTATATGGTATTCTTGTGTTATGTTTGTTGTTGTGTTTCCAGATTACATCCACTAAACTAAAAGCTATGCATTAGTAAATAATCATAGCACAAGGAGTTCTTGGTGGAGAATTATCATAGTGATGGATTGGTGATGACAACCCGTCTGACCGTCAAAACACAGGAAATACCAGGGATACCGTAGAATTCAATTTTTTCGCTAAGGACGACAAATTTCTCAAAATTGAACCAACTGGAACATGTTTTTAAAGAATTTTTTATCATGGAATTGGATTTTCAATGGCATACAAGTGCAAATCAATCAATTTTAAACTTCCACAATCAGGTTAAAAGGAAAAATAGTAGAGCCCATAGATTTTGGAAAAATTAGGCCACAAAATAGGGCACACATGTAAATTTCTTTCAAATTTGGGCAATATAACAATTTTGTGAGAATTTCAAGGCATTTGACTGGAGGGAAAAGTTGCAGACCACCAATTTGAGTGAAAAATGTTTTAGAGCATGCAGAAAAAAGGAAAAATTTAGGGAAAAACGGTGCAAGCTCAAAAATGGCACCAATAGAAGGAAGAGATACTCTTGTAGAGATACATGTACTATTGTGCATAAGAGTTGGTTTGTAATCTCTTGTTATATTATATATATGAGATCTCTATCTTTGTTGGACGTAGCCCACATTGGGTGAACCATGGTACATGTTGTGTTATGTGTGTGTAATTTTGTTTTGATTTGGATTATTCTTGTTTATACTTTCAATGTTGTAGATTTTGTGGAGATTGTTAGATCTGTATTTTCATGTTTTGGATTTTATATTCTATAGTTGCAAATGTTTCCATATATACCCATCCCCAACACATGTGCCAATTTCTTGCAAAGCTTGAACATCACAATCTTGTCATTGAGATACTGAGGTAGTCTAAGCGGGGAAAGATCATAATATGAAAGTCATATGTATGATAAGGTGGAGAATTGTGTGAAGTATGACCCGTACTTCTTGATCAAAGAATATTCATATGGTGACATCCTCGAGTGAAGGTTTCCTTCTAGTTTCCTGATGAAAAACATGGTGAAGGCATCATTTAACCTCGTGAAGTGCCGATTACTCTCCTTCAAAACAAACTAAGGATATCTCTCGAATGATGGGGCATTTGGAGATATGTTATGAGAAATTTCCAACCCTTTGAAAGGTATCAAGTTCATAAGAGTGTACACCATATATGAAGTCATCATGAATTTCTTCGAGACTGGTACCTAAAGCAACTGGTGGTGCAAGTTATCACTGATGATCTATCCCCAGTAAATCTTCTACGTGTCTTCCATAATTATGAATATGAATAGAGTCATCCAATATTGAAATTCCTTCGAGGTTTCTTTTCCCATCACCTGAATGAGGAGGATGATTGCGTCTAAATATCCTTTGTGAAATTCACATCTCAGGAAGGATTTTGGCACCCGTGATGGTTTTCTTACTTATTTTAACCATGAAACAAGAGCAAGGCCCTGGAGGTATGAATATATTTTTGTCCACTCTCTTACTACAACCTATTTTGAAAGGATGGCCATAATGCTCCAAATTAGGATCTAAATTGAATGGGAAATGGCCTTGGGAGCAAGTACTTCTAGGGCTAAGCCATCATTTGCTCGAATTTTTTTAGTTTCAGGTTCATAGTGCTGGGAACTTGCCAAGACTAATTTAACACTTTTCTCTAAGACTGGATGTCCACCTACCATATAAAATCCGCTCATGAAAACCTTGTATTCCATTGGATCTCCCTGTCCTCCAAAAATTTGGTATTTTATATCTTAGAGGTCCATGTGGGTGATATTATAGTCCCCCATAGATGAGAACTCGCAAGAGAGAGATGCGACTAGTTCAAGGAATGCAAAATTGAACTTCATGATTGAGATTAGAACTTCTTTGTTTCTGAAAATGGGGATTTACTATTTTTAGTAATTTGAATTGTTCACATTTTTGTCCCTGAGACACCTTCGAATAATTTTCTCGTTCCTCAGAATGCTCACTGCAAACTCTGCCTTTGCAAAAACTTCCCTTTTTGAAGACTTACTATTTATAGTAAGCTCTTGTGTAGAGACTTATTGCGTTTGGAAATTGGTCCTCATGACCTTGTATTTTTATGAAATTTATGTTTTTGATATGTTTTTTTCTCCTTTGTCCCAAGTATGAATTTTCATCTCAACCCGATCTCTAGAACAAGATAAAATAAATTTTTAAAATTTACAAGCATGAAAAAAATATAGGCTATGCATGTAAATTCTTCCAACTGGGTCTTCAAATTTCTTAGAAATTTGGATGAATGAAAAAAATCCTGCGTCAATCTGTGTACTAGTTTTACAGATATGAGTATTTTCACCTTAGAAGTTACGAAGTCATTTTGGTGAAAAATACTCGAAGCCTTTAAAATTTTTGGGTTTTTATTGAAATATATTTGCCAAAATCAAGGAATCATGTGGGAATGGATGTAAATGGAAAATGGTGAAGGAGAAATTTTGGAAATGTTTTGCTAGAGTTCTGGGTGAAAATGGAACAATGTGGGTAGAGTGGCAAAAATGGTTAATGTTTTATATATATAGGTTTTAGGGGAAGAGAGGAAGGGGGTCACATTTTTTTGTCCCCATGGGACAAGAGGTACATCAAAAGTGTGCCTTAGCTCTAGCGTGACACATGGCACACAAGATTTTGGGAAAGGGGTTGGGTTTGAGCACCCAGGGGCTAGTTCATGGTCATGTGAGTTTCTTGATGGAAGCATGGAAAGGGGGAACATTCCCCCCTTTCCCCTTGGAATTGGACATGGGGACACTAAAATTGTACCTTATTCTGGTGGTGCCACTTGGCATGCATGTGGAGTGAGGAGAGGGGGATCAAAAACTAGCCAAAATTGCTTGATGGAGGTCTCCGGGGTTATATGGTGGAACCAAAAGGCATAAGGTGGGGGGAGAATTTTTATTCCCCCCATGTCCCCTTAGAATGGGAAAGAGGGACACAAAAATTTTTCCTCATCCTGGTGAGGACAAGTGTGAAAGTTGGACTAGGGGCTAGAAATTTGGTGGAAAGTGCTTATCAGAGCTCCCTAGGGTCATGTTAATAGTATATGAGGCTTAAGGTGGGGAGGAAAATTTTTCTTCTCCCTTGTCCCCTTGGAGAGGGACATAGGAACACCAAAAGTGTGCCTCTGCCTCATGCTGCCACATGGCACTGAAACATTTGGCTAAGGGTGAAGCTTGTACCTTGGAGAAACACTTGAAAATGGCATTCTTGGAGCTCTCGAATGGATGTTTAGGAACTTATTTATATTATTTTTTATAGAAAATATCATTTGGAGAAGGATGGGATGGGTCTAAATGTTTGATTCAGCGTTAAACCTTCTCAAAAATGTATTTATTGATCACGACCACTAGTTGTGCCTGTGAAGAATGTGTTGTGGAAAATAGTGCATGGGTGTTGTGAAAAATATGAGATTACTGCCATGTATAGATTTGAATTAAATTTCCATTGATATTTTTTTTCACCTCCAACTCATTCCTAGTTTCCTATAGTTGTCTCTCAAATCTTAGGTGCCTTTTCACAATGTGATCTCCTTTGGCCTCAAAAACCCGCTTTTGCTAAAATGGCTCCTAAAGCTCTGAATATTTCCAAAATCTTTCTAAATAAGTTGCACAACCATACTAGTTAATGAATACACTTCCCTGGTAAATTTGAGATTTTAAATCATCTCCAGAGAATATGTACCCTCTTGAGAAAGGTTAAAAAAAGCCATTCCCAAGCCTGCTGAAATATCCACCTTGAAAGGCATTATCTTGAAAAAATCCTTTGAAATTTTGTTCTTCTTTACCAAAAATGGGTGAGGGTGAGACCACAAACATGAAAATTACATATATGGGGGATAAGCCCAACACAGGTGATGTGATAACATGGAGAGATGTTTGGGAAGGGTTGTAATGAAATTATTTAACACTAGGGTAAAGTTGTCCTATTTTCATGTGAATTTTTCTCTTGCAAAAACACATGAAAACATTCCTGTAATACGTCTAGAACATATAGGAAAAGATTGGGAAATTTTGGGAAGTCCTCTTACCATATACTTAGAATTGAGCTGATATTAAAATCCATAAAAATGTGCCCCTATCCATAATGATAAAGCGTAGTTTAATTTGCTATAGAGACAGATAGAGAAACTGTAGAGGATGAAAATGCATCTAATGTAAATAAACGACCCTTCAAAAAATATCTAGTAATGTTGGTTGGATGTTTTTCCACTGAGTATGCCCAATAGAAGTGAACAAAAACCATCAACAATTATGGAAATTAACCTTTAGACAGGGTGAAGTTTCCTTTGCTTTGTGAGAGGGGCATTCCCTTGTATGATATGATATTTATATTTTTGGTGACTTTAACCGGAAAGCACAAAAAGGGCGGAAAATTTTGGAAAGGAAAAATACAAAGAGGAAGGAGGAATGATAAGTTAAAGAACATAACCCTGTAGGTGTTAAGCAAGACAAAAAAAATTGAGACACAAAGTTTAGTAAATATATCTACCAAGGAAAGACCAATCCTTCTTGGTCATACAATATTTCCTTACAGGGATTGACGAATGAGAAAGGGAAGTGAAAATTACAAATAGAGAACTAAAAAAAGGGGAAATTCTCTATCTAGCGGAAAGACATACAATGAACGTGAAATATGAGAAGCACGAAGTCTTCATCTCCTTCAAAATATGCTGATATGACACAAAGTCCATGTACCCTGATATCCAGCACAAAGTATAATCACGTGAGCATCAATCATAGTATGAAGGAAAAAAAATATTAATACTTTAATCAAAAGTAGATTGACATATTTTCCAATTGAAAACTATTAACACAAAAATAAAGAAAGCATTGTATTCATGAGGGGAAATCTATGTACACAAAGTTACAACGGTCTAATCCAATAGAGGAAGATAAAATATTTTACCCCAGTAGAAATTTTAACGAGGATGAGAGGAACCCATTTTCAGTTACAATATAACCTTATATAGGCATCAAGTTCCCTAAAAGTAGTTATAGAACCACTTTTAACTCAACTTAATCCTAACCTACCCCCAATCCTCAAGTTGACTAAATTCGAGTTTTTACAAATGATGGTATTTAAGTAAATGCTTTTAACATTCTTGAACAAAATTGCTATTTCTGAACTGAAGTCGAGGGTAACCTATATTGTGCACGTTCAGAACATAATTACAAATCATAGAGTCCCTACTTTAGGAATGCAGTCCCAAATTAGATTATATCTACCATTTGGCATTATTGGTATATCCTTCAACTCCTATTTTGGATGGAACTCAATTCTTAGAAAGCCTATACCCATTTCCTCTTCCACAACGTTTACCTAGTAAAGACATGAATTTAACTCAACACATGTTTGATGTAAGGTTTATAATAGAGCACCAATAATCTCCAATTGGCCTTGTGACTCTAACAATATAATTTATTTATCCTGTTTGATACCAATGATAAAATCTCCTTCCGTAACCTTATCCCAACCAAGACGTTATGCCAAACCCTTGAGTAACTCTGAAATTTGTTCATAATTCATGGGTTACAACATCTTCCACTGAAAACCAAAATTTTCATGTTCAATACTAATCCTCCATTTATCCTTAGGCTTGCATCCTAATGCTAGATAGGAAACAATATCTTGTTTTGTTAGTGGTTTATTTATAACTGCAACATCCTCTGTCGGAGCACTTGTAATAACAACTAATATATTTACTATTTTTTCATGCACATAATTATCATCTAAACAATTTTTCTGTTTCACTGCACCATACATAAGCTATTCCTGAACCTTCTCAATATCATACCAAATAATCATGCTCAATGTATTTCCTATCTATGCATGCAAATTTGTTTTGCTCTGATGAATCAAAAATTAATGCCACAATCAGACGGGAGCTTGAGTTTCTTTCATAAAAGGGAGACAATATTCTCTCTGGCCTATGGGAAATCCTCTCTTATGTGCATAACCTTTGGCTAGATTTCATGTTTAAACACTCATGCCTGTTACCCTAAAATTTTAGTAACGATACAGGCTATTAAACCTTCACAAAATGTGCTTCCTCGAAATGGCTTGAGTGTCGGATTTTCGGAGCTCACGAGGAACTTGAGAACAATTCACGTGTTCCATGCATCATCTGGTTCCCCACATGACTAAGGTTTCTACACCATTTTTTCTTATCGGATAAATCAATGAATGCGAGAACTAGTGGAATAAGAGGAACAAGTTTCTCTAAGCCTTGGGTTCTCCACACACCTCTTTTGTCTACATCCTTCTTGCCTTTCAGTCAAAACGGATAATTGAAGAACAAATGGAACACATGAACACCTCCCAATGTTCCATGTTTTTCCAAATTCACCAATTTTCATTAATGATATGTTTTCCCATTGTTCTTTTTTAATACCTTTATTAAAAATAAATCCTTATCTCATTAAATATACCACTTGGCAAGGGAGGATAAAATAATCAAAATGAGACCATTTGAATGAATAAAGAAGTGGAAAATATAGGGCTGTGAAGAACAAATATTTTGTGGATAATAACGAAGTTCAAAGAACTGGGGCTAGGACGGAATATGTCCTAGAGATCCAATATTTTTTGCAATATACACGGTTCAAGGAAGACAAGTTCAATGTGGCAAGCAATGTAAACGAGGAAAAATTCAATGTGGGGAACCAAGACTTGTGGAAAACAAAGGCTTGATAGGAACTCATCCACTATGACTCAAAAAATCCGCTAGACACTGTTGGAGAAAGCATTGCGGGTTTATCAGGGAATCAGGGAACATGAGGAATGGAGGAATTGTTCCTCCTATTCCTTCAGGACCTCCAAAATCCACATAAATCCCAAAATGAGCTAGAATTAACTTAACTACTCAACTTTTCCCACCCATTAGACTTCACAGAGGTAAATACATCCATATAAATGGTCACTTGGATTTTTTTCTTCTGAAAATTACACCATTTTGGGCAGGTGACAATAACTGCCTTTGGCTGGGGACATGACTCAGATTAATAATAGAAAAAACAAGTCATTGCTTTGGACTCCATAATATTCGGGTTTGAAATAGACCAGTGCCTTATCCATTGGGAAACATGTCAGCATCAACTTGTGGGGAAATTATTACTCACTCAACTGTACTTATCGGACATGCACACAGACACACACAATGAAACAGGAAGGGAAGAAAACCAAAAGTGGGAAATTATGTACAAAGAAAAAAGAGGATATTTACAAGGGGAAAGGAAGAGACTATATAAAATTTACACAAACCCAAAAAACAAGCATGGAAAAGTAGGCACCTTTGTGAAACAACATACTGAAGGTACATGGTATCCATAAACTAAGAATAATCAACTAGGTATACCAAGTTTTTAAAGAGCATTATGCAGTTTTAAAAGAAAAATGGAAACCAAAATGCCCTCCACATAATGACACTCCATAATGAAATTTCCTAGTTCTGGTGAATATCTGAACATTTGCTGAAGACTTATACTTTTATGACAATGAGAAAGTGGAGGAATAGTATAATGTAAAGGCTTGTATGACCCTTGAATGCATCTATGTTGACCTCTGCAAACTAATGAACTATGAAAAATGGATTTACGATAAATACTGACCCTTACATCATCAACTTCCTTTTTCAACAAAGTGCTGATAACATATGTGTGAGGATTGGAACTATCATCATGACACAACTCATGAGAAACATGCACTTCCATAGGATTTTCCTTATAATCAAGAGGGGGGAATCTATTGGTTACTTCTATGAGTGATCCGATAGAGGATGTTGAAGTTACAACTGAACCACTAACAAAACAAGATTTTGTTTCCTATATAACATTAAGATGTAAGTCTAAGGATAAATAGAGGATTTGTACTGAACACGAAAATTTTGGTTTTGAGCGGAAGATGTTATAACACATGAATTATGAACAAATTTCAGAGTTACTCCAGGGTTTGGTAGAACGTCTTGGTTGGGATAAGGTTATGGAAGGATATTTTATCATTGGTCTCAAACAAGATAAAAAAGTATATTGATAGAGCCAAGAGGCTAATTTGAGCTTAGTGGTGCTCTATTAGAAACCTCACATCAAACATGTGTTGAGGCCACTTCTCATCTTTACCAGGTAAAAGATGTGGTAGAGGAAATGGGTATAGGATTTCTAGGAATTGGGTTCTAGCCAAAATGGGAGTTGAAGGATATACAAATCATGCCAAAGGGTAGATACAACATAACGCGAGATTGCATTCCTAAAGTAGGGACTCTAGGACATGGCATGATGTTCCAAATGTGCACAGTTTAGGTTAACCTCGACTTCAATTCAGAAATAGACATGATATTTATTGGTTAGAAAAATTTCTTCAATACCCGGTGAACTACTTACACTTAATTATTGGGAAAATCATCTCACCACAATCTTTCCAGAGGTGAGGCTTAAAATATACTTGGAGATGAGAGGTGCAGATGGAGGTCCGTGGAGAATATTTTGTGCCTTTATAACATTATGGGTAGGATTTTTGTATGATGATACCTAACTTTAGATGATATTGGACCTCACAAGGGATTGGAAAAAAGAGGAAAAGTGAATGCACTGGTAATAAGGTCAAAGATTTTAAAAAATAAAAATGTATCAAGAATAGACTACCATGATGTAAAGAGCGGGGAGACATGGTGGAACCTGATGAGGAGAACTGTACTGGTATTATAGAGTCAAACAAAGAAGATTGTTTCAGGAAAATAATAGTAGTGTTCACATTATTAATATTGTAAGGTGAATAATTATGTAAATAACTATTTATTGTTAGTAATTACTAAGGTAATTAGTTAATTTGATAATTAGTAATTAGATATTATATTGTTATATAGTTATAACAATATAATATGTTGTTAATTTGTTACACCCATAAATTGATTAAACGGGTTATTTGTTAATTTTACTTCTTATTTAATAGGAAGTAGTTTAAGCTATTATATTACCTATATAATAGATAATGTATTTCATATTGAGATTTATAAGAAGCTTATTATTCTTGTTATGTTTAATATTTGTTCACCAATATTTGGTATCAGAGCATACTTGATTAGTGCATATGTGGATGTTATATCTCTCCTTGACCTTTCCTTTTGGTGTCGACCTATATTTTTTTTAAAGACTGCAGATTTGTTTTTGCCCTATGATGGAATAATCAACTCCAGGTTGAAGGAAAGTTACTGTTACCCATCACCATAGACATAGCTTCACTAATGTTTGATGACATTGTGAAGTAATATATATGTAGCTGAATACAGAAGGAATATATTTGTGTCTTGGTTGGTTATGGTCGCAGTACTTGAATCCCCATATCCGCAAGTCTGATTTAAAAAACAAATTGTGATAAGAAATGTTCATAATTTTATATTTATGATCCGGGCCTCCGTGAATTTTAATGGGTTGGAATTTTGTATATATTTTAAATATTTTCAAAATTACAGCCAAACCCATATTGTATTTTGAGAGAAACACTGCCATCAACATTGTTGTCTAAAGCCTCCACAAAACCACCATTCGAGTTATTGCTTTGCTGGAGATAAAGTGTTCAAAACCATTTTTTGTAATTCATGGTATTATGTCTATTCATGGTTTTATTTTTAGTATTAATTTTTATTTAAGTATATAAAGTCATGTAAATTTATGAGTCAATATGGTCTTTGTTTATTTTAAAGACAATTCTCATATGTCAAACGTAAAAATTTGTTGTGTGTTAATAAGTAAATATTTTCTATTGTCATTTTTATTGTTTTATTAACTTTAAAAGTATAGTATCATTAAATTTGAGGTCGTCAATTTGTGTTAGTATGTCATAGACTCTAATTTTTGAGTCATTTCATAAAGTTATCATGTTGTTATGTTTCATTTGAACTGTGCCTAGGTGAATAATAGGTTGTATAATTTATACTACAATGGAAATACCATTGGAAAAATTCAATGGTATCAATTTTCACACATGGAAAGTCAAGATCCAGATGCAGTTGATGAATAAAAATCTTTGGAGGATAGTTGATGGAAAAAAACTAGCACCTATACAAATCCGAGCAGACTGCTAGAACGGAAAAGTAAAGATGACAAATCCAAAGCCATTATTGGCGTTTCTCTTTTAGATTCTGAGCTACAGTATGTTGATCTAGAGAAGATATCCAAGGTAACGTGGGAAACTTTGAATAAAATATTTGGTGCAAAAGATTAAAATGCAAATTTTTATTTAAAATTTAAATTATTTAGATTTAAAATTATTGATGGGGAAACCATGTCTAGCCACATCAATGAGTTGAGATCCTTGCTTGCAGAAACAAAAAATCTAGTAGAAGATGAAGATGAAAAATCTATATTATTGAATAATTTCCCTTTCAAATATAATAAAGTTGTATTTACACTTGGTCAGATGCCTTGAAAATCACTGGAAGACATGATTTCAACTCTTTTAACTGAAGAAAAAAGGACTAGAGAAGATGTAGAAGAGGAAACAACAATGTATGTGAAAAAGAAATACAAAAAGTTCTCTAAAAAGGAGGGATTTGAATAATTTTATTACAAGAAAAAGGGATATACATCTAAATTTTTCACAGTTTGAGCCAAAGATCCTCAGTGGATAATTGAAGCCAAATGAATCAAATATAGTTGTAGAATAAGATTCAAAATCAAAACTTGAATGAATGATTGTCGAAACTGATTATAATTATGAAGATTTTTTGTATTGAGTTCAGATAACCTAAGGATGGAGGAAAATGGAGGTTGGAGGTCAATCAACGACCTCTCCTTAATCGCCAACGATGGGGCCACACAATGATTTTGTGATATTTTTTTCAGTTGTGTGTGTGTTTTAGTATGCTTATGTTTTCACTATTCCTATTGTGTTGTGTGTTGAATAAATCTCTTTTTAGAATTTTGGGCAAGATTCATATTTTCAAAAAACTCACTTTTGGGGAGAAGGAGAAGATTTTGAGGTAGAATCAAGGGATAGTTATCCAAGTAGTGCCAAGCTTGTGGATCTTGGAGATTCAGAATTTGGGTGCCCAAAGAGGAAGGGAAAGTTCCAAAGGAACCCAAAGAGGAAGGGAGCATTCGTGCATAATTTGGCTCGAAACTACACTTTTACAAGGGTAAAGAGATAATCTATGGAGTTTGTACCTGGTCTAAAAAGTGCTTTCAAGAGGTGTTCAACTTCATAAAAATATGGTGTTACCCCATGTTCACATTAAGGGGGTGAAGTCAGAGATTAATAATGTTCACACTAATGAGATGAATGTTAGGAAAACAATAGTAGTGTTCAAACTATTAATAGTGTATTGTGAATAATTATATAAATAAATTTTCACACTTAGTAATTACTAAGGTAATTAGTTAATTTAATAATTAGTAATTATATATTATATTGTTATATAGTTATAACTATATAATATGTTGTTAATTTGTTACACTCATAAATTGATTAAAGAGGTTATTTGTTAATTGTATTTCCTATTTAATAGGAATTAGTTTAAGTTGTTATATTTCCTATATAAAAGATAATGTATTTCATATTGAGATATATAAGAATATCACTATTCTTGTTGTTTTTAATCTCTGTTAACTAATAAATTGTACTGATATGGTGGAAGTGGATAGTGAGTATTGGTCTGATTCATTGTTTAGAAATTCTAGCAGTGATTCTAGTGAGGAAGATGAGTATAATGAGGAACACAAGGATCATAGAAAATCAGTGATATGTTTTGTAATGTTTGAACCTGGCAAGTACCTTTTTGGTGGATCTACAGATAAAACTATGCAAATTAGGAATGCAATAAAATGGTTATCGAAGTGTATGATGGTTGTGAATATACATGATCCAAGTTGTAGAGTGGATAACTATGACCAAATACCTTTTGCTACCATTAAGAGTTCTGGAGTTAATGTACATCATAGGGAGAAAGTTCTCAAAGAAAATGTGGAAAGGGTTTTAATTTGGAACTATAGTGGTATTTAGGATTGGATATATGATCATGAAGACTAAGATCAAAAGAAATTTAATTAATTGGTTCACAAAATTAATTAAATAGCAATTTTGTGTAAGAATGTTAAAATTATTTAATTAAATACCATTATTTGTAAACACTCGAGTTGAGTCAACTTGAGGATTAGGGCTAGGTTATTATTAAGTTTAGTTAAAAGTATTTCTAGAACTACTTTTAGGGAACTTAATGCCTATATAAGGCTATATTGTAATTGAAAATGGGTTCCTCTCATTCTCATTAAAAGTTCTACTGGGGAAAACTATTTTATCTGCCTCTAATAGATTAGACTATTGTAAATTTGTGTACACAAATTCTCCCTCATGAATACAATAATTTATTTCTTTTTTTGTTAATAGTTTTTAATTGCAAAATATGTTAATATGTTTGTGATTAAAGTATTAATATTGTTGTTTATTTATACTATGATTGATGCTAGGGTGATAAGACTTTGTGCTGGATATCAAGGTACATGGACTTTGTGCCATATCAGCATTCTAAAGGAGATGAATACTTTGTGCTTCTCATATTTCACACCCATTGTATGTCTTTCCGCCAGATAGAGAAGTTACCCTTTATGTAGTTCTCTGTTTGTAATTTTGCCTTCCCTTTCTCATCCTTCAAATCTTGTAAGGAAATATTGTATGACTAATAAGGACTAGTGTGTCCTTGATAGATAGATTTTCCAAAATTTGTGTCTCAAGTTTATCTGACTTGCCTAACACCTACATGGTTGTATTGTTTCCCTTCTCATTCCTACTTCCTCTCTTTATATTTCCTTTCCCGAATTTTCCTCCCTTTTTGTTCTTTCTGGTTAAAATCACAAAAAATATAAAAATCATATCATATGAGCGAACTACCCCTCTACCAAAGAAGAGGAAACTTCACCCTGTCTAAAGGTGAATTTCCCTAACTGTTGCTAGTTTTTTTGCATTTCCACTAGGCTTACTCAGTGACAAAAAATCCAACCAACAAGCAATCATTGTACCTTCTTATGAGATCACATAAGATTTGATGCCTTTCTAGAGAAATAACTCTACCTTGAGCTTATTATTTAAGAGATGATTCACATACATGATATTTGTTGTCAAGTCAGGAACATGAAGCACCTTTTTGAGGGTAAAAATTCTCATTCAAAGAAGAATGGTGAAATTTCCAATTTCTTGTGCAACATACACTTTATTGTCTACAATCCAAACCCGATATCCAGTGGGGTTGATCAGTCAGTGAATCAAAAAACTTCCTATTACCCGTCATATACTTGTTATTGCTAGATTCATTCAACCAAATGTTATGTAATGGATGTGATGTTTGAGAGATAAGAAATTTTTTTTTATGTTCGATGCAATTGGATGATTCTTGTACTTCCTCATTAGATGTGTCATCTTGTTGTGCTACAACATTTCCTTTCTACTTCATGTGATGAGGAAGTCAAATTAATTGTTGAGAATTACTACGATCAAATGAGATCTCTTTGCTAGAATTTACTTAAGTCAGTAAATTATACCAACAACTAGCAATGTCATGCATATTTGTAGTGTAAATGTGACACCATAGATTTGATTTTGAGGCTTATGATACTATTGTTTCTTCTTTCTAGACTTCTAACCATGTTGTTGTCTCGAGATCGATATTGTGTGTTCAAACCCCTCTTACACTGACTGGATGGATTCTTCCTAATGGAGAAAATTCACCAGTTACTCAAATGACACCACTTGTTTAGTTATGTTAATTGTCATGACAAACATGAAAAAATGGAAAAGAAGAGATCTCAGAGTGATCAATACTAGTATTTTTTCCTCCACCTTCTCACTGAGAGAAAAACGTTATACTCGTAGTTCTTCCACCTAATGTAATAAATGCTCTACTTTATCACCATCTTTCATATTGATCGTATGAATTTTTGATATGATATGGATGATATTTATTTGGTTCTTCACTTCGTATATGGTCGACAGAGCATCCTAGTCCACCTTTGACGTTGTCGCCTCCCAAACTTATAGTTTAACAACATCAAGGATTTATCATCAGACTTGTCATAATTGGTCTACTCATCTACACTATTTAGACGTGGCACTTTTCTAGTAATGACCCCCATATCTCTTAGAATTGGATAATCATGCACATGTTCGTCTTTTAGGCTGTATAGTTTTATCCTTTGAGTATTTGCACATCTGAAAACAATAATTTGGGGGCTAACATGATACTAAATTCAATATTTTATTATTTTATTCAAAATACATGCCATACAGATGGAGAATATATTGTAAGTGAGCTCAATATGCTCATGTAGTGAGATATGGGCATTTGTGTGGGCTTTTTACCTCATATTCATCATCTACGTCATACCCTTCCTTGATCTCGATGCAAAATTTCTTGGCTTGGTACCATACGTTGAAAAGGAAGTACTTCAATAGTCCTTGGTGCATTGGTTCATCAAATTGTAAATTACCAATTTTTAAAAGAGCATCTTGGAGAGAAAAATAAATCTATATGAAGTCGACATAACTCATTCAAGTTATGGCTAGATCTAATTTAATAAATGTCCAATATTTGGCTTGCGTAATGGTTGTTGTCTTCAAATAACCCAAATAAATAAGCCTCAACCACCTCTTGCAATGCTAAATAGCTTTAGAAGTACATATATTAAAATATTGATACATCTTCCTCCTTTACGCAAAGGTTTCAACATAGGTCTAGATGTGTAATGTCAGCTCACCAAGAAAAGATCATGCTTCACCAAGCCAAAATAGGTTCATTTTACACCTCCCCGCTAACCACACCGAAATAGTTTATATGATTTGAGATCTATTTCTTTACCGTGCTCATTCCAAACTAGAATTCGCCACACGTTTGTACTGATTTTTCTTATTGAAGTTTTCTCAAAAGTTTCAGCGACAACGTTCACACCAAAAAGTTTGCACCAAGACAATTATATGAAAGTTTCTTCCCTGTGCACTAAGAAATTAGTACTCTGATACTAGAATTAGAAAAAGAGTTAATTGGATACTTTATTTCCTTAAGAACAATGAAATTTTTATATCACAGTTTTAAATAAAACTATCAACCAATTATGCAATGTGGTTGAGAAACTACAAACCGTAGGTCAGTTACCAACCATCTAAATTACTAATAATGTAATAAACTTATTTTACGCCAGAAAAATAAATATTCGAGAAAAGAAAATGTTTTTCTACACACTCAAGTATGTTTTCCTTTAAGGATATAATTTAATTTAATACTTATAGAGGGGCAAATGTAGACACTCAAATTTGGAAATTCACTCTTTCACACTGCTAGTTTTGACAATGAACTCTTACTAAGATAAATAAAACTTTCCCATTCACTCTTATTACATTTCAAGGTTCATAATTAACTTATTTATCCTTACATAATGTCATGCCATCAAATCATAAGAAAACTGCATAAAATCCATAGACAAACATCAAACAACAAGTCATAAACTTTAGTTTGCATATTTTCCTTCCCAGGGAAGGGTTGTAAAGTTTTATTAAGATAGTACATCCGGCCTTGACCGACTTGTACGTTCTTGAACTGAAATGTCATATAACTTTACTTTCAAATTTATATCTTTTGTTGGTTCTTCTAATATCTCTAGACCGGCCTTTCATTGATAAATCATCTATTGAAACCTATATAAGTAAGTAAACAATACCATATTTTCTAACCTAGAAATATTATTGAACTGGATTAATAATCTCACTTCCTGCACTTATAAAAGGAACCCAAGGATCTTTGAATATTACAATAGCACATTTAAAATCATTAGGGAAAAAATCTCTGAATGTTTTAAGCTCCTTACTAGATCAAGACACAAATATTTCTCATCTACAAGCACTCAAAGATCCATTTCCCAAGTATTTGAGAAAGATAAAAATTAATTTATGCATGGTAAAAGATGGTTTTCAAATATAGTAACTAGTTGTATTCATTCATATATCACATGCTAGGTGGAGAATGACATGAATTTTGAGGCCTTTTTATAGTAGTGCCATCGTCTATGGTGCATTGGGGTACCTCTAACCCAAATATTCTTTGTTTTCTAGGAATTTTCATCCATGAATAGGGTTTGAAATGATGATCAAATTATTTAGAGAGCTTCACATTATAATAAAAACTAGGGTTTTAAAAACAAAGAAAGTTATATAAAATTTATACTGTCAAGAAGTTACATAGAAAAGATACCCATAGGTTTGAGATCATAGAAGAGGTGCAGGACCATACCATACAACCCTAGAAGATTAGTAGGACCCTTCCATAGTCTATTTTCCAATGATAGTCTACAGAAAAAAAATTGTTTCAGTCCAGATCTCCTTGTTCATGTAGTAAATCTTCCCATAACCTTCCATAGTCATTTGTAATCAACTATGTGAAGTCACTTCTATATATTTTCAATTTCATATCTAATATAGCATATCAATTACTAGTATAGAAACATTATTGTGATTTTCATAATTAAGTTTGAAATTTAATTAATTAGGATATCCACCTGTTACTAACCATTACATCCTCTAGTGTACTAAAAAATTAAAACCTATTAAAATTCATGTTAAATCTAATTAGGCTGTAAACAACCACCTTAATATGTGAAAACATGTGTTTTTTGATTTTTATTGAGGATTTTTTAGGAAAACATAGAGTTAATCCCTATTACCTTGCTGAATTTGGGAGTGCCCATGGACATGGTAGTTTTTCCTGCCATGTAAGCAATCAACTTCCCATTACAATTTCAAACTCTCTTTGAAAAGGAAATATCTTTTTAAAGGTTATTTAGGTCTACCATATTTTTTCTTGGTGGGCCTAACTCAATAGTTAGATTGATTTTTTTAATTGTTAAATTATGTATACACACACACACATAAATCATCCATATGATTTTAAGGAAGTATGGTAAAGGACTTATGTATTCAGTAGGAGCATGCCATTATTACTTGTAGAGTTGAAAACCAACAAACATAGAAACCTACTTGATTCATTTGTTTGTTTAATGAAATAGAGCTATAGTTTTTTATCTATAAGAATATGATTAAATATAACATGACATCTATCTTTTCATATGAGAAATAAAATATTAAGTTTATTATATTTTATAAGAAGCATGACCAAGTCCTCTAGAAGTTACTTTTTTAATTGAAGAACTATTAATAAAAATGCAAACAGAGTATGTGGAAAAAACAAAAATAAGTGTTCGTAAATGTTAGAAAGTTGAGTTGAAACCCTATGTGGATTAGGTGACCATTGATACAAAATACACTGAAAAAATGATTTTTTGGGTTCAATATTGGTTTTCCATAGATTGGAGAGTTACCTCATTCAAGTAGCCTCAATACACCTTAACATCAAATTATGGTTGAATTTCGTAAGAAGAAAAGAGTTGATAATGAAGCCATGGTTTGTTTTATAAAAAGAAGGTTTCTGATTTAATAAACATAAAATTTTATAAAACCTTAATTGTAGAGTCACATAAATGAATAAAACATTAAGGCATAGATTTAACACAAGCAATAAGAAAATGGAAATTGAAACCCTAAGTGCAAGGGAAGGAATATGAGATGTAGCTGATTTATTACTCGATCCTGAGGTATGTTGAGCTAGACAATTGATGAAATAGGAGAACAAAATGTCACAACCAAACCTAAAAAATTGTGAACCTACTAAAACAAGCTTGACCCAGGTGCCCATGATTGTGAAATACCTCAAAAATGATTTTTCCTATGTCACACCAATGTCGCTAACCTTCAATGATTGTCACTTGTACACCACTGTATGATCATAGAGTTTTCCTGTAACCTGCAAAACAAATGATCTCCTACAAAACCTCAAAACACATAAAATCATAAAAAGAAAAAGATACAAATGAGGAGTTGGACTGACCTCGATGGTCACCCAACTGAGTGAGCTTACAACCGAAAGCTACACTACATTTCAAACTCCATGTAGTTCTCATGTGTATGTTAAAGGATTGTGCCCAAGGTGGCTATTGTTCAATATGCACTTGATAGTAAGAAATAGCTAGATATAACAATGTAAGTAGATGTGTGGATGGAAAAATGAACTTCCTATCCTATGCATGTATGTAAAAAATTCAATCCATTGTCTTATTATCACAAAATTACAACACCCTCGAATGGCCTAAATTGTAGATGGGGTATTCAGTGTAACTTGTGTAACATTGGGTCATCTCTCAATGTGTGGGACTTGTGAGCTAGAGATAACCCTCCAGATAAAGATGCTTCTTTCTCCTAAACTACCTACCACAAGTTACTATCAGAGAAGGAAAAACTATCTAATCCTAATATGACCTTCTAAGAGAGTGCATTAAACTAAATCCTACACTAACGGCGACGATACACCGTAAAATGAGAGTATGAGAACAGTCTCTAATGTGTGAAATTGGAAGCAATGTGTAGATTAGAGAGGGTGATGACAGTTCTCCATATTCTAACAAAAACATTCACAACACATTCTCATGCATACAAAATAATAATAGACCTTTGAAAGAGCATATATTAGACACAGACATTTGCAATAATATTAGAGAGGCAAGGAGAATTTAAACAAGCATAGCAAGGGAAGATACATCCACAAACTTGCATCTATATCTTCATTAATATACACAGTCCAAATTATTACAATGGCAAGGCTTGGATCACCATGCAAGGATTCCACTACAAATGTCTGCATCACATTGACTTCACAAAACCAAAATGAAAAAGTTTTTCTATTCAAACTTGTCCCCCATAGAATGAACCCAACGCATCAATTTATAAATTTTTGAGAGGAGAGAGAGAGGGGATGCAATTCCCAAAATTCCCTTTCCCATCAACTGTAAATCATGATAAATAAGTTTGGTTGCGGTTTTGGACCTATGGAAGTAATCTTAAAGTTCCCCATAACTTGCAACAATGAAGAATGATTGTCCATGCTCATTAAATGCCTTTCCAACCACTTTTCAACAACCAAACAGAAATGGGATTGTTTTCCTTTAAAAACACCATAATTTTTTTGTCAATTTCTAAATTTATTGATTACTGTGCACCGGGCTTAGAAGTATGATTCCAATGAGATTGGTTTTGTGAAAATCCGTTGAAAATTGATCAAGTTATGACCCTCTGAGTGTGAGCAACTATTTTGAGTTTGCCAGGGATTTCTAGCATTTTATGGGACTGAACATTTAAAGTTTTGGAGCTGGAGAAATTTATTTTATTTTCACCCACCTACCCTCATTAAAAATATGAAATCCAGTTTTTGTGGTGTAGAGAATGTTGATCCCTTTTAGAAAAGTCCAATTTTGTAAAAATTAGAGCTCCAGATCAAACGTTCTACCTATTTAAAGTTCAGGGGGTGGGTGTTCCACACGGGCTCTCACAATTCACATTACATTAGTTTTTACCCCCCTTTACTTTGATATGTGGGTATTGTGGAATTTTAGAGAACTCTTGGCACTGGGGTACAAGGGCCACTTGGGATGCCAAACTTCACTTTATCCGCGATGCACTCTACCTTCTTAGATGTGCGGCAATTTTGCCTCCTCAGGGAATTCACGTCCCAGCAACACCTGTTCCACTCAGGTCCCTTGTGCCTTAAACTTGCTTCTCACCTGCACAATACTAATTCAACACCTCCTTGATTGTAATTTTTTTTTGGTTTATCGGGGAACTCATGTCCCTACAGTACTCGGACCGCTCGGGCCCCAAACTTCTACCTTTTCTGATTTACATTAGATCTAATCCCATTCCTTTACAAATCAGGAAAATCATCTTTCCAGGGAACTTGTGTCCAATGGAACTTAGACCGTGAACTTCCACCTTTTCCGCAATACATTGTATCTACTCCCATTCCTTTACAAATCGGGTAAATCAACTTTTTGAGGAACTTGTGTCCTAATGAAACTTAGACCGCCATGACCTGATTTACCCGCAAATCATTATTTCCTTAGCATTTCACACCCAAGTGAAGGAAAAGGAACCCTATTTCAATCCGTAGTTGTTCCACCTGTAGCCCCTGGACCTGCAATACATTAAAATAGGTTCTTTTTAAGTTTTTTCAAAATTTTAACAAATTTTCGCTAACTCATATTTTCCTTGAATGGGGAAGTTAGAGAAAAGCAAAGGCGTGCCCCAAAAAATCTAGATTTATTGATTTCACCATTTCTATCTATCCGAGTGTAATGAAATTGTTTAAGTTATCGAAATCACCTTGGGGTAAATTTTGGATAACAATTTGGTGACTCAACGAGGCCATTTTCCTACTTAATGGAGTGTGACCAGTTTTCTAAAGCTATTCATTGGGCATGGAGTCTGCATTATCATCATGAACTGATCTGAACTCTAAAATATGATCTTGGAATGCTTGGGATGATGTTGCCTACTTTTTTATCTCCCCCCATAGATTGCACTCTCAACTTTCATAAGAAAATCTTGAAGTCAAGGTTTTTGAGAGTAGAAAATTTTTTGGAACCTATATTTCACCCATTCCAAAAATTTTGATCCACGAGGCTGAATGATGAGTACCTAAAAATGTTTCCTCAACATCTGATTCCTTATCAAGTGTGTACAGACAAGACTGATCTTTTGGCTAGGTGAAGTATACCATAGAATTGGAGTGAAACTTGTCAGCTTGGACATCATGGAACTCTTATTAAGTTATGATTTTATTTCTTCTTTTGAATGTCCAATGCTACTTTGACTGGAGATGAATTTAGACTTGGGTTACCAGCTGATCCTTATAAGGACTGTTATCAAACCTTGAGAGAGCACTGTGGCTTGTATCTATTGTTTATACATTGACTGAGGGCTGAGTGAAAAAATGAAGACTACCATCTGTTGTAATACCAAACCTACCCCTAATCCTGATTTCTCTAACTTGAGAAACTTAGTTGCTGATTCCTGAGGAAGAAAAAGAATTTAAGATTTGGAATTTGTCACTTGACCTAATTTTAGATTGTTATGTATCTATTTGAATTTGAAATTTGCAACTGTTACAAGCAACTATGAGCTTGCCTGCAGCAAGTGGTTTCTCTTTCTTGAAGCATGATGAATTGTACATAAGGCATACAATAAAAGCAATAGAACATGTGCTTAAGGAACTTACAGGAAATTAAATACCTTTTCTAACAATAAAAACAACGTGTAAAATCACTTGAAGGAATTGGATATCTTAGACTAATATGTACAAGGGTGAGGAATTCTTCCTTCTAGTAGCAATGTTTGAGGTAAATTCCATTGCTTGGAATATGCAATTCTTCACCATCCAGCTTAGCTAGCTAGAAGGCATTGTTACCTTTGCATTTAGTGATCATATATGGACCACTCCATATGAATTGGAATGCTTGTCTAGATTTGCACGGTCAGCATCCCATTTCAGTACCAAGTCTCCTGCTTGGAATGTCCTAGCTTTATATTTCTTGTCAAATCTTCTCATGATCAATTCTTAATATTTTTCCATGGTATCTACTACATGTTCTCTTGCTTCTTCTAATTCCATCATCTCTACATACCTGATTTCCATGGGCTCAAACTCAGCTAGTTCTAGCTACTTCGTTAGCTCTAACGTTGGTAATTTAAGTGATATAGGCAATACTGCTTCTTTTCTATACACAAGCTTGTATGGAGAGCTGCCTATTGACCTCTTGGGTGTTATTCTATCAGCCTATAAGGGTGATTTGAGCTTCATGTGCTAGGTTCCCTAAAAGGAACGATAACCAAATGGTACCAAGCCAAGAACACAGATGCTAATCAAACACCATGATCAATAAGATGAAAGCAATTCAACTAGAATTCCACACAAAACCTTTGCAAACAAATGAGCAGCAATATCATATATTATTATGGAACTCAATGCAATCATTGAGAATGCCTTGCTTATAGGCAAGGAATAACAATCTAAGAACTAGTCTTCATAGATCGAGCCATTCAAGGAAATAACTAGTCATCACAGATCTAGTCAAGACCATAGATTTGGAGAGAACTAGACATCAAGGATCTAGTCAATACCTAGATCAAGGAAAGAACTATACCTAACAACTAGATGATCTCCTAATATCTAAATAAGATAAAAGAAATATCCACCACATAAGTGGGTGAGATTACAATGTAAATAAAGTAACTAGGTGAACATGAGCTAAGGTAAATACCTACTCTAACATTCCCTGATTCTCATCAAGAGTCCTAATGATTCTCAACATATTTTTGTTTGTAGACTCTATTTGGCCATTACCCTGAGGTTAATAGTTTGATGAAGTGGTGAGGTATATATCATTATTGACAGTCCATTTAGTGATTTTGGTGCCAAGGAATGACAATGCATTATATGATATGATAGTAGGTGGGAACACCAAACCTTGTGACTATCCCTTCATAGAAATCCAAGATGCTGAATTCATTTGCCTCCTTAAGTGCCACTGCTTCAGTCCACTTGGTGAAATAGTCTGTTACCATGTAAGTATCCAGTTGTGGCCTTGACTTGAATTTGGATTGATAACTACCAATGAATTCCAATCCCCATTACATGAATGGATGATCTACTGAGATTAGATGAAGAGGAAAGCGATGCTAACCTTTCCTTCCCTATGAAGAGTGCACATTTTTTGCATTTATTGATCCATGAGTAGCAATCACTAAACACCGTAGGCCAATAGTAACCAACCTTCATGATTTTGAGAGTTGTTACTCATGCAGAGCAAAGTGGCCTCCCACTTCTCCATCATGGAACTCATGTAATATTATTTTAATGTGAAAACACACCTCTAGAACACCCAGTTCACATCCTTCTTGAATCTGTATGCTCGGATCAATGAGCACATTTGTTTTGAAAATTTTTTCGAGATGGATTGCAATCTAAAATATCTTGGTCTTATCTTTATTCCATTCTCAGAGGTAAAAAACCTACTTTGGATATAATGCACCATGTCTAAAGTCCAACATGGAATGGGTGCATTGTTATCACTTGTGGATTGATCATTTTGTTGTAGCCATGAAATCCTCTTCTTCACCTTTTGACTCATCTTGTTCTTTGGAAGTGTATACATTTCATATCAAACCTTTTTGTTGAATAACTTGGTCACTTTGATTTCAATATCTTTCCATTACATGAGTGATCCAACCTCTCTCTTCTGGGGGAGCTATTTGTTTAGAGCCCAGTAAAGTCCTTGTCAGTGAGTTCTAGTAGTTGAATCTTATTGTTCAAGACCAAGTATATGAACTTCTTCAAACTCCTAATGTAGTATGGGAACATGTTTTCAATAAAATACTACCTTCTTCGTGTCTTCCAGGCTTTTACTGAAGAATGTTATGGGATGTTTTGAACCTTCTCTATACATTTGTACCAAGATAGTGTTTGAGATTGTTACCTTGCTTTTCTTGGATTGATCCTCCATGTCTGCCTTGTTGCCTTGGTTGCATACAACATGAAGCATTTGAAAATTGTTTGGTTGATAAGAGTTGGAGCTTTCGATATCACATCCATTGATAGCCTCCTTCTGGAGCTTCCTTCTAGTGAAGCCCATTTGAATCAAGATTCTTCTTGAACATCATTGTTAGCAGTGGATTCAAACAAGAGTGCGAAAACTTAGGCTTCAAATCTATGGAAAAAGCCAATCCTTCCCAAGGAATCTTGCAGAGATTTTTCCCTTCTACTTGGAAATGGACTGGTTTTGGGCTTCAACCTTTTGGGATCAATTTTCCCCTTCTCTTGAAACAATGTGGCCCAAACAATTTCCTTCGTGTGCCAAGAATACACACTTTTTCAGATTCAAAACACTCTGAATCTTTATGCACCTTTGAAATACTTTCCGGGAGGTAAAAGAGGTGGTCTATTGCATTCTTTGAGAACACAGTGATATCATTAGATATACGAGCACTATCTTGTTAATTAAGCCTTCGAATGCCATATCCATAGCTTGTTGAAATATTACTCTTAGGTGTACATTTGATAGTTCCAAATAGTTGAGTTTAGCTTTCAATTATAAGTGTATGTGCCCCATTTCTAGTCTGTCTTGGAATTAATCTTAACTTTTTATCATTATCTTGGATTTATAGCCTGATTTAGGTAGTAGCAATAAGAACCTTTCCAAACTCCTACTACTATGTAGGATTTTCTTCCATTGACGGAATTCAATAATGATCTTTAAGTAAAGCTCTATTTATTATCATAGAGTTCTACACATAGTATGATATCTTTAGCTTTCTCTTTCTGTACTGGCACCAAATTTATTCTAACCCAACTTGAATGTTTGATAGGAACATGATGCTAGCTTCAATCAGCTTCCTTTCAGAAACTCTTTTCTCATGAGAGGTTCAATGTGAGGATTCAAACCTTTTCTTCTTGCCTAATGGGATTGGATTCCAGATCTAGGTCAATGTATGTTGTGCTAAATTTGGGTTGAAACCACTTAAATCCTTATAAGTCGTTGATAATCAAGTGAAGAAATACATCTGGGAATTCTTGAAAAAGTTAAACAAATTCAGATTTCTCTTGTCACAGTATTTACTTGCTAATTTGCAATATTTGCCTTCATCTACTAAATGCTCTAAATCCTCACCCTTTACCTGAATGTTTTGTCTTGCATCCTTGCCCTGGAACTGATCATTTGGGTTGAATATTGACTCCAAAGTTACAAGCAATTTTGGTAATCTGTTAGTCCTAGAATGGTGGACTTGGTCAGAATACTAATCTCCAACTTGTCTTGGTTTCTAGCAGAGAACTCAACTTCTTGTTGGATCTAATTGAATGCAATTTGATATCATTCTTGAATGAATCCAACCCTTGGATGATTAGTTAGTTTTTGGTCCCTCATTATGGTCTTATAACTTTATATTGATATGAGTTACTGATCTATTTCTAATTTTGATACTTTCCACAACATCAAAAGTTTGCCCCAATTGGTGCCCCCAATATGTCTACTACTTCATTTTTATTTCTTGGGATGGAATTGATGCTAAAAGCTTGGGTGAAATATTCAATGAGATCCCATACCCTATTTTTGTAGTGAATTCAACAAAAATTCTGGGCAGACATTTTGTCAAGAGACTTGGTTCAAGAAATTAGCTCACTATCTCCAAATACTTGCAAGTTCTTAATACTCTCTCTTTCAAAAACCAATGCAATAGTAGTATGAGATCAAGGACTTAATACTAAAGTGTGTGAATTTGTTTGAGCAAGAAAAGTGAAATGAGTGAAACTGAATGTTAAATGGTACCTTGTGGTGAAACTAAGCATGGATTCCTCTGGCACCTTGTCTACTCCTTGAGCCATCAAATCCCTGAACTTCCAGATCTAATTAGCACCTGTCCTAGGTTGACATTAGCTTATATACCCCATTCTTGGTGCCTATTATTTTCCACATCATTACCCCTGAGTTGTCACTTATTGAGATCATTTTTGGTCACATTTTGTTGTTAAGCGCATTTAGAAGGTCATTATGAGATTCTCTTAAGTCTCAGTGCATTCAGTGCATCAGATGCATCATATGTGTCAATTGCATCAGTTCATCATATGACCTATTATCTTACACTTCTATTACCCCTATTGGAATGTAACTCCCTTTTTGTTCTACTTAGAGTTAGGAATTTTCATGATTGATATAGCACTGGTTAAAGGGGTTACTCACACACCTCTAGTTATATATAGATTCCCATTTGATCTTGAGATAAGGAGAGTTTTTTTGCTTAAAGGTTTACCCGTTTTTTTTGTTCTGTGTGGATGAAATAGAGTAATTTACTTAATATAAAATAATGTAAACTTTTCAAAAAAAAAAAATGGTATAAGAGTGTGATACATAAAATAAATTAGGCCAATATAAATTCTAAAAAAAATAACCAAAGTGATCTATAATACCAACCGCTATATGAACAAAGCCTTAGAAAACTAGAAATTAAGTTTTCATAATTGAAAGCACAAAGGTGAGAGGAGGATCCAAGTCATTGGTTTGTCATATCAAATATTCAGTAGGTCCTCGCCATTAGGCACATGATTTGGGATTTTATACCTCTATTCATTTTCATATATTTATGGTTTCACACCTGTATATTTTTGGGTGTTTTTTGGTTGTAAACATGGTTTTAGGACATCTTTTGCATATTCATATAATCTTCAGTTATATATGAGGTTGTATATAACATTTTGATATCTTTTGGATATTGAATTTTTAGGTTGTTTGAAAAGTTAAGAATTGAACTGAGTTCCCTCAATTGTGGTCACCATCACAAGGTCCTTGGATGGACCAAGTCTGATATTAATCTCAAAAATTTGTAGATAAACAAGGAAACTTTCATGCCTTGGATGAAGATGGTCACGATAAATGTCAACAATCCACTCACAATTTAGTTCCATATTTCTTTAACTTAATGTCAGTTAAGTTTATAAGCGTAAAATTTGTATTAGATAAAAATTAGGGTTTTCCATTCAGTGAGAATGAAAAAATTTCGTGGATGAACTTCAATATAAGATTATTATTTTTCATTTAAACATTTTTTACTAATTTTTCTCATTTCAATTATTATTCTCAATTCTTTTAGGTAACATGAAATAAAGATCAAAATGACTTTTTTTCTTAGTTACCAAAACCTTTTTCTGATGTCCATCATTTTTTTGGCATGTTAATATCATTTGTGTTTGTTTTCATGTTAATGTTTTTTTAGCCAAAATCACATAGTTTTAGTTTATCAAAACCTTATTATCTTCTTCACAATGGAAGATCAGTAATTTAAAACTATCCTTTGTTTACAAAAAGGTTTGAGTTGTGAAAACTGTTGGTGTGTATTATTTTCCACATCATTAGGTGAGTCATCTCACTTAGGTGAGATCGTAGGTCCACGTGTCATTTAGGGGTCATTATGAGATTCTCTTACATGTCAGTGCATCAGCGCACTCAGTACGTCAGAATGTTTTGGGAGTTACACTTCTATTCTGGGAATGTAACTCCCCTCTCTACTCGAGTTGTCATGATTACAGCACTGGAGATTACTTGGCACCTCCTATATGTACACCCCATTTGATCTATGAGATAGAGGAGAGTTTTGTGGCTTATCGAGGTTCTTCCCATTTGTCAAATATTTGCATGCACATTAGGTTGATGCCTAAAATTTGATGCCATTTCCAACGCTGTCGTTCACACATCCGTTGATGTGCATGTCATCCCTCTTGATTTTCGCTTGCAGGTTTTTGTACTCTCTTACATGGTATCAGAGCGGATCTTGTAAATTGATGCACTCCTCGGTGTTGCTCATGCTCATTTTTCTAGCTTCCAGTGTGATATTCAAATTCTTGTTGCATGTGCGTTGTAATTGATATTACGTGACCATGCTCTACTTGCAGATTTCGAGCCTCCTACCTCTTTTGGGTTTGTTTGTGGTTCATTTGGTCATGTTGGTGTTTTCACACACAGATTATTTTTCTGGCTTCTTCGAGGATTTCTCTTGTGCACCTTGCACTTTTCATTCCGCATCATGGAGAGTGCTCTTTCCAGACTTGAGCATCATAGGATCAGCTTACATCCTCTGCCACTTCTCACCGGGAGAGGGAACTATTCAGTTTGGTGTGCTTCCATGGAACGTTACTTCACCCATGAGGGTCTTTTACCCTTCTTGCTTGGGCTAGTTCCTGCACCCACTGATCATCGTCATCTGGAGGACTTCCTTGACACTTGTGACCATGTATTTGGTCACATGATGATGCATGTCTCTCAATCTCTCTGGTTTAACGTGGCAGACTCAGATCCACCTCACCGTGTCTGGAGCATTCTTCAGTCCCTCTATGGAGACCCTTCACATATTTCCGCCATTGTTGCTACTGCCAGTTATCTCCTCTATTTCTTCATGTGATGGTAATTCCACTGACATAGACTCGTTTGGTTCTACTTCTAATGACGAGGATTGTGCACCCAGTTCTGATGCAGAGAGCATTATAGAGGACTTCTCTCCTCTTTCTCTCACTATTCCAAAGAGTGTTGACACATTCCACATTTCATTAGATATTGATCAGTCTCCTACTCAGCCTCATACAATCATTACACTAGCCTCCTTTCCACTTCTAGTGTGTGAGGCATCTTCCACTCCTCTACCTTCATTAGATGACTCATACCTATCTAACATCGCTCTTCTGTTTGTTGAGCCCTCTCATTGGGATGAGTATCTGGCTGACCTTAATCATCTTTTTGCAGAGTCTATTTGTGATGCACTACAGGTTCCTCATCCATCTATAGGTATTTCAGAGGAGTTCATCAACTCTATTATTGGGAATCATGTCATTTCCACATTTCCAGAGACCTTCATTGATCCACCCTCAGCTGTGAATCCCTTTTCTGTTGTGGAGGATGTTTTGTTCCCTTCACATCACTTGGACATCCTTTCTGTGGGTGTTCCTCTTTTTCACTTTGACAGTTCCACACACATGGCATTACCTTCGGTTCCTTGTCACTCACTTGCTAGACCTATGTCAAACTTCTATGCACCAGACTCAAAGTTCTTCGTTCTGTTGCCTTCAGTTTCCTTTGCGGAGTGGGTGGACTTCCAGCACTACATTTTTGTCCTTCCTAAGGGCAGGCACACAGTTCGTTATGGGTGGCTCTTCTTCAGTCCAGAGGTAGAGGATATCGTCATCGACATTCTTCTGGGAGACTTCTTAGAGCTGCAGAGTTCAGATCCGTCCATGGCATCTTGTGCATTCCTCTCGTCTCCCTCTTCTTCTCTCTTCTTCTTCTTTCTAAGAGATTACCTCTTTGTACATGGGTACCTTTTCAGGCTCATCTATAGTCCAGGACCCATCTTTGGCATCTTTGTTATATTAGAGAGTGTTTTGTTCTCTTGGTGGTGGATGTTTTTCCCACTGGGTTTTCCTTCACTGGAAAGCTTGGGACCTTTTTCTTGATCAAAAAATAGGAAGCATGGGTACCTCATCAGGCTTTGTGCCAGGACCCATTTCTCAAATAAGGAATGTTTCTGACTTACTTGTCCTCATCCTAAGTTACGATGAAGGGGGGAAGTGACTTTCACACACACCAACAGGTACCCATCATCTGTGTACTATTATTTTACTTCATCCTAAGTTACGATGAAGGGGGTTTGTTGGTGTGTGTTGTATTGCACATCATTAGGTGAGTCATCTCACTTAGGTGAGATCATAGGTCCACGTGTCATTTAAGGGTCATTATGAGATTCTCTTATGCGTCAGTGCGTCATATGTGTCATTGGGAGTCACACTTCTATTCTGGGAATGTAACTCCCCCTCTCTACTCGAGTTGTCATGATTGCAGCACTGGGGGTTACTCAGCACCTCCTATATGTACACACCTTTTTCTCTATGAGATAGAGGAGAGTTTTGTGGCTTATCGATGTTCTACCATGTTTGTCGAATCTTTGCATGCACATTCGGTTAATGCTTGTTCCTCCTGAGATCTCTTCATGATGCCATTCACATGTCCGTTGATGTGCACGTCATCCCTCATGATCCTCACTTGTGGGTTTTCGTACCCTCTTTTAGGTGATACTAGGAAGCGGTGAATTTTCTTCGTGAAAATAATATACCCTTAATTCAACTTATTCCATTTCCTTGTAAGGGTCGAATGCATGCCTCTTATTGTTCCAATCATCAAGATTCAAGCCCAGAATGCTTCTGAACTTGGTATCTGCTTCACAAGTGCTTGAAAAATATTCCTGATCAAAAGGTGAGCAATTACATTGATTAGATTTGGTGTATGAGGTTCTATATGAAATTTTGGAATAGGCTAAGATCTGATTGTAGTCTTGGCTCCATACCTTGTTATAAATAACATGTGTGACCAATCAACATATAAATAGCCTCCAATTTTAGTGGTGAATTCTCTCGACAAACACAATGCAAAGAGTGGTGGAAAGTCTATGATCGATACATCTTGTAAGACGGACACATTGGGACATGCATGCAATGTGAGGCTCAATCCTTTGATCACTCCAATTGTTGTTACCATTGTCCCATCCAATTGTACCAGTCCTTTGAAAATGAATTCATATTGAATGCCTAGGCGATCGGCTATTTGTTTTGGCATTACATAGGTACTTTCTCTTGAATAAATCATGCATTTATGCACCAACTTATATCTGACGATCAATGAGATATAGACTGGTGGGGGGTTTAAATTTTTACCTTGTTGGACTCCTTGATTTCCTCCTTGCTGAGTTTGATTGGTGAGTACCTCCTCTTTCTCTTTGGATGAGTGATTCGATACTGACCAATTCGCTATAACATCTTGTAATAGGTCTCTTTGTCCTGGGATAGATAATGACTCCCACATTAAGATGTTTACATTCGTTTTCTTCATCTACTCAATGATGTTGAATGGAGATGAACTATCTCTCTACCGCCCCTTTCTTTACACATTTTTTCTTACACATGGGATGTTATAACTGGCACTTGAGCTGGTCTAGAAGGTGGCTTGGGATGACCTTACACATTGTGAGCTGCATTTTGGTTTCTAATACCTTGTTGAGTGATAGAGGGATGTGGATCATTTGAATTGAATGACTATACCTCTCCTATATTTCTCTTCTTGTACCATGTATTTGATGCTACACTTTGAGAAGGGACCAGATTTATACCATAAAAATCCTCAACTTTCTAATTAACAAGCGTGGTTTCATTCGGAGGTGCCTCTTGTTGAGTTATCGACTATTGATTCTCTTCTTGATATGTCCCTTGTTCCATGCATTTTGTTGTCAACATAAGAGATTGATTCAAAGCACCATTAAAACACATTGACTGGTTATGAGGTTGATTGTATGGGAAGCACCAGTCATATTATCGAGCCATGTTATTTTGCATTGGTACCAAGGCCCTAGATGTGGATGCAACATTAAGATTGTAAGGCTCAAATGGCTTAGTAGCAGGAGGTTTGACTTAGTTCTGATTTTCAATTTGAATAGGTTGCCTATTAGGCTGATATGACTTGAAAGTTTGAGCTTGCTACATCTTAATGGTCACCAACTCATTTCCTAATTTTAACAACTGCTTCATGACTTCTTGAAGCTCATTTGAGGTACTAGAAAATGAGGTAGAATCTTTGGTGGAACTCTGATGTTTTAGGGCAAGGATCCAGGCTAGTGTAGGTGCTTGACTAGTGTTTGGGACTCCTAATTATGGATAAAGAGGAATGGGTGGCCTAGGTACAAGTTTTATGGCTTGAATCAAACAGTTTTCAGCTCTAATGGCAATATTATAAGCTATGGGTAAATTTGTACCTCCCATGGATTGTATCATCATTGCAATATATGATTTTAGAGATTTTAGGAAGTATAGAAAGGCACCTTCAGCTATTGGTCTCACAATAAGTGGAATTCTATATCATGTCTTTTGAAACCTGAATTTTAAATCAACCATCTTCTCGTATGGCGCTCTCTTGATCATGGTTATTTGTTCCAATAGGGATATATTATCTACCTTCTCTATGAATTGGTTGTGAAGAGCTGTGCACAGATGGTCCCAATTATGGGTAGAACCTACTACTAAACTTCTAAACCATTGCAAATATTTACCCTTAAAGGAGGATGCTAACATCTTACCAACAATTTACATTTTAGTAATTTTGTGAATTTCACAGACATTTACAATGTCTTGGATGTGGTCAATCAGAGTTGTATGGTTATATCCAGTGAAATATGGAATGTTATTTATTTCTACAACTAGAATTGGATTTTGTGCATTGAGAGCAAGTGGACTGCTGATAGTGAAATTGACATAGGGATGGGGTGGCCCTTGCGGTGGTTGTTACAGATGTGCTATTATGATTGGTCTAAGAAATCTAGTTGATTGGATGAAAGGCCTAACAGGTGGATGTTTTGATAGTGTTATTATCGGTGGAGATGGAGACCTTTGAGTTATTCTTCACCTTATTCCTCTACCCAGAGATAACTGCAACTATTCTTCCCCTTATTCCTTCCTCTCTGGTTCTTGACCTTGTTTGATGTCTTCTCATAAATTTTCTAAGCTTGGACTACTGAAACTAGTGGATTATACCTTTTTGGAATTGTTAGATGTGTTATTTCAAAGCATCTTACAAGATGGAATTTCACAACAAGAGCACATCAAACTTGCTGCAAAAAATAAAAACTTCTTCAGGTCCCACCGGGTGTGCCAAAACTGTTATCAAGCAGTGGAGGTAGCACGATGGTTACAATTTGCTGCAATGGAAAACTAAATAAAGAATACAAATTTAAATGTGTAATGTCCCGCTAGGCAGACTAGAACTATTATCATGAAATTACGGTACCCCCAAATGGTCTGATTTATGGATGGGGCATTCAGTGTAACTTGTGTAACATTGGTTCATCTATCAAGTGGTGGGACTTGTGGGATGGAGATAACCCTTTAGATAAAACTGGTTCTTACTCTTCAACTACCTACTACAAGCTAATCTCAGTGTAGGAAACAACTATCTAATCCTAATCTGACCTTCTAAGGGACCAGGGAGAAAAAGTGCATGAAAATAAATCCTACACTAACAACGGTGATACACAAGAAAAGGAGGGTATGATAACTGTCTCCAATGTGTGAAAATGGAAGGAATATGTAGATTAGAGAGGGTGATGAAAGTTCTCCACAATCTAACAACAACATTCACAAAACATTCTCATGCATACATTATAATAATAGAACCTTGTAAGAGCATATAGTAGACACAAACATATGCAATAATATTATAAAGTCAAGGAGAATTCAAACAAACACAATAAGGGAAGATACATCCAAAAGCTTGCATCGATTGCTTTATTAATATGCACAATCCAAATTATTACAAAGGAAAGGCCTGGATCACCATGCAAGGATTCCACTATAAACACATGCAACACATTGGCTTCACAAAAAAAATGACAAAGTTTTGCTACTCAAACTTGTCCCCCCTAGAATGAACCCAACACATTAATTTATAGAATTTTGAGAGAAGAGAGAGAGGGGATGCAATTCCAAAAATTCCCTTTCCCATCAATTGAAAATCATGATAAATGAGTGTAGTTGGTGGTTTTGGACCTACAGAAGCAATCTCAAGGTTCCCCATAACTTGCAATAGTAAAGAATGATTTCCCATGCTCATTAAATGCTTTACCAACCACTTTTCAACAATAAAAAATAGCTGGGCTCATTTTCCTTAAAATAACCATAAAAAATTTGTCAATTTCTACACTTCTTTATTTTTGTGCATTGATCTTGGAACCACAATTTCAACAAGACTGATTTTGTGAAAATCTGTTGAAAATTTCTCAAGTTATGACCCTCTGAGTGTGAGCAGCTATTTTGAGTTTGCCAAAGATTTCTTGCATTTTATGGGACTGAACATTTAAATTTTAGGAGCTAGAGATATTTATTTTATTTTTACCCACCTACCTTGGTTAAAAATAAGAAATATAGGTTTTATGGTGTAGAGGATCTTGAGCCCTTTCTGAAAATTCCAATTCTGTCAAAATCAGAGCTCCGGATCAAAAGTTATGCCTATTTGAAGTTCGTGGGTAGGTGTTACAAGCATGCTCTCACAATCCACATTACACTGGATTTTTACCCCCCTTCACTTTAATATGTGGGTATTGCAGGTTTTCGGAGAACTCATGGCACTTGGGTACAAGGGCTACTTGGGCCGCCAAACTCCACTTTATCCGTGATGCACTCTACCTTCTTAGATGTGTGGAAATTTCACCTCTGCGGGGAACTCATGCCCCCAAAACACCTGTTCCACTCAGGTCCCTTGGGCCCATAACTTTCTTCTCACCTACACAACACTAATTCAATGCCTCCTTCATTGTGTGGTGATTTCAGGTTCGCGGGGAAAATATGTCCCCACATAACTTGGACCACCTGGGCCCAAAACTTCTACATTTTCCACAATACATTGGATCTTCTCCCATACCTTTACAAATTGGGTAAATCAGCTTTACGGGGAACTTGTGTCCTGATGAAACTTGGACCGCCTGGGCCATCGGGACTAGATTTACCCACAAATAATTGTTTCCTTAGCATTTCAAATCAGAGTCAAAGATGAGGAACCCCAGTTTAGTCCGCAACCATTCCTAGTCAAATATGAGGATATAGGTTTGGATATCTTCAGGAATTTAAAACCCAAAGAAGATGAAACCCGAGCGTGTTATAACACGCTCGCGTTCCTGTTTTCAATGATAATATCATTGAAAATAGGAATACAAGCTCATTATACCATGAGGACGTTATAATGTGAGAGTGTTTTGGATTGGTAAATATAAGCCATAATGCACTCACGTTATAACACAACCTTGATTTTTCCTTGTCACATTATAACACGCCCGAGCTATAACGTGAGCACGTTATGAAAAAAATGACCAAAAAGCATATTTTTGGCTGCTTTTTGGTCCTCCATCTTTGCACATTGCCCTTTGGTCCTTTGTTTTGGTCACATAAATTTATATTTATATGATTCCCTTGGTTGAATTTTTCAATTGAAAACTAAAAGGATGACCCATAAGAAAATAAAATGCCCAAAAGATAAAAGATGCCTAAAATGAGCAATTAAACTAAAGAGAGGTCGAGGGCACCAAAGAGGATGAGAGCTCCTGGGTGCTAGTGTTTAGAGTCATAAAAGATAAAGCAATAAATAATTGAAGGTGTTGTAGGGTGAAAGAGGAGAGAAATAAGACTTGAAACACATAAAAAGGCCACAGATAATTGTTAATTGCTAGTTTTCTCACTTTGGAATTATACAA
Organism: Taxus chinensis; assembly: GCA_019776745.2. NCBI lineage: Eukaryota > Viridiplantae > Streptophyta > Pinopsida > Cupressales > Taxaceae > Taxus > Taxus chinensis. The sequence goes on from CM034152.1 coordinate 52,202,794, forward strand.
ATAGTAGTATGTGATTAGGACCCAGAAATGTACCCAAAGTACATGATTTAGTGTCTACATTTCCCCCCACTTTATGTTGTTGAGTGAATAATTGATAACATAAAGTAGATAAGATATGCGTACCTGATAACCATGTAGATCGATGGTGAAAGCGTGCCGAGGAGATAAGAAAAAGCGTGGAGTGATAAAAAATGAAGCGTGGAAGCTAAGCTAGGAAAGAGGAAGTGACCCTAGGGGTGAAAAGTGTAATGTGTGTACCATGTTGTACCTATTGTCATTTTTTTTCTTGTGTTATGCTTGAGACTGCTACTTCTTATAAGGAGGGACTTGAAAAAAAGAAGAGAAAAAGAATAGTCAAAGTCATGTACATTAAAAATTAGATGTAAGTATGTAAATGTATGTAAAAATGCAAAAAGGAACATGTGCACCTGATCTATGATGAGTGAAAATGATAGAAAGTGTCCTGAAATGCAATAGAAGAATGATTTTTTAGGCGATCTCACGCCAAGAATAAGTTTTTTAGGTGATCTCATGTCGGGGGCAAGTTTTTTGGGCAATCTCACGCTACAAAAGAAGAAGTGTTGGGGAGAAAGGTCTAGTGTTATTCTCCATCGTTGACTACTTCCTGAAATTTATACATGACTACAGATGGTGTGATCATGCTTTTTTTCAATTCAATCTAGTTTGATCCAAGTAGAAAAAGAAGATAGAATGCATTCTGATTGCTAGAGGACTATGTACCTGTATATGTGAAACTACTTTGTGAAACACTAAAAACTGTGCCAATCTGAGAAAGTGAATGCAACTACCCCTAGTCATAAGCATGCCAAGAAGGGTCAGGAGTGCCCATGCACTCATGTCTATATCTAGGCACTGACATCTATGATGTGATGAGGACCCAAGTAATAGATACTGGGAGCTCTTTCCTATAACTTTATACTTGTTTTTCATGTACTATGTAGGTGTAAACTGTGACTATGTACTATTGAATGGAGTGACCTTATTCATCCTAATGTATCCCCCTCTCATTTGGGGTGCATGCGATGTCATCTAGGAGGATGTCGGACCAAAGGAGGAGGACCGACATGTTGATCTGAAACTGATACCCTGTAGGGGGAGGGAATGTGCATGGTAGAAACCAAGGCACATGCAAAGAAAAGTGGCTAGAAAACATGTGTTAGTGCAATCTAGAAAAATACACATATAAAGGATGCAGTGTAATCTAACAAGAAATAAAAAATGTAGACCGTGAAAAGAGGGTTTCATACATGGGACATTTCTCACAATGTCGCAAGACAATCAGGGTCCGAAGCGGCTAAAAGCATACAAGAAATGAACAAGCAAGAAATAGGGAAAAGCTTCACAAATAATGGCATACAATGAGAAAACAATGACAAATAGTTCTTGCAAAGCAAATGTTAACATGAAGCAACCATTAATAGTGGTAAAATAGTTCCTATAAAGAAAATGTCTGCACATGAAGCACCTGTTAGCATGTTAGAAAGATAAAATGTATGTCAAGATTTGTATATATCGATAGAGTAGTGTGATAGTAAGAATAGGAAGTAGTATAAACATAAACAATAACACATGTGATGTGTATGAAAGTAGATGCCCCAAGATATTTAGTGGGACTAGTAAGAGGTATAGTGCCAAACATCCATGATGGATGTAAGGATATGTAGAAATTTTACATTCACAACTAGAGAACAAGTGAACATGCATGTGTATATAGAAAATATAATGACATACAAAGTATATGTCTAGCATGAAAACAAGGTGTACATGTAACTAGTATAACAAAACAAGAGTATGTGAAACCAAGATATGCAATATGTTGTGAGTGTGAATGGAATGGAATGCAAAGTGAGCGTGATAGGATAAGTGTGTGCACTTGAGCAAATGTGAATGAGTATGAGATGAGGTTCATTTATAAAATACCCCTCGACAGTCAAGAATGAACCATAGAACAAGAGTGTGTCATCGGGAAATGGTTTGAATTGTGTGTGCTAGAAAGATAGATCAATGAAGCATAGAGAATAAAGAGTGAATGATGAAAATGTTCATTTTAGATTTATATTGTCAAAATTTGAGTATGAATTTGGAACTAAAGTGCGTCATCAGGTAGTGTGATGTGCTGGAAAGCAATGTCTAGAACAGATGTGTCAGTGAATGCGCCAAGAGTGTGAAACGTGTAGTGTGTGTGATGTGAGGTTCATGGATGTAGTATGCCCTCAATGGTTTCAAGTGTGAACTGTAGCACAAGAGTGTGTCAGTGAGGGTAGAACGATACACATTGTGTATATCAATGTGTTTAAGATGCATGAGATAGACTAGATGTGAAGCATATAAGATGGTAATCAGTAGAAATGTGATACACTTGATAATGCTAGAAGGGGGGGAGAGTAAGTATGATGCCCCCAAGTGTATGATAATGAGGTGTGAATAATCAAGTAAATTGTCATCTAAGAGATCATAATTATCATGGTTGAAGCCAAATGGAGATGTTGTCATATACCTGTGTAGTGATAATATGCAAGGCTTGATGGCCCCTAAGGAGCCATTGTGGCATAAATTGTATATGACCATTGTGTATTCTTCATCAGTGAAAGGTGGTAGGGGACATCTATGTGAATACCACCAAGTAATATTTTGTGAATAACTAAGAAATGAATCATTTTAAATAGAAACATGATTAAAGGGCATTGGAAATGTGATATCAATATGATCAGGATCTAGAGTACCGCCAAGAATAGTCAAGCCAAGATTTGGCCTAAGAAGTAAATGGAGAATTTTTGAGAAGTGTGTGTAATAAATATTAGATAGATGGAAAACACAAAGACCATAAAGATTAATGCAAAAATATCCTTGATATAGATGAGAAGAATGAGATGGATTGAGAAGATCATCGAGTGTGACATTTTATTGCCAAGTTATTTAGCCCTCATATGTGCAAAAAATTCTAGAGCAAGTGGTATACATCGAATAGACAATGTGCGACCAAGAAGAATTATTCATGAAAAGAGTGCATGTGAAAGGAGGAAGCATAGATGTAGATTTCTCACGAGAAGATGGGGAAAGTGGTATGATGTCTAATGTATGGAAAGATCCCTATAAAGTACTATATAATTAGTAGAAGGAGGGGGTTTATTGAATTGATATTAACCAGGGCCACTAGCAATGAAGTTATTATTGAAGTATAAATCATCTATCTTTATAGGAGTAAAATTAAGATTGCACAGCTTGTCATCAGTAAGCTCAACTATATCAATCTCATCATCAGAATCATCAGTGTTGACATTATCATGTTAGATATTCATATCAAGGATATTGGTAGGAAGAGAGTTATATGTAGGAGCGAGAGGAATCTTAGCGAGTGTAGTGGTGGTGGGTATGGGAGTAGACACAGTAGGTGAAATGATATGAGTAATGTGAGTGGAAATGGACTGCATGCTTGTAGAGGTGGAATAAGGCTATGAAGCACTAGATTTACCAATATCGTATGTATCAACATGGCTATATAGAATACACTGCAATGGAGGAATACAAATAACAATAATAGGGTCTATGCAGTAAAAATTGAATGGATATGGGTTGGAAACAATTGTATGTTCATAGAAATCATGTAAGAATTTAATGTGTGATGAAAAATAGATGGAACAAGATTGATTGCATGAATCTAGGGTCTATCCAGTAAGAGATTAAACTAAAATGAGGCATCGATAACTAATAATATTGTAGAAAAAATCTTAGGACTGATTTGTATAGGTAATGTGATAGTGCTTAGGCATGTGTGAGTAGTGGAATCATAGCCACAAATGAGAATCATATTTTTAACAATGAGATCATTAGTAATGTCTATTTGCTTTAAATCATAGCAAACATGTATATTAATGGCAGATCCATTGTCAATGAGTACACGCTTGATACAAATGGTGCCAATGATAGCAACAATAAGTATAAGCACACATGGATTATCAACAATAGATGGTGATATGTCCTCATCACTAAATAATATAACACATGGTAGAGTTTTGAGAGACTGAATGAGATGTGTGTAAGCTACCAAAGAATTATTGATTTTAGGATTACTAACAACATTACTAGCATTAATGGAAATACAACCACGATTTCTTATTTTTCTCTTATTGTAGAATTAGATGCATACTCTCCACGCTCACCACACCACGTGCTTTTGCACCAAACATCCAGGATCTTTCCAAATTGATTCCTCCACGTAGGTCAAATTTCAGTAAAAGATTTTTCATTAAAAAAAAGAAATTTTCTCCTTACACACATGTCTCACTCTCTCTTCCATGCAAAATAGTTTAAACATTATCATGTTTGTTTAATCTTATTTCTTACCTAAAGGAAGGTCTGTTTCCTTACACATAGGTTTCAATGGAGAATTTTCAACAAGATGCCAAAGAGCCATGCTAACAGGTTTGTTTCCTACTCCTTGTCTCTTGTACTAAATAGGTTTTCTCCTACCGTCCAAGTAAACAATATCAACGTCACTGCATGCCAAATGAAGATGCGGATAGTATTCACACTTTCGTACTTCCACGATCTGATACCAAAATGAGAGGAAAATATACATAGTAGAATAATTGAATGGATGATATTTCCATTCAAATGTCAAGAGAATATATACAACATAAATAGTTTGAGGGATCTAGTTAAATGGTTAAAAAAACTATTGTAGGATGGTTTTAAATAACCAAACCACAATGTTTTTTTATTATTGGTAAATATTTTTTTGAAAGGGACTATACCCTTGTAAAAAAAAGGCTCAAAATCTAGATATTACAATAAAAACATACCAAAAGTGATCCAAATCAGGATGTTACAAGAGAGCAAAATTGTATTTAAAAAAATGCACGGAAAAGTACCAAAACAACTACAAAATCACAAATCAACATAAGTATAAAACCAAACCATAATGTAATACATAAAATAAGTATGATAATATAATCCAAGTGTTGATTTACATCCCCTCGAGTGAGATAAAACTGCATGTATTTATCCTAGTGCAAGTGCAAGTAGTGTATGAAATATAAGCCAACATATTATGCATTCCCTTGTATTTCTTGATCCAAAGATAATGGGCTAACTATGGATTACATAATGTAGCCAACATTATATTAATGTGATGTGGTGTTCTTAAGTTATTGGACTAAATTATTTTCTCCCTTTAAGACCTTTAAAAATAATTGGAAGTTCTTTCTTGCTAGTAGATGACCTCTAGAACCTGAGTTCTTTGAAATGGAGGGAGATAAACTCTTTGACCTAGTCGAGAGCTTTATACCTAGTGTAGTGGTTTCTCTAAATGATGAGCAACTACTTTAGGGATATTTTTGAGAGCCTCAAGTGATTTAGTATCGATATTTACAAAACTTTTAACTAAATTTTGTAAATGTTTTGACATGGTTAGGGTGTATTAAACAAGAATAGAAATAGTTTTTGTCTTAACAAGAGTTTATTGTCAAAACCAAAAGTATTAATGAGTAAATTGCTAGATTTGAGTGTCTACATCAGGTGAGTAGATGATTGTATTAAATTTTTTTATATAGGGTTATGTGGATATATTTTCAAATTACAAATGAACCATAGTATAAATATTAAATAATAAAATACATACAAATTGATAAAATGAATGTTCGGTGGCCCTAGACAAGACTGTTCTTCCCAAGACCAAATGGTTTTATAGTTTGATCTAGATGTGGATAATAGTGTTGCATGATAATTATGATTAATGGACTACTTGTGTCTGATATTATCATTTTTGTAAGTGATTGTGAAGTGTAATGAGAAGATAAAGTTTTGTAATAAGACTAAGGATGGACTATGATATAATAATTAAGCTTAGAATAAGAGAACAAGTATTGATTTAAGGGATTAAGTTAATAGTAACATTATCAAGTGATAAATTTCCAACCTTAGATGCCTACCACTTTCTTACTGTTAGCATAATTAAATATGATTACATTGTAATGGTTGGTAATTGTACCAAATTTTAAGCAGTTTCATAACCAATTTAACTTGTATAAAATATCTTGTGGTATTAATGCAGATAATCAAATTCTCTTCTTTATTCATTATAGTATTAGAGTTCTCATTTCCCTTCAGGTATTGGAGAAATAAATATCAATGAAAGAGTGGAAATTATAGTTATTGAAGAGATAAATGCATAAGGAGCATCCCTCATAAGAATTGGCATTATAATAACTCATGTACATCTTCCGAATGATGGCCCTCTCATCCTCCAATTCACACCCCATTTTCTCATAGAGAAATTCACTGCAAACCCAATTGGGATATTTAAATTTGATCCTACATGAATAAAGGATTTCCATTAGGAACAATTTTTGTGTTTGAAATCTCTGATGTGGAATGGTGTTATAAGTCTCACTCTGATTACCCTTTTTATCTTACTAACTTCTAATAAATAACAAAACCTAGTCCACAAGAATTTTATACTATAGATGATGAACGTAAATAATAATGTCCTCAAAAAATACCTTGTCTAACTTCACAGGCCTATTGAGCCCACATGTGTGCCACATTTCATTTGCATTGAGAGATAAATAAGCCATGTCAGTGCAAAATTTTCTCCTTTCCGATAATCATCTTCTCAATTGACCTACCTACTCATCTTGGAAGATGAAGATATACACAATTCTCTAATTCAAAGAGCTATGGGGATTGCTAATGGTGCTTTTTTGCATCCAAATGACACATATGAGAAGATAATGTATGAAAAGGCTAAGATGAAATACTTGATATTGTTTACACTTAACATATCTAATGAAGTTCAACCACACATTCGGGATGCGAAAATGTCAAAGGATGTTTGAGATGCTCAGTCCACCATATATAAGTCAAAGAACCAAATGGAGATCCTCCATCTCTAGTAAAATATTCATACACTCAATATGAAATATGGTGAGAAAGTAGATTATTGTTTCCGTTGGGTGGTAGAACTATGAGAAAAACTTGTAGTGCTTAGAAAGAAGGTGAAGGAAAAAATGTTTTCCCTAATCACTATGAGAGATATTTCTTCCAACTTCTAGACTTTTTTCATGACATTTAACATTACAAAGAAGGTGGTATCATGTGTGTAGACACTAGAAGATTCACCTTGCACATAAGGTCTCTTATTGAAAAATACCAAAATCATCATAAAATATAAAAATCCCAAAAAATAAAATAATACCACAAAAGAAATTAAAAATATAAAACAAGAAAAACTATAGATAAACTACACCTCATCACTCATTTACTAACCCTCACTCACTCACATTTAAATCTATCCATCTCATCTTCCCATTTACATACCCAATTCACCATGAAACCTTATCATCGACCCATCTATGTACAATACACACATATCTGTCACACTATTCTATGTTGGAAGCACAATGGAATGAGAGTGGGAGGTGAATCTATCCTACAATAACTTTTCCTTAATTTACAAAACCATACATTCATTATTTATTTGTCCATACATCATTCATAACCATATTTGTGCATATTAGATGTGCATTAACCATTAACAATAACACAACATAAGAGAAAGTACACAAGACACAAAATATAAGTGAGAATACCTCAAGGGGAAGAAAAACCAATGAAATTTTTCTTATAGTACACAAATAAAAGATATTTATTGAAACACCAACATCACAAGGAGCACCAACCCCTAGTTTAGTAGAGCACCAACCATACAAGGAGCACCAACCCATAATTTAGTGAATTTCCCACTCCACAAGGAGGTTACAACCCCATAATATTTCTAATAACCAACTCATCCACCTGAATATGAAGATATATGATTTTTTTTCTGCCACAAGTGATGGAGATCACTAATTCAGATCATACAAACTTCTTCAAACCCTCATTCCTATAACTCACTATTTGCATTATCTAAAACATTATTTATAAATTTAACATCATCTACAGCTCTGAAATCATGAATTTGAAGCTCACATGCTTAGGCAGGTCATACTTTTCCCTCTCACAAGACTAGTTAAAATTTGAACTCAAACCCTTATCTTATATGCATTTCATCTTAAAAACATGAAGGAGGTAGGTCCTGATACTTTATAATGAGCAATAAAAATTAAAAACATCCCAATAAATTTTTTACAATGTTCACATTTGAACCATATAGGTCGACCATGCCCAAAACCACTCATTTTGCACAAAAATAACTCAAAAACCCATCACTAGGATGAGGTAATAATACTAATTCCAAAACAATGACTATTAAAGAACTAAAATTCATCAATTTTTTTTAATATATCATAAATATATCATCCATTCTTGTTAATTATCTTGTAATAATAAAATAATTCATAACACAAGCCAAAAGGCTCATATCCTTCACCAAACAGCTATTTCCAGCACCCCATCTTTACCTTTGGGCCTTAATACCACTCAAGACAAACTAAAATATAGAATGTAAACACTATATGGAATAATAAAAACTTGTAGAAGACATCTATGCATGTCATAGCTCATGAAACACCTGTATGTACAATCCACACCAAATTTCCTCTTCACAAAATCAAGATGCTCAGAAAGTATTTTTCCAAACTCAACTGGTTTTCACCATTTATTTCACTTACAAGACCTAAAAATTAATTAAATTGGAAAAAACCTAATCCCCATTAACTCTTCAAATAATATCAAGCATCACACAATCCATTTCATGCACCATTCACCTCAATCTTCTAGCTAGAGAAAACCTGTCCTGAAAATCAGCATCCTTCTTATCCAAAAACTGATCTGAATGCCTACTCAAATAAAATCACCAATACAAAAAAATTATACCAATTTAAATCCATCTGAATATTTTTTTCATAACATATTATAAGTCCTTCCAAATCTAAGTGGAAGGCCTTCAATCAAGACAATCTCTGCAAATTTCTCTTTAAGCCTTCTAGGACTCAAGAATTGACCTTGAGCTCAACTTCCTTCATCTCCTAAAAACAAAATTCCACACTTATATAAATAATGGAACACCCTTATACATGACTTATAATCACTTATAAAACTTTAACCAATCATAACTACTCAGAAACATCATTTTACCTCATGAAACCACTTAGCACCCTACTAGATCAAACATCCTTCAAACTTGACCCTCAAAGATCAGATCATAAATTCTTCAAACCATATAAAAAAAAGTTTGATATACCATTGGAAATATATTTGGATCAGGATCACAAAAAAACTTGAATGGAGTCCTAAATCCTCCTAAATCTCCTGTGATGTCAATTTTACCACAGATTGCTCCAAACTGCCCCAAAAACTAGTATTTATAAATAGGGTACACTTTGACCATTTTAAATTCAACCATGATCTGAAAATATCATGAAAATGTATAAAAACTCAGGGGATAAAAATGTCAATTTATTTTTCACCTTCTTTGGAAAACTTTTCCACAAAATGAACTTCTTCAAAAATAAGCATTTTCAGGTGGGTCCCACATACTGTCACATGCTCTAATATACCTTTCTAGAAATATAGGAGAGTCATCTACAACATAAAATCATTAATTTTGCATAAAAAATTAAAAATGGTCTAATACAATAAATTTCCTCCAAGTCGCTTTCAACTAGGGTTTAGCTAGGGTTTCAAAGAAACTTACCTTCTTAATGATCAATCATAAATACTTAACGATAAAACCACCTCATTTTTTTGAAACCTTAATAACTTAAGAATCTATGCCAAATAGTTCAAGTCCCTATCCAAATCACACATCTCACAATGATCATTAGAAGGTCCACTTTTGCTTCAAAAGCATACTCTGAAACACCCAATTTTACCAAAAAATAAGTGTCTTGCAGTTCCTTCTTCAAAATGACCTAAAACTTGTCACGAATCATCATGAAAAAATCCTATAGTTTTCCATACTCATAATGTAGCCCAAATAGATCTTACACTCTCCATCCAATCTCATTTTCCCATGCTATATTTATTGTTCTCACCTATTTGCTTCCCAAGGACATCATAAATGCATTATACATCTGAGTTTGGACTTGAAACTCACCATACACCTCATATATAATGTCAAAATGATTCTATAATGCTTCACCATGAATGATTAGCTCTAAATATCATACCTCCTTACCAATCTTTATGCTCTAGGGCTAATAATACACCTTGAATGACCTAACTTAACCATTACACACCATGAAATGACCTTTTAGACTTCATGCATACTCGTAGACACCTCTAACACACATCATGGACCATGAATTACCTTATGAAAACCTTCAACGAACTCAAAAATACTCATACTATGAATATGCAATCTAGAATCAAGTTAGGACACCATGAAAACTCACCAAATCTTGACACTACTAATCAACCTTCAGGTTTTACATCTGAAAGACACATCATGGAGACTCATATGACCTCATGACACTATTTTCCATCAATGGACTTGACGTAAATGAAAACATTAGCACATAATGGCAAACAATCTCCCCCTTTGTCATTGATGTCAACCACCTTCAGAAATATTGATGACAACCAACAAGACCAACACTTACATGAACTCTGTTCCATGTTTATGATGCTTTAATCCCCCTTTTACATCTATGAAAAATACTACAATGATTACACTACATGGAAAATGACAATACATAATGACAACAATGTACCAAAACAACTTACTTGCTTGATATGGCTCCCCCTGGGATTGAACTTGGTCTTCTTTGATTCATTCAACATCATATGATGATCCTATGGACCTGATATGAGATTAAAAAATAGACCCCCTTGAATTTATGCTCAAAATTTTATTTTAATACTATCATGTTCCCATTTAGGACCTAAATACCTAAATTTCATCTTTAGTACCTTTTCGACCAACTTCATCAAGATCTAGAATCCAACATACATTATGAAAATCCTTCTCATTACTTTCCCTAGGTTCATGCTCCCTAAATCGCACTAATAATAATAAAATTCTAATTCATACCTTTTTTGAGTGTTATGAATATAGGTCTACACTTTTATCACAATCTTGAAGTGTTATCTTAAATATCTTTGACCTTCTTAGCATGATTTCAAACTTGATTGAGTGTCAAATTTGTGTCTTAGAATTATACTTGCAAGCATTCATCTATTATACCTTATATGCCTTTGTGGCACCTAGAACACCATTTCAACTTGATCAAGGATCTAATTTGGCTCCCCTATCCTAATAGGTTAAATTAGAACTATACAATGTCACAACAGATCTATGCACCTCTTTTCATAGACCATTCTCATTCTAAAACACCTTGTAGCATTTTGTTGATTTGCTGAAAATGAAAAGAACACAGACACTTCATACATCTTATACTTTCCAACCCAAGTCAAGGTCTAAAAAAACATTTGAGGAATTAATATATACATGAATATGCATGGTATTCATCATAGCACCTTGGTCATCCATTTATAATTCCTTCTTATCTTCTTTTCTCTTCAAGCCTCCTAAGACCATCTCTTTACCTTCTACCTTGTTATGGTGAAATTTATACTAGTACAGTCCTAATAGCCTAAAAACATGCTCTGACAAGCCTAATTGGTACTTTAATAATATTCAATCACTCATCTTTAGATGAAATCAATGAGAAATGCATTACTTGAGCTTCTACATACCTCATCAAGTCATATTTGTCTTGAATATGCATCAACTCACCTTGAACCTTCATTGTTACAATCTATCACGCTTGTAATAGCTCTACACCATGTTTCTTGCTTGAAATTTTCCTTTAATCACTATGGAACCTCAACAAGCATACCTGATTACGTAACCAAGTCACTTTGAGAAATTTGTCCCTCTTATGGCTATAAAGATCTTCAAGAACTTGGCTTTAAATTCATATATTTTCAAACTATTCAAAATTTGTAAATACTTATTTTGTAATGTTCCAATATTGTTAGGCCACCATTTATCTCAATTGACACCCATAAATGCATTATTGGACACCTATAGATCACTATAGAAATTAATGTCACAGTTTTATCAGCTGGAAGACTCATTTGATGAACTCCTCAGACCCTAATAGTCTCAAAACCAAGTATAGTACCTTGATATTTTTCTTTCTTAGTCATGTCATAGATTTTATCATGACTCATACCACTTGAATACATTATTACTTAGGCACTTCAAACATTGATCCATTTAGAGCATCTCTTACACACATGATACAACACTTTTAGAGACATAGTTCATCAAGAACTCATAAGATATACATAATACAAACTACATCACGGTTAAGACCCGGAACAACACCCTTACATCACAATACCTAGATACAATAGTTCAATACTAAAGACCATATTAACAGAGAGTACCAACTTGATGTAGACACAGCTGGATCAGTTACCATTATGAGCTACTAGTAATATGATCATGATTCTTGATTTAAACCTTTGATATAATTTTCATTCTTAGTATGAGGAGCTACAACAGACTTGTTATAGTCTTTGATCTTCATACTCCTGATAATAAAATTTTTATTCCAACCTTTTGTCAAATATTATATTGACTCTTCATGGCTGCACTTTATGAATTAAAAATTTTCTTACTAACTATGATGTTGCATAGACAACCTTGACACACACCCGCCTTGATACTCTTAAGGAATCCTTTGATGACAACACAAACTTCTTAACAATTTAGAGGAATATAATGACCATAAAGATATAAATAATCCATTTGAAAAGCCACCATGACTCATACACAACCTAACACACTTGTCAATAATTTTGATACTTCTTCGACACAATCATGACCAAAATCCACAAGAGGATTATACCACAAAAATAAAGACCTTGAAACAAAGTAATGAGGGTGACTTCATGTAACAACCAAATCAATAATATCTTGCAATACTCTTAGGATACTTAAGAACACAACTTCAAACATCTTGATAAGAAGTACTGACTCAGAATACTGAAGACATAACAAGTTTGAGACTCAAATGTAATTCACACATAAACTTTTCAACTTTGAGAGTTAAAAATGAACCATGACCATTACCACATTATGAACTTGGACTATTTGAATATGTCACACCCATACCCACACATGTACAAGATTTCATTCTCTTTCTTACTCCTTAAAGATGTGTAACAATGCATGATAATAAACGTGGACCATACAAAGAGACTTCAAAAAATTTCATGATTTAGATTACTCTTTATAAGTTCAAACTCCTTTCCTTGATACACCATGGACCTAACACTTTGACTTGAGGACACAATTCACCCTTAGGAAATTACTATATAAACCCTAAGACTCTAGCACAGAACATTGAGTTTTGATAATGATGTACCTTCTCTAGCCAATTTGAGACCATTATCCAATTTCACATACTACAAATACTCTTAAAAATAATTGATATAGGAATTATAGCATATGAAAATCTTATGAAACATTTTGTTTTTGACTCATACCCAACTTCACTAGGTAACACATACCATTACACTGACTACTTCTTTGACACATGATGGGCAAGAATTCTTGATGAACTAACAATTCTAACTCATTGCTTCAGTTCAAGGCATAACAAACTTTTCAGAAGCTAACATGATTTTAAACTCAGACATGTATATACTATGACTCATAGGGACCACTCAGATATGAAATGTGACTTCATATTGAAATACATTCTCTATTTCATTACAAACATGAGCTCATGACATGGGATATTGTTGTCTTTTATTTAGCATGAATTCTTACTTCTTTTGACCTCTTTTACAGACCCTTTTAGTATTTCATGACCAACTTAACCTTTAAACCAACTCATAATTTCATCATGACCATGTGTCAATACTATACACATCTTCACACCAAGTATGATGCATGCAAAACCTTTTCTCTTCATGACACATTATAACAGAGACTTTGTAGACCAAATTCAAGCTTGGATAACTAACTGGCCTTATGATAGAGATCACCTAACATATGATTAATATGAACAAGAATAAACTTACAAATAGATTGGATTCATAGACCTCAACACTTATTGATAAAAGTGTACACATGTATATACCAAGACATGACCTTAATACTCTTTTGTTTACTTGAAAACGATTAGAATACCTCCAAAACAAAATCATTCCTTCAATAAAATCATTATTCATGACCACAGACTAGTAAGAACAAGACATAGAATAGATTGACTAAACACACCTTCATACATCCAATGACTACCATAGACTTCTTCAAACAAGGACAACAAGACAAACTCAGAAACCTACTGAAGAAAAGAATTTCAAAGGAACATGAAGAGATCACTTGTCATACCTTATCACACTTGATTTGTTCCAAAATCCTAAACTCCTCGTCTTCTCATGTATATGGGAATGTATTGCATTTAGTAACATGATGTCTTCTTCACTTCTTAGCCCTTCAACTAAGGAAAACATACCTCGTTGATCTGATTTGGACTAATACTAATTGTACTTGATCTATTTGATTTGATTAACCTTATTATTTTTGTTTGGATCTGACATGGAAGTCTTGGACTCATTCATGGAGCTAACTTTCCTATTGAAAACTCTTCTATTTGATGCTTGAAACCTGCTAACAACTCTTGGCGTTCCACCTTGCAGATGAAATATATAAATATGTCCTTTTTGTGACACAAAACAACATTCATTTTTATTCGTGGTTCAAACAAACTCAAGTTCAAACCACAGTACTTGGCCTTATTCCCAAACTCACAACATGAATAACATTCACCTTTGAAGATAACTACAACATTCCTATGAGACCTTATCTTACAATATCTAACTCTATGACCAAAATAATGACAAACAAACCAATATACATTTAAGGGATTAACATCGAAGACACAATGTAGGTAAGTAAGTGATTTATATTCCAAATCTCATATTGCCAGTAAGAAGTATGGGCTTATCACCGAAGACTATGAAGGATGAAAGGTCTAATGATTATATATAATTTTTTGTACTTTTATATTGATATAATTTTGGCTTGTAAGTTTGATAATGTGCTTCTTGGGAAGGAACATTATACCCCTAAGTCTTAGCCTCATGCGACTAGTAGGATGCAAGGGTTCAACACCGTTGGTTGATATGGGCAGTCAAAATGTATCGGGTAAATAATTTTAGTGCTTTATGTTAAAGAGAGTTCTTTTGTGAAAGAAGGATTTTCCATTGGTAAGCTTCGAGACAAAATCATAGGTAAAAATATATGAAATTGTAGGAACCCTAATAGGGATGAGAAATGCAATGCCTAATAGGAACGAGGTTAACTTGTGTCATGATAGGTGAAGAATAAGAAGATATGATAATGGTGTGATTAAGATATATTAAAATGGATGAAATTCTTAGTATTATTTGTAATCACTATACCATTTCTTATTTGCAAACAATGCTTTAATATGGAGTTTTATTCTATTTTTATGATTTTTATGTTTTTTAAATTTTGGTGGATGAGGATTTTAAATGAACTCATCAAGAGATAAGTTCATGTTTATTAAATTTGAATGGTCTTGAAATACAAGACTTGGGAAGATGAAATCCAAGTCAAGAGAAGGAATTGAAAGATTTGACAAGTCCTAAAATATAAGACTTGGGTGGAAAAAGTCCAAGTCAAACGAGGAAATATGAAGATTTGATAAGTCCTACAATATGAGAATTGGGTGGACATGTTCAAAGTAAAATTATATGTGATTAGATAATTCTCTGATGGGATCAAAATACCTTTGTGATGTTAGAAGAAGATTATCGATGCAGGGAATAAGTTAAGATTCATATCCATCCATAAGTGAAAGAGTGCGAAGAGATAAGGATTGATCTCTAGATGTACACCCGAGGTTCATTGTAATCAATAGAGAGGATATATTTAATGTTTCTCTTCTAGGTTGTGAATTAGTTGATTTGAGGAAATATTTGTAGTTAAAGCTAGAAAAGTTTATATAAGGAAATTTCTAGGTATACGTACCTTATAAAGTGTAATCATGTAGATTTCTTGATAGGTAGGAATCATTGTTAATGAGATGCATGTAAGATTGATCATGTGAAGTATAACTAACATAAAAGGTTGTGTTTGTTGCAAGTGTCCAAGTTTGTTGTGGTTGTATTTTGACAACAAGACTAGAGATGTCAAGCATATGAGAAAGAATAGGAAGAATAGAATTAATCTCAAAAGTTCTTGATGATGGACCCTATTCTACAATTTCTAAAGTTATGTCAAGGGTTAAAAGGGAGTCTTGAAGAAATTGCAAGCTCTCGTTAGGTGTTTGAAGGTTGTTGTCTAAACCAGGTTCAATGTCTATTGGTACCAAAGGAAGATAATATGTAGAAGAGATAGATTGGTTTGAAGGGAGAGATACTTGACCTGAGTCATGATTTTGTTGAATTTCAGATGGTATAGAAGTGGAGATAACAATAAAATCTTCATTAAAATTTGTGGAAGTTGACGTGTCATCCATCGCGAGAGCTTCATCGTCAAGCTCTATAGAGCTTGCCCATCGTCAATTAATTCTTGAACATAATGATGAAGAGGTGTACAATGATCAATGAAATGGTCTTCTATATAGTGATATTTCCAATATTTAAATGCATTTTATGACGTATGATTGGGTTACCCATGAGAAAATGGTCTCGTAGGTGGATATTCAATCATGTTATCCTTTACTAGTTGTTGAAAGGAACTAGATAGACTCTCTCCAAGAAGTTTAACCTGACGTTCAACAGTGCACAAAATAGTGTCGTCAAAACAAGATATGATGGATTTATAATCAACATTGTTTGAGGATTCACCATGTTCATGAGCTTTTCCATTTGTATCATGGCTAGGTGGTAGGTCTCCAGCCACTATGTCTCTATTGTCAATTATCTCATAGATGTAGTTGTAATTTTTTTTTCATTTATCCATTTGATGACCATCAATGCGATGAAAATTGCAATGTGTGTTAGGTCTATACCAACTTGGCTTAGGTTATCCTTCAAGGAAGGGTTGCATTATAGGGTAAGTGACCATATTGTAACTTGCCAACTATTTTAAGATGCTTGAAAAAGATTAGCCCAAAGACATATTTTCTTCGGTTTTAATCACGAGGAGGAGGAAAAGTTTCTCTTTTTAGAATTGTGACACATAGTTTTCACTTAATCTATTTTGATTGGCTATTCTATAAGTTGTACACTTTGTGATTATCTATGATACCATCATTGAAAATGCTACAATTATGGTTGATGTACCTAGGTTTATCATGAGAAGTACTAGGGTTGTTGTTGTTGTGACTATTATGATTGTTCCCATTGTATTTATGATGAGGCTTGATCAAGCCTTTATAAATGAGGTGATTTTCATTTTGAGTTCCCTTTTTGATAAATTCCTCAAAACTACTGAGGCATTTCATATACATATGAATGGAAAACTCGTTATTAACATTAGGGATGAAGATGCTAACAATATTTTTATCAGGGCTTGAACATGGGAATCAACTTACGATTCCTCTCCATCACTGTAAAAACTATGCAAAGATCTCATTTTTTCACTATTTGGCATTGCACAAATCCATCATTGTGACCTTAGAGTCAAGATTGAAAAAAAAGTGTTTGACAAACTTCTCTGAGAGGTACGTGAAGGTAGAAATAGATCCCTTTAGAAGGTGTAGGAACCAGTCCAAAGCTTGTCCTCTTAGATTCTTAGGAAATAGGCACAATAAAAAGATATCGTTATAATCCACCTCTTAGCACGCCATGAAAAATTATTTGACACGCTCTCTAGAATCAGTTTTACCTTTTATTTTTCAACTTTGGGCATCTCAAAAGAGCGTGGGAAGCATATGCATAATATGTCCATGTCGAAAGGGTATGGACACAATTCATCAAAATTGAATTTTTTACATTGTTTTTGTATGCCTAAAAAAGTGTCCTTTATCATTTTCCACTCTTGAGAAAATGGTGAATTTTTCCATGGAATAAATGGTGATTTATCATTCTTATGATTTTTATTCACATTATTGGTCTCAGAATCAGTTTTGAAGGTGTATTCACTTTTCTTCATGTTTTTAATACCTTTGGTATCATTGTTAGTGACTGTAGAGGATATGAGAGACTTTTGTTTCACCATTGCATTGATTTGATCAAGTAAGGTTTTGTTGGGATTAGAGGACGAAGCATTATATTTGCCTTTATTATCAATGTTTGTTTTACTTGGTCCTTTGTCATCATATTTTTTTGACTCAAGTGGTGGAACCTTAGGGGATTTTGATTTTCCTTTTAAGGCTTTCAATTCATCCTCATAAAAATCCGAGGGAAACCTTTCTTCCATTGCAAGGAGACGAAGAAGGAATTGGTTTTTGTTTTATCGTAAAGTGTTGTCTATGGAAATGTTTTTATGTTGGTCTTCATCCTCTTCATCAGATGTGATATGGAAAGGATTTATTTCCTTCTATTGAAAGGGACTATAATTATGATGTCATGTTCCCACCATCGTCTCAAAGTGGGGAGGAATGAGAAGAAAAGTTTTGATATAAAACTCAAACCTTAGCAAATTGAATGCTAAGATGGAAGAGAGAAAATATGAAATCTTGACCCTAGAAAAATGAATGCTAAGAGGGAAGATGAAAAAAGAGTTAATTGATTTCCCGCCTCCTAAAAAATGAGAGTTAAGAAAGAAGGGACTAAGAGGGGTTATATGTGCTCTACTTAATTAAAAAAATGGATGTTAAGAGATAAGATACATGACAAGGTGGACATGATCAACTCTTAACAAAATGAGTGTGAAAAGAGACCAAAAGGTGTGAAAAGGTTAACTTCTAACAAGATGAGTGTTAAGAGGAATGAAAAAGGGAGAGAATTCACGACACTTAACAAAATGAGTAATGTTAAGGTGGAAGAGACTTAACAAATCAAACACAATAAACTCTTAACAAAATGAGTGATAAGAGTGATGACAAGAGGGTGTGAAAAGTTAACTCTTAATCAGATGGGCATTTAAGAGGAACAAAAAAGGTGGACTTTGTGAGACTTAAAAAAATGAGTGAAGTTTTAAGGTGAAATTGGAATTGAAATGTTAGTTTAGAAGACACTTTTAAAAATGAGTGTTAAGCAAGGTGAAAAGGTTTGAATGACTTCATGACCCTTTACAAAAGTGAATGTAAAGAGGGAAGATATGAAAGAAGTTACTGTGCTCAACTTGCGACAAGAAGAGACTTAAAAAAATGATGAAAAATGCCCAATTCTTAACAAAAATGTCTTAAGGGAAGGGAATTAGGAAATGTGAAGAATTTTCTCAACTTTTAACAAGATGTATGTTAAAAGGGGAGACTTAAGAAGATGACGAAAAATTTATACTATTTACAAAAGTGTGTTGAAAGAGGAGACATACCAAAGAAATGTGAGTAATAAAAGAACAAAAAAGTAAATGTCATCACAAGAAGTGAGGTAATGATGATGAAATGTTATGAATCTCATAAAAGCGGAGATAAGAGACAAGGAGAAAGTGATTGATTAAATTATCTCAAATTAAAGAAAATTGAATTCTGTAAAGAGATGGGTAAATCAAGATAATGAAGAGGATGTCAACAATGCAACAAAGTGATTGCAAAGTGTGATGACATAAGATGATGGGGGAGAGAAATAGAAGATGTATTTGATTCAACAAAGTGAATGTGAAGTGTGACAACGTAAGATGATAGGAGAAAGATAGTGAAGATGTCAAAAATTCCACAAAGTGAATGTGAAATGTGATGATGTAAGAGTGTGAAAGAGAGATAAAGAAGATGTCATCAATTCAAAAACGTGGATGTGAAGTATGATGATGTAAGATGATGGAATGCTTGAAGTTCAACAAGATAATGTTAAACTTAATACTTTTGATAATGAAATATTGAGGTGATCAAGAGGGTGCTTGACATGATAATTTGAATATCACGATGTCAAGACTTAGATGAAAAGGATGAAAGTTCTCAAGGGTGGATATGGATGTCCGCAACCCAAGACCTAGACACGTTTACAAATTAATAAGGTGGATGAGAGAGAAAATTTGAATGATAAAAGTGAAACACAAATGTGTAAACAAGAAAAACGAAAAATGATGTAGTGAAAGTTAGCGTCTACCTTAGATTGAATTGGACAAGGCATGGTTTCCTAGGTGGTTCACTAAACTAGGTGTCAGTAGTATATTCAATTGAGTACAATGCTATTGCTAGTTGTCATCTCTACTTTACCCCATTTGAAACAATGAGAAAATATATTTCTCAAATGAATCACATTGGGGTCGTCACTAAGGATATCCGTGACTCTAATCTCACAAGGTTGCACTAGACAGTTATGATGGCGGAACCTATTTCATCAGCCAGTTACCTCAATGTGATGAAAACTTTGGGGTTCTTGTGATACTCCTCAAGTGAGTTTAATGGCTTATGCCAAGGCACTTCCTATAGTTATGGAAGTTGGGCAATATCCTTGTCAACCACACCTACAAATAGAGTGTGTAGTGTTAGTTTTATATTGATTAAAAATATTCTCTACACACAATGAATTATTATTTTGATGGAGCTCATGACTAAGGAAACCTACAGTTAGTAGTTTTAAGTGGTCTTCATAATGTGATCCTGTAAACAAGTTTTAGTATTTTTCTTGAGGTAGATCAAAAATAAAACAATGAAACATGACACAATCGGGTGTCTGATTATAAAGATCGCTTGTAACATGATCGAGAGAAGAGCATACACACGAGGTGTGTTGCAACTAAATCCACAAAAATAAAAAAATGACAATAAAAAATGAAAGCAAAAAACAATCACAAAAGTGTTAGTGAATATACAAAAATGATTAGACAATGAAAAAATGGCTAAAAATGATAAAAATTGGACAAAAATGTCTAATAACCTTATTTTAACAACTTGCACGATCAAACGAAATGAAGAAAGTGACGGATATGAAATGATGAAATGTTGATAAGAAGTCTCGAAGAGGCGAAGTGAGTTGATCGAGAACCCTTCACAAGTAATTTTCACAATTAGTCCAATTTAATAAAAGGGACAAAAAATTAAATACAAACATCCTAATTAGATGTAAAAGATCTAATTTGATTAAACGAAAGAATTTATTAAGTAAAATAACTAAGGAATGCCACTAATTAAATAAATAACACAGAACTAATTAATAAGGTAATATAAAATAAGTAATATTAAATAGAAAAGAATACAAAATAGATAAAGGATAACGGAGGGAAAGTGATAAAAGTGATAAATAAATTACAAAATAAAGCATAAGTTCATAAAAATGTGGAACTGAAGTTAAATTGGAAAAAAATGAACTAAACATAAACTACATCAAAGAGCTAAAAAAATCCTAAATAGTGAAAAGAGGACTTGGGTGGGGGTGGATATTAATTTGGTTTGGGGCACAATGTAAGGTTAACGACGAAAGATTTTGAGCAGTGGGTTTGACTGCATTTGAGCAATGGTGTATTTGGGGTTGGGAAATGATATGGCTGTGAGATATGTAGGGAGGGATGGTAGGGAAATAACTGGGGTGGGTTTGATGGGGGCAGCCAGGGACGTGGGTCGGGGAAGGGTTGTCGAGTTTGGAACTAGGGTGAGTTGGGGCTCATCGGGTGTAGTGCTTAGGGGATTTTTAGAGATTTAACAAGGAAGAATCAGGGGGGAATGGGTAGGTCCTAGGCAAGAGTCCACGGGGGTGTTTTCGGATGGGTGGGGAGTTTTCTTGGCTATCTAACTCATCGGGAAGTGGTTAGGAGGAGGGCTAGATCAATTATGTGTGGAAGGGGGGAACTCGGGGCTAGGGAATCGATGTAAAACATGTATTTGGGTCAGTTAGATCCAACGAGTCTGGGGGAAGCTCATGGGGGGAATGGGGGAGCTGATAGGTAGTGTAGGGAATGTGGGGGGGGCGAAGATGGGGGGTATGCTCGAAGAGACAACTTGCTGGGACAGAGTGGGGTTAGGAACCCAATTTTTTTATTTTTTTATTTTATTTTATTTTATTTTATTTGTTGCTATTTTTTTAAAAATAAAATCTAATTTTTTGGCAATCAAATATAATTTATGTTTTTATTTGGTGTTGCAAGATTTTGTAGAAATAAGAAAAAATGAATTAAATTGAATCCCTACTAACATACGAAACACCCACCAAATTTAGTTGTAACTTGCTAAATTTGGTGGGAAAACACCTAAATGTGAAATGTTTTTGTTCTAATTTTTATTGCAGATTTACTTTCTGAACATAACCTACAACAAAAACTTATAAAACCCCACAAAATAGATTAATAATCAACAACAAAAGTGTTAGTTTTGTGAAATTTTAAATGAATAACATCCATAAAATAATCCAATAATGCATCTTGCAAACAGAAGAACACAAGTAGTAAAACAAACTAAAAACACAATGTTAATCACACAAAATAAAATGTTAGTGCAAATTAAAAATTTGCATTACAAGGTGAAAAATAGATGAAATGGAAGAAGATATAATAGGTGTGGGGTAACCCTC
Organism: Taxus chinensis; assembly: GCA_019776745.2. Classification (NCBI taxonomy): domain Eukaryota; kingdom Viridiplantae; phylum Streptophyta; class Pinopsida; order Cupressales; family Taxaceae; genus Taxus; species Taxus chinensis. Next base: position 52,225,300 of record CM034152.1, read on the forward strand.
AAGCACTAAGGATGATAAAAGAATCATTCACATCCAAATACCTAAGGCTAACATGTATCGTGCAATTTAGAAGAACCAACTGGCATTGGTGGGTAAGTTTGTAGGACCTAGACCTAATATTAACAATATTAGGAAATTGACAACCAAGAAATGGAAACCCATTGGAGATATGAGTATCTCTTTAATGTATAAAGGTTCTTTCTTTATCAAGTTTAATATTCTGGAATAAATTGATTATGTTTTACTGGGGGTCCATGTTGCATGGGTAATATGGGTATTTTTCTCAAAATATGTTATTCTAGTTTTAACCCTAACAAGGATAATATCAACACTATATTGAATTGGTACAGATTACATGGTTTACCCTCACAGTTTTGGGATGATGAGATTATTCTAAAAATTTCTAGATCCATTGGATCTCCAATTGTCACCGAAAACCTTACTAGGGTCATATCTAGGATAGCTTATGCTATAGTTTTTGTTTCAACATATATGGATCAGAAGTTACATGAACATTTCATGTTGCAATCTAATATAGGACTCTGGAGGAAGTCTATTTAGTATGAGGCCTTTCATATGAGATGCTCAAAATGTCACAAGATTGGGAATTTCACTCAGAAATGCCCAAGTAGTAAAATATATGAAGAAAAGGACGTGAAGAAGGAGAATGCAATAGATAAAAAGAAAGATAAGAGTTCTATTATTGAAAATGTTTCAGACTTGATCTAGAACCATAAGGGTTTAAAAACTCCTAAATTTAGTAAGGGATTTGAGAATGCTCCTCTAAAATTTAATTATAAGAAAATTTCAAGAGGTCCATGAAAAAATCTAATTAAAAATCCCCCTGTCTATAAAACTCTGTGGAGACCTAAGACTCCACAACACAAGAAAGGTACCCCTAAATCCCAAAAAGGGGGGATGATACTACGAAAGAAAAAATTGTCTATCTCCATATTCAGATAGATGAGGGAAAAAATGAGGTCAAGATCTAACTGAATCAAAGTTTAGAAAATATTGAAGACCAAAATGGTGATAAATGTCTAAAGGAGGGACTCATGATGGAAGATCACTCTTAGATAATCATTCAACCTATTAGGGATTTAAACTAGAGGTTACTGTTAAAAACAAGAGCTGAATAATCAGTTTGTAAAAAATTTAGTACTACCCCTACAACAAAGCCTCTCTCTCCGGAGATACTGGCAAGATCTGCAATGAATATCACTCATGATGTGGCAAGTGAGTAGAAGATAAAGAACAAGATAATTGCCATTTTTCAGCCATATTTGGATAAAATGGAAACTACGTATCAGGCCATCCTAAACTATTCTAAAATATAATAAGGGGAGCTAACCCCTACTTAGAATCAAATCCTGATAGATTGTAACAATGCTCTATCCCAAGAATTCAAGAAGGGTATATGATAAAAATAAGACACTTGGTAATTAAGAAACCTCTTGTTCTAGAGTAACTAGATCAACTAAAAGGTATGCTAATAATGGTGCTAATTCATTAAAAGGTAGGCCATCAAATAATGAGCAAAGGAAAAAATAAACAAATAGGAACATTGCAGATGGGACCCAATCTACCTTGGACCATACGGAAAACACCTCTCCAAAATTTTTCTGATAAAGGTTGTCTCTTGGAATATTAGAGGCCTTAATGGAGGAGGAAAATAGAGAAATCTTAAAGAGTTAAGGAAAACTTGTAGACCTACCATTATGGAAACTCAAGAAACTAAGATGATCTATGAAGCTTTGAATATTTGTAAATGAATCATTTGGAAAAAGGTTGACATTTCTAGTGTGGATTATAAAGGAGCATCTAGGGGTATTGTTGTTCTATGGGATCTCTCTATTGTTTCAAGTAAAGTGATTCTTACATCTCATAATCATCTTGATATTGCCTTCTATTTGGTTGAAAATTATCTTGTTTGGATTCTTTCAAACATTTATGGTCCTAATTATTTGCATAGAAGAAGGAAACTCTTGAAATATCTAAACAGATTTAGAAGTAATTAAGCTAGCTTCCACTGCATGATCATAGGATATTTCAACACCCCTCTCACTCCTAATAAAAATTAGGGTTCCTCCGATTTTACTATTGACATGGAGGACCTCTTTGATTTTATTTCTTCCTCAAATATTTTGGACGTGGATTTGCATGGTAACCCATACACATGGTCTAATAGAAGATTAGATGAAGATCATATTCAAGTCAACCTTGATAGAGATCTCATCTCTATTGATTGGATCATGAACCAAGGTTTTCATCTTTCCCCTTCCTAGAATTGGTTCTAATCACAATCCTATTGTTCTATGTCTGTTTGATTTTTCCAAGCCAAGCCACTTCTCTTTCAAGTTTGAAAAAATGTGATTTGATCATCCCGATCTAAAGGATAAAATTAAAGAATGTTGGGGATATGAGGTTGAAGGAATTTCCCAATTTAGGTTCATTCAGAAACTAAGGAACATTAAAAAGAAATTTATAATTTGGGAAAAAATAGTCTTTGGAAATATATTTAACAAAAAAAGCAGTTTAAAAAGGAGTTAAAATCCTTGGAACAAAGGGTGGCTTCTGAAGGTATGAACTATGATGACTATATTTTGGAAAAATCACTTCTTTCTAATTTTCATAACCTTTGTTCCTATGAAGATTATTTTGGAGACAAAACTCCAGAGCTTTGTGGATAAAGGAAGGTGAGTGTAATACTAATGTTTTTCACATGACTACTCTTAAGAATAGCTCTCATAATAGAATTTCAGAAGTATCCTTGATTGATGATTGTGTCGCTATAGATCATAATGTTATAAAATAAGAAGATCTTTATTTCTTCAAAAATATTTTAAATGATTACACACTTTATTCTAAAGACGATGCTGACATTTTTCTAGAAACTATTTTTAGTAATCAATTTTCTAAAGAAGATTTCCAAAGTCTTACTAAGTGAGTTACTCTTGAAGAATTATAAGAGGTTTTTTTTCCCTTGAAGGTGAAAAATACCTTGGTCCTGATGGCTTATCGGCCAACTTCTATTAGCATTTGTCAGACATTTTATCTACTGATCTTCTCAAGTTTGTTAATTAATTTTTGAGAACTAGAAATATTCTTAAGGAGATTAATAATACCTTCATTTTATTGGTCCCAAAGAAACCTAGTACTAAAAATTTCAAGAATTTTAGGCCCATAATTCTTACAAATGTTTTATAAAAAATATTTACAAAGACTCTGGAAATCAGGATTCAGCCTCTTTTACCTACTGTGATTTATAAACAACAGGGTAGTTTTGTCAAGGGGAGACTCATTTAGGATGGGGTGGTGATGGTTCACAAAACCGTTCACTCTATAGAAAAGAGTAAAAAAGAAGGTATGGTTATTCAGGGACATGAACAAATACTTTGATAGAGTTTCTTTTTTATTCGTTGACAAAGTGATGGAGAAATTCAGATTCAATTCTCATTTCAGGAAGGTCATCAAGTATTGTATTTCCACTCCTATATTCTCTGTCATTATGAATGGATCTCTAGTGGGTTTCTTCACCAGCAGTAAAGACATCAGACAGAGAGACCCAATATCCCCTATTATTTACATAATTATGGATAATAGCTCAGCCACACCATTACCATAGCTATTTCTCTTGGATACCTTAAGGGTTACAAGCCCACATCCTTGGAGATTACAATCTCTCATTAGCAATTTACCGATGATACCATTCTGCTTCTTCTTGCTTCTCTTTTGGAGGAAAAAGTGATGAAAATCTTCCTTAGGTATTATGAAGATGCTTCAGGACATCAAATTAACTTTGAGAAGAGATTTTTATATTTCTTCAACACCCTCGTCAACCGTAAAAGGAATGTTGCACACATTCTAGGATTTGAGATTAATTTTCTCCCTAGAACTTATCTTGGACTTCCTTTCAGGACTAACAAAATTTTTATGTCTTTTTGAAATACTCTTCTTGAATGATTCAAAAATAAACTTGTTGGTTGGAAGGGATATATTCTTTCTAATGCTAGAAAATGTTTTCTCATCAAAAGTACTCTGTATAATCTTCTAATTTATATAATGTCCGTGTTCTTCATTCCTTCAACTATGATTGATAGAATTGAAAATATTTAGAATAATTTCTTGTGGAAAGTTACAAAGGAGAAAAAAATTCATCTTGTGGCCTAGGATAGGGATTACACCCACAAGAAAGTGGGGGGGGGGTTAGGCATAAAAAATATCAAAACTATGAATGTTTCTCTTATCACTGTAGACACAAAATCATGCACTTTAGGCATTATTTATCCCAGTATTATACTACTATTTAGAAGTTTCTAGAGTATATAAAGTACTAATTAATCCCACCCTTTTGGAAATATTTATTTTATATTTTATTTCATCATTCCTGCATATTTTATTGCACTTATCCACCAATTTCGAAACCGCCCTGTCATTCTAGCCCAAAATCAGGGCATCCCAGCCTATACTGGGGCACCTCGGGGAACCCTGGTCCCACTTTTGGGTGCCCCGGTCTATGCACATCATTTCCCACTTCTTTCTAGGGCCTTTCTAGCCATTTGTTGTCTTTATATTTTCCCTAGTCAATGTTGTCAGGATTAATTACAAAATTAATCTCGAGATCCCTATAAATATAAAGCTATAAGACCATTATAATGGTCATAGGTCATAACATTACACACTATTATCACTCCATCTAGATTTGCATCCATTTCATCACTTGCATCCACATAGTGCCATACATCAAGCCTAGGAGATCTACATCACACACTGTGCATAGTGGGAGGGATTATATTCTATTACATGCACACATGCTATTTACATTTTCTATAGTTACTATTGCTCACTACTTCACAAAGTGTGACTGAAATGAGAGCACCTAGGGCATAGAATGCATAAACTCACAAGATTTACATATAGGTCTGAAATATAGTGCAACACTCAATGATAAGTCCACTAGTTTGGCAGTTGAGGTCAGTCTGACCCATGCGTTTGCATCTTTTATTTTTATAGGGTTTGATAATTCCTTTTACATTACAGGTCATTACACAACTCATCCAATAGATCCAACATGATAGATAGGAAGTATTCGAAGACACCTTGTGACCATATCATATTTAGGTTTTGAGCATTTACAATGCTCAGAGCACCGAGATTACAGACCAGGATACCCTGGGGTGCCCCAGTACACTCCCACGCGCCCCAGTCATCTCATATCCTCCAAATTTTTCCTTCACACAGTCCCTGAGTGTTCATCTGCACTTCTTCATTTCATTTCTAGATCTACGACAACCTGTAACCATCACTTTTAATTAGCTATATTTCTCTTCCCTCTCTTGCACATTTAGGGTTTTATTTCACTTAGAATGGTTTACTTACATTTATTCCATATTGTTTTAGTCTATTTAATACAGTGTTTTAGTACTCATAATTAGATTAAAATAAATACCCTAGTGTCCCCTTTTAGGCTTACTAGATCATTATTTGTGTTAATCATTTTGGTGAACCCGACGTCTTTCACGCTTATGATCCTTACTATTATTTTATCATGGGTGAAGTTTCTTTATCTGATTTACTCAAGGGATATCCCAATTGTTAGGATATTTTCCAAAACTCCATAGACACTAAGTATTTTGATGACAATATGCCACCACACGAATTAAGTGATATGATTCATTTTTTCTTTATCGACCCTGATCTTGACAACTGTCCATCTAACCAACCCATCTTAGATTCGATTCATGCCTTACATGAAAAAATTTCTATCATGGAATCCACAATCAAATATCTTAGATATGAAGGTAAACAATCTAAGGAAGGTTCTCACTTGTATACATTCTCTATGCAATCTATGAATTCAATAATCACATCTCTTAGATCTGAAGTCCAATAGATCAACGATGCTTCTCAATTTCATACATACTCTATTCAATCCAGGGAATCCACCATCAAATCCATTAGATCTGAAATTCAACAGCTTAAGGATGCTTCTCAATCACATGTTTTTTCTTCTTCAACATTTCATATTCAATCTATGTCTGCTACATGTCATATAGTTGAACCTCAAGTCACGCCATCACTAGAACCTCTCATACTTGATCGCAATGGTAAGCAAAATGAAATTCTATCCCAACTTCTTAGTTGACAATTGATTCTTCTACCACCTACTCATTTGTATCCTCCTTATCAGAGAGCAAAACACCAAGATCATCCATATTGCCATTATCATTGAATCAATGGGCATAATGACCATGATTTCTGTGGTTTATAATGTAGATTCAAACTTCTTGAGTAGTCAGGGCTTTATTCCATTTCAATGTAAAACATCATATTGGGTTCCCACCTATAAATACTGCCCCTAAATGGTCTCCAAAAACTATTCATTCTACATCTACAAAACTTGACCCTACCACGTCTCACACGCCTTGTTCAGTTAGTCACAAGCCACCTAATCAAAAATCTCTCAAAATTGGTTCACCATCTCCTCCTACTCCTTCCTATACAACATTATAAAATCAAAACAACTCATCACTCCTTAAGTGTTCCTCTAAGCCACATCCTCTTGCTAAGTCCTCTGTTGTATTACCAAGTCAAATTGAGCACCTGACCACATACACCAAGTACTATGCAACATTCACCTCCTAAACTTAATATTTTTGGTTCCAACATCCATTATAGATCCTACATATGTTGATGATTGCGAATCCTATGAACATTTACTATGATGAAGAAACATGTGATGATCATAATTCTTCTTCACATCCCGTCACTTTTGTTACGAAAAAATACCCTGTATATTGATCCACTTAGTGTCTTTTGATTTCAAGTGATTTCAATTTCATCACGATAAATACTTAGGAGGCATTACACTAACATAATTCCCCCCTCCCCCTTATAATCTTGGAATAGGCAAATCTTTCATCTTTGCATTTTCATGTAGGCAATTTCATCACATGTTTTAGGATCCATCATTACCCGATGATATACTCTTGCACTTTAATTCACACTTGGACTATCTCAAGGACTACCACTACACTGAATCCCACACACTACACGCTAGGTTATACTCATTTCCATTATATCACCATTTCTATACATAACCTACATCCGACATTATCCTACACATACCTCATCTCTTAGCCATCTCATCTCATACAATGCTACACTAGTTGTCATCTCATCTGCACGTATATTTTTTGCATCTCTTCCTTACCTTCTATATTTACGTTAGGTTACATTATGCATGGGTCTAGTTTTACCTATCATCAGTGCGTATTTTATCTACACCTACATCCGCATCTTGAATTACATAGTGTATCAATCCATCCACTTCATTCTATACTACACTAGATTCCATTATACATATGGGTCTAGTTCTATCTATCATCTCTACATATTCCTATTTCTATATACACCTATCTTAGTTCCTTACACACTTTACACATCCTCTACATAGCTACACAGTGCATTTTGCATTACCCACACCACACATTTACATCACATATTCATCACTTGGTCATTTTGTACATATGTTATATTCTATGCGCTGGACTCACGACCTTATGACAGCACTTTAATTCCTTGGTCCATACTTAACTGCTGATGGTTTACTAATCAAATAGAGCTTACATGAGACCATGTTACATCCCTCCTATCCAACCTTTTCATGTGTTCGTGACATACACCTTAAGTTAAATTATCACCCCTATCTTCATCATATTTTAATGGTATATGCTATAAGATAAACTTACCACCCTCCTTTTATCATCTTCTAGTGGCATACAACATAGAGTACATCACCACTCCCTTCTTATTTATCTCATACTAACATAGGATTTAGGCTAAATTTTCACCCATATCCATCGTTTCCTCTTATAGTGACATACACTTTAGGGATAAATCATCACTCTCATTCACTAATTCATGGTATACACTTAGACTATAGGGTCCACATCATATATTTCCATCCCCATTCACTCATTCCATAGTGATATATGCTTAGGTCTAAATCATCACTCATCCATTCAACAAGTTGTGGTATACGCTTTAGACTATAGGGTCCACGCTGCATCCCTTTCCTATCTCATATCCCCATTCACTCATTCCTTAGTGATATACACTTAGGGCCTAAATCATCACTCCTCTATTCCAAAAAAATCATGGTATATGCTTTAGCTATAGGGTTCACGTCACATCTTTCCCCACATGTTGCATTGCATCCCCATTATGTATAGAAACTCATCATAGTGTGCTAAAAACAACCTACACTACTTGGCCATTTCCCGATGATGCAATCTCATTTACAGTTCATTGTTTACTGATGCGGGGGGAAAAAAAATTAACCTCACTGTATACACATTTCGTCCACTTGGGGGGCACATTGCTCCTATAATTCCATTTTGTATTCCGTTCCATCCATCCAAAGCATAATGCATTCTCTTAGGCGCATTTACTCTTTCGTATTAGTTGTTTACATAATCACTTTACTCCACATAATATATTACTTTCTTTTATGTCATTATCATACACACATGTGCGTTCGTACCTTTTTCTACTGTGATTGGCATAGATACAGGAGTCGACACTCAGCATGGATTGTTCTCCTTCTACTATTCTTATACTAGTTGTTAGAGGACATCCACGTTCATCGTATCGAAGTGCTATTGTTTCATTGTATACGTTAGCATATTACATTACTTGTTTAGTACACATTTTCACCTATATTGGTTATCACTCTAACATGCTAATGGGGTGTTCTATATGTAGTAACTTGTGTTGTTCATGATTACATGTTTCCATTACTACTGTTGTTTGTCTCTCACTTGTTTATTTTGTTTACTATTGTATACGGGGTTTTCACTTTGCTTGTGGTGAACACTTGTTATGATATTTATGTTTCCATGACATGGCCTTGAGTGTCTTATGCAACATCGTGAAAGATTTCCGATGTTTGGAACCTGCAATGTGTGCTATATGCTTATATTCTTGCATTTTTACACTACTATGCTTGGTAACTTCATACATTTTCTATGTATTTTACACTAGTCTTATTGCATTCATGTGTTTTTTGACTAACAATGTTTTTTGGCTAGCCATCCCCTTTGGTTACACACCTTGGTATCTACCAAGTGTTCTACCTTTACCCCTGCACGATCATAGTTCTATAGGTCAGGGTGTGGTTGGGTCCTCTTTTGGGGCCACATTCTCCTTTCCGCGATCGCTTGCATGTGCCCCCAAAGAGTGGGGGGATCATTGAAGGTTTTATACAAACACACCATCTTTACACTGGTTCAATATAATGCACTTTCTACCCTTGGCATTATGGATTTACATACAACGAGTGAGGTAAGAAAAGTCTACAAACTGCATACACAATAGTGACCATCAATAGGATATGGTGTCCTTTGAAAATTCTGCGAAGAGTGGTTATAGGATCTAGGGGTCACATTGGGTGTTCCTCTCTACACTTCTACTATTAAGTGGTGTCAGATCACCTCAAAAAACCAGGATAATACATATATCTCTTCACACATTTCAGCCAGAAGAAGTTAGAGTTGGAGGATACAACACATTTCCATCCCTACACTTCTTCATCCAGAGTGGCATGAGATCACCTAAAAAACTCACGACAGTAAAGGATATCATTATACACCCTCTCGCTCGACATGGATTAGGTGCACATGTTCCAGTTACATTTTGTCTAGTGTAATTTACATTTGACATACTTTACACATGTGTATTTTCATAGCGTTTTTTGATTACATACATATATATTTTAATAATTGATCATTTTCTCCTTTATAGTTCCATCGTAAGAGAAACAATTAGTCAAATTAGGGGCAACAACAATTACGACGACGACGAAGATAGATGACAATGAAATAAAAACGACATAACAAAGATCACTATAGGTACCTATCTTTACTAACTATGCAGGTAAACTACAAACAAGAACAGCTAGCACACGCATTCCAACCTAGGTTCACTCTCATCACTTTTTATTTGTATTTTTCATCTTTAGAATCGATGTTCCTCCACATTTTTCTTTTTGTCATTCCATGCTTGAGTCTATTCCATTGGAACATCCTCTTATATACTCTAAATGGGTATCAACTACGCATCTCTATCTTCTTTATGTTACCGAGTGTTTCCGCTCACCAACATAAAGTGAGGGCAAAATGTAGACCCAAAATTCATGCAAGTTATACATAATTTGTCCTGGTTTTATGCTACTATCTAAAAGGTTCTCAAGTGGTTCAAATTACTAATTAATCTCACCTTTTGGTCTATTTTTATTTTATATTTTATTTCATCATTGCATGCATATTTTCTATGCACCTATCTAGCCCATTTCATTAACTGCCCCGATCATTGTAGTGCTAAATCATGGTGCCCCAGGCTATACTAGGGCATCATAGGCTATACTGGGTTACCTCGAGGTGTCATAGTGCCACCCAGGGTGAACCTTGATTTATACAAATCCTCTTCCCACTCCTTTTAGGGGTCCTTTCTAGCTATTTGATCATATTTATATTTTCCTCAATCGGCCTTGTTCGGGATTAATTATGAACATTAATATTAAGAGCCCTATAAATATAAAGTTATAAGACCATGATAAGGTTCCTATGTCTTTACATCATATCACTACTATCAATCTCATCTAGAGTTACATCCACTGCATCCACTGGCATTCATATAGTGTCATGCATTCAAGGATATGAGATTTGCATCACACACACACTATAGGGGAAGGGATTTTATTCTTATTCCATGCACACATACTATTTAAATTTTCTATAGCTACTTTTGCTCGTTGCTTAACAAAAGTGTCAACTGGAATGTGAGCACCTAAGGCATGACATGCACATACATCACTAGAACTAAATCTAGGTCCAAAATGTAGTGCAATTCTCAGTGATAAGACCGCAAGTTTAGACAGTTAAGGTCAGTCCAAACCATTCATTTACATATTTTATTTTTATACGGTTTGATACTTTCTCTTTTGCATTGTAGGTCATTTCACTAAATCACCTTGATGAATCCATTGTCACAAAAAATGAAGCATTCAGAACCTATCTTGCGGCCATACTCAGAAATAGGTTCTGAGCATTTATAGTGTTCAGAGTGCCCATATTACAGACCATAGGGCACCCCAGGGTGCCCCAGTACACTCCTAGGTGCCCCAGTCATCTTAGATCCTCTAGATCTATGCACTTCATTGGGTCCTTGAGTGTTTGTCTGCACTTTCTGATTTTGTTTCCAGATCTACAACAATCTATGCGACAAGTCACATTTTATCAGCTAAGCTATTTCTCTTCCTTCTTCTTACACATTTAAGGTATCATTTAACTTAGAATAGTTTACTTTCAGTTCTTCTATATTGTTTTAGTTTATTTACTACAATATTTTAGTCCTCCTAATTAAATTAACATTAATAAACCTGGGTATTCCTTAGTTTACCTAGCCTTCCAGATCATCATTTTTTTAAATCACACTCAAACACTTTACACGCCTATTTGAGATAAATAATTAACTCCCCTATTTAATAATCCATCATACCTATAGGATGTCGTATTTTTATTATAAAAAAATCCTCTCTCAATGAAACAACCTTTGGATCACTGTATCATGTCATTGCATTCCTTCTCCAACATCTCAAGGGTGTTATCAATGTCTCAAACCTTTACTTATGCAATCATATCTCTATTTTATCCTTTATAGCCTCTTCGACACTTTAATCACTTAAACAAGCATGGAAGCAAGCTCCCCCTTCCTTAACAGATCTTCTTGAAGACATGTAGATTACATTTTACACCTAATTTCAAGGTCAAATTGAACTCTCTTTTCCTTGACAGATCAGTTTGAGAACACCATTGTTGCCTCAAAAATGTTATTGAAAACATCCAAATATGTCAAATGAATTCTAAGGATGAATTAATCTGCACTAATTCCTTTGATGGTTCATACTCGGTCAAGACTGGATACCAATTGATCTTGGGTGACATCCATAGTGACTTTGATTGGAGTTCAGATTTGGCACATGAAAATTACCCTAACAATAAATCATTTTATTTGGTTAGTGTTGAATAAAATAATTCTTACAATTAACAACCATATCAAAAGAGGTTCAACTATTCGTAGCATGTGATGTCTCTGCAGGCATGAAGCTAAAATTATTCACCATATTTTTCTTAATTGCTATTATGCATCTAATTTGTGCGGGCTCATATATTCCATATTTCGTGTATGTTGGAATTTTCCATAAGATATTATGCAAGATTGGGAGCAATGAAAACCACCCTTCACACATTGTTTGCTTAGGAAATTATGGAATTTTGTCTTTCCTCATACTATTTGGAACATTTGAAAGGCCAGGAACTCTGTCATTATCAGGAACTATTATAATACCTAGAATATATTGCTTAAATATCTCACTATTGAAATTAAGGAAAATTCCCTCAAAATCAAGCCTCTTAAAGAGAAGAATTTTCCTAAAGATGAGGAGAATTTTTTGTTAAATTGAAGTATTATTTTGGAGGAATTTTAGGACAAAATTCATGTTGTTGACCATTCCATCATGTAGTGGATTCCTTCTCCTATAAATTGGTTCAAATTGAATTTTTATTGTGCCTCTAAAGGAAATCCAAGAGCTGATAGTGCTGGTGGAATCATTAGAAATCATCATGGACATCTTATTATTTCTTATGCAGGTCCTATGGGTACTCAGTACAATCACTATGCTAAGGAACTTGTTGGTCTTTGGGGATTACGAGATGATAAGGAATGTAGCATTGCTAATATTATTATTTAGGGAGATTCATTAAATGTTATCAACCATCTCAATGGAATTCACCCCCCTAGCTGGTCTATTAAAGAATTTATTAGAGAGGCTATCAACATTTGCAACACTTTCTCAAATTTCAAAATTTTTAACACCTATATAAAAGGGAATAAAGGGGACGAATCCTTTTCTAATTTCAGGGTTACTATCAAACACCTTAATTATTAACATGTAAATATTGAAATCCCACAAATCTCTAATGATATCATCATTAAATAAAAAAAGGTCATCTGTACTAAGGATTAGTACCTGCAATCAGAGGGAGCATGAGAAGTTATGGATATATGATGACTTCAAACACTTATACCATGAATCCTCAAAGGAAATTAAAGATTAAATTATCTCTTTGATTACTGAGTTGTTGTGAAGTGTTCCTGGTTCCATCAGAGGTTTGCTTGCGGTCTTATAATGGGAATCATTATTTATTTCACTGGCATGGGAGGTGCTCTTTGCAGAGTTGAGATGGTCTGCGATCTAGCGTGGAAAAACAATGAAGATCTCTAGAAGGAATTGAGTGTTGATGGATTCACAAACTTCATGCAGTGAAACAAAGGTCATGACAATCATATTTAAGTTTCCTTTGCAAATATATGGAAAGAAAGGGTTTTAATTTAAAAAGGTAAGGAAATTATACCATCACGGAAAATATTATAGCTTTTGTTATTGGTCTTTACATGGATGGTATCAAATTTAATAGAAACAAATTTGATAAAGGTGCTGAGGAAAGGAAATTTATTGAAGGATCTGAAACATTTGATTTTATTAAAGCTAGATTGGTTTAATCCTCAATCCCTACCCCTTATGATGAAGTTACCTACATGGTGGTGCACTATGTAACTATTAAGGGCCACTTTAAAACCCTTCCCCTACATCATATTTTCCTTCTAAACCTTACTATATTTTTTTGTCTCTTGATAAATCCATTCAATATGTTCATTCCCACAAGTGTGGTGTCCCTCTTCATTAGGGTGTTATTCTCCTTCTTCACCATTACTGCTACATCATTTTGGATAATATCCTTACCCACTTTGTTCCTCCTAATGAACCCCCTCTGCAATGCAAGGTGAATACTAAGAATCTCAGACCCACTTCTCCTCCTCCGGCCAAGTGTGTCCTTCATAGTAGTGATAAAGGGAAAGAACTTGTTAGTGTTGAGACCCTGTTATCCATTGGTCAAACCTCTCATGACACCACTACTCACTCTAGTATGAAGGCCCAGGTTATGAAGAATGAAGAAAGGATCAAGAACCTAAGAAAATATGTGGATCACTTACTCAAAGAAGGCCTTAAGGGAAAAATACACTTGATATTAATCCAAGGCTTGAGACCAAAATTTAAGAAATTTCTATGAAGTAGACTGGTTTGTAGGATTCTATTGGGCATATTGATAACAAGAAAATTGATCACTTATCCATGCACAAGGCCTTCCTAGATTTCATTGAAATTCAAGTTAAACAGGTTTGCAATGTCAGCAATATTCCTTCTGGGATATGGAAGGGTGGAAAATAAAATAAAATTGCTACCTTCACCATCAATATGGACGACCTGTCACAACTCATTTCCCTTGATCGTTTTAATGCTAGGGGAGGCTAAAAAGTGTTTCAACAAGGTGCTCAAGTGAAGGTATTTCTAGTTTCTTCTTTGTGCTATGTTTTATTGGTTACTGGGGGTTGTATGGTTGCAGTGATGCTGGTTTTTTACAACGTATTTGTAGGATGTTCCCTTCTTCTTATTTTATCTTCTTATTCAGGCTTCTAGACCTTTTTTATCTGGGGTGTGGTCTCCACTTGTCAAAAAACCAATGATGTAACTATGTTTATATGGTTTTTTAACCCTCTTTTGTATATAGGGGTATGGTCCTTCCCAAAATCATTTACCAATAATAAAAAAATAGATGAAATGGAAATGAAGGAAAATGGGGGTGCAACTCCCACTGGGTGTGCCAAAATGTAGACTATGAAAAACTAACTTTAAATGGAAGATAAACTAAACACATCAAACCTCCCTATATATTTCCAATCCACCTCAAGTAAGGTTGTGTGGGATTTTAAGATGTGTAACCTTGTAAAATGACTGATTTGTGGGTGCTCTTGAATGACCTCCAAACATGGATTCACTAATGGTATGAACACATTTTTAGAGCTTCCAATATGTAGATATTGGAATGAAAATATGACAGAGTAATTATACTTAAATCCAAAAGGATTTTTAAGAGGATAATACTACATTTTATAGAGGCAGAAGTGGTTAGAAATTGGTTGAACATGGATGTACGTACATTCTAAAAAAATAGCATTTGAGGGGACTAAACATTTGAAGGAAGAATAAATGTCATTTAGGGGTAGTAAAGGAATTCATTAGCAGAATTTACATCTAGAAAGGTGGTTGTACATTTAATTTAATTTACGCTACCTTTTTAGGATTCTAGAAGTGTGGTTGAATGGACTGGTGAAGTGGATTCCATGTGGAGTTGACAGGGATGAGGAAGTGGAGTCCATGTGGGGTCCAAAGTGGTTGTTATAATGTGCACCCTTAATCAATTAATCATTTAATTAATAAATGAAAAATAAACTAGCAAAATGTGTACTAGGGATTAATTTAATTAATCCAAAGGGGTACAATGTGTATGATTTAATCAATTTAATCAATTAATCACAAATGGGTGAATAATTGGATGTACTAGGAAAATATTGGGAATACGCGAGTCATTTTGGGTTGTCTACAACCATTGCCTATACTTCCATGATCTCCTTTAAGTTGTTAAACTTGATTTTGAAGGATCTGATCTGATACCAATTATTGGAATCAAAATGGAATGAGGATTGGTGAATCATTCCTACAATAATTTTTCCTTCATTTACAAAACCATACATTCATTATTGAGTTGTCCATACATCATTCATAATCATACATCATTCATAACCATAAATGTGCATACTAGATGTGCATTAACCATTCACAATAACACAACACAATATAAAGTACAAAAGACACCAAATATAAGTGGGAAACCCTAAAGGGGAATAAAACCCACTGAAAATATTCTTATATTACAAAAATCAAAGATATTTAGTGAAGCACCAACTTCACAAGGATCACTAAACCCTAATTTAGTGAATCACCCACTCCAAAAGGAGGCTACAAACCCCTAGGATGACTAAGCACCAAATCAGCCACCTGAAGATGATGATATCTAATTTTTTTTTCTTCCACAACTAGTGGAGATCACTAATTCAACTCATACAAACCTCTTGAAACCCTCATTCCTCTAGCTCGCTCTTTCTTCTTATTTCACACTTTGTCTTGGCATCAAACCTTTACACACATGATTTAAAACATTATTCATATATTTTCCATCATCCACATCTCTGAAATCATGCATTATAATCTTCTTCACACTCTTAGGTAGGTCGTAGTTTTCCTTCTCACAAGACTAGTTAAAATTTAAACTCAAACCCTTGATTAATATGCATTTCATATTAAAAATATGAAGGAGGTTGGTCCTGATCCTTTATCACAACTAATAAAAATTTAAAAAACCCAATAAATTCATTACAATTTTCACATTTTACCCATATAGGTTAGTCATGCCCAAAACCACCCATTTTGCACAAAACAAGCTCAAAACCCCATCACTAGGATGAGATAAAACCACTAATTCCAAAACCACAATTATTCAAGAATAAAAATTCATCACACATGTTTAATATAGCATACAAACATCATCCATGGTCATTAATTAGCTTGGATCAATCAAATAATTCATAACACAAGCCAAAAGGCTCATATCCTTCACCAAACAGTTGTTTCCAGCACCCTGTCTTTACCTTTGGGCCTCAAGACCACTCAATACAAACTAAAATATGGAATGTAAAAACTCTATGTAATAATAAATAACTATATACTGTATCCATGCATGTTATATCTCATGAAAAACTTGCAAACCAAACCAAATTTCCTCTTCACCAAATCAAGTTGCCCAGAAATACGTTTTCCAAATTCAACTTGTTTGCAACATTTTTGTCACTTCCAAGACATAAAAAGGCCTTAACTAGGGACAAAATTCATCACTATGCACTCCCTATAACTGATATCAAGCATAAAATCTAATTCATTTCATTCACTCTTCCTAAATCCATCTTCTATCCTAAAAAAACCTGTCCTGAAAATCAACATCCTTCCTCTCCCCAAATTGACCTAGATGACCACTCACATAAAATAAAAAGGAAAAAAAATTATACCACTATAAATCCCTCAAAATCTATTTTCCAGAACATATTATAACACCTTCGAAATCCAAGTGGAAGGCCTTCAACTAAGGCAATCTCTGGAAACTGACCTTGATATCAACTTGTTTCATCTCCTAAAAACACACTTCCACACTTATAAAAATTATGGAACACCATTAGAAATTATTTCTAAGCACTCAGCAACCTTAAACCAATCATAACTACTCAGAAACATCATCTTACCTCATAAAGCCACTTAGAACCCTGTTAGATAAAACATCCTTGAAACTTGAACCTCAAAGATCAGGTCATAAATTTTGCATACCATGTCAAAAATAAAATTTTGATATACCATTGGACATATATTTCAACCAGGATCACATAAAAACTATAATAGAGTCCTAATTCATCATGTAGCTCATGTAATATCAATTTTACCACAGACTTCTCCAAACTGCCCCAAAAACTAGTCTTCATAAATAGGGTACACTTTTCCATTTTGAAATTCAACCATGATCTGAAACTATCATGGACATTTAGAAAAATTTAGGGGCTAAAAAACAATGTCAATTTAGTTTTCACCTTTTTTGGAAAACTTTTCCACAAACTGAACTTCTTCAGAAACAATCATTTTTAGGTGGGGCCCACATACTATCACATACTATAATGTAAATTTATGGAAATTTGGGAGATTCATATACAACATAAAATAATGACTTTTTAATAACCAATAAAAACTAGGCTGATAGAAGAAATTTACACCAAGTCGCTTTCAACTAGGGTTTAGCTAGTGTTTCAAAGCAACTTACCTTCTTAACGATTGTTCATAAAAATGTGGCCACCAAAACACCTCGTTATTTTTATGAAACATTAATAACTGACCTAAGAATCTATGCAAAATATATTAGGTTTCCATGCACAACACACAGATCATAACGAGCATCAAAAGGTCAACTTTTCCTTCAAAAACACACTCTGAAACACTTAGTTTTACCAAAAATAAAGTATCTTGCAATTCCTTTTTCAAAATAACCTAAAAAATTGTCATGAAGAATAATAACAACTTCCTATAACTGTAAATACTAACCATGTATCCCAAATAGCTTCGAAACCCTCAATCCAATCTCATTTGCCTATGTTATATTGTCTATTCTCACTTGCTTACTTCCCAAGGACCTTATAAATGCATTATACCTCTGAGTTTTGACCTAAAACTCACCATACACCTCATATATAGTGTCAACATGCTGCTACCATTCTTCAACATTACTGATTAGCTCCAAATCACACACCTCTTTATAATTATGCATGCTTCAGGGCTAGGAATATGCCTGCAATGTCCTGAATTAACCTTGACAGACCATGAACTGACCTTGTTGACCTCATGAAAAATATTAGACACCTATAACACACATCATGGACCATGAATGACCTTATGAAAACCTTCAACCAACTCAGAAAGACTCATGCTATGACTATGTATGCTAGAATCAAGCCAAAACACCATGACAACTCACCAAATCTTGACACTACCAATCAACCTTCATGTTTGAAATCTGAATGACACCTCATGAGACTCATATGACCTCATGAAACCATTTTCCATCAATGGAATTGACATCAATGAAAACACTAACACACAATGTCCAACATTCTAGGCACTCAAAAACTATAAAAAACCACCCACCCACATCATTTCATCATCTTAGACATCGTGACTCTTTGTGGAATTGAGCCCATAGTGGAGTTATTGCTTCTTTGCTCATATATTTCAATACTATAGGTCTTGTAGATGTTAAGGAAAATCTTAAAGAATAGGTGTAACTTGATGAATTACTATTTTACTAAAATTTTAACATAAGTGTCAGTCGCAACTATGATTGGTTTGTGATCTCTGTGTAATTTTTAGTGAATCGCAACTATGACTATCTTATGACCTGAGTCAGGTATACTTTTAATTTGCATGCATTTTTTTTTCATTTTTACTTCAATAAAATGTCTTTTATCTCCTTAAAGGGTTAGGGATTTGACTGAAGTAGGTCCCCTAACCACCAAAAACTACTAACATTTCTCTAAGTGTGTTTGTGTGCATATTATAGATTCAGATCAAGAATTTTTATACCCACTTTATTTATTTGAGAACTCATGATTTCCCTCTTCTAAATGGTAGTGTAAGTCCATTTTATATATTATCATTGATTTATAGATTTCTATATCAACTAACACATCTTGCAGGTGATACAAATCTATGCATACATTTTGGCAACCACGGTGGGGCCATTTTAGTTGTGGGTAAATAATTTCATTTTCTAAATCTAATAATGTTTTCCTTAGGGTTTTATAATATTTTTAATTTAGTTTTTATTTTTCCCAATTTTTTCTACTACATATATTAACACTTGGGTTTTCATATCTGCTAAAAATACAAAAAAAATAACAAAAAAATGGTCGTAGGCTAGTTGAAACTATGACCATGTCACAATTTTTCTGCCAAAAAATCTAACAATTTGGTTGTAGGGTAGTCACATGCGTAACTATTATGTAATTTTGTTTATGCAAAAACATTAAAATACTTGTTTTTTCTGAAGGTAAAAAATTGGGAATGAATACCCATTAAATATATGTTTGGATATGGGCAAATACCCATCCACATAATTATGGGAAGTACTTTGGCATAAGACCTAAAACTCATTGTGAGGAGTACCAATAGAATTCCAAAGTAGCTGACACATTGAGAGGAATTTCCAGAAAAATGGGTTAATGGCCCAACTTAATTGACTAGTTCCACTTATGAGCTAGATGTAATGGTGTCTATGGTAACAACCCCATCTTGATTTATCAAGGGATAAAGTCCACCACTAGAATGTTTTTGGTGAATGGTACTCATTCAGATAACATTGGTAGCTAGAGAGAGATCTTTAAATAGGCATCCAAACTAACGGGGTCCATATTCAACCTAAAAGATAAATAAAAAAGATTATCCCAATAATCAAAGAACCTCATCCCAATTTCCATTTTATCATATTCACATTTGCGACTATTTAAGTTATTAACAATATTCTCCTAGACTTCCATACCCATTTCTAATAGTCATTTTGAGTTTATATTTTCCCAGTTTCAGTCACAACTATGACTTCCCTATGATTTTTCATCTCATACTTTTCATAGAGCCAACTACAAATGTGAAGGGTTTGTAACCTTCCACATCCATAGTTCACTCATTCTGCATTCCATTTTTTTCCCAAACTCACTCACACCTGTGACTAATATATGATTTCTCAAGTCAAATAATTTTCTAATTTTATTCCATTTTTCTCATCCTAGTCCTGCATATTTTCTACCCCTTGCACACTCTAATTTACCCCTTTACATTTGTTATACCATTACACTCTCTGGTCAGCCTCTTGCGTGATTCAGTCCCTTATGCACTCCGTTCATACCGTTGCACACTTTAGACCCTTACATGCTTGATCATCCCCTTGCGCACTCTGGTCCCTTACATGCTATGGGAAGCACCTTGCATTCTTATGTCCCTTACACGATCTAGTCATCCCTTTGAATTCTCTATTCCATTACATGCTTCAGTATGACCCTTGCACACTCTAGTCCCTTGTGCTCTCCAATATGCCCTTTACATGCCCAGGTCCATCATTTTATCCATCTCCTCAGTTCACCCTAGTCGCAGGCATGACCATCCTGTAATCACCCTATAACCATCTCATAACCACCTAACAAACATCCTACAACCAGCCCACAACCTATACTCAAAAAATTAGTGTGACACTTATTCACTTCATAATTTTGAAGCTCAAACCTACATCCACTTACTCTTAGTCACACCTACAACTGGGCCCTCCATTTTTGTCTTGTATCTTTACCCCCACTGGGTATGTACCATGACCTATCACGTCACTTATCTCTCCCTTACCCTAAGCACTAGTCTCCCCTGCAATTGTGCCTCACTCCCTCATGCCTCACCCCTCCCCACTCTAGCTGGAATCACTCCACCCTAACCATCACTCCTCTCCCCTCTCCTTTCCCTCTATCAGTTGCCCTTACAAGTGGCTAGTTTCCTCTCCACTCTCCCAACTTCTACTCCATAACTTGTTCTACCCCCCACATGTCGCACTTATCATTGGCCCATCACTACCTCCCCGTAGTCCCGATTTCCAACCCTTTCCCCTCCTAACCCCCCATCCACACTCGTAATCGATCCATGCTAAAAATCCTTCCTCTCTCATGATCCCACTATCACACTACCTACTACCCCCCACGATCCCTTCCCCTCCATCCTCTCCACGCCATTCATTCTCCTTCCTCTCTGTCTCCACTCCCTATGCCCCACACCCAAACAATTTTTTCCTCCTTCCCTCTCAAACCTTACCATGCTAAACACCACCCTCTCCCCTACTCCTGCTCATGGATGTAACCACAAAATATCCCAAACCTTTCCCAACCCCTACCCCCTACCCCACCCCACCCCATCCTTCCCCGATCGGTTTTTCCCTACACAAAGTCGCAATGCATCTACCTCGTGTAACCCCTTTACCCTTCCCACTCTCTTTCCTTGACCCACTCTATCTCCCTACCTAGTTGCACATGTGACTAGGTCCCTGCCCTTGCATTGTCTTCCCCCCTCTCTCCCACCCACACAAACCCCTCAACCCATCCTCCCATAGGGTCATGCCTGCGACTAGGCCGCAATCACTTTGTCCCGCCCAACCCTTACCCCCTACCCAGCCACTCCCCACCCCAAATAAGACCCATTCGCCCTTGCAACTGACCCCTAACCTTATTCTCCTGTCCACATCACTCATCTTCCGTCATGCTATGTTACCTCACCACTTATTCAAAAACCAATTAACAACAAAAAATAAAAATAAAAAATAAAAATAAAAAATAAAACAAAAATAGAACCAATAAAAAATCAAAACACCCCCAAATACAATTTCTGGTCTCACACTCTCTACCTTGCACTTACTTTCACTCCACCCCTACATGCACACTCTTCCCCCTAACATGCTATGATCCCCTCCATTCATGCTCCGCTCCTTCACCCTATGTCTCCTGCCTTGTACACTCTGTCCCTTTACATGTTTTGGTCTCCTTTTTATGTGGTCCACCCCCTTCCATGATCCAGTCCCCTCTATGTGTACTCCACCCATTGCATACCTCACTCCCCTCTATATGCACTCTTCCCCCTTATGGGCTATGGTACCCTCCATGTGATCCTTTCCCCTCACACAACCTAGTCCCATTTGTGTGTGCTATACTCCATTGTGTTCTTCGGTCTCATCCTATGAACCCTCCATCCACCCCTTCTATCTACTCATTCCATATTGAATCTATTTACTCTAGTGTTCATTCACACCCAAACTTACTCCACCTACACCTCCTTTAATGTATTGTGAATCTTGAGTTCCACCACTTGAGGGGACTTCCACCCACACCAAATTATCAAACCATTTGTAATGATCCAATCCACCCTATGGTACCATATCACCCTTATCCAACACATTTCAAATTTCCCACATTTGATAAATTTAATGGCACCAAAGATCCCCACCATCACTTACATCTATTCCAGTACGCATGACACCTTATTCAAATTGAGGATGCACTCCTCCTCCAAACCTTCCTACTTCCACTCAATGGCCAATCACTTGACTAATATTCCTTCCTCCCAAAACATAAAATTTACACATTTACACAAATTTTTGACATATTCTTATCCCATTTCTCCATCCATATTGCAACTAAAGAAAAACTAGTTGACTGTCACATGCTTCGACAATCCCATAACGAGTCTATTTTTTACTTTGTTACGTGTTGGCGTCCACTCATTCACAACCTCTTATTTCCATCCCCATAATCCAATCTTATTGATCTATTTTCTAAACATTGTATCCCTCACATCTCATATCACTTGTAAATTCATCCACTATGCACATTTGATGAGGCCGTTCAGATGACATAGTGCCTTAAGGATGTCCATCTTGGTTTTCCTCATTCCTTTTCACACATTTCAGTTCCTCACCCACCTACTACACCATCACACTCCCATGTCCAAAATTTCATCCAAATCGATCCTCCTCACATCTTATCACCTTCTACACCCACATATTCAAATTCATTACGTTCTCCTAGGGATCATATCTTCATGCAACCCCTCATAAATTAACTCCTTTGACAATCACTTTATTATATTCTCCAAAAGTTGTTTGACGCCCATCTCATAACTCTCCCTCTCGTACCACCACCAAAATTGTGCCATGCCTCCCATGAAACATGTACCTATTATCATACCAATGGTCATTCCATTGAATCATGTACCCAACTTCAAAACATCATCCAGGATCTTCTTGACAATGGGAAATTGATGTTGAGGCTCCATATCCTTTTACTTCACCTACTAACACCAATATAGTCACTTACCACAATACATCTATTCCCACTTCTTCCTTATGTGTCATGTATTTATCATCTGACTCATCATTTTCCGCTATCTCTTAATCCCAATGCATACCTAGTGTTTCTTCATATATTTCATGCCCTTCTCAATCTTCACCGTCATGTTATTCTACTATGGATGTAGTCCCATCCTTATTCTCTCCGTAGTACTCCAAATTGATACCATGTTTATCTCCATTTCCACCATCTAAAGCATTGTGGGATTCTATATTTTGCACCACATCCTCTAACTAATAACTTGGTTTGATCATATACACTCCACTTATCACACAACCTATTACCACAGCTACATTGTGATGTCCATCACATATAGTTCCAGTCATCTATTCACACATCTTACAAACCTTTTCCAAAATCATCTTAATTCCATCATCATCACTCAGTCATGCATCTTTCTTGTTATTTTTACCACCATTACATCTTATACCATATATTGGGTTCATTTATATTTCTATTGCATCTATTCCCCATCATTTATATCCACTTGTTCCCCCATTCCCTTCTCGCAAGTCACCTACACTTGATTTCATCATTTTACCTATTTTGAAGAATTATTCAACACCCACTTTCTTACATCTATCACCATTCATTCATGAACCATTTTTATTACCGTCTCCTCCTGTTTCATCTAATTCTTAGACATTTCTTTGAAATGACGAAACAGATAGGGTAATAGGCGTAGGAGGAATACCTGTTGAAATGATGGTTGATAGGTTGTTGTGTGCATGTTGACTCCTCGATCAAAAGCTAATCGTGAGAGCTTCCTTTTGGTTGGGAGGAACTACCTGAAATAGAAAGCAAGACCACCAGAAAGAGTTAAACAATATATGCAATGGGATTCCTAGTGTAGGCTAGATCTGGGAAGTGTGATACTTCCTTGACGGCTGTCAATCCACTGTTTAAATTTTTTTAATGATGGTAATAAAGTAAATCCTATTGTAGTTTTTTTTTTATTATTGGAAAATAGTTTTTTGAAAGGGACTATACCCTTGAGAACAAAATATGGCCTAGGAGCTAGAATAGGAATGTGAACCAGAGAGAAAAGGATCAAAATCCAAGTGTTACAATGAAGCTCAAAGTAGCCCAAAAATAGCTACCCAAACGAGACAAAACAACAAAATTACTGCAAAAAAGCAGTAGAGAGACCACAAAAAAATAGCATAAAAACATACAAGAACAGCAAAAGCAACTACAACTACTTCTTTGCAGCTTTGTCAATGCTGGTCTTGATATTCTTCCAGGAGTGGAACATACCCAAAGTTGTCATGTGGGCAGCATCAGTATTATCTAGCTGCTCAATGGTCCTTTTGCTTTCCTTTTCGTTACCCCAAAGTGTAGCCGAAACACCGCTGAGGTTGGAGACACTTTTGACATGTTGCTCAATGAACTCCTCAATCGCCCTAAAGATGGCCATGTTGTAATCATGTCGAGTTTTGGCCTTCCCTAAACGGATGTCTAAGGAGGTCAGCTTCTTGTAGATATCACCAATCTGGCTGCTATCAAAATCCCCCTCCTCCTTTTTTCTCTTGCCTTTCTGTTTAGCCAAGTTCTTAACCTCATCCTTCAGTAGTTTCATATCAGCCTCTAAGGCATCCAACCTTTTTGAAGAGCTTTCCATATGCACATCCCGGGGACTAGCACTGCTAATATTCAGAAGGTCATGTGCAATTTCTATTTCATGAGGCCCCTTCTCCACAGCAAGAGTCTCAAGGTTAAGCTTTCTAGAGGCCCTGGTAACCGGTCTTTTAGAGGTATAGGCGAGGTGTGTGGTGGGAGAAATAGTAGGAGGAATGGATGGAGAAGCTTGGATAGCCGGCAGGGGGGTGACTGCAGCGGTGGCGGGGGCAGATGGAGAAATAGGGTTGGTAGCAGCAGAGCCTGGCAGAGGGGGAACCGAGCTAGGAGAGGAAGGGAGACCAGGGTACTTAAGAAGACAACATTTATGAAGCAAAAAAATGAGCCCTTGGTGTAAGGGAACCACCCGGGTATGCTTCTGAAACTCCAAAATGGAGCGTTCAAGAGAGTTCAGCAAGTAATGGGGAAAACAAACCAAGCGATTCCTACGGAAGTGGTTAAAAAAGATAAGATGTTTAGCAGGAACAATGAAAATCCTACCTTCCAAGGAGATGAACCGTATCATCATGCGAGTAACCTCATCATAAGGTGGAGGAATCGAGATAACAAGTAGGCCCACTGTAAATCCTATTGTAGTTAAAATAATTTAGGTATCTCATTTAAAACACAATAAGAAAGATCTAATCTAACAGGCTAGGTTAAAATAAGATCCGAAGGTCAAGTAACTAGTTTTGGGTCTCTACAGGTTTGAGAGAGGTCTTAGGTAGGCCACAGGTGAGTATGGGTGATGTGGGAATAGGGAGGTAGGTTACTATTCTGGGATATATTGGTAAATAAAGAGACCGATGCCGGTTTGGGAGAACCGGTGCTGATTACTGTGGGATACTAGGAATGTCACAGAACGAGCTTTAGATCTCCCTTATGATTACACCAAGGACTAGGCTGGTCATAATTAGGTATTAACTTGTTTAGATGGGATTTGGCGAGGTTTTAATAGGGATACAGAGGGGTAAGTATTAATGGAGGTCAGTGGGTGGCTAGGAGAACAAAGGATGAAAATACAATGATGAAATAAGTGAACTAGAGGAGTAAAATGTTCTACTTACTTAGAATCTAATTTTGGATGTTTGTGAGTGAGGAATGAAGGTGCTAATAAGAGGTTGAATAATGAAGAAGATCACAAAATGTTTGGGAGCTCTTGCATGGGTTGCATGTGCTCTCCTCCTTGCTTAATTAGATCAAATATGTGATGGGGTGAGTGTTGGATGGTTGTTGGGTGAATGTTGGATATCTGTGTAAGATAAAATACTTGATCTCCTTTTTGCATGCGTGTTCTCCCTGAAAATTGTTCTCAAAAGATGTGATATCTCTCAAGAATATGCCATCCTCCAAAATAAGGTTTTTTCGGGGTTAAAAGGTGATCGATGGCGGTTTTAGCTTAACCAATGGTGGTTAAGGGTAACCCGTGTCGGTTAGGGCAGGATTTTCTAGGTTGACTAAACTAGGTAGATCCCCTTGATTTTCTGGGATCTCGTGTGTTGGCCACATGGATTAGGATGAAATCTTATTTTAAGCATGTGGGAATGTGGTTAGAGGGAATGTAGGAATTGATTTTTAGGGTTTGGGTAGGTCTTAGTTAGTTATGGAAATTTACTAAGAATAGGTCTTAGCGTGAGGTGGCATGATGAGGTGTCTAGGTGAGGTGGGTATGTGGGCATTATCTCAATTAAGATATTTAAATAATAAATATGGAGAGGATAATGAATTAATCTAATTTTAATAATTAAATTACTATTATAGTGAGATGAAGGGGGGCATGGCTAGGTGGATGTGTTTAAGGTATTTATTTATCGAGGGATCAAGGGGAGTGTGACCCAATTTTGGTGTCTACATTTTGCCCCTTTTTTTGCATAGATTGTATTGGTAAGTGACGCTGACAAAAATTAGATGTGGTTGTCCCATGTGTGGGCAGAGGTGATCCCCCTCAAACCAGGAATTGACGAGGAAGAAGGTAGAATCTGTGAGTAGTCTGATAAAAGGTAAATGTGATGAAAAGGAAGGTGGGTAATAGGGGAAAAAGGAGAAAAGTCTACTTGGGTAATCTAGGTAATGGGTTAGGGTCAAAGGTAACAATAGTCAAATGCACACACACGTATAAACTATAGCATAGTACCAGGTTGAAGAGCAAACAAACTCTACATTGTCTAAGGTTGATAGGTTTATCTAAACAAGGTTAAGGTGATTCCGGTATCCAAGGAATAGGATATGGTCAGGAAACATGACATAGGTCAGGTGAAGGAACATGTAGGTGTGTTCTGGTACACCAAAGGTAGGGTTAGGATAAATGGTCACGGCAAGAAGCAAGGTAAGGTCAATAGGTAAATTAACACAGGTAACAGTGCCACAAGGTATAGCAAACACATGAGGCCAAAGGTCACTACCGATGGTCCAGGTATAAGAATATAGCTCACGGTATGGGTAGGGCCAAGGTATGGGTAAAATAACGATTCCCCAAATTAGGACGCGGGTAGGTAATAAATGATGAGGATAAGTGGTTGAGGGGAATGGTCAGGGTAAAGATTGGGTGTGAAAAAAAGAGTGACGGGCAGGGTAATTGGGTAAAATTTAGGGCAATGTGGAAAAGTATGTGACCGATGTCAGTCAATGGTAACCGATGATGGTACATGCTAACCATCAATGGTAAGGTATGGCACAAGACCGATGCCAGTGAAGGTAAAACTGGTGTCGGTTAGGTCAGGTTTAGTATAAAAAAATAAAATCTGTGTTTTTTGTTATTCATTTGTCATCTAGTGAATTTGAGAAAATGACACAAGAGAGAGAGAAAAGGGAAAAGTGTCTAGACAGAATGGAGAGTTGAGTTGGCGAGCCAAATGGTGGGTGATTGGTTGTTGAGAGGTGGGTCCATGGGATCGGTGTGTGTGATTTGATTGGTTGGAGTCGCGGGTAGCGATTTGGTGATGGCAGAGGTCGGAGAGGGATCGAGCGGGCCACTGGTGCAGTAACCCGATGTGCCACCATGACGATGGTAGCATGATGAGGTAAGCATCCAACTCTTGTTGTGTTTTGTTAGATAGATTAGGTGATTTGGCAAATTGGATTTTTTTTTTTTGGGTGGGGGATAATAAAATTTGGAAGATGGGAGGGTAAATTGAATAAAATAGGAGCGGGGAGAGAGATAAGTGGGAGAAGAGGGGAGGGAAAGAGGTGTAGGGGAGTTGTGGGGGATTTTGGGTGGGTATAATTGTAAGGGGTGGTAAGTTTTTTAGAAGGGAGAATTTGGGGGTCACGGGTTTTCGCTGTAACAGTGACCGGCATCGGTAGGGTTAAACCGGTATCAGTCAAAAAATAGGTGACCAATGCTGGTTTAGGGGTGACTGTGGTCGGTTAGAGAGAACCAACACTGGTTGGGTTTTGGAGAGAAAGGGGCCAAAAGTGCCATAGGTTGGGTGGTTGAGATGGGTAGGGGTAAAATAGGGTGGGGAAAAATGAGAGTGGGTGAGTATGGGTATGATAAATGTAGATTAATTTGTTGTTTGTATTGGATGCAGGGAAGAGATCAGCTACGCATGCGGGAAAGGGTTCCACCCCTGCTCATGATAGTTCATGGCGCAGTGACCCCTGAGGAGTTGCGGCATGTGGAGGAGGTGGGACTAAGTGGGGTCTGACGCTACCGACATGTAGTCTTGAAGCCGAGTTAGATGGTCACTCTCATCGATAGATGGGATTCCGTGACCAACACATTCCACCTACCGAAGGGTGAGATCACAGTCACCCTGGAGGATGTGTTTAGGATTATGTGGCTACCCATATTGGGTACACAAGTCTATTCGATCTCCTCCGAGGCCTCGGAGGAGTTGATGCTGATAGTGTTTGGAGAGGGGATGGCTGAGCTGACATTCCATAGTTCCAACTTGAGCTATGGAGAGATGTACCTAGCCCATCCAGAGGAGATGAGGCTAGTAGTTCTATTGATGGAGGTAGTGTGTTGCTTTGCACTGCGAGATGTAGAGGGTGGGTGGTTTCCTCGATCGTTGATGGGGGTACTCCATGACATGGTGATAGATTAGACCCTCTTTTCCTGCGTTCCAGCATTCCTGGTGCAGTTATACAGGGAGTTATGAGCACATGGACGGCTGCATAGGTTCAGCCTGTGATGTACCTTTTTACTCCACTACTGGGCATATGAGCACATTATTTGTGTGTGTTTAGTGGGTATGCCTCAGGCCGATGCCTTTCCGCCAAGGTTTGTACAAGTGGATTATAGGCGATGGTTGCTTGCTATTGGAGAGTGGAGATTAGATAGGCCCACACATGATGTGGCCTATTACAAGTATTTATTGGAGGGGTTTTTCGGAGTGGAAATCATATGGAGGCTGTATTTGGGCTTCCCATCATATAGGCATATGCGTGATGAGCTAGCTGGCCTCCAACTATTGAGATAGATATAGGGTCATTGTGCCAGGGAGCACGAGATGATCCTGGTTGACAGAGTTAGGTGGAATTTGGGCTAATACAAGACATACCTCTACCCTTTCTACAATATAGGAGAGATGACGTGGAGAGGCCCTTACCTCTACCATAGGTGACAGTGACCACAGGGTAGGAGGAGAAGGCAATAGACCAGTAAATTGATGATGTTGGGGTCACAGACAGATATAGACAGTGGTGGGCATCTCATTTACGAGTAGTACCACCCAAGCTAGGGTAGCCAGATCTAGCCACCATCACAGTGCAGACGGATGCCCTACAGGGGAAGGTGGCGACGCTAATTACCCATTTAGGTATGGTACAGACACAACTTGCCGGATCAGAGACGGAGGTTCCCGTGTTACATGTATAGGTGGCCAATCTTCAAGCCGAGATGGCTGAGGGTGGAGATGGAGATGGAGATGGAGATGGAGATGATGGTCGGGTGGCTGCCCTAAAGTCAAGGTGATAGGGTTACAGGGCTAGTTGGCCACAACACAGGAATAGATTGGGGCCTTACAGGCCCAGATACAGGCACAGGGGAAGGGGCCGATGACACCACCACAAGCACCGGGACATGATCCCAGTTCACAAGCAGGGGAAGGACAGGTACAGGGATAGAGGCCTATGGGGCCACCATAGACCGTGCCCATATCCAGGTTATGGGATGCCCTAGGTGAGGCCAGATACTACCAGGATCAGTTGATGGTGGCTGGTATAGATTTCCTATCCTATGGAGATTACAGGGCACAATAGGCTTCAAGTGAGAGGACTAGATCCTAGACTCATAGTGTAGAGAGCATAGGGGACCATCGAGCTCTGAGACTAGATCAGGGAGAGGCCACCATCTCACAGAGACCAGCTTCAGGTGATGTGCCAGCAGGGACCCATAGACTACCTATGATGGGTGGGGAGATGTTAGCAGGTTGCTAGAAAGGGGCCGAGGAGGTTGAGGGGACAGGCAATACCGATATGGAGGATGTCTGCTGAGAGGGTGCCTGATATATGGCTCCCGAGTTTTGACATAGTTTTGAGTTTTGATATATATCGGCCTGTGTGCTGAAGAGAGTGAGGATATACGAGAGTTTTTGTATATTTTGAGCATATAGTGGCCTGTGTGCCAAAGATATTTTATATTATTTTATTATTTTATTGTATATGAGACTGGCTTGCGTGTTGATGACATTTTGTAGTGAGCATTAGCTTGCGTGCCGAAGATTTTGAGATATGGACAGGATTGGATATCCATGTATATTGTATTGAGACACACATATTTTTTTATATGATGAGATGGATGAGATTCTTGATTTGTTGGTGTTTTATGAGAATTTTAATTTTTTTGTTGTGATATGGACGGAAACTAGGTGAGTTAGGAATGATTGAGTCAAGTTGGTTTAGGCATGGATCAAGTTAGGTCTTAGGCATGGATCGAGTCAGGTTTTAGGCATGGATCGATTCAGGTAATAGGCATGGATTGAGTTAGATTAGTTTAGGCATGGATCGATTCAGGTAATAGTCATGGATCGAGTCATGCTGGTTTAGGCATGGATCGAGTTATGTCTTAGGCATGGTTTGAGTTAGGTTTGTGGTCTAGGCTTGGATCGAGTATAAATGGGATAAAGTTGTGATTCATTAATTTATGTAATGAATGGTGATATGGTTCTTGTTTATAATACATACATGATGATGGTAGAGAAATGGAAGTCATAATAAATGTATGGTGCGGTGATGATAAAAATGTGAAGCAACTTGTTATTTGTTTGATTTAATTTCCAATTTTGGATATAAAAAGGAAACTAAGTAGGGTAAAGTGTGATTTGAGAAAAATGAAAAATGAATTGGTAGGGTAAAGAGTGGCTAAGCTAACTTCCAAGGGCACTATGCCCTCGGAGTGCTGCCTACATAGTCTCGACGAAAAGGGACCTCAGGCCGATGTAGTTCTTCCATAAGCTAGGGAAGAATATGAGGAGGTATGAAAATGAGTTGGTAGGTTTTAGGCATGATTTGGGTTTAGGTCTGTTAGGTGTGAGTGGGTTATGTGCAAATTGGTATAGGTGATCTTGATTATGGTAGAAGAAGAAGATTTCCCCAAAGGTAAGTGTCGAGGACCAAGTCCTGTATAAGGTAATCAAAATGTAAATAAAGATGGTTAAAAGATATGAGGGGGCAATAAAGCCACCTGATTGGTTAGGATTATACCGAGTAGATAATACCTTAGAGGAGGCGATGAATGTAAGACCCTAAAGGCATTGCATGATTGATCGTTCTAAGGGTGAAAAGTAGACACATGATCACTAAATGTCACAGTTCCAAGAGGTCCCTTGAGGCAGTAGGAAATGGGAGTGGGAATGGTGAGAAGGGTGAAAGGTGGGTAATTTTTATATGATATGTGGTAGCATGCTCTTTGGGCAAGAGATCTGAGGTCACAATGGGTAAGTCCATGATGAAAAGTCTTATGTTTTGACTTGTATTTGAGATAGACTGATCGATGCGAAAAGTCTATATGGGATGATGAAATTAACTCCTTGAGGTCTTCGTGAAGCTAGTTGATGCGGGAAGTTTCTTTTTTTTTTTGTGAAAGAGCCTTACATAGTTGTCCTTTGAGGGAGTAGTCTATTTATAGCAGTGATTTCCGAGAGGAAGATTTCCTTTTGAGGGAGTCATCTTTTATTAGAATTTTGACTCAAGGAGTTGCATCCCAAGTGAGGTCTTCGAAGTCATGGACAAGACCAAGGTGAGGAATAGGATTCTTGTTTAGATAGCCATGGTGAAACGACCATGGGATCTCATCTAAAAGATAGATGAAAAGTATCCATGAGAATCATGATATGTGTAGCACCGTGGTACACATATTCAAGAGAAGATAATAAGTGACAGGTACTCACATAACTCTTGATGAATCATTGGTGAGGTGGAAGAAATGGAGAGTGCTCAAGGGAGGAGTATGGAAAGAGACAAAAAGTGATGTAGGACTAAAATTCAATAGTAAAATGGTCGAATATGTAAGCCATTAAGGGGCTCAGGTTCGGGTTTATTATCGAGTGAAGATAAATAATAAGCACCTGATCCATAATTATGGGTCACGATGTTTGGTCCAAGACAATTATGAGAAAATTTTCCACGTTTAATTTTTTTTGCTTTGGTTACTTGTTGATTTTATTTCAGGACAAGGTCACTGACTTAGAAGTTTCGCTCATGGACACATTTTTTGTAGGCACAGTTTGATACATTTTAGGTAAACTTGAAGGTGGTCAAGAGCATTAAGATGGCATTCGTCTAATAACTTCTAGCTATGCTAAACAGATCTTGAAAAAATTCATCATCATTGAGCATGTCATCGATAGAAATGTGGAGTGAGAGAATTTGTACTTCGAGAGAAAGAACAACCTCTGTATCGTAGACCAGAGAAAAAGGGTGTGGCGGGTAATGGAAGTGAGGATACTAGTACGGTATGCCCATAAGGCAAAAGGAATGTGTGTATGCCATTCCTTCCTAGTATCGTTAACTAATTTCATGAGAATTTTGTTTAAGGTTTTTTTAGTGGATTCAGCTTGGCTGTTGCTTTTTGGTTAATAAGGTGAGGAAAAACTCAACTTAATACCGAAGGCATCGCAAAGTTTTTCACAATGTTTTATTTTTGAATTGTTTTCCATTGTTAGTGATGAGATGATGAGGAGCATCAAAGAGAAAAATGATGTGATGATTAATGAACTCACATATTTTCTTGGCTTTCTGTGGAGATGAGTGGTATGGATTCAACCCATTTTGTGTATTATTCGGTAGTGGTGATGATCTACTGATTTGGTTCTGGGAACATTGGGTGTTGATCTCTCCGACAAGATCCAAAACCCCATTGAGATAAGGGCCAAAGGTCATGAGTGACTTGTACGGAATGAATAGGTGTATTATGAAGGTTAGCATGTTGTTGGCATTTTACTACGATTTTTGACATAGTTGTAACAATCATGGTTGAGGGTCAGCCAGTAATAGCCTAGGTGAGAGAATACACTTAACAACAGTAAGGCCATTGAAGTGACCTCCACATATGCTGTCATGAACTTCCTTAATGGTATAAGGAATTTCAGAACTTGTGATTCATCTTAAGAGAATTCAATCAAAGTCCATGCTTATAGAGGATTTCCCCCATAGATGACATAACGTGAGTGACATTTTAAAGGAAGGTGTGCTATCTGTTACGGGTGAGATCAGGAGGTAAGACAGAGAGAGAAAGATAGTCATAATATTGTTTATACCAAAGGTTGCTCAGGTCGAGGGGTATCAGTTCTGATGGAGTAAACATCACAAGTTAGATAGAAAGGTGATTGGAGACATTATACGATGACAAAGATTTTAGAATCATCAGGCGCAACAGGTATTTGAGAAGCCAAAAAGGTCATGGTATCTCATAATTTGTTGGTTGAACGAAGGACGGTTTGAAGGGTGTAACGGTTAAAGGTGGTCAAAATTATGTCTACATAATGTTTATACTTTTGAAGTATCTCATTACGACATTGGTATATACCATTGACTTGGTTTATGACCAATTGAGAATCACCAAAGATGTTGATTGATTTGACATCTAGGGCATATGTGGCTTGGAAACCTAACACAAGTGCTTCATATTTGGTGATATTGTTTATATAATCAAAATCTAGTTTGAATGACAAAGGCATGGGTTCACTATTAAGAGGAATGAGGATAATACCTTCCCCACCCCACGCTGACACTTTGAACCATTGAAGAAGAGTGTCATTTAATAAGCGGCCTTGTCTAAGGAAAGGGTAGTGATTAACTCATCTAGAAAGTCAAAATTAGAGGGTTGATCCTCGGGAATAGGTGCGTCGGCCAATTGGTCGGTGATAACTTGGCCCTTGATGGAATTTGATGAATGAATTTGAGGTCGAGGTCAACTAAGAGCATAAGCCATTGTACAACATGATGATTTTGATAAGTTTTGGCATACATGAAGTATAAGGGGTCAGTGTTTGTCACAACATAGGTTTTGTGGTTGAGTAGGTAATGGCGAAGTTTTGTGGCAATGAAAAATAAGGCTAAACAAAGTTTTTCAAGATGGGTGTATCGGGTTTTGTAGTCCAAAAGAGTATGGCTTATGTAATAAACCGCTTTCTCCCTGTGTTGTTCATCACGATGAGCAAACATGGCTCCCAAAGAGTGATCAGTAGCTGAGATGTATAGGTAGAAAGGTTGATCATCTTTAGGTGGAATGAGTACAGGTGGTTGGAGAAGGTATTGTTTTAAGGCCTCAAAATATTTTTGGCAGTCATCATCCCATTTAAAGGAGACATCCTTCTTGAGCAGAAGATGAAATGGTTGACATCATCAGATAATTATGAAATGAAATGGTAAATAGACTGCAACTTACCTTTCAGGCTACAGAGTTGTCTAAGGTTAGTGGGCGGAGGCATTTCCAAAAGGGCCTTGAATTTAGTAGGGTCAACTTCTATACCACGTAAGGAAATGATAAATCCCAAGAGATTTCTTGAGAGAATCGTGAAGACACACTTCTTGGGTTGAAGGTGAAGGCAATATTTAATGAGGTGGTCAAAAATGGTTTCTAGGACAACAAGGTGCTTAGAGCGACATTTAGATTTGGCCAGAAGATCTTCCACATAATCTTCCAATATACGATGCATGATGTCATGGAAGATATAAGTCATAGCCTATTGATATGTGGCACCAACATTTTTTAAGGCCAAAAGGCATGACTTGGTAGTAGAAGGTCCCCCAAGGAGTGATGCACGAGGTTTTGTGTTGATCCTCCGGGACAAGCAAGATTTGGTTATAGACCAAGAAGCCATCCATGAGTGATAGCATCTCATGACCAGTGTTAAGGTCAAACACCTGGTCAATACCAGGTAGAAGGAAGTCATATTTTGGGAAGGCGAGGTTGAAGTCACAGAAGTCTGTGTAAATGCAAAGTCCCTCTGTCGCCTTAGTGAATGGGACAATGTTAGAAATACAATGAGGATAATCAATGGGTAAGATGAAGGAAATAGAAAGAAGGTTTTGAAGTTCTTCTTTGATGAGAAGGGAAATGCAAGGGTGCATTTTCCTCATATTTTGTTTGATGGGTTTGGCATCGGGAACGGTTACGATATTGTGGACCACTATGGTGGGGTCAATACCCGGCATGTCTGCATAATATCAAGAAAATGCATGGTTATGATCTTTGAGAAAAGAAGTGATGGCTTCCTATTTAGTAGCATTTAAAGATTGACCGATCTTTAAGATGTGCGGATCGTCCTGAGTATGGATGTTGATCTCGATAGTTGATTCATTCAACATGGTTTATGTCTCAGAGGGTAATGACCTATGAATATATGAGTCTTCTACACCAAGGTAGGTGAGTATAGATTCATCATCTTGACATTGAATGACATCAATTGAAGGTGTATCATCATCGATCATTTCTGGATACATGAAGGGAAGAGAGGAAGGGGCATTCGCCCTTGCATGTTGGTAAGTTAGAGGCCCCAAGAAAATGGTGTTTATGGAAAAAAAAATTTAGGAGGGATAGATTCTGGATCCATCAACTCCATCGGTGAAGGTGATGATGACAGGCAGAGTGTGTGAAGAGGGTGGAGAAGGGCTGGATGTCCTTGATGAGTTCAATGCGGGCCTGTTTGGTAGGTGGTTCTGAAAAGCTGATACCACTTACAGTCGTTATGTTTGTGGGTAGTACATGGAATAATAGTATGGCAGCCTTTCTCGTAAAATCCAAAACCAAAACCCTTCCATGCACATCAGTGTAGGAAGGTGTGGGTGAAACGGTGATTAATGAGTGACTAGGAAATCAGATAGAAAATGGGTAAGTTTGTGATAGTGGTTTGGGTGTGTAAGTGGTAGTGTCAAGTCCCCCATAGGTGAGACTGGTACAAAGATGAGGAGGACCATAAAAGAGGCATGCTCTCCTATGCAATGATCATAGTGAGGGTGCTGGTGAAGAATTCCATACTCTTGTGGAGTAAGGGATGTGTTGACACTATACTAGGTGATACTCCCCTAGAGTGAGGCATTGAAAAATTGCTTCCACAGGGATCGAGTGGTTGGTATGTGGGTAGCTGGGATAGATGATGTGTCGGTGGTCGATGCGGAGGTAGAGTCTAACTGGATTGGGAGGCTGATGGATTGGTACCGTGGAGGTTGTGGCAGCGGTAGGAATGGAGGAGGCATGTGTCAGTTGAGGTAGCGAACTATATTGGTAAGTGGAGGTGTGGGTGAAGTGGTAGTGGGTCACGGAGGTAGATGCCTTAATAGGTATGAGCACGTCATTGGGTCGGTATAAGCATGTTGCATGTTTTAAAAGGTGATGGATCAGCTATAATAGTGTAGGTATGTCCTTCATGCTCAAAATTTACACAACGATGCAAAGTGGAAGGAACATAACCTGTGAAATGAATCCAGGGTCTGCCAAGCAATAGGTTAGATTGAAATTCCCCCTCCAAGATGTAAAATAACTCTGGGACAGTGTGGGGGCCCACGTGAATGTGGAGGATGACAGGTTCCCAGTGTAGAGGTGATAACATCATTGAATGAACACAACTTGACAGGTATGTTTATGCATGCAATTGTCAGTTATGCACATTTGAGTGAATGCATGGAGATGAAATGATATTAACGCTAGCACCCCCCATCCATCATTACACATGCCATAACACGTATATCATCAATGTGGATAGAGATGAAGAGGGTTGGGTTTGGGTCATCAGTTTGGTGTGGTGCAATCTCTTCCTCTGAGAAGCTAAGGGAGGCTAATTGGTGAGTAGGGTGAGGTGTGAGATGAAGGTGGTAATTTGGTGAGAGAGGCTACATGATGGGGTGTGACAATGGAGGCTATGGGTGTAGGGTCATTGGGTAAAACCTAAATAGATTACAGAACCTCCATAAGAGCTTGACGATGGGATTATGAGGTTTGGATGAGGTCATGTAAGGACATTTTGAGGGGGGATTGGTGCATTTGTTTAATCATTGTGCGATGTGTGACCCCATTAGAAATAGGATATGTGGGGCTGCGGATAGTAATCTTAGGTGTGGGTGCAGATGGCATGTTGGGTATAGGATTTGTTGGTGAGTCTATTGCCTTTTCCTTTCCTTTATCCTTCTAGGCACGGGTAGCAACATGGATCATGTTGATTTGAGGGGAGTTGGTAAATGGAGAAGGTGTAGGATGAGTGGTATAACAACATGATGGGTATAAACCTATCGGGGGAGAAAAGCCTTGTGAGGTGAGCTAGGCACAACGACATTTAGGTGATGGTGTGGCAAGTTCTCTGATGTGAACCATGTTAATTTTGAATCTTGGGGGTGACTCTAAGAGTTGAGGGGGTTGAGGTCATGGTTTTTGAGTAGGAAGTGAGGGAAATACTATGGAAATGGGTGTTGTTAAAATGAGGTCCTCATCGAGAATGTTGTCATCGTCAAAGTTTTCTTTGGGAGGACACAACTAGATAAGGAAGGTTTTCAAAGCCTTGCATTTCTTTACATCGTACCCTGGGACACGATGGTAGGCACAAATTTTAGTGTCATCAAACCCTTTTGGCTTAGGTTTGAGGGGGTCATAAGGTCTAAGTGGCGGTAATGTGATGACCAAAGTCTCAAGGAGGTTGGTTAAGATTTTTGCATAGGACGCTGCTAGTGGGTCACAATGGGAAGTGAAAGTGGGTTTGGGTGTAGGTGCGGCTAATTATTGAGAAACATTCCTTACAGGAGGGGGAGTGGGTCAAGCTATTGTTTTGGGTGCTGGTGTGGTCTTGTATGTCGGTTGTGTTTGTTTGGGTAGGGGTATGGTAGATGAACGGGTAGGAGGGTGTGTAGTCATTTTGACTACCGTATTGGAAGGTAGTGGATTTTTGTATTTGGGATACACCTTCTTGGGTAGAGGTGATATGGGTGTAAAATATTTAGAGGGAAAAGTGGATGGGGGAAGAGGGTGAGTTACCCAGGGGGATAACAGAGGTGCTATGAAGGTAGATGATGTGTTTCGTGTAGGGGGTGTGAGGGACAGAGACTGAAGTGTAGGGGTAAGTGAAGATGTTGCTGAGGGTATTAGAGGTATGGGTGGTAAAGATGCAATAGGTGTGGGTGTAAGTCATGTCGGGTGCCTGGGTATGTTAGAGGTTTGTGAGGAAGGAGCTGGCTATTGTTTGTTTGGTTTATTGATGAATGGAGTTTTCTTAAGTGTGCTAGAAGGTTCATGTTCTAAGACGGACGGAAAGGGTGAAGGGGATGCGGGTGTGATTGGCACAACTGGGGTATGAGTTCTATGGGCTTGGTTTTTCTGTTTGGGTGCCGGAGTAGGTTTAGTGTTGACTTTGGAGGATGTAGCTAAATCTAGTTTGATAGGTGGATGAGTAAGGCTAGTGGTTGGGGTGACCCCTAAGGTAGTAATAGGTTTAGGTGAGGAGGACGATGTAGGTGTGGGTTTGGACTTAGATGCATGTTGGGTTATGGGGAAGGGTGTGTGTTGAGCTATGATGGGTGTCCTCGAAGAAGTTTTGATAGAGGTGGGTGTGCTCAGTTCAACTAGCCAGAATATTTTTGGGTAGATGGTGGAAGTATTAGCAAGTGACATCTGCATTTGCGTTGAGACGGGAAGAAGAAGGTGTCCCCACAATAAGGCTTTGTCCACATAATCTAAGAAATAAGCTAAGTGTGAGAACGAGACATCTGTAGGCAAGGTTGATGAGGACGTAATGGCAATTCCCATAAAATTTGTCTTAGAGATGGGGAATTTGTTGGCTTCATCTTCCGTTGGTAAGAGAGCCGAAAGTAGGTTTGCGGGATCTTGGCTAGTTGATGGAGAATGCTCACCAAGAGGCAAAGGTATCTCTACTGGATCATTGATAGGTGGAGGAGGAAAAGGGTGTTCCTCTATAGGTGGAGGAGATGATGGGTGCTCATCCATGGATTGAAGAAGTACTATGAGTGATGGTTCCCTAGGTGGAGAAGCCAAAGGTTAAATAGTGTCAAAATTAGCAAAGGGCTCTTCCACAGATGAGGAAGGAGGTGAAAGGTGCTCCTTTGTGGGTGGAGGAATAGGTGAGGTGGATTCCAATGTATAAGGAGGACTTCAGGATAGAATTTCCTCTATGGAAGGAATATGATGTAATTGGGAAGCAATGGGTGCGTCATTGAAAATAGCATGGACCTCATGGGTATGGCTATCATGAGTTGAGGTCTCATCGGTTTGATCAGATGAAGGGGCATGATTGGGAAAGGGTTTTTTGAAGATGTGTAGGTTTTGATTGGCAGGTGCATTAGGATTATCCATGGTTAACTCTCCTTTCTCGAGCATTTATTGTACAATATTTTTTAAAGTGATGCAATTTCCGTCATTGTGACCCTTTACTCGATGATAGTTATAGAAATCGTGTTCTTTATACCATGTGGGTGTGGGGTGAGAAGGGTCAAAACCAGTGTGTGGTTTTATAGGTGAAAGGGTGATGGCCCCAGCTTTGATGAAATTTTCTAAAACAAAAGAGTAAGGCTCCCCAATTGGGGTGTATTTTCATTGTTCTTGTCTAAATTGAAAAGTCTGAACGGGTGAGAAATTAGATGAGGGGCTAGCTTGATTTGATGGATGAGTCAGGCTGGCTTTGAGTACCACTGTGTTAGTGGTGCCCATGGCCTTTGAATAATTTTTCTTCGGTTTGGAAGAAGAAGATGTATCATTCTACTTGAATGCCGAATTCTTATTGCGTAATTAGATTTTCTTCTCTTTAATGGACTGAATCTCTAGCTTTCATGCCATGGTGAAAGCTTCGTTGAAGGTTCAGAAAGTTTGGACCTGCAGGGTTGGAGAGATATGTCTAGCACAAGAATGCGTGAAGAGCTCAATGAGTTCTATTTGTGGTAGTTGGAATGTGAGTTGATTGATCATGCTACACCAACGAGCAACAAAATCTATGATAGATTCACCGTCATACTGACGCGTGGAGTATAGGTCAGTCATGGTAACATTTTTAATGATATTGATGGAGAAGTGATCCAAGAAGGCTTAGGCTACCTGATTAAATGAAAATATAGAGTGTCTAGGTAACCCACTATACCTATCTAACGCAGGTTCAGTCAGAGACATGGGAAAAGACCTCAAGAGAAAAGCATCATCGTGGGCGATTAGGTAGCAGCCATGTTTGAAAGACCACAAATGATGTTGCGGGTCTTCCTTGCTATTGAAATAGTTGAATTTAGGCATCTCCCAATGCATGGGGTATGGATGAATAGGAATGGATGGGTGGATAGGCTCATTATAAATCTCATTATAGGTGAGAGTATTTCAGGAGCCAGAAACTGATGCCTCCAATGTCTGCATCTTGTCTATCATTAACTTGATTAGGTCATTGGTAGGTTGTGATGATTGGGTGCCTCTTGTAACATAAGAGGGTTGGTCTTGGGCATATGATGGGGGTGGCATTCCAGTATATGGTGCTGCCGTGTAGGTTGATTGAGAAGAAGGTAGTAAAATAAGGGGTATGTACCTAAAGTGAATAACGGATGAAACAGGAGGCTGCTAATAGTACGTATGTGGAGGTGGAAGGGTCATGGTGAGCATACTGGCAATGGGGGCCAAAAATTATGGAATATAAAGGACGATGTTTTGAAAAGGGGTAGGGGTCACCCATATGGGAGGTGGTTGTGTAGCTACGGGTATATGTGAGACAATAGGGGTGGATGAGGTTGTGTTTTTGGTGGTTGTCGAAGGTATGGTGGATGTGGCAGGTGTAATGGATATAGCAGATGCGGCAGTCATAACGGGTATAGTACCTAGCTACAAAATGACTAGGGGTAAGGTAGATGTAGACAACGCAGGGTTAATAGGGGATGGAGTAGAAGTAGGAGCGAGTGTCAGGGGATAGATATGAGCATGGCGTATATAAACTAACTCAAGGCATCTAGAGTGGATGAGTGGGAAAGATAAAAATGCAAGGTGGCGGGGTTTTGGTCAAGGAGTCATGTGAACTCATCTCCGGTAGCGATAGAGATAGGTTGGATAGGTTCCATGGTGGGTGATAAAATGGAAGGTGGTGAAGGAATAGGTGGGAGTGGTTGACAACTGGCGTGGAATATAAGGGTGTTTTCTTGTCGACACATCAGCACTATGTGAACATGCACTAACGTGGTAA
The DNA here is from genome assembly GCA_019776745.2 of Taxus chinensis. Taxonomy (NCBI): domain Eukaryota; kingdom Viridiplantae; phylum Streptophyta; class Pinopsida; order Cupressales; family Taxaceae; genus Taxus; species Taxus chinensis. Next base: position 52,267,047 of record CM034152.1, read on the forward strand.
GACTGCTTTCTGTAAATGACATAGAAATATAGCAGTGACAGGATAGATATGTGGTGGTAGGTGAATTGGGGTTAAAATGTCAGTTGGAAAATGACACAGGCTAACCGATGCCAGTTAGGCTAAAATGACCTCAATCACAAGTAACCATTGCCGGTCACTGTGGAAAATGGGCAGTTGGTCAAAAACAAAGTATAATGCCAAATCTGACAGGTATGCCAAATACTGATGAGATTTACCAGGTCAATGAGAATGGCAATAGTGATAGGGACTATGAATAGTCAAAGAAGATGAATAGATGTCCTTTTGGGTAGATTAACGAAAAGGATCGGGAACCGATGCCAGTTGGGTATAACCGATGATGGTTAGAGGGTAACCGACGATGGTCGCTGGACCAACACCAGTCATTATGAAATTGAAATAGTGATGAAATAAAAGTGGTTGTGAATTAAAATCTGATGTGGAATCAAACCTAGAATTTTGAGAATGACGAGAATATGGTCTAGGCACACCTAGATGAAGCTGGAATACACCAACTATGATGAGGAGCATGCAAGGAGAAACTAGAAAAATGAAGAACGTTACCTCTCACCTCAAAACACAAGCCAAGCAGAAACACTAAGAAAAATGTGATCCTAAGAGTGCCTTTTCTCTTATGTTTATTTAGCTTATGTTATTTAAGGACTACCTCATGAACTGTAGAATAGATTTTTTTTGTTGAGGATGGCTTCCTACGAAGAAGGAGATCTAAAAGGTGAGGTTTCAGGTAAGTTATGGTGGGGGCGGGCTTCGCTGTAAATTATGACTTGACAAGACAATGAGATGGGGAGTACTTGCCAATCCTCAGATCAGTGCGATCGTTGATAGGCATTTCCAGGAAAGATGTTGTTTAAGAATATATATATTTTTTGAATTTGTGCAATTTGGTAAGACTCAGAGAGAGAGAGAGAGAGATGTTATTTCTATGATTCGTTTGTCAACCATCAGCTGGTCATGACTTCCAGTGTATAGGTTGCCCTCAATTAATGTGAGCTAATGCAGAAAATTAGAATGAAATGCAATGATTTTTAAGCCCAAATCGAAATATAGAATTCAATGACACAATAAGAGGAAGAGGGAGATGGATGCTCTTTCACTAAAATGCAGAAAACAAGAAGAAATGGTTCTTTTTAAGCACTCCAAAAGAAAGGTTCCTTTAAGAGAAAATAGAAAGAAAAAGAAGGTTACCAAGGAAGAAAATTAATGTGTATGCTTTTCAGAAGGGAAACAAACACACAAATTTTCCTTGCAATGAATAAAATGCAAGGAACCCCGGATGGGTCCCACCAGGCATGCCAAAATATTTCACCTGATTCTTAGACGTTTCTTTGAAAATGATGAAACAGATAGGGTAACGTGTGTAGGAGGAATGCCTATTGAAATGGTGGTTAATAGGTTGTTGCGTGCGTGTTGACTCATTGATCCAAAGATAATTGTGAGAGCTTCCTTTTGGCTCGGAGGAACTACCTGAAATAGAAAGCAAGACCACCAGAAAGATTTAAACAATATATGTAGTGGGCTGCCTAGCGTAGGCTAGATTCAGGAAGTTTGATACTTCCTAGACGACAGTCAATCCACTGTTTAAATTTTTTTAATGCTGGTAATAAAGTAAATCCTATTGTAGTTAAAATGATTTAGGTATCTCATTTAAAACAAAATAAGAAAGATCTAATCTAACAGGCTAGGTTAAAATAAGATCCAAAGGTCAAGTAACTAGTTTTGGGTCTCTGCAGGTTTGACAGAGGTCTTAGGTAGTGCTATGTACCTTGGGATATAATATTATAATGTATATGGGTTGATGGAGATGCCGACATGTGGCACACATCCCCTTAGTTATATGGGCTCACATAGAGATTAATTATATTGGGTAATGGGTTAGCCGACATTGGGATTAGGTGTTACCCATCCTATTTAAAGGATGTGAGTATCATTATGAGGAGATCATGGATGTATGATCTGAGTCTTCTACTTGGAAAAGGTATATTGGAGGTGTCCCCCTCGAAGTGGATTCCCATCTTGGGAGATTGTGGAGTTACTCCTTCCTTAAGGAGCATTGTATGGTGTTGCCCTACCTTAAGGGTATTATTCTGCATATTCGGGCATCTTGGTCCACCCATATCTCTTGTGTTGTGTTATCTTATGCAATTTATTGATTTATTAGATGGAAAGTTCTTATCAAGTGGTATTAGAGTAGTGATCTGGGAAATTTGTGGGATGAAACCCTAATGTTGGTGATTCGTCTATATTTGGATATGGACTAAGAATTTTTCATATTATTTTTATGGGGAGTGGATACATAGTTCAAGTGATCTTCCCTCCAAATTTAATATTTTTTGGAGCTGTTTTACAAAATTTGTGTCCATTTTTGGGTTGAAACCCTAATTCTATGGTTTCATCTATATCTTCTGAATAATGATGAATTAGGAAATATTTTTTTGGGTTGATGGTAATATATTCAAAGGTGATACCACTTAAATTTAACAATTTTTGGATCTATTTTGTCAGAGTTATTTCATTTTTATTATTTTTCACTATTTTGCTTCACAGGCCGCAATTTGAGGAATTTTCCTAAATTTCTTACATTTTCGGAAACCTCTCAAAAATTAAATTGGGGTTTGTGTTATGTGATTTCTGATTTTTGGCCTACCTTTAGCCGAAAGGGTTAGAAAATGTTTTGATCAAAAGGGTCTATTCCTAAAACCCTAGTTTTGTGGATCATGGGGATGGTAGCTTTTTTTGGAGATGGCAGGATTGATGCAAGAGAATGGTGGAACAAATTTAGGGTTAAATTCTCTAAACCATTAGATATTTGGTTATTCAAGTTGTGGATTAGTGGCCCTGCACAGATTTGGTTTTCTGAGTTAGAAAAGGAAAAGTCTAATTGGTCTTTGGAGGAACTGGAACAAGTTTTCATGGACAGATGGGCAACAAAAGAAGAAGAAGAAGAAGAAAAATAAGTAGAAGTAGAAGAAGAAGTATAAGCAGAAGCAACATCAGAAGAAGAAGAAGAAGATGTTGATGATGAAGCTACTACACAGGATAATGCATTTTCAGTTTGAAGGGTGCATTCAAAGAAAAAAGGTAATTGTTTCCATAAACCCTAGCAGCCAATATAACTTCATCAATATGGATGTAGCTCAAAATCTACATGTGTAAACAAAGCATATCAAGGAATCTCAAATGGATGGTAAGAAAATTCAAGTTTTTAAGATTTAAATCTTTATATGGATAAATATGTTTTACATTCAGATTTTGATGCTTTAGATATGGATGGTATGGATATTGTTCTTGGATATCCTTGGTTAGAGACATTGGGAACAATTAATATTAATGTGCAAAAGAAATTCATGAAATTATGGTATAAGAGAAAGAAAATTACATTGCAAGATATCAAACTTAGCAAGAAAAAAAATAATGTAAAATTGGATCATGAAGATGAATTTCAAGATGGTGTAGAAGGGAATAAGGATGAATCAGAAGGAGAGGATGACGAAAAAGAAAAAAATAATTTCTCTACTCAAGAGAAAAAAGAAATAACAAACAAGTTTGAAGAGGAAAATAAAGTAGAGGAAAAGATTGATAAGGTTGCACATACTAAGGTTGCACCATATAGACACCCATATCATCATGAGAGGAAAACATGATGGAGACATGTTCAGACACATGAGGTCAGCAATCTGTATGGATATATAGGGAATTGGAGGCGTAATAATTTTGGCTAGACATGGAATCAATGGAAAAATAATTATATGACATGGAATCACAGGAATAATCATTATGGATATGCATGGATGCCGAGGAGGAACACATATGGACCATGATGCAATCACACAAGCACAATGGAATATAGAATTAGGTTTGGAGCAGCATCACCCACTAGGATTTCATATGGGTGGTTGGATGATCAAGCTTGGCGACAAGTGTGCAATAATTTAAAGCACACTCATTATATGGCTTCTTCTTATGTTTCGGGGACGAAACATGTCAAAGAGGGAGGAAATGCTATGTACTTTGGGATATAATATTATAATGTATATGGGTTGATGGAGATGCCCACATGTGGCACACATCCCCTTAGTTATATGTATGGGTTCACATGGGATATAATATTATAATGTATATGGGTTGATGGAGATGCCGACATGTGGCACACATCCCCTTAGTTATATGGGCTCACATAGGGAATAATTATATTGGGTAATGGGTCAGCCTACATTGGGATTAGGTGTTACCCATCCTATTTAAAGGATGTGAGTATCATTATGAGGAGGTCATGTATGTATGAGTTGATTCTTCTACTTGGTAGAGGTATATTGGAGATGTCCCCCTCAAAGTGGATTCCCATCTTGGGAGATTGTGGAGTTACTCCTTCCTTAAGGAGCATTGTATGGTGTTTCCCTACCTTAAGGGTATTATTTTGAATATATTGATATTAGGGACTGTTCACCCCCCATATATCTAATGTTTTGTTATCTTCTGTAATTTATTGATTTATTATATGTAAGGTTCTTATCAGGTAGGCCACATGTGAGTAAGGGTGATGTGGGAATAGGTAGGTAGGTTACTATTCTAGGATGTATTGGTAAATACAAAGACTGATGCCGGTTAAGGGTGACCGATGCCGGTTTGGGAGAACCGGGTGCCAGTTACTGTGGGATACTGGGAATGTCACAGAACGAGCTTTAGATCTCCCTTATGATTACACCAAGGAATAGGTTAGTCAGAATGAGGTATTAATTTGTTTGGATGGGATTTGGCGAGGTTTTAATAGGGATACAAAGGGGTGAGTATTAATGGAGGTCAGTGGGTGGCTAGGAGAACAAAGGATGAAAATACAATGATGAAATAAGTGAACTAGAGGAGTGAAATTTTCTACTTAGAATCTGGTTCTAGGCGTCTGTGAGTGAGGAATAAAGGTGCTGATAAGAGGTTGAACAATGAAGAAGATCACCAAATGTTGGGGAGCTCTTACATGGGCTGCATATGCTCTCCTCCTTGCCTAATTGGATCAAATATGTGGTGGGGTGAGTGCTGGATGGTTGTTGGGTGAATGTTGGATGTGTGTGCAAGAGAAAATACTTGATCTCCTTCTTTGCATGTGTGTTCTCCCTGAAACTACTTCTCAAAAGATGTGATATCTCTCAGGAATCTGCCAACCTCCAAAATAAGGTTGTTTTGGGGGTAATTAAACGGTAACCGACGATGGTTCCGGCTTAACTGGCGGTGGTTAAGGGTAACCAACGTTGGTTAGGGTGGGATTTCCTAGGTTTACTAAATTGGGAATATCCCCTTGATTTTCTGGGATCTCGTGTGTTGGCCACATGGATTAGGATGGAAGCTTCTTTTAAGCATACATGAATTCGGTTAGAGGGAATGTAGGCATTTATTTTTAGGGTTTGGGTAGGTCTTAGTTAGTTATGGCAACTTACTAAGAATAGGTATTAGGGTGAGGTTGCCTTATGAGGTGTCTAGGTGAGGTGGGTATGTGGGAATTATCTCAATTAGGATATTTAAATAATAAATATGGTGAGGATAATGAATTAATTTAATTTTAATAATTAAATTAATATTATAGTGAGGTGAAGGGGGCCATGGCTAGGTGGATGTGTTCAAGGTATTTATTTATTGAGGGACCAAGGGGAGTGTGACCCAATTTTGGTGTCTACACCTCCTTCTTTATTCACGCATCATCTATCATGACCATAAAACCATTGGTTCTTGTACATTTTCCTGACAAGCCTCCTCCACATCCAATTACACTTTCACATAATTTTTATTTTCTCACACATTCTCATTTGTTTTACATCCTCTCTTACACACCCCTTCCTTTTCCATACCATAATCCTCTTATCACACCCATTCATCACAAGAACACACCATCTCCTCTTAAATTTTCTTCAGATATCAATATGTTTTCCATTCGTCTTCCACATAACATCATCAGTAGGACCATGCATCATATCACTTTATCTTCTCCCATTTATCTATTTTCATGTTTTTGCACTCTTGACATTATTACACATTTACCACACTCGACATATTTATTGTTTTCTTCATCCCCACAATTACGTCCTCCACACAACACTATTTTATGGCTTCTACTTGCAATCATTTCTTCACTCATCATCCAAATCATCCAATCCAATCCTATTATCTATCTCATATATCAATTTCTCCTCTAAATCATGTCTCTCATTCATATAGTCCCTACTTAGATTGGGGGGAATTTCGTTTGTCTTTAATATTACATTCTGCACGCTCCATAAATTTTGCTTCTTTTCATCCATCATCTATTTGAAACATGCCTTGATTCTCCACACATTTTTTTCTATCACAATTAACATAAACACAAAAAAATCTTTCCAAATCCAAAAAATTCTATATATCCCAAAAATTGTAATAAGCAGCGCTTGCTCATGGATGCTCTTCCAAATTTTCCTATTAATTCATATGTAATTCCAATTCTTGGTTCAGTAATACATACTTCACTTACAGTCCATTCACATTCCACTTCTTGGTTTGTTTCACAGCTTTTGGTGAACTCTTGATTTTTTTTTTGTCACATTTTCTGATTCAATACTCTATAATACAGTTAGTTAAAGTTGTTCTCTCCTTACTTTCTAAATTCAAAATGAATTTACAAGCACAATGGAATATGGAATAGAGCCATCCACACCCACTAGATTTTCCTATGGTGGTTTGATGATCAAGCTTGGCGACAAGTGTGCAATAATTTAAAGCACACTCACTTATATGGCTTCTTCTTATGTTTCGGGGACGAAACATGTCAAAGAGGAGGAAATGCTATGTACTTTGGGATATAATATATAATGCATATGTGTTGATAGAGACGTCCACATGTGGCACACATCCCCCTTAGTTATATGTATGGGTTCACATGGGATATAATATTATAATGTATATGGGTTGATGGAGATGCCGACATGTGGCACACATCCCCTTAGTTATATGGGCTCACATAGGGAATAATTATATTGGGTAATGGGTCAGCCTACATTGGGATTAGGTGTTACCCATCCTATTTAAAGGATGTGAGTATCATTATGAGGAGGTCATGTATGTATGAGTTGATTCTTCTACTTGGTAGAGGTATATTGGAGATGTCCCCCTCAAAGTGGATTCCCATCTTGGGAGATTGTGGAGTTACTCCTTCCTTAAGGAGCATTGTATGGTGTTGCCCTACCTTAAGGGTATTATTTTGAATATATTGATATTAGGGCATCTTGGCCCCCCATATCTCTTGTGTTGTGTTATCTTCTGCAATTTATTGATTTATGATATGTAAGGTTCTTATCAGGTAGGCCACATGTGAGTAAGGGTGATGTGGGAATAGGTAGGTAGGTTACTATTCTAGGATGTATTGGTAAATACAAAGACCGATGCCGGTTAAGGGTGACCGATGCCGGTTTGGGAGAACCGGTGCCAGTTACTGTGGGATACTGGGAATGTCACAGAACGAGCTTTAGATCTCCCTTATGATTACACCAAGGAATAGGTTAGTCAGAATGAGGTATTAATTTGTTTGGATGGGATTTGGCGAGGTTTTAATAGGGATACAAAGGGGTGAGTATTAATGGAGGTCAGTGGGTGGCTAGGAGAACAAAGGATTAAAATACAATGATGAAATAAGTGAACTAGAGGAGTAAAATTTTCTACTTAGAATCTGGTTCTAGGCGTCTGTGAGTGAGGAATAAAGGTGCTGATAAGAGGTTGAACAATGAAGAAGATCACCAAATGTTGGGGAGCTCTTACATGGGCTGCATATGCTCTCCTCCTTGCCTAATTGGATCAAATCTGTGGTGGGGTGAGTGCTGGATGGTTGTTGGGTGAATGTTGGATGTGTGTGCAAGAGAAAATACTTGATCTCCTTCTTTGCATGTGTGTTCTCCCTGAAACTACTTCTCAAAAGATGTGATATCTCTCAGGAATCTGCCAACCTCCAAAATAAGGTTGTTTTGGGGGTTAAACGGTAACCGACGATGGTTCCGGCTTAACTGGCGGTGGTTAAGGGTAACCAACGTTGGTTAGGGTGGGATTTCCTAGGTTTACTAAATTGGGAATATCCCCTTGATTTTCTGGGATCTCGTGTGTTGGCCACATGGATTAGGATGGAAGCTTCTTTTAAGCATACATGAATTCGGTTAGAGGGAATGTAGGCATTTATTTTTATGGTTTGGGTAGGTCTTAGTTAGTTATGGCAACTTACTAAGAATAGGTATTAGGGTGAGGTTGCCTTATGAGGTGTCTAGGTGAGGTGGGTATGTGGGAATTATCTCAATTAGGATATTTAAATAATAAATATGGTGAGGATAATGAATTAATTTAATTTTAATAATTAAATTAATATTATATTGAGGTGAAGGGGGCCATGGCTAGGTGGATGTGTTCAAGGTATTTATTTATTGAGGGACCAAGGGGAGTGTGACCCAATTTTGGTGTCTACACCTCCTTCTTTATTCACATCATCTATCATGACCATAAAACCATTGGTTCTTGTACATTTTCCTGACAAGCCTCCTCCACATCCAATTACACTTTCACATAATTTTTATTTTCTCACACATTCTCATTTGTTTTACATCCTCTCTTACACACCCCTTCCTTTTCCATACCATAATCCTCTTATCACACCCATTCATCACAAGAACACACCATCTCCTCTTAAATTTGCTTCAGATATCAATATGTTTTCCATTCGTCTTCCACATAACATCATCAGTAGGACCATGCATCATATCACTTTATCTTCTCCCATTTATCTATTTTCATGTTTTTGCACTCTTGACATTATTACACATTTACCACACTCGACATATTTATTGTTTTCTTCATCCCCACAATTACGTCCTCCACACAACACTATTTTATGGCTTCTACTTGCAATCATTTCTTCACTCATCATCCAAATCATCCAATCCAATCCTATTATCTATCTCATATATCAATTTCTCCTCTAAATCATGTCTCTCATTCATATAGTCCCTACTTAGATTGGGGGGAATTTCGTTTGTCTTTAATATTACATTCTGCACGCTCCATACATTTTGCTTCTTTTCATCCATCATCTATTTGAAACATGCCTTGATTCTCCACACATTTTTTTCTATCACAATTAACATAAACACAAAAAAATCTTTCCAAATCCAAAAAATTCTATATATCCCAAAAATTGTAATAAGCAGTGCTTTCTCATGGATGCTCTTCCAAATTTTCCTATTAATTCATATGTAATTCCAATTCTTGGTTCAGTAATACATACTTCACTTACAGTTCATTCACATTCCACTTCTTGGTTTGTTTCATAGATTTTGGTGAACTCTTGATTTTTTTTTTTTCACATTTTCTGATTCAATACTCTATAATACAGTTAGTTAAAGTTGTTCTCTCCTTACTTTCTGAATTCAAAATGAATTTCCTCTTATAGATCCACACACTCTTACACACTTAACAACTTTTCTTGAAGGCCCTATGGAATTATTTATTGACACATGCCAGTTTCTTCTTCATAATCACTTAAACTCCCTCCACCAAGCCACTAGTGGTTCTAAACCCCTTAGAAAAATGATAGAGTTGAATATCATGTAAAAATGAATCAAAACAATTAAAAGGAAAAGTTACAATTCAAAAATGAAAATTAGAAAAAAGAGCAATATCAAAACAATCTCCCTCAGGGGTCTTTCTATTATCTCTACCAAGGATATGGATGCTTAGATGGAAGTAGAGAAATGATAAGAATAGAATCAAATGTATCTCTATTGGGGATATAAACACCTAGATGTCTATGTAGCATTGCACAATTTTCAATTTCCTTCCATTCCATCTATCACCAATCACCTGTTTCACTCACACCTACACATTAGTTTGTATTTTCACTCTTGTCTTACAGATCTTCATTTCAAGCAAAAAGTAAATTTCATATGCACATAAAATATCTCAATAAGAAACATGTCTAGTATGTCTCCGTGTGATGTTTATACCTTGTTTAAGATCTTGTTTCAGATCACTTATTTTCTCACGACTCATGATTTCCAAATCATCATGTGTTTTCCAAAAATCTTCTTGTAAACTATGTTCATACACCTATATACTTCTTGTACTCCATTATTACAACCATGTAACTTTCATATTTAAATTCCACCTCATTTAGAATGAAAATCCATGATCATCCATTGTCATCTACAGACTTTTAAATAATCATCACTTTTCATGTCATTTATCCTCTCTTTAGGTTGGGGAAATACTCCTCTCATGATCTCTCACTTTCGTCCATTTTTATACAGATCTATCATCAAATTTTCATCTCCATATGGCTGGGGAAACACTATCCTAGTTTCCACTCATCATGCCTTTTCCATGGTTCATTTTCTATTATTCTCAACTACCACTTTTTGTTTTGAATTATGTTGGGGTAACTTGCAGCTTCAAAAACTATCACTTGAGGGGGGATATCATAAAAAATGATTCTTGTCCAACATTTTTACATACAATCATCAATCATCTTAGTCAATTGACTCAATAGTCTCTATCTTGTGAAATCAATCTATAAATCCCTTCACATAATTTAGATGAAGTGGTCCATCAATCACATTTCTAGGTTCATGTCTATCTAGTCAACCATCTAATCATATAACTTCAGAAACTATTGAGCGCATAAGTATTGGGAATGCAAGAACCAAACACGTGGGAAGGCACAAATTCAGGGAGGAACATGGGCATGCCAAAATAATTTGAATTTAGGACTTAGCCACTTTTGTTGGTCAAGGATATTTTTGGAGATGGAGTGTTGAGCATGTGATAAACATGAAGAATTGCAGCTCACGCAAGGCAATTTTGGGATATGCAGCAGTTTGAGTGCCATGCAGGGTCTTGATCTAATAATGGGATTTCTAATTAGAGTTAACTATAGGAAATATATTATTATGCACTTGCATGATTTTGTATTCCCTTGTAAAGGTGCATGACTATTATTAACATGTAGATTATGTTTGGAAGGAACATGGGCGGTGAAGGGAAGTCCCCACCGTTATATATATGTATTGATTTTCACGGTTTGGAGAGACTGATTATTGTAGAGTTATGCTACGGACTTGTTAGCATGTATAACCATGGAAATTGGACCTTGAACGTATGAAGATTTTATGTTTTGTAGTATTTAATATAATGGATCATATTAGCTGGATATTAGTGTTGGATGTGATTGAATCTAGCTTTTGCATGGTAAATATCATGATAATCATTGTTTAGTCAATATTTCATATTTTTTGGATCTAGATCAGATTCATGCATTGTGGTTTACTTAATTACCTGTTATGGATATGAATATATACATGCATAATCATGTTAACATTCTGGTCAAACAACTCTAAAGGGGAACCTAGTACTCTTGTGTGCTTTGGGTGAGCGCTCAATTCTGGCTGAGTGATGTGCCAATGTGCCTTGGGATTTTTGGGTATATTCTAGGCTACATCATTGGTTCCACTACAGGGCACAAATCTACTCCTTCACTGATGGATTCTATGGATATCATCAGATGATGATAATTATTGAGGATAAAGAGAAGATGAATTTCACCACCGAGTGGGGAAGTTTTGCATAAACAGTTATGCCCTTTGGATTAAAGAATGTTCCTGCAGTATTTTTCATGCATAGTGGTACAAACATTCTAGGATTTTATTCACAAATTCTTCCAGTTATATCTGGATGATTGGATAGTATATGGGCTCTTGAAATATCATTGTGATAACTTGTGGCTGATGTTTGAGATATATAGGTTGTTGACCATCTCGTTGAAGATTAAGAAGTGTATATTTGCCACCCCTTTTGGATTTTTTTTACGTCACATCATCTGTAAAGAAGGATTGTTGGTGGATCTTGTTAAGGTAGCTGTGATTTTGGGATTGGAGGAACCTAATAGCCAAAGATAGGTGCATGGATTCTTGGGGCACATAGGTTATTAAAGAAAGTTTAATAAGGGATATACCAAGATCACCACACCTTTAGAAGAATTACTTAAGGGAAAAGGAAATTTCTATTAGGGTGAGGCACAACATTTCACTTTTGACACACTGAAGGAAAGACTTACTATAACACCCATTTTGTGCTTTCCTTTATGGTGCAAGCCCTTTCACGTTCATGTATATGCCTTTGGCATGGCCATTAGTGTCATATTAGCTTATCCTGGAGAGTAGATTATTGATCATCCTATTTATTTTGCTAGCAGAAATTTGAATCCAACAGAAAAAATTTATACAACAACAGAGCGTGAGGCCTTGTCTATGATCTATACGCTCCATAAGTTTTGATAGTATTTGTTGGCTACACCATTTATCTTTTATACATGCAACATGGAATTGAAGTACTTGGTGAATAATCCCATTTTATAGGGGTGCATATGTTGTTGGGTACTATTATTTTAGGAGTTTAAGTTTATAGTGGTGGTTAAACCCGGTAAGAGAAATTCTGGTCCATACCACTTATCAAGAATTTAATTAGGAGAGGATGCACAAAGCATTAATGATACAATGCTAGATGTATAGTTGTTCAGATTGAACTGTGTACCCTAATACTTAGAGGATATTGCTGTATTTTTATGTACATCTGTGGCACCCAAAGGAATGAGGGATTTAGAGAAGAAACAACTTACAATTCGCATCACGCCTTACATGTTGATCAGTGAAGAATTATACAAATTAGGCTATGACAAATTTTTGCAACGGTGTGTGCTTGAGCATGACCACAACATAATTATGGAAGAGGCTCATGGTGGAATTGCAAGTGGACACTATGCAAGGGATGCCACCACACGTAAGATACTACTCATTGTTCTATGGTGGGAGACTTTATATAAGGATTGAAAACTATATTATAAGGCCTATGACGATTGTCAATGCCTTGAAAAGCCTAGGAAATATGATGAAATGGATTTGAGGATTATTACTTGTGCAGAACCTTTTGAGAAATGGGCAATTGAATTTTTGGGTCCTATTTCCCCAACCACATGCAGGACAGGATTGTGATACATTATACCTTGTAAAAATTATCTTACAAGGTGGGCGGAAGAGGCACCTACAAAGGATTGCACAACAACTACAACAACAAGGTTTCTATAGGAAAATTTTATTAGCAGGTATCACTACCCTTTAAGTTTAAAAAGTGATAGGGGTACTCATTTCCTTAATGAGACTATCTAGGTATTGTTAGATGAATTCATGGTTGTACACCATCGGATAACCCCTTATCACCCCCAGGAAAATGGAACTATTTAAGCCTTCAATAAGATATTGAGTTATACCTTGACAAAAAATTGTGATGTTGGAAGGTGAGATTGGGATGATAAGGTATTTGTGGCACTATGGGAATACATAATAGCCTATAAGATGTTGAATAAAGTAACACCATTTAAGTTGGTGTTTGGTGCAAAAGCGGTTCTCCCTATGGAATTCATGTTACCTTCTTTGTGTATTACGTGCCCAGGAGGTCTAGTTGATGAGAAAGCATTGGAAGAACATATTGACATGTTGATGCAACTGGATGAATGACACACCATAGTAATATGGAGTCAGAAGCAAGAAAAATCCAGATAGAAGGCATGACATGATAGGCACATCAAGGATCAGAAGCTCGAGGTTGGGAAAATGGTACTTTTGTATGATTCAAAGTTTTTTCACCATCCAAGAAATATTAAAGTGCATTGATTGGGACCACACATTATAACTTATATACTTGACTCAGGTGTTTTTCAGGTAGAGGCATTAGATGGAACATGTTTTCCTGGTTACTTCAACGGGAGTAGGATGAAGCCCTACTATAAATAAGTCTTCTTGGTGTTTGTAATAAGGAATTATTACCATTTAGACTTGATTCCCTTTAATCCATTTCCTTTATATATGTTTCCTTCATAGTTTCTATGCTTTGTTAATTAGTTCAGTGTTTTATGTAGTAAGCGCGTTAGAAGCTGATTACTATCTTAAATGTTTTCATGTGTAGAGGACCGCACATACCCTTAGTGTGGGGTGCTTTATATGCAAGATTCATTGCCAAGTTGAATATGGTTTATTTTCATCTAAATATGGGTATGCATAAGGAAAATCTTGTACACGTGCTTATTGGAAGGGTGCATATAGGAAAAATTACTCCTAAGACCATAGATGGAAAAATGGACGGACGGTGTAACGCGAGGTAGGATGCAGCAGTGGAAACTACTTAGAAGAATGTGTAGTGGTAAAGTATAAAGGCACGCTAGAACGTTATGAATTTGGTGCGGAGATGCATAGTGCGGAAAATTTGGAAAACGAGGAATTAATGCTAGGATTAGTGGTAGATGGAGGAGTAATAAATGCGGTAAATTTTTCAAAATGTATATAAGGATGCAATGTGGGTTCATTTTTACTTTTTATATTACAAATTTCTTGAGTGATCTATTTGTGAACAAGTTAGTGAGACATTGTTGAAGTGCAGAGAGATGAGAAACTAGGCGTTTTAATCATATTTATGCACAACATTGACTTGTGCTCCCATTACATAAGGGTTTGAGCAAAGCAGAGGCATGTAGGGATGAGAAATCAAGCAATATGATTTGAATTAAATCTAGGGCATGTGATTTCTTTCTAGGGAACGCGAATCAGAGTTGCAAAGCTCAAAAAAGGTACAAAGAACACATATTTCTAGATATTATGGCACCCAAACAAGCACCAAGAGCAAAAAAAAAGGGAAAAAAACAAAATGATGTTGAGATTGAGATCAAGGATTCCCCCAAAAGTAGGTTTTATAAAATACAATACCCAGAGGAAGTAATCATGGGCCATGATTGGGATTCTCATGTCCATTGAAGCAAAGTAAGTGATTACAACCATATGACAACTGATAACAAAGAGGAGTTGGATGCTTTTCTGAATAGAAAGACACACAAGTGAACAATAGATGGCATGCCCATTTACGACAATGTTGGGGAGAAGCTCTTAAGAAAGGTATGGGTTTTGCAGTTATTTGAGCTTCCATACTTTGGAAAACCTGAAAAGCTTTACTAGTGGCTCATGAGTAGATTCCATGAGGACTTTTTATATTTTTTTGGGTGGTAGATGAGGATCACAACACCCTTGATTGGAACTTTGACAGGTCTGAAAAGCACATGCAGAGAGGTGAGTAGAGACTTAACTAATAAGGCAACAATTATAACCACCAGCAAGGAACTGGTTTATGTAAAAGGTCTGTGTGGCTTGAATAGTTACAAGATGAGGAAGTATCCATTTATACAGGCAATCACACATTTATTGAAAAAATTTAATAACCAGGAGAGATGGTCACAAGTGAACACTATGTGGATACATATTGCGAAGAAAATTTCAAAAGGGGATACCTACAACTTGGTAGGATACATTGCTGAAACAATCATTGAGGAGGTGCACAAAGGTGAGAAGATAATATTTGGCGCTATTATGTTGTCACTTGTATTTGTAGAGATTGAAGTGCCTGATGGACCAAAAAATAAAGTTTGGGAGTACCTTGCGGAGAAGAAATATCTCGCAGAGATATTTGAAAATTATCTATGTGAAGGATCCATGACTGGCCCATTCAAACAAGGGAAGAGAGGTGGTACGAGTGACTTCATGTGGAGTTTGAAGAAGAGTGGAGGATACCTAAGGAGTTTCTTGCGGTGGTAGGAAAGTTGGCACAATTTGCAGTGTACCAACATTTTTGTATCATACATTTTGCGATGAAGGATGGAACATGGATTTCATGTTGCAAACTTCCCTATGCCTTCATAGTGTGGTTCTTTCAAGTATCGGTTCATCAATTTACATACGCATTCTGACTGATATACAATGCAGATAAAGTAGACTGTGACTACCAAACTTTGCGAAAGACTTATGCTTATCCAATTAAGTATATATATATAGAAATATTAATCTCTGATGACATAACTATCAAGATTTTAAGTTTGGAAATAGGTGATAGTGGGGAAGCCTTGATATATCTTCAAATAAAGTCTAATATGGAGAACGAAAAGTATGTGGAAAATGAATTCAAACTACCAGGACCACCTAAGGGGAAGGACATAGATGATACTCTAGAAGATGAACAACCGGTTTCATCCATTTGAGAAGAGGAAGTATTAGAGACTGGTGTATTGGGAGTTGATACTACCCATAGAGGAGGAAAGTGATGAGTGATGTCTGATTATTTTTGAACAATTCTTTATTATTTAATTCATTATTCTTTACTTTGGAGATATAAGTGGGATTTCCCATTTCTGGGGATGACAATGTAGTTATTATGGGATAATGTTGAGCTCATAAGTATTGGGCGTGTAGGAACCAGACGCATGGGAAAGTGCAGATTCAGGGAGGAACATGGGTGCACCAGAACAGTTTGAATTCAAGACTTAGTCACTTTTGTGGGTCAAGGCTATTTTAGGAGATGGAGTGTTGAGAACGTGATAAATATGAAGATTTGGAGCTCACGTAAGGAAATTTTGGGATATGTAGCAGTTTTAGTGCCATGCAAGGTCTTGATCTAATAATAGGATTTCTACTTAGATTTAACTATAGGAAATATATTATTAGAGCACTTGCATGCTTTTGTATTCCCTTGTAAAGGTACATGGCTATTATTAGCATGTATCCTATGTTTGGAAGGTGCATGGGCGGTGAAAGGAAAGTCCCCACCCCTATACATATGTATTGATTTGCATGGTTTGGAGAGACTGATTATTGTAGAGTTATGTTGCAGATTTGTTAGTGCACATAACCATGAAAATTGGATCTTGAACATATGAATCTTCTATGTTTTGTAGTATTTAACATAATGGATCATATTAGCTAGATATTAGTGTTAGATGTGACTAAATCTAGTTCTTGCATGGTAAATCTCATGATAATAATTTTTAGTCAATATTTCATATGGCTTAGATCTAGATATGATTCATGCATTGTGGTTTACTTATTACCTGTTATGGATTTGAATATATACATGAACAATCATGCTAACATTCTGATTAAACAAATCTAAAGGGGAACCTGGTACTCTTGCGCATTTCGGGTGAGTGCTTAGTTTTGGCTGAGTGATGTGCTAGCGTGCCTTGGGATTTGTGGGTATATTCTAGGCCGCATAAGAAACCATGGTCATAGGGTCAAATGATCCTTATCTCATCTTCATTTTTTGTGATACATCCTTTCCGCTACAACACATAACCCAAAAAGGGGCAAAATGTAGACACTAGAAAATACATATTGCACATAAGATATCCTATTCAAAAATACCACAAACATCAGAAATTACAATGATCCCCAAAAAATAAAATTAACCCACAAAATAAAATAAAAAATATAAAACCTTACAAAATGGGGATAAAAGACACCTCATCACTCATTTACTAACCCTTGACCACTCACTTTTAATTATGTTCATATCACCTACCCATTTTCATGCCCAATGCGCTATGGAACCTTATCATCTCACCCATCTATAAAATTTACACCCATATCTTTGACACTCTTCTTGGAACTCAAAAACTATTAAAAACCACTCACCCACCTCCTTTCATCCTCTTCGAAACCTTGAATCTTTGTGTACTTGAGCCCATACTTGAGTTTTTTATTCTTTTCTCACATATTTTGGTATTGCAAGTCTTGGAGAGGTGAAGGTGGATCAAAAAGGATAGGTGAAACTTGTTGCATCACTATTTTAATATTTTTTTAACATAAGTGTCAGTCGTAATTGTGATTGTCTTGTGATATTCATGTGATTTTTAGTGAATCAAAACTGTGACTGTCTTATGATCTGTGTCAGATATAATTTTCATTTATATGCATTATTTTATCATTTTTACTTTAATAAAATATGTTTTATCTCCTTAAACGGGTAAGTATCTGACTGAGGTATTACCCTAACTACCAAAAAATTACTAACATTTCTTTGAGTGTGTTTTTTTGCATATTATATATTCAGATCAACAAGTTTTCTGACCAATTTATTCATAGACAAACCCATTATTGTCCTTTTCTTCTCAATGGAAATGTAAACTCATTTTATTTATTAGCATTGATTTAGAAATTTCTATATCAACTAACACATTTTTCAGGTGATCCAAATCTAGGCATAAAATTTGAAGAAATGGTGAATTTTATCAATAAGGAAGAAGCCATCCAATAAGTATAAGATGAGTTTGAAAATAAAGAATTAATATCAAGACAACAACATGGTCAAATTTTTTTAAAGGGGCCACCATAAAATAATCCACATAAGCAATAAAAACTATAGTAGAATCCTCAAAAGGTGAATTGATAGTGTTACATTTACACCTCAAATATGCATGACATTAGCAACTATTAGTATAATGGCTTGAATCAAGGAAATTCTAGTAAAGAAGGCACATCTGCTCGCAGCAATTCTCAACAATTACACTTACGTCCATGACGAAAGAAGTACAAAGGACATGTTGCGGCCCAACAAGATGATGTATTAATGAGGGATTACTAGAATCATCTAATTTTAGAACCCATCAAAAAAAAATTCTTGTCTCCCAAACCTCATAGCCAATGAGGAATGTTTGGTTGATTGAATTTGGCACCAACTAACATATAACATGAAATAAAAATCTATTTGATTCGCCGATTGATCATCTCATTGGATATTGGGTTCAAATTGTAGATGATAAGGAGTACGTTATTGAAGTAATTAGGAATTTCACCGTTCTTCTAAGGATAAGAAGTTATACCCTCACAAAGGTGCTCTATATTTATAGCTTAACAAGGAATCTCTTATCTGTAAATCAGATCTTGAATCATAAGTTTAAGGTGGAACTCCTAGTATAGAAAGAAATAAAATCATGTTTGATATTGTGAGAAGGTACGATAATTGCTAAAGATTCTATAAAGGATCATTTATTTTCCCTAGATGTAGTCTCACCCTCTACGGTTTCTCTATTTGTATCTACGTCCAAATTTACTACTTTCTAACACTATCGATATGGGAACCTTTCTTCTACCTCCCTATATTAGCTTAGTTATAAGGAGATGGTACAAGGAATTCCTCATCTTTCCCATTCCTTTCCTATAGATTTTGGATGTCTTAAAGGAAAACAACACCAATATCCATTCAAGCCGAGTACCTTCCATGCCAAGGAACATCTTAAGGTCATGCATAGCAATCTGTGTAGAACCTTACTTACTTCATTTCAAGGATTCTACTAATTAGAGTTATTTTTATATGAATTATCTCGAAAGATGCGGGTGTTATTTCTCAAAAAGAAAATTGAAGCATTTACACAATTTCATAAATTATACTAGCGAGTTGTACATTAGACATGACAGACTCCTCTTCTCCTTCACTTACATCGAGGGTTGAATTCATGTGTCAAATAATTTATTGACATTCTTGAAGTAGTATGGCATCAAAAAACACTTAACTTCCCCCTATATTCCCTAACAAAATGGAATTGTAAGTCAGAATTGGACGGTCATGGAGATGGCTCATTGTATGATTTCCACACCTAAGTTATTGGATTTATTTTGGGAAGAAGTAGTCTAGATAGATGTGTATATTATCAACATGGAACCTATAAAAATATTGTAATACAAGACACCAGAAGAGGTATAAAGTGGTCACAAGACTTAGATCTCCCATCTTAGGGTATTTGGTTGTACATCATATATGCATGTCCTTGCTTAAAAGAGGAAGACGATCAATCCCAAGACAATCTAGTGTATCTTTTTGGGGTAGATTACTACCTCAAAAGAATATAATATTATGGATCTTGAGACACAAAATATTTATAAGAGTCAAGGCGTGGTTTGTGGTGAGTCATCATTTGACTCATTTCCACACAAAGGTGAGTCAAAATTGACCATCTCTCATAAATTTCTCTCATAGTCAAATGATGAGCATGAAGAATCTTCTCACAAAGAAGATGAGCTACAAGGAGAATTATTCATCTATCTTGGCCCTTTGGAAAATAATTATTCACATCAATAACAAAATCAACATCCAAAATGGTTCCAAAGCATCGTTAGGTACTCCCACCTAAAATCTATTCCAAATACTTCATTAGAAGTCAGAATTAGAAGACATGTGAGAAATGAGGTAAATCTTGCACTGATGAGTATAGTTGTTGACATCATCTAACCTAATACATTTCGAGATGAACTAAGTAAAACACAATAGAAGAAGCCCATGTATTATGAATATGACTCCCTGATATAGAATTGGACATAGGAACTGGTCGATCTACCTATAGGAAAGAAACCCATTGGCTGCAAATGGATTTTTAAAACAAAATACAAGGCATATGGACCTGTCGAAAAGTACAAAGCGTGACTTCTTACAAAGGAATATGCTTAGCAAGAAGGAATTGATTATTAGGATACCTTTCCACACACTATAAATATTGATACCATCAAAGTTGTCAATGCATTGGCAACATAAAAATGATGGAAACTTTAGAAGATTGACGTAAAAAGTGATTTCATGAATTTTGATCTCAAAGAAGAAGTGTACATGACCCACCTAGAAGGATATATTGATGAGAAACATCCTTATAAGGTATGTCATCTAATTAAGTCACTTTATGGAGTTAATAAAGCACCTATTGGATCATGGATTCACTTGTAGCCCCTCAGATTCAAATTTTTATATTAAGAAGATAGTCACAAAAATTGTCAGTATTATTTTGTATGTGGATGATCTTGTGATCATAGGAAGCTCAGAAAATCCTCTATCATTGATTATGTGAAGAATCACCTATGAAGCCAATAGGTCCTTCGACATGACTGACTTAGGTCTGCTTCATTACTTTCTTGGGATTCCAGATATGATCACAATCTGACCATCGGGACATTTTGATTTCGTTGACCTGAAGTATGCTCTTTATTTGACTTTCTCGTTAAATCAGTATGTCCAATTGTCAAGTATTCTCCTACTCCTGTGTTCTTTCCGATGGAGTTAATATTGGTAACTTTATCGGCTCTAGGACTCACCTCAGGTTGATGGTACCCTTTATCAATAGGCAACTTGGTGGGGAGTCTTGATTTACTTTAATCACACTCAGACCAAATTTATGCTTATGTTATCATGGGATCATGTCCAGATTCATGTAGGAGACCACATGAAGCTGCATTAGGAAAGTAGCTGAAACATGATCCTTGAGATATATGTGCATGGCACCTATACTGATGGCATTGTCACTATTTTGGAGGGGTGGATACTGATGGAAAACTAACTTGGAAGTATGATCCTTCTATTAATGACACATGTTCAATTCTATAGGAATTCTTTTTTCATCTCAGATCTTGTATCCTATCTTGCACATTAGCAATGACGCCAGCTCTTATTCATCTGATGTACGTCTACTGATGATGAACTAGGAGGTCACTTTGAGAACCCCCTATGCTATGACAAATATATTTGGTTATGTCATATTTTAGCTAACATGAAAATTCCTGAAGAAAATTCACCTATCATTTATTATGAAAATCGGGGTGTGTTGAAGCTTGTGTAGTAATAACTAGTTCTCCATGAAATAACAATTCTTTTCTCAGGATGAATGTCTTATTTCACTTGTAATAACAAGTCTTGAACCACCACATGTTGCAACTAGTCCTTGCCCAACAGATTTTCGTCCCAGGTAATTGATATACTCACTCATGGTCTCTTGGCATATATCAATCCTTTCCAATGTTGTATCAGGGGTTTATTTGTACAAATGAGGTAATTTAGAGCTTGAATGTTAGAATACATTACCTATTACCTATTGGTTTACGATTGGCCACTATGCCAATCTATTATGTAGTGTCATAACCAATTTCACTTATATAAAATCTTATGTTGTTAATGAAAATAATCAAATTCTCCACTGATGTATTGGAGATCTATGACTTGGGTAGTATGATATATATTGAGAGGGAATTTTATAGAATCATGTTCCTCATGGACTATATAAGTCAAGGAGAAGTAGGGATATATATGTTCGAGCATAGCAATACAATATCTTCATATACCTCCTCCCCAGAAACATATTTTTGGTTTAGTTATTGTCAAATATATATTCACCCCGCATATCTACATTACCTATTATGTTACTTAAGAGATGTCAGGAATCTATTGTGGAACCACTCCCAAGGAATAATTCGTAGACATTGATAATACAATTATGTTTGGTGTTTTAGTATGTGAATAATAAAAATGTGCACTAATATTGGTTAAGATTGATTTATTTATTAGTGTTTTCTTGGATTATGGTAAAGTCCCTGTAGCCTTATATATACAACCTAAACTGTAAAATTATTTAAGTGTTATCCATGTTGCCTCACGTCTAAAAATGATCTATATGGATAATTGTTCGTCACCTGGGGACTCCTAGATAGTTTTAGTGCATGCAAGGAGTACATTTTTCTTATTCCCAAGTAAATGGGTCTTCAACGAGCTCTAACATTTCTTCTTCCCCACATGGAACCTTATCTTATCTGTAAAAATACTGATTGAATTACCATTGGAAGTAGTTCCACATTTCATAATGATAGTAATAAAAAATTTTGGAAACTATTTATGCATACATAATTGATGTAAGAACACTTTAGTAGGTAAAGATATTATCTTGCTATCCACTTCAAAATATGTACATGAGATTCAATCTATCTTGTGAAACATTCATCATGACTATTTTGGTTTTCATGGAGACAATATTTCACGTGAAAGCTAAAGGACTAATATTTGAACATTTACTATAAATTCTAAAGGAAACATGTAATTGTTTAAACGCTCAAATTGCACTATGACAAATACATTCTTTTTTGTGTATTTTGGTCTAGTTGATCCCTGAGAAAATAATTGTCACATATTTTACAGGCACAAAAGTGATGCAAAGCTTGATTAGCAACTAGGAGGAATTTGTTTTTAAGTTTAGGAAAAGCTATTAAATCAAATAAATAAAAAGCTTTGTATTGCACAAAAGCATGTGCTTTTTAGTTCTATTTTTAAGAGTTGGGTGTTTTTTGTTAGATGAAGCCATCTATTTATTAGAGGCAATTGTAAGTGTTTTCATAACAAACACATTCAGAGAGATTGTATTGAGCCGAAGCTCTAGAACTAGAAGAAGAAATATATGCACAAAAGTGTTGATCTGAGTTTGCAATAATCTATGTTTTATTTGCAATTCTTTATTTTTATTTCTGTTAGTTGTTATTTTATGTGCCTAATTTCTACAAAATTGGTATCAGAGCGTGGATTTGTTCAACAGGTTTCTAATTGACAATAAGTTATGGCTTCTATATTTGGTCTGCAAACACCACAATTTACAGGAAAGAATTACGAGTATTGGTCATTAACCATGAAGGAACTATTCAAATCCCAAGATGTGTGGGAAATCGTAGAGAATGGGTACACAGAGCCCACAAATGTAGCAACATATAACACACTCTCACAGGAAGAGAAAGACACTTTGAAGGAATTAAGAAAGAAATATGGAAAAGCTCTTTTCTTCATTCATCAAGCCATGCATGAAAGCATCTTACCCAGAGTGGCAGCATCCAGTAAAGCAAAAATTGCGTGGGAAACTCTCCAAGTTGTACGTATCAAGGTAAAGAGAAAGTAAAAACCACCAAGCTACAATTACTTTGTAGAGATTTTGAAAATATTTCAATGAAAGATTCAGATTCTGTAGAATCATTCTTTACTTTTGTAGTTGGTTTAGTTAATCAAATCAAATCTCATGGTGAAACTATTGAGGACAGAAGGATTATTGAAAAATTGCTTAGATTTTGCCTTACAAAATTTGATCCTTTGGTAGTTTGTTATTGAAGAAACTAAGGATCTAAGTCAGTTTTCAATTGATGAGTTATATGCATCACTAATAAATCATGAAAAGAGGTTGAATAGATCACATGCAGTTGTAGATCAAGCTTTTTCATCACATGTATTAGGAAATCATGGAAGAGGAAGAGGAAATTTCAGCCCTAGAGGCAGAGGAAGAAGTTCATCTAGAGGACGTAGCAGAGGTCCATCAAACTCAAGTGGAAGAGGACATAGTCAAGAGCACAATCATAATAATTTTTTCAGGTCAGCGATAGGATAAATCACATGTGTAGTGTCACTATTACAATCGGAGATATGGGCACTATGCTTTTGAATGTAGGAAAAAGTAGTATGATGAGAACAAGCAGGGAAATCAAAATTAAGTTGGAAGCTCTACTCCAAGATCCATGTTTATTGCATGCACAAATATTTCTGAAGCATCATCTATTGATTGTAATCTATCCCAAGAGACTCCTAGTGATGTGTGGTATTTGTATTTTGGTTGTAGTAATCACATGTTAGGTAACTTAGATTCATTTTCTAATTTGGATGAGTCAGTAAAGATAGAAATTACCCTTGGGAATAAATATATAATGACTATAAAAATATAAGGAAACAATCAACATTCTAACAAAAAAGGGGGAGCAAAAGATTATACAAGATGTTTATTATGTTGTAGGTTTGAAGCACAATCTTATGAGCACTAGTCAATTGGTACAAAAGGGATACAAACTTTACATTGAAGACAATGAATGTGTGATCATGGATAAATCTCCAAGTACCCAAGTGATTGATAAGGTGAAGATGACAAGAAACAAAATGTTTCCTTTGAAGAATACTCAGCCACATATGGAGCTCATACTATAGATCAAGTCTGCAGCCAAGGAGATTGAATCAAATTTTCAGTCAGTTGAAAAAGATGAATTGTGGCTATGACACCTCAGGTTCGGTCATTTAAGCCTTTCCTGTGGTTTGAATTTATTACACATAATAAAATATGGTGAAAGTTTTTCCTTTGATTCAGAAACCAGATAGATCTTGTGAAGGTTAGAATTTTGGGGAAGCAACATAGAGATTCCTTCCCAGTTGGCAAAACAAAAAGAACAAGTGCACCATTTGAAATTGTTCACTTAGATTTATGTGGACCAACGTGAAAAAATTCTATTGGAGGTTTTTCATACTTTATGACATTCATTGATGACTAACAAGGAAGACATGGGTGTACTTTTTGAGACACAATAATGTAGCCAAATTCAGAACCAAAATTGCATCAAATTTACTGCAAATGCAATATGGGAACTCCAAAGAAAATAGATCTCCTTCTTCATTATTGAATAATGAATTATAATCAAAATCAGGTTGGAACCTTTCCTCCAAATGTTTATTACATGCACAAAAATTCCCAAACCATTTCGTAGTTGAGTGTAATCTATAAACAGTGATGTGTGGTATTTTGATTCTGGTTGCACTAATCACATGTTAGATAACTTATATTTATTTTCTAAGTTGGATGAGTCCATAAAGACAGAAGTTACCCTTGGGAATAATAATACAGTGACTATAACAGGAAAATGAACAATCAACATTAACAAAAAAGGGGGAGAAAAAGATTATACAAGATGTTTATTATGTTGCAGGTCTAAATCACAATCTTATGAGCATTGGTCAATTGGTACAAAAGGGATACATAGTTTACATTGAAGAAAATGAATGTGTGATTGTGGATAAAGCTCCAAGTACTTAGGTGATTTCTAAAGTGTAGATGACAAACACAAAAATGTTTCCTTTGAATATTATACCAACCACATCCAGAGCTCATACTACATATAAGTCTGGAGCTAAGGATATTGAATCAATTTTTCAGTTAGTTGAAAAATATGAATCATGGCTATGACATCTCAGGTTTGGTCATTTAAACTTTGGTGGTTTGAATTTATTACACAAAAAAATATGGTGAAAGGCTTTCCTTTGATTCAGAAACCAGATAGAGTTTGTGAAGGTTGTATTTTGGGGAAGCAACATAGAGAGTCCTTCCTAGTTGACAAAATAAAAAGAACAAGTGAACTGCTTGAAAATATTCACTCCGATTTATGTGTTCCGATGCAAACAACTTCTATTATAGGTTGCTCATACTTTATGACATTCATTGATGACTATATAAGGAAGACATGGGTGTACGTTTTGAGACACAAATCATATGCTTTTGATATATTTCAGCAGTTCAAGGCTTTAGTGGAAAAACAAAGTGGGTACTACATCAAAGTTCTGAGGACAGACAGAGGAGGTGAGTATGTTTCCAATGATTTTTTGAATTTTTGCAAATATCATGGTATACACAAGCAGTTTACTACCAGGTATACACCACAACAAAATGGTGTGGCAGAGAGAAAGAATAGAACCATCATGGAGATGGTGAGAAGTATGATGAAGGAAAAGCATCTTTCAAATGAGTATTGGGCAGAAGCAGTAGCAATTGTTGTTTACATCATAAATAGGTGTCCAACGAAAATTGTTCAAAACATGGTTCCTCAACAAGCTTGGACTAAGAGGAAACACAATGTTTCTCATTTTAGAATTTTTGGTTGTGTGGCATATGCACATGTGCCTAATGAGCTAAGGAAGAAGTTAGACAACAAAGGAGAAAAGTGCATATTTGTTGGATATTCAGAGAATACAAAAGCTTACAAGTTGTTCAATCCAGTTACCAGAAAGGTCATAATCAGTAGAGATGTACAGTTTGTTGAAAATGAGGCATGGGATGGAAGTATTGAGAAAACAGTCAGTGTAGCAACAACTATTCCTCATGATGATATGGCAGATGAAAGCATAGAGCAACAAGGTATTGTATCTTCTTTGAATCTTGGACATGCACCACAAGTTGTAGCACAAGCTACACCTCCATCTACATCTAGGAGATCTCCAAGATTTTAGTCATCTTCAACCATCTAGCAAACACCACAAAGAACACCAGAAGCTACTCCTTCAGTACAAAATAGTCCATCATCAGATAGCCCTTTGCAGTGGAAAACAAGGAGTCTTAGTGAGATTTATAATGTTGATACAACTAATGTTTTTTCAGTTTTTGCATTTTTTTCTCAAGTTGCAGATCCAGTATACTTTGAAGAGGCTATAGACAATGAATTTTGGGTTCAAGCCATGGATGATGAGATAGACACCATAGAGAAGAATCATACATGGGAATTGGTAGATCTTCCAGAAGGAAAGGATGTGATAGGAGTGAAGTGGGTCTATAAGACCAAATATACTGTTGATGGTAAAGTACAAAAACATAAAGCAAGGTTGGTTCCAGAGGTTTTTCACTGCAATATGGAGTAGATTACAATGAGATGTTTGCACCTGTAGCACATTTGGACATGGTAAGAATGGTTTTAGCAATTACAGCTCAAAACAAATGGCCTATTTATCATATGGATGTAAAATCAACATTCTTGAATGGTTTTCTTGAAGAAGAAGTTTATGTGAATCAGCCATAAGGTTATGAGATTGAAGGTCATGAAGGAAAGGTATACAGGTTGAAAAAAGTGCTCTATGGTCTCAAGCAAACACCTAGAGCTTGGTACAACATGATTGATTCTTATTTGATACATAATGGTTTCAGTAGGAGCAGTAGTGAGCCTACCTTATACATCAAGATCAATGAGCAAGGTAAATTTTTTATTATTTTTTTATATGTGGATGATTTAATCATCATTGGAAATCTATCTACAGATTCATTCAAATCAGCTATGAAGAAAGAATTTGAGATGACAGATCTAGGCCTCATGCACTATTTTTTGGGCATAGAAGTTCAACAATCAGAAGATGACGTTTTTATTTCACAAGAAAGGTATGCTAATTATGGTTTGAAGAGATTTAACATGTTGAATTGCAAGCCAACACCAACACCTATTACAGTAGGTTTGAAGTTAAGCAAAGATGACAGTGGATCATTTGTAGATCCGACATTGTTCAAAAGACTAGTTGGAAGTCTCATCTATTTGACAGCCACGAGGTTGGATATTATGTATGGTGTGAGCCTCATCTCAAGATTCATGAAATTTCCAAAAGATTCACATTGGCGAGCTGGAAAAAAGATTTTGAGGTATGTATGTGGAATGAAGAATCATGGAATTTTTTATTCAACATCAAATGAGTTCAAACGCATAAGTTACACAGCCAGTGACAGTGTTGGAAGTATTGATGACAGAAAGAGCACATCCGGCTATGATTTTCACTTTGGAACAGGTGTAGTTTCATGGACATCGAAGAAGCAGCCCATAGTCACACTATCTTCAACAGAAACAGAGTATGTAGGAGTAACATGAGCAACATGTCAGTCTATTTGGATGAGAAGAGTGTTGAAATATTTGAGGTAGAATTAATAGGATGCTACACATATTTTTTGTGACAACAATTTAGCAATAGCATTGTCCAAAAATCATGTTTTTCACAAGAGGAGCAAGCACATAGACACGAGGTATCACTTCATCAGGGAGTTGGTTAACAACAAGGAAATTTGTCTTGAATTTTGTAGATCTGAAGATCAGTTTGCATATATCTTTATGAAAGCTTTCGGAAATGAAGTTTTTGAGTATTTGAGAACTTGTTTGAAAGTTTTTGATCCGGAATATGTCGAATCTAGAAGTGCACACTTAGCTCCATAAAAATAAAAGATTGAAGGTCAAAATTAAGGGGGAGTATTAGAAAAAGTCTAATTTTTCCCCAAGAAAAACAAAAATTAGTTTTCTTTTTACATGCTTTTATTTTTGAGTTTAGTTTTAGATGTTCTTAAGTTTAGGAAAAGATAATAAATCAAAAGTTTTGTATTGCACAAAAGCATGTGCTTTTTAGCTCTATTTTTATGAGTTGAGTGTTTTATTGTTAGATGAAGCCATCTATTTATTAGAGGCAATTGTAAGTGTTTTCATATCAAACACATTCAGAGAGATTGTATTGAGCCGAAGCTCTGGAACTAGAAGAAGAAATATATGCACAGAAGTGTTGATATGAGTTTGCAATAATATGTTTTATTTGCAATTCTTTATTTTATTTCTGTTAGTTGTTATTTTATGTGCCTAATTTCTACATCTTCACCTGCTTAAACAAAAACATTATTTATGTTGTTCGAATACGATGACAGTCCTTCAAAATTACTCTGGGAAATAAGATAGACTTAAACGCTCTCAATTAGTTACAACTCTTGTCTTAAAAATAGGAATAATCCATGGATATTTGTTTGCATCTATGGTGATGATACAACATCTTGAGGATCCTAAATTTCAATCCGATCATGCAGGGACGAATTAAAGGTCCGGAGCGCCCTAGGCAATAGTTTGAGTGGATGCCCTCCTCAAAAATTTATTTAATAGTTTTTTCCATAAAGTAAATAAATAAAATATGTCTATATTTTTGTATTTTTAAATTTACATCATGGTCATAGTCAAATAATAATAAAAATCTATTATTAAATTATCACAAAAGGATGAAAAATATTATGTGGATGGAAAATATTAATTGTACAAGATGTTCAAAATGCAAAAAATCCTTATCAAGTAGGTGATATGAACTCTATCCTGAAATAAAGCACCATTTTTTTGTTATGGAGGAATCCATAGGCCTAGTCCAAATATGACTCTTCACAAAACCATGGGAGCTACATAAAGGTTTTTGTTTTTTTGCAAAAAAACAAAAACCTTTATGTAGCTCCCATGGTTTTGTGAAGAGTCATATTTGGACTAGGCCTATGGATTCCTCCATAACAAAATAATAGAAACTTTCCCCAAAAAATTAAGAATAGAAAATTAAATACTTTTTTCCTTTAATTATACTCACCTCTACCAGATACACCAACAACATTATAAAAAATACAATAACCTTTTTCTAGAACAAATTATACACCTACATAATCTGGAGCTACATCACAGAATATGTAACTATACCAAAAAAATCATTTGTGCTTATAAATATGTGATATTTTCTTTTACTAAACTTTTTAATGTGTATGTGTGAAATTCATGTTACTATACAATAATATCTATAAATGGATTGATCAATAGTAAGTATTCAGATAAATTATTTTAAAGTTAAGTTCTAAAATTAAATGACATAAAGGAAATTTTTAGATTGACGCGCCCCTGATTGCTGGCGCCCTAGGCAACTGCGTAGTTTGCCCAAGGCTTAATCCCCCTATGCGAACATGTCTAAAAATATTAACTCCAACGAAAGAAACCAACATTTCAGATTTTGTACAATAATTTGTTTTAAAATGTTCATTTGACCCATATACAAAATAAAAATAAAAATTGAGAAACCCTAATTGGCCTCAAACCATTAAATTACGTTAAAGCTGTACAGAATTGGAGGTTTTCCTCATCATGTTTTTAAACTCAGAGAAGTCAATCACACCATCACAGTTTGAATCGTATCTGCATATCATTTTCTGGCACTCCACATAATGCCCACCCTTCTCCATTAATCCCAAATTACAGAGCACCTGCTGCAGCTCTGCAGAAGAAATATACCCATCTTTATTCAGATCGTAGATCTTGAATGCCTCCATTAATTCAATCCCATCCTCGTCAATACTACCCTCCAGAACAGATTGGTAAAGCGCAACAAATTCATCAAAAGTTAAGCTACCATCTTCGCTGTGAGAAACACCCATCACCATACAATTCAACTCGTCTTCTGTTACAATTATTCCGAGCTTGTTTAGGAAGCAACTTATTTCCTGGAGGGTGAGCCTTCCATCGCCGTTTTCGTCCAAGGAATCAAACATCCTGCGAATTTCGTTGGGAACGCAAGAAAAAGCCATTTTTACTTGTGAAGTTAGGTAATCCCATCATATGAGCAAATATTGAAACAGAATAAAATGTAAAACGGCTCAGTAAATTTCGAGGTGGGTGCACTAGAGGAGAGAAATCGGAGTACAATTGAATTGAGAAGGTTCTGGATTGTCCTAGTTTGAACGGAAACCGTACGAGATTATTATACGCAAGTGAGACAAGATTATTGTAAAATTCTCTTGGGTGAACGATTAATCTACTGAATTAATGACCGTTGACCAATTTACGTCGATGTCCACACAAATGTTTGTGATGTTTTCATTGGGTGGCTGACTTTAATCTGCAACTAGGAAGGATAAGGGTTTTTTTTAGCTTTGACATTGTCAATGAATCCAATCACATTCGATAGAAATATATGCATAGAAAAAACAGGATTGAAAAGTGACAGAGATGAGAATAAATGAATGGGAGAAATAAAGTGTTTTAAGATAAAATGAGGAACATCTTACTTGTGAAAAATTAGAAAGGTTGTGTATTGGGAAATAATTCATTTAGGAACACAAATTATTGGATATAACAAAGGTATAGATGGAAAGGTAGAGAGCCGGGGAGTGAATACATCATCATCATTATTATTATTATTATTTTTTTTACAATTTCCTCAAAATAACACTTTAAGCAAACATATGATTCGAGTGCTTTGGCATATTTCACTTTGGCAAAAGGCATTCTAAACTCCTTTTGTGTCATTGGAATACTTTTACAAACTAAGATATCTATAATAAATGCAGCGAAAGCACCCATTTAGGAAATTAAAAACACACAAATGAGGCTGCTGATATTTGAAGTTATGTTAATGTGTGTTAAATAATAAGTATAGCATATATAAATATATATATATATATATATATATATATATATTGTGGGCATAATAAGCTAGCAAACATGGTAAAAAAGAAACAAATAAATTAGTTAACAATTATAGTAATTTCTCCATTTTAATATTGTATATTGACTATGCTAAGTATGAATATGAATGTTGAAATTAAATCCTCTCATTAGACAAGTATAATGCAATCTCAAAAAATTATATGATTCGAGGGGATCACATCAATTGGAAAGGAGCTTTAGGTCAAAAAATAGATTACATTATGACAAAGGGAGGATAAGGGAAAGCCGACCAAGCCAACATATTCTTCCCACAACAAATCAATGACACTTTTAGTAAGAGCCGGACCACTTTTACTGTCACATCACTCCTATTGGTGCAAGCTTCTAGGTATACCAAAGTTTATATGTTGCTGCAAAAATATCATAGCAACCAATACAGGAGTACATTTCCAGATGAATGAGGATTTGTTTTTATTCATAGAAACAATACCAAGATGCATTGAAGATGCATATCCAACTTGTAGTAGCAATGCATATTTAAAGGAGGAGAGGAAAAGATTGAGAAATAAAACATATGCATACAATTTCTCAATGACCATTTCACATGTGAACAAAGACATGGAGTTATTTATCATCTTCGTTGTCACAATAACAAACATTTCCATACCTATTCTTGTATTTGACATATTGCACACTACCATGTAAATGAATACATTTTCCTTTTCTATCCTCAATCACAAACACAAAAGTTGTGTAACATAAAAGCAAGTATTGTTAGGACAAAAATTTATGGTGACTTAAAAAGAGAGGGAAAGTAATTATATGCAAATGCAACTCTTTAGGAGTTTTACTACCACGTAGTAGTAGTAGCCAAAGTTTTAAGCATATAGTAGTTACATTGATATTTATGGAAGCCACTATAAAAGACACCTAAATGTTTGAAGAAACACAAGTATAAATTTATTGAACCCGCTTCATAATGATTTTGAATTTAGCACTACTCTCCTGAAAAACACAAGAAAATCCATTTCAATAGGATCATAAGTTCATAACAATATCTATTTCAAAAATTTATGGAAGACATCTTCACTATGTTGGAACAATTACTACAAATTGCATAAATTTATTAATAAAATAAATGGTTACTTGCTAAGTCGGTATTTCTATTGAGACAAAAAAATAAAGCCAACCAAAAAGAATGATTGTTTTGTTATCTTTTTTGTTAAAGGAACCATTTTTAGGTGTCTAGAAAATATTAGAAAAAAAACTTATAAAGCTTAAACACATTTACATTGTTTGAGACTTTGAGCACTTTATTATATAATGTGAAAAATAATATATAGGGTGTAGACTTTACAAAATAATAATCATCAAAGGTTGGCACATCATCAACTCTATTATGTAAATTTTACCTACTCTTCATGTTGCATGATTTGGATTTGTAGTCAAAACTAATTTCCCCGTTCTTATTCCTCTTTATATATGTAGCTATGGTAATATTCCATTCATTATCCAAATATCTACCTATTGGATATTCATTTCATCATCGTCTTCATTATTTTTCAGCTTCATGAATTTCGTCACCAACATTTCTTCAACATCATCTTATTCAAATCCAGCTTCACCAATTTGATCACCATGATCTCCAACTTCAGTGGCTTGATCAATGTGATGGTATTATTCATTATGGGTAGGGTAATATTTGTCACACGAGTCATGTTCATCACATTATTAACGAAATCACTTTTTCCCCATGATGCTTGTGTTATAACATTGTTGTCATCAACACCATGTCTCATCCTTAGTTCACAATACAGTAGAAACTTCAAGTTATCTTCTCTCTCTACATCAGGATAAAAGAATACCTAAATAAACATAGTTTAAAAAAAATTAATTCATGAAAAAGAAGACCTACATATAGAAATTATGTGCATAAAAAGGAGATGATATCCATATGAAAAATTACAAAAATTTATACTTGATCATAATTTTGAGGAAGCAAATGGCTCTTTCCCCTTAAGTAATTCTCTAACAAAGTTAACTAAGTAGGAGCTACTTTCATTTTCCTTTCTAGAAAATCTATTATCAATAGAATGGTACTAAGTAAACCTAAATATGATAACTTCAAAACTTATATAATCAAGTTTTATAATTTCTTATTTCAAGTTCCAACATAATCCAATAGAACTTCAACCAAATTCCTGTCATTTGCACTAGCTCGATTGACCTACTAAAAAATAACAACTCCAAAACAAGTGACCCTTCTATTGTTAATATTTTCTACACAAAAATATTTTCCATCTAGCCACATTGGGGAATGTTTACTCACTTTTATTATGTCAAATCATTTAAGATGTTACTATTAGAATTAGAAATATGTATAAAACATTTTTTTATGAAAAATATGTTGCAAAAACTAACCAATTATTCTTCACTTGCTCGTACTTTCTCCAATGCATCTTGTGTCATTTCCATTCGATTTATGGCATGCCAATTATTTAAATATGATATCATTCATTCAAGAGTAGGTTGTTATGGAAATGGTATTTGTATATAGGGTGAGAGTGTTTTGCATGGATTTTTTTTGTGTCCCATCAATCCTTTAACTCTCATGGCTAGTCTTTTCTTCTTCATATTTTTGAAGCCACACAACCATATCAAAAGTATTAAATAACATGAAAAATTTAAAGGAATCTTTTTCAATAATACTTGAAAATAAAACATGTTATTTTCATGTTATTGAAAAAGATTCCTTTAAAAGTAAAAAAAATAGTACCAAGCCTTTTAAAAAGGTTTGTTACTGTTTTTTGCCCGTCTCAACATGAATTGTAAGCAAAGCATAATAGATTCTTATTATGCATCCACCAGGAATTGAACCCACGACTTGCCAATTATGAGTTGGGTGCTTTTACCATTCAACCATGGATGCTAGATAAAACAAAAAAAAAATTATCTTCAAAACATATATTAGAAGCAAGGATTGAGAAGAAGAAATAAAATATTATAGATATTGTTTTTAAATTTGAAAATGAACTGTCTACCTCTTTCATGGAATTTCAAAGTCATATATTAGTGCATTTGATCAATGATCTTCAAATGTGAGGATTTTTTAACCCATGATAGATGTTTTGACCAAATAGGTAAATGAAGACTCTAAAGGTATTTGTTTTGACCAAATAGGTAAAGGACTCTAATATTTCTAGTTTTGGAGGCCTTTGCTTGCTTCTTTTTCTTTGCTAAAAAAATAAAAGAATTTTAAAATTTTAAAAAGGAAGCATTTTTTAGGGGAGTCCTTTTCCTTTATTTTTGTTTTCTGCATTACATTTTGTTGTCTTTTCTTATTGAAGTCAATATTTTCTTTGGGGAATTAAAATGAAATTTTCATCCTTCCTGATCACATAGATTAATTAGAAATATTAATTTGTTGCATTCACTTAATTCTTCCCCCACACACATCTACACCAAATCAAACATAAAATATGCACCAAACAGTCCTACCCAGGTGATAAATTTTGGGATTTCATCACAAAATAGGGAAACCGACTCAGTATTCTGGCCGAGTATAAACAACTGGTTTTCGGTATATTGGCTAAGCACCAGACTCCCTTATTATTGTGGGGCCATGAAGTGAGTGGGTAGGCCCCAATACCAGGCCCCGTATTGGTACCATCATAGAGTTGGGCCTGACGAACCTTCATGTATATTGAGGAGTCTATAAGCCATTTTACGGATTCCATAGACAGTTGTTTCCTAGGACCCTATAAGCCATTTTACATATTCCACTTTCTCTTAATTAATCAAGATAATCGAACTCATTCTATGTGATTTTTCTTATTTTATGTGATCAACTTATATAGATTTTTTTTCATTTTGTTCTATGATTTTTTGTTTGTTAATATGGTACTTACAAGACAACAATCTCGTATCCATGCTTCATAAAACATGTCTATTCAATTCCAAAAATCCACACCACAATACTATCAAACTTTACAACAAGACCAAACTCAACTAGATGAAGCCCAACGACTCATTGATCAACGCCAAGATAGTTTATCAACACCCCAACCTGAAAATCTAGAAAACAAGATAGATAATATTGTAAGTTCCATTGATAACACTCAACGATGTCTTCGGACCGTCTAGCATTCATTTCATGAACAAAAAAATGCTACTTCACCCCCACCCAAAAGATTAAAAACAAGGTCACAGTCTCCCAGTAGTTAATCCGCTTCATTTGAAATACCTGATCCCCTTAGTCCATGGTTCTTCAACAGTGGGGATAATGTCTTCTCAAAAATCCTTAACTCAAACCATGTGGCTTGTAATGCATACCTTTATACTAGGGGTTTCCATATTCAATTATCATTTCCTAAACTGCTGTCATATACACTTGATCCTTCATGCGGTTTTTCCCATCTCATCGATTCAAACCACAAACATGTCATCCAAAAAATATATTCGTACCCTAATAGTAATCGATTAGAAACATATACTATAATGTCTTCAGTTCCCATGATTACCTTTGACCTTAACTTGATTTCATCACAAGGCACGACCATTCAACAACTTGATCCTTCGACTAGTTCTACATCACTTCAACATGATACAAACACCTCTTCATCCACACAAATTCCTCAAGCTTCCTCTACCATTCAAATACCTCCTGTGAGTTATGTTGATGTCTTTATTAACATACCTCATCCACCACCATCTCAACAAACCATACCACCCATTCAAAACATTACTATTTCTATCTCCACATATGTACCTTTAATCAATACCCGCACTGTTACCAGTATTCATTTGGCCTTGCAACAATTTTCGACCCCACCTATGTCACAACATGTATTTTAACTGTCAAAATCATTTTCTTCCTCCTAAGCTATGCCACAACCATCTGATCCCATTATCCATGCATATATTCCCCTTCAAAACATCCCATAATCATTACAACCCCTTATTTTCACTTTTGTCCCCTTTCAAAAAGTTCCTTATTATTCTCAGCCCCTTATCCACACATCCATTCCATTCTAACACACACCACAACAATCATTACATCATTTTAACACATCCACCCTCCCCAGTATTAATATATCCAACCATCCCAAACTTTAGACTCATAACCTACCTATAACATTCGTGTGAACACCCCTCAGCAAAACATTCCCTTCCAACAAAACATCTCATAACAATTCTAATCATATAAATAACCTAATCAATTCTCATTTAATAAACCCGGTTCATCCTCATCTAGCACACAGCAAAAACCATAGATCGACCCTCTTCAGGCCTTAATGAACCGCATATCCATCCTTGAAGTCACTTCCATGGGGTCCCCAGGATACACTATCATACAAACAAATATGTAATGAATCTATTCACCCCTCCATACCTTATAAGGCTTACCCTCCTCACTGGGAGCTTCCTAAATTCTTTAGAATCTATAGCAAAGAAGATCCCCAATAGCACATTTGAGCCTTTCCTCATTCTTATTACCTGATATCTCATGACCAAGACCTTATGCTAAGGATGTTCCATATGTCTTTACTAGGGCTTGCTTTAGACTAGTATAATAGTATCCCACAGTATTCCCTCTTTTTATTCAAACAAATCAATCAACTATTTCTTGAACATTTCTCGATAAATATAACCTGTAAAATCACCATCACAGACCAGTATGCTATTAAAAAATTGAATATGAATCCATTTACGAATTTACAGCTTGTTGGAGGGTTATAATCAATCAATTGTCATTCTCTCTCCTGTAGAAAAAACTAATAGATTTGTTTTCCCATTTATGCGCAAAACATATTTATTCCATGCTCAAAATCCAATAATTTCAAATATTTGATGAATTATTTGTTATGGCCCGTAAAATTGAACTTCGTGCTCTCGAGGAAGGCAGATTCGAAA
This sequence comes from Taxus chinensis, assembly GCA_019776745.2. Taxonomy (NCBI): domain Eukaryota; kingdom Viridiplantae; phylum Streptophyta; class Pinopsida; order Cupressales; family Taxaceae; genus Taxus; species Taxus chinensis. The sequence goes on from CM034152.1 coordinate 52,304,477, forward strand.
TTAGACCAAAGAAACCAAAATCTAATTTCCCACCTATTGGTGCTCAATTTAACCTCACCCTGTTTGCTCAAAACGTCTCAATCCACATGGTTTGAAGTTATCTTTCTCCATGTATTAATGCATGAAATATTTTTCCTTCATTTGGTTGCCATTGTCAGTCCTTTCCTTTGGTTGAGGATCACATTGAGTCCAGATATTGTTTTCCATTTCTCTGTCCATGAGAAAGAATTTTCAATTTGGGTGTGAATTCGGGGTTTCCCCTTCCTTCTATTTTTCCACATTCATGTTTTCCTTGTCAATTTTTGTCCCAACATCTGTAGAAACATGGTCCTTTATGATTGGATGTGGCCTGGCGGGTCTTTTTGGTGAAACTTGTCACTTTTGTCACATTTGTAAAAAATACCAAATTGGCCCTACGGGCCCAATAGTATCCAATTGGTTATTTAACAAACATGAAGCACCAGGGAAAAATTCTTACTTTGACCCTGAAGAGGGACACGTGGCTTTTTTTCAAGACAAAGGCGGAGAGGTAGATCGTTGGAACATTTTCAAGATTTTTGCCAATTTTTGAAAAGGAGCAAAAATATAAATTGATCCGCAACTCCATAGGGGACAGAGTGATGTCTCATGTTTGAGTCAACATTTGAAAGGTCAAAAGCAGGGAAGTGGGTCGGAAGAGCATTTTGGAGTTTTTAATCTTTGTTTTCAAATGATGTAAAGTATAAAAGTGAGTTGCGACTCCGATGGAGCCCACATCAAAAGTTGGAAGAGGAGAGGCAGGTCACTAGGGAATTTTGAGATTTTTTGCCCGCTTCAAATCAAATATTTTCCATGTAGAGGGCCTACGCTCATTTGAGGATTCGCCTCTCGATTTGACCTTTGGAGTTGTGCCAAGGAGACACCTGGAGGTTTTTGCATGCCCTTCCCATACTTAGAATTTTCTTCAAGCGGTCGGTGCTGCTTTTTCATACCATGGACACGTGGAGGGCCTGCACTCATTTGAGGATCTACCTCTGGGTCTACCTTCGGAGTTGCACCAAGGAGACATGTGGAGGTTTCTGCTACCTCCTCTCTATGCTTAAACTTCTTAAGCAACTTTTTAAGTCCTGGGACACATGAAGGGCCTGCGCTCATTTGAGGATCTACCTCTGGGTCCTACCTTCGAAGTTTCACCAAGGAGACAAGTGGAGGTTTCCGCTAGCTCCTCTCTATGCTTAAAATTCTCAAGTAAATTTCTAAGGCCTAGGACATGTGGAGGGCCCGCGCCTGTATGGAAACCCACCCATGAACTTTAATTTTGAAAGAACGTCGAAGGGACACGCGGAGGTTTCTACTGGCTCCTTTTTTATACTAAGACTTGTTCAATGGCCGGGGTAATTTTCTTGGGCCCGGGGCACGTGGAGAGCCTACACTCATTTTTGGTCTTACCTCTAAACTTCATCTTTGAAGTTGCATTGAATAGACACGTGGAAGCTTCTGCTGGGCCTTCCCATACATTTAATTTTTAGCAACCAATGCAGTTCTTTAGGGTCTTGAACACGTGGAAGTCCCGCGCTCATTTGGGAACCTGCCTCTGGACTTCACCTTTACAGTTGCGCCAAGGAAACACGTGGAGGCTTCCATTGACTCATCTTTTCACTTGGCCGACTCGGAATCGTAGTACACAAATGCAGGCATCCATGTGAGGGCACTTATTTCTCAAGGTGTATTCTCGAGGGTGAAAAAAATTGCTTGTCAGATCTAGCTATATGGAGCCACCTGAAAATGATTAAAAAGGGGATTTATCAAAGGACAGAATAAGAAAATGATTAAAAGGACTGAAATTTTTTTATGGCATGGCATCCTAATCATGGTTGAGGGTCTGAGAAACGTGATTAGTTCATGATTTTTCCACCTAACAGCTTTTGGGTGTAAATTTGTTAAACATCACTTTCTGAGACAAATTTGTAACAAGTAAAGGATTTCTCGAATATTCTTCTTTTCGGGGGTAAAATTTAGGATGAGTGAGCAAGTGAAATGTATAAATGCAATGAGGATACTCTTATAAATGGTCGGGGTTTAGTTTTTACGAGAAAATTTGAGAAAGCCCATCTTCCTGAGAGACCATCTGAGAAACCTGTTAATCTCTTGTGTTTTAGATTTGATCACGTCAAGATGGTTGCAAGTGTACATCCATTGACAAGATCTAATATTGTTCAATAAAATTTCCCCTGCTGATAAATCTAATAGATCTCGAATTAATCTGTGTTGATCTTGGGAAAAATTGGTTCTACTTTTATTTCAGAATGTATTCAAATCGTTTTGATTTTCCTGTTATATCTTATGTTAAAATCCCTTCGAATCACACAAGATATTGTCCATGTGTTAGTATTTTTGCATTTACAATTTCATTCTGAGAAGAGCTTTCATCTGTTAATGAAATAAAAAATTTAAAATCATTATACTTCCACTATGTTGATAAAGATTATTTGTAATCCTATGAGTGTATCTTAGGCTTGATGAACCAGTGGTTGTTAATGTTTAATTGAGTCTTTAGCTTGAGCCTTCGTGTTGAATTCTTAAATATTGTGTGAAACCGTGCAGATCTGGGCCTCTATTGATGCACACCTTCTGGTTGAAGGAATATTTTGGTTATTCGTAAGCATTTTATCTGTTAGTTTTCCAATTTTTGTAAAGGTTCTCAAATATTTGGTGAAATCAACTTCATCTTGCTTAATTCCCCACCAAAAATTTCAAATAACCATGTATCCTTTCTGAAGTACCCTTGTTTGTGTTGTGTATCCACAAATGAACAAATTCTATTGCCAAAATATACAGAAGCTATTGGTGTGAGTTATCTTATGTGTCCTTCACTCACATATGGAGGGTCATCTCACATGGGTTAGGTTTAGGGTTTGCTATTGAGTCATGCACTAGGGTTACTCAACACCCTATATGTATCCCTTCATTTGACATTTATGAGCATGCCAAGACACTCCATTGTCTTTTCTCTACATGTGCAAGCTTTGTTCTATTATGCAAGTTATTCAGTTGTTGATCGATTCTTCCTTGTGATTACGTTGGAGCCATTACAATTCAACCAAAGTGAAACTTCATCATGGTGCACAGTTTCCGATACAATCTTTCAACTCTTTCATGGTATCAAAGCTGAGAGATTGGGTAAACATGCACTCGTTATTTTTTAGTTGCGATTACTTTTGGAGTCGTTCTATTACTCCTCGTGTAAGTTTTTTTATCGTTATATTTTGGAATTTTTTTTGCTAACATATTTAACAAGTTGCTCATGAAAAGTTGTCAATTTTTTTGTGTTCTTCGTGCATGTGGAGACATCCTTGAGTTTCAGGGGTTTTGTAGCTACATTTAGCTAGCTGCAGCTAAATCTAGCAGATCAGCCAAAATAAAGGATTTTCTAGTTTTTTAATTTTTTTACTAAAGTGAAAATTCTTTAGATCTCTGTTTTTTGGCTTTTCACTATTTTTTCTGTTCTTTTTCTAGCAGATTCAGGTCAAATCCTGTGACTAAATCTGTTCTTCTAAGGCTGTGTGGGCGTTTTGCTGCATGGGTGTTTTTACTTGCTTTGCGTGGACTTCTCTGGTAACTGCCTGCGTGGAAGCTGGGGAAGCGATCTGTTCTTCCCTCTACCACGGTTGGATCCTCTTCTCTATCCCCTCTGCCCTTGCGTGGCCGTCCCCTCCCTGCTCACGCCCACACACCTGCATCCTTTTCTTGTTGCGGACTGTGCCATATCAGTCGCCTTTTGTGCGGGTAAGTCTTCTATGGTAAACATTTTAAAAATTCCTTTCCACTTTTTTAATTATTTCAACTTATTACTATTTTTACAAACTTCAAAAATATTTTAAAAATCTTTTACCCAAAAAAAATGCAAGTTTTTAAAGTATCTCTTTTATTACTTTTAAAAAAATTGCTTTTTAAAAAAAATCAAAACCGTAAGTTTTAAAAAAACAAATTTCAAATTTGCTTTTAAAACAAAAAAGTGGAAACTTTTAAAACAAAATTAATTAATTAAGTTTTTTTTTAATTTTAATTTATAATTTTAATTAAGTTTTAAAAAAATCTTAATTCATTTCTCATATTTAATTTTTTATTTAATTAGATATTAAATAATCGTAATTAATTATTTTTTTTTGCAATTATAATTTACGATTAGATAATTAAAATCTTTCTTTACAATAACATTAAATTGTCATTTTAAAAAAAAAACTCCTATAACTTTAACATTAGCCAAATTGGACGTTTCTAAACTATAATTTTTTTAGGCGTCATTGTCGATTTTTTTTACTAATCGTGTGCTCAAGTGTGTAGTGACACTCTGAGCCCTCCTTGTCTTCCACGTGCCTTTCTGGCATTTTTAAGATCATCAGAACTCTTCACGAGTTCATCTAAACATTGTAAATTACCCTTATTATTGCTTGCGACTAGTGAGTGCATCCGCCACAATTTGCAGCAACAGGGTATCCATTACGATGAGAGACATTTTTTCTCACAACCAGGTTTTGATTTCACCTCCTTCCTAGTTTTAAGCAATTGTGCTTATGTCCGGTGTCACTTTTTTGCGCTTCCCGAAACACGATTGTGGTCTCCTCTCTTGCGTTTTATTATGTTGATTGTAAGGTGAGTTACCAAGTGTTTTCAGATGCACGCTCAGACCCGATTGTATTCAAGACACTAAACTAGAAAGTACCGAAAGAAGGGGGGTTATCATATTGTCCTGGGTGGTTGTGTTTCTTTTCTGCATTTCTTCTTTCTCTCTTCACTATGGATGCACTTTCAATTCCTTTGCTTATGCCGTTCAAATTTTTTGAATGGAGATCGAAAATAATAATGAAACTAAGGGGTACAGGGTTATTCCGCATCACCATGGGAACTGATACTGAACCAGATGACAAACCTGAAAAATCTAAGTGGTTAAACCGTAGTGATTAAGCTTTAGGTATTCTTTGCATGTTTATTTCTCCGGACTTTCTCTTCCACATTGAGTCATCTGAAACACCTAAGTCTGTGTGGACAACACGATGACATGAGAGCACATGAGTTGGAAAACGAACTACTAGGGTTAAATCCTAGTGATTTTGAAAACCTACAAGCATTCTTCTTGAAGTTTGTCCACACTAGATCACTGTTAAAGGAATGTCAAGTAGAGAAGAAATATTCTCAACTGATCTTGTCGATTATCTCTAAGTTAGGTCTTGAATATTCTATCTTTGTGTCAACTTTTTACACTACAAAATATGCCTTGGGCAAGGATTGGAATATGCCCTCCTTTGATTGTTTTTCATCCTAACTCATTCGAGAATAGAAAAAACTCCTTCAAATGGGGTCTCTCAAGTCCAAGTCACATGCCCTTGTAGCAAGTACTAGTAAGGAAAAGAAGACTGAAAAGAAGAAAGAAAAAAAGGATCAACCTAAGAAAGAAACCAAGACCGATACTAAAAATAACACGAACACTTCGACTTCTGAGCCTAGAGCATAGAAAGACAGGTATTTGTGTTCCTATTAAAAGAAGCCTGGTCATAAAGAGCATAAGTGTATAAGAAAACAAATTGATCACCTTACTCAATTACTTGAGAAAAATAAAATAGGTGTTCCTGAGTCTATCAAACAAAATGCTCCGAAGGCTGAGTCTTCCACTGCAATAGGTTCTAAATCTGATAAGTAGAAAGGAAAGGCCCTTGTAGCCAAATTTACTCCTTCATCGACATGGATTATAGATTTTTGTGCCTCGCACCACATGGGTTCTTTGCATGTTGAGTTCTCCAATATCGAGCCTTGTGGAATGTTCCAAATCACGATGGGTAATGACATGACAGTGTCAGTTTTCAGTAGTGGATCGGTAGAGATGGATGGGGGAACATTCAACCAAGTGTTGAGTGTTCTTGATCTCTCTACCAATATCCTATTAGTTTACCAAATTAATCACCTTGGTGAAGGAATGGGAGTGGAATTTTGTCCAAAATCGATGATTATTCATGAGCTTAATGATGACACTACAGTGGCTGAGGGAAAGGTGGATCACCGTTCATGGTAGTATACCTTTTCCCACTTTACTTTTGATTCTATGCCCACTACTTTTCTCACTCATGTAACTGAGGTTAGTAATCTATGGCATGAGTGATTCAGACATCTAAATTATCGCTACCTTGAACAATTGAGCCAAAACGAAATGGTCAATGGGTTACCCCGCGTCAAGTTTTCTAAGGGTATTTGTGAGGGTTGTACCCTTGGAAAGCATCTTGAAAATAACTTTGACAAAGGAAAATCCTGGAGAGCTACTTGTCCTTTGGATCTTGTTCACAGAAACATTTCTGGTCCATTTCGGTCTCCTTCATTTACAAGAGCTCTTTATATGCTGACCTTCATTAATGACTATTCACGATATACTTGGGTATATTTTCTTAAGCTTAAGTCTGAAGTATTTGAACATTTTTTAGGACTTTAAGGCTCTTGTTGAGAAACAAACGGAACAGTCTATCAAGGTTCTTTGAACTGAAAATGGAGGTGAATATGTAAACAATAGGTTCATGGATTTCTATACTTTTAAATGGATCTCCTTGTAGCATACAATTACATACAACCCTTCGCATAATGGAGTAACAGAAAGAAAGAACCACTCTTAAGGAGATGGCCACTTGTATGATTCACTCGAAGCCTCTTCCTCCACAGTATTGGGCCGAAGCAGTGATTTGTGCAAATTACATTCAGAACCATGTTCCACACAAGGTAGTAAGTGGGATGACACCCTTTGAAGCCTGGTTTGAATGCAAGCCTGATATTGAGCACTTTCGAGTCTTCAGATCCAAGGTTATGGCTCGGATTCCTAAGAATAAATGAAAGGCTTTGGAACCACAATCCAAACCTTATATATTTATAGGGTATCATGATGACGTGAAGGGATATCAATTGATGAATCCTACTTCTCATGAGCTATATATTGAGAGAAGTGTTAAGTTCGATGATTCTTCTTTGACCTCTACTTCTCTACATATTGAGGTTCTTCGGCTCACTGATTCAGATTATGACTCATCAGATGATGATACTGTTGAGCGTGCTCCTCTTCCTGATCCTCCCGACTATCAAACCTCTGAGTCTTCTAATTCTAATAGTAGTGATGATGAGGACTATGTCCCTTCTCACTCAAGTGAAGAGTATTCTGACTCTGAGCCTGATCCTCGTGGTCCTCTTTAGGCTAGGAAAACTCTACAAAGTGCTAGAGATTTAGTTGGAGATACTTCAAATATGAGACGTACTCGCTAAAATTTTGTTGGACCCCACTCCTTCTTCTCCTCTACTTCTAATCCACAGTCTTTTCGGGATGCTTCTGGTATTCCTGAGTGGGATTTTTCCATGAATGAGGAGTATTCATCTCTCATGAAGAATGATACTTGGGATCTCACCCCTTTTCCGAAAGGAATAAAAAACGTTCGATGTAAGTGGGTGTTCTGAACAAAGTATGGAGTAGATGGAGATGTCGAAAATTTTAAAGTGTGATTAGTAGCTAAGGGTTTCTCCCAGATAGATGGGGTTGATTATACTAAAACCTTTTCTCAGGTTGCAAAGATGACTTCTTTTCGACTGACCCTAGCCCTTTCTGCAGCAAATAGATGGAAAGTTCATCAAATGGACGTTAAGAGTACCTTCCTTCATGGGTACCTAAAGGAATATATCTACATGGAATAACCTTTGGGTTATATCCATGATCCCTCCCTCGTTTGTAAGTTAAAGAAGTATCTTTATGGCCTTAAACAAGCCCCTTGGGCTTGGTATGCCTAGATGGACTCCTTTTTACTTACATCAGGGTTTACTAGGTGTCACTCTGATCCAAATGTTTATATTTTGTGGTAAGATGACTCCATACTCATTCTTGTTCTCTATGTTGATGACTTGTTGATCACAGACATGTCTTCCTCTATTATTGATTCTGTGAAGATCACCTTGGCCAATAGGTTTTCCATGACTGACTTAGGTCTGCTTCATTACTTTCTTGGGATCTAGATTTCACAATTTGACTTAGGAATTTTGATTTTGCAACCTAAGTATGCTCTTGATTTGCTAGCTCGTTTTCAGATGTCAGATTAAAAGTCTTCTCCTACTCATTTTCTTTCCGGGGTTAAGTTGGTTTCTGATTGCTCTAATCCCTTGGTTAATGGTACCCTTTATCGACAGTTGGTGGGGAGCTTGATTTACTTGACTCACACTCGACCGGATTTATTGTATGTTGTTGGGATCGTGTCTAGATTCATGCAGGAGCCACATGAGCTACATTGGAAATAAGTTAAATGGATCCTTCATTATGTTTGTGGCACTTATACTGATGGCATTCTCTATCATGGAGGGGTAGATATTGACTTGATTGGGTTCACAGATTCTGATTGGGCTGGTGACTTAGATCATCAAAAATCTACTTCTGGGTATAGTTTCTCTCTTGGTTTGGGTCCTATTAGTTGGTCTAGCAAGAAGCATAATGTAATTGTGATATCATCTATAGAGGCAGAATATAGAGGAGTAGTTAACACTACCATATAATCTATTTGGCTACAGGATATTCTGACAGAGTTTGGCATCCACCTTCAGCGGCCTACCATTATCTACTGTGATAACACGAGAACTATCTCTATTTTTAGAAATCCAATTCAACATCAGCGGACGAAGCACATTGAGATCCATATGCACTTCATATGAGAGCTTATTCATGATGGTATCATCGACATTCAGTGCATTTAAACAACTGGTAAGATTGCAGATTTATTTACCAAGCCCTTCATCGAGATGAAATTTCTTCACTTACAGTCTCTTCTTGGGGTGAGGTCTTCTGCAGCTGCTCATCTTCTTCAGGATATGTAGTCCTTTTTTTCTTCTTCTTCTAGGTAGATGTTGTTTGTATATGGGCACCTTATCAGGCCTTTAGTTAACGGGCCCCAGTGACACATATTTCTTAGTTGTTTAGGAGTCTCTTCTCTTTCTGTCTGACTCAAGATAGCCGCTACCCCAACTTCGATGAAGGGGGGGTGTTGGTGTGAGTTATTCTATGTGTCCTCCACTCACATATGGAGGGTCATCTCACATGGGGTAGGTTTAGGGTTAGGTTTATGGCTTGTTATTGAGTCATGCACTAGGGTTACTCAGTACCCTATATGTATCCCTTCATTTTACATTTATGAGCATGCCAAGACACTCTGCTGTATTTTCTCTACATGTGCAAGCTTTATTCTGTTATGAAAGTTATTCATTTGTTGATCGATTCTTCCTTGTGATTATGTTAGAGCCATTATGATTCAACCATAGTGCAACTTTATCGTGGTGTATAGTTTCCGATACGATCCGTCAACTCTTTAAGAAGTAAGCAAGTTTTAAGTGTATTTAATAACCTAAACCTTGTTCAAAAAATATCTCCAGTATTTAGAAGTGACAACTCATGAGAGTTAAATTGTGGTGTATTGATCATATTTTCTCAAGGCTCCCCTGAAAATTTTACAAAGAAGGATCTATTCGTGTCCTTCACCAAAAAATATTACAAAATGGGTCCTCTCACCCTGGTTGAAAGGCACGACCTAAAGTAGTGAGGATATATCAAATCCTTAATGAAGGTGTTATCCATTTCTCTAATGCTTGAGTGAAAAATACTTAGTTGAATCACCTTCCTGGCTACAAAATGACTTATACCATGATTTTTCTATCTCTAAGTATCTTGTTAAATCTTTGATGTTGCTCAACTTTCAAGGGAGAATCAATTTGGATACCAACACTGAAATGGTACCGTTGTCGGGGATCTTCAAAGGAATTTCTATATTTGGCCCTGGTAATTTTTCTTACATGATCTAAGTGCAAATATGTTGTTTAAACATCATCCTGTGTTGAGATTTGTAAGATTTTTGCAAGTTACAAGTTTTGTGTGCAATATTTCCAATTTCTAGCGGTTATTGCACTAAAGTTTTATCATCGGTGGTAAATATTGGTAAAAGAAGGCTCGATCTGCTAAGCTTTGTAAGATATAAGTGTTGATAGATATTTGATAAGTAATTTATAGTGCATTTTCACAACTAAGGTGAAAATCCTTAGTGGCAACTCCGTGTTGATTTAAATTTTGATAAATACCAATGCCTTAACCTATATTAAGTGAAATTTGTCACTAATATTTGCAAATATGGAAGGAAGAATACATTTCTTCACTAAAGACCCTACCAGAAGGTTATTTCTAGAATTGGGAAAGACAAATTCAGAAGGAAAAAGATTCTGGAAAGTTGTTAGAGATCAAGAATCAAGAAAAGAGATGTTAGTTTTGAAAAGTGATCAACTTGTGGTTGTGGATTACCATTCTTTTTCAAGTGATTCTAAATCAGGTAATCTTCATATAGATCTGAATTCTCCAACTGGAGAGGGGCATTAATTTGTGTCTGATAAGTGTGCTTCTCAGTTTGCCCCTGTATTTTCCAAAGTTGATAGGGTTTTCCACGAAATAGAGTCTTTAGAGGACATTCATTTTGAAAATTTTACTCCTGTGCTCCAAAGACCCCTTGTCCCTCATCATTTTGTATCTCCTGTAATATCACCTCCTCAAAATAATATGGCCCAGCCCCCACCCAAACCTCCTTTTTTTTGTGAATACTTTTGGTCCTATAAATTTTAGAGTTATGGCTAGATATCCAAATGTAGTGCCACAAGATGTTAGAAATAAATTTCCTAAATTTCAAGGGAATAATGCTATCACTGGTGATCAACATTTAATTTTTTTTTTCAATATGATGTAATACTTTGAGATTAAATTTGAGGATGTGTATATAAATTTTTTTATTCATACTCTTGAGGAGGATGCACGTGACTGGTATAAGTATTTTTCAGATAACTCAATTTAGATTCATGGAAAAAAATAAAAAATGCTTTTAGATTGCAATATGGGGACAAGACAGATCCCAAGTTTCTTTTGTCTGAATTTGAAAATATTAATTTTCTTTTGTGAATACTTTTTCTCATATAAATTTTAGAGGTATGGCTAGATATCCAAATGTAGTGTCACAAGATGTTAGAAATAAATTTCCTAAATTTCAAAGGAATAATGCTATCACTGGTGATCAACATTTAATTTTTTTTTTCAATATGATGGAATACTTTGAGATTAAATTTGAGGATGTGTATATAAATTTTTTTATTCATACTCTTGAGGAGGATGCACATGACTGGTATAAGTATTTTTCAGATAACTCAATAGATTCATGGACAAAAATAAAAAATGCTTTTAGATTGCAATATGGGAACAAGACAGATCCCAAGTTTCTTTTGTCTGAATTTGAAAATATTAAGAAGAATCCTAATGAATCTGTCCATGACTTCAATACTTTGTTTAATAAGACCCTGAATAGGCTACCTGTAATCCTGAGGCCAAGCGATGTTTCTTGTTAGATAAAATATTTGGATGCTTTTGATAAGAAGGCTACTTATTAATTGAGAGATAAGAACCCAGGAACATTGAGGTAGGGCTTCACCTTGGCTTTGTAGATTGGAAACAATATCGAATCAGTTGGTAAGCCTCATAAGAGGGAAGGTATCAAGCTGATCAATCTAGATAAGCCTCAATCAAGTAAGTCTGTTGATCTAGAGGAGGTTGTAAAAACATTGGACAAAGTTGTTAAGGAAATATACTATAAACTGGCTAGAGTAGAGAAGGGGATTAGACAAAGTTCCCAAGGTCAACCCAAGCCATAAGGTTAAGAAATATTTGTAAATCATCCCAGAGGTGATCATAGATCAGATGTTAGGGGTAATGACCCATGAGATCAGGAAATAGATTGCCCCAACCCCGAGAAAATAGATTGGTGCCTGATCCTTTAGCGGTCAAAGTTCCTATTGTGGAGGAAGGTCATGAAATTGAGTGGTGTGATAGTTATTTCTTGCCACATTCTCCATGTGATGTTGACAAGGGAGTTGAGGAATAAGTTGATGATGATGCATGCATGATGGAGTTCTCTTCAAGTTCACAGAAGGGAGCAACCTCGACTGAGCTGATAAGTGCCAAAACTGTTGAAAGATTCTGGCATTGCATCCATCGGGTATTACCTCTTCCTCCCACTAATAATTTTTAAATTGATATGGTACAAGCTTTTTATTTTCCCAATAATAATTTTGAATACTTGAGGGCATTGGTGGTTAAAAAGTATGATGGAGGAATTCCTTCTGAAGAGGACATGCAACTGTTAATGAATGTAGTAGTTGCCCAAGATAAAGAATATAATACCATGAGTAAGGTTTCCAAAGGGGTAGGGATGCAGGCCAAACCAAAAATTCCAGTTCTTACCTGTATCCCTAAGGAAACCCCTAAAAACAATGCATATGGAAAAGGATTTATCACCCCAAATAAAACTTGTGTTCCTCCCCTTGCTTGGACTTTGATAAATCCCATGCCATCAGATGAATTTGTAAAACTTCCTCCTAATACTACCTTACCCTAATATATTCCTTATGACATAGCCCAAATCTTGATTCAGATCAAGATTATTGTTCCTATGGTCGAATTGCTTAGAATCCTTGATCATAAGAAAAGGGCATTTGAGTATTTGAGTCTTAAGGAAGAAAAGGTCACCCAGGGTAAAAATATAAACAATGTAGAGGTTCCTCCTGCCATTACAGAATTAGAAAAACCACAAGCATTGGAGGAATTGGGTGAACCACCTGAGGTCTATTTGGGAACTTCTCTAGTTTAGTCTCAGCTGAATTTGGATCCATTTTTTACCACTTTGATTATGAAGGATAGGTTGTTACATAACTGCATGTAATGTAATGCCTCTTGACATCAGGAATGAGTTAAATATCAAAGTAATAACATCTTATGGGAAATGTACTTCCATGGATTAAAGAGAGGTGCCAGTAGTTGGATGTGTCAAGGGTTTAGTAGTGTAATTGGCAGCGTATCCAAGCAAGTACTTAACCTTAAATGTGGTCATTGTGGATTTCCTGCTAAATGGGGGATGTTATTATCCAGAAAGTGGGTAGAAAGTGTGGGTGGAAGTGTGCAAATGGATATGTCTTATGCAACCATACCAATTGAGGGCAGCCTTGTGAATTTATATGGTGAAAAGAAAATGTTATATCTCATTGAGGACCCCAACAATTCTTCTTATGAAGTATTGCACAAAGACATTGATGTTGATAACTCTGTGAGCTTTGTTGTTTTCAAGGAGTATGAAATTGATCAATACAGATATCCTAAGTAGGCTGATTTTCCTTGGAATTTGATGTTTGATACAGTCTCGAGAGATTTTGAAAAACTTGAACTAGGCACAAAGGATAAGCCTAAAAAAATTTGGTCAAATAGAAACTTGGATAGAAAAGAGAAATAATCATATGACCAGTTGTTAAAAACGTATCAGAACTACTTAGCATGGTATTATCTAGAATTGAAGGCACTTGAAACATTTCCTTATTGTTTTCTCTGAATCAAGGCATGCATCATTATACAGTGTACAGTCTTTTGTTTTTTCTCTATTTTGATGTTTTTCTATTTTGGTTTTTCCTCGTCCCTCGTGACCAATTTTTGTTGGTTTCTCAGCTTGTCTTGGGGGATTTGGTTAATGTCTTTTTTCTCTGTAGGCTTGTTTTTGAATCTGTTGCCCAATGGATTTTTTACACATGGTTTGGTTTGTTTTTCTTATGGTACTCATAGGGAGTTCCCATCCCTAAGTCAGAGCCGATGTTGGTGCTCAATTTAATCTCACCCTATTTGTTCAAAACATCTCAGTCCACATGGTTTGAAGCTTTCTCTATCTCCCTGTATTGATGTGTGAAAGGTTTCTCCTTCATTTGGTTGCCATGGTAAGTCCTTTCCTTTGGTCGAGGATCACATTGAGTCTAGATATTGTTTACCATTTCTTTGTCCATGAGAAAGAATTTGTAATTTGGGCATGAATTCGGGGTTTCCCCTTCCTTCTATTTTTCCACAGTCATGTTTTCCCTATCAATTTTGTCCCAACATCCATGGAAACATGGTCCTTTTTGATTGAATGTAACCCGACATATATTTTTTGTGAAACTTGTCACTTTCATCACATTTGTAGAAAAATACCAAATTGGACCCGCAGTCCCAATAGTATCTAATTGGTTATTCAACAAACATGAAGCAACAAGGAAAAAATCTTACTTTGACACTAAAGATGGACACGTGGCTATTTTTCAAGACAAAGGTAGAGAGGTCGATCATCAGAACATTTTGAAGTTTTTTCCCTTTTGGTGAAAAAGGAGCAAAGTTATAAATTGACACGCAACCCCGTAGGAGAAAAATTGATGTTACATGATTGATTCAACACTTGAAAATTAAAAGTAGGGAGGTGGGTCAGTGGAACACTTTGGAGTTTTTAAGTTCTGTTTCCAAATGAATTAAAGGTATAAAAGAGATTTGTGACTCCATTGGGGCCTGCATCTAAAGTTAGAAGCAAAGAGGGTGGGTCGTCAGAGCATTTTAAAGTTTTTTTATTCATTTTAACTCAAATATTTTCCACATGGAGGGTCTCCAATCATTTGAGGATTCACCACTGAGTTTGACCTTTGGAGTTGCACCAAGGAGACATGTGGAGGCTTTCACTGACTCCTCTCTATATTTAGACTTCTTAAGAAAATTTCTAAGGCCTAGGACATGTGGAGGGCCGGCACCAGTTTGGAAACCTACCCTTGAAATTTGCTTTTGAAAGATGCACCAAAGGGACACATGGAGGTTTCAACTATCTAGTGTAACTTTGTCAGACCATAGACACGTGGAAGGCCCACGCTTGTTTGAAAGTCCTTCTTCTGAGCTTCATACAAAAAAGTGCCAATGAGACACATGGAATATTGCGTTGGCTTTTCCCCATACTTAGACTTTTCAATGACCAAGGATACATTCTCAAACCCTAGGCATGTGGCACATTTTTTTGGTCCTTAAACTATTTCAACAACTTTTCAACCGGGGTGAGACATGTGGTGAGCCCACACTTGTTTAGGGTCTCTACTTTTGGGCACCATATCAAAAGTGCCTTGAAGAGACACGTGGAGGCTTCTACTGGCTCACGTTTATACTGATACTTTTTTAAAGGCCAAGGTAACTTTCTTAGGCCCAGGGCATGTGGAGAGCCTACACTCATTTGAGGTCCCTCCTATAAACTTCATTGTTGAAGTTTCACCAAACAAACACATGGAAGCTTACGCTAGGCCTTCCCATACTCTGACATTTCAGCAATCGGTGTAATTCTCTATGGTCCTGAACATGTGGAAGGCCCACACTCATTTGGGAACCTGCCTCTAGACTTTAACTTTGTAGTTGCGCTAAGGAAACATGTGGAGGCTTCTGTTGACTCATCTTTGCACTTGGCCGAATTAGACTCATAGCGCATGAATGCAGGCATCCATGCGAGGGCACTCATTTCTCAAGGTGTATTCTCGAGGGTGAAAAGGATTTCTTGTTAGATCCAACTATATAGAGCCACCTGAAAATGATTAAAAAGGGGATTTCTCATGACATAATAAAAGAATGATTAGAAGGACTGTCAAAAATATATGGCATGGCATCCTAGTTAAGGTTGAGGGTCTGAGTAATGCATGATCAGTTCATGATTTTTCCACCTAGCAACTTTGGGTGTAAATTTTTTAAACATCACTTTCTGGGAGAAACTTGTAACAAGCAAAGGATTCCTCAAATATTCTTCTTTTTTAGGGGAAAATTTGGGATGAGTGAGTGAGTGAAATTGTATAAATGCAATGAGGATACTCTTGCAAATGGTTGGGGTTTAATTTTTATGAGAAAATTTGAGAAAACCCATCTTCCTGAGAGACCATCTAAGAAACCTATTAATATCTTGTGTTTTAGATTTGATCATGTCACGATGGTTGCAAGTTACATCCATTGACAAGATCTGAGATTGTTCAAGAAACTTTCCCCTACTGATGAATCTAATAGATATCAAATTAATCTATGTTGATCTTGGGAAAAATTGTGTCTACTTTTATTTCAGAATGTATTCAAATGGTTTTGATGTTCTGGTTGCAATATTTATGTTAAAATCCCTCTGAATCACACAAGATCTTGTCCCTGTGATAGTATAGTGGCATTTGTAATTTCATTATGAGAAGAGCCTTCATCCTGTAATGAAATAAACAATTTAAAATCACTTTAATGTCATTTTGTTGATAAAGATTGTTTGTAAGTCTATGAGTGTATCTTAGGCGTGATGAACCAGGGGTTGTTAATGTTTAATTCAGTCTTTATCTGAGCCTTCATGTTGAATTCTTAAAGATTGTGTGAAACCATGTAGATCTGGGCCTCCATTGATGCACACCTTCTAGTTGAAGGAATATTTTGGCTATTATAAAGCATTTTGTTTGTTAGTTTTCCAATTGTTGTAAAGGTTCTCAAAGATCTGGTGAAATCAAATTCATCTTACTTAATTCCCCACCAAAAATTTCAAATAGCCATGAATCCTACCCCTGAAGTACCCCTTTTTGTGTTGTGTATCCACAAATGAACAAATTCTACTACCAAAATATATAGAAGCAAGCAGGTTTTAAGTGTCTTTAGTAACCTGAACCTTGTTTAGAAAATATCTCCATTCTTTAGAAGTGACAACTTGTGAGAGTTAAATTGTGGTGTATTGATCATATTTTCTCAAGGTTCCCCTAAAAATTGTGCAAATAAGGATCTCTTCATGTCCTTCACCAATAGAGGTTACAAAATGGGTCCTCTCACCCTAGTTGAAAGGCACGACCTAAAGTAGTGAGGATAGATCAAATCCTTAATGAAGGTGCTATCCATTTCTCCAATGCCTATGTGACAAAGAGTCAGTTGAATCCCCTCCCCAACTACAAAATGACTTATAGCATGATTTGTGTAAGTATCTTGTTAAATATTTGATGCTACTCAACATCCAAGGGAGAATCAATTTGTATATGAACACCTTATTGGTTCCATTTCCGAGGATTATTTGAACAATATTTTGCCTTGGTAATGTTTCTTACATGATCTAAGTGAAAATATGTTGTTTAAACATCATCCTATGTTGAGATTTGTAAGAATTTTGTGAAGTTACAAGTTCTGTGTGCAATATTTTCAGTTTTTAGTGGTTATTGCACTAAATTTATATCATCAATGATTAATACTAGTAAAGGAAGGTCAGATGTGTTAAGCTTTACAACAATTAAGTGTTGATAGATATTTGACAATTTATTTATAGTTCATTTGCACAACTAAGGTTAAAATTCTTAGCGGAGACTTCATGTTGATTTAAATTTTGATAAATACTAGTGCCTTAACCTATATTGAGTGAAATATGTCACTAATATTTGCAAATATGGAAGGAAGAAGATATTTCTTCACTAAAAACCCTACCAAAAAGTTGTTTCCATAACTAGGAAAGAAAAATTTAGAAGGAAAAAGAGTCTGGAAAGTTGTTGGAGATCAGGAATCAAGAAAAGAGATATCAGTTTTGAAAAGTGATGAACTTGTGGTTGAGGATTATCATTCTTCTCCAAGTGATTCTTAATCAAGTAATCTTCATATAGATCCAAATTCTCCAAATGAAGAGGGGCCTCCATTTGTGTCTGATAAGTGTGCTTCTCATTCTATCCTTGTATTTTCCAAAGTTGATATGGTTTTCCATGAAACAAAGTCTTTAGACGACATTTAATTTTAAAATTATACTCCTATGTTCCAAAGACCCCTTATCCCTTATCATTTTGTATCTCTTGTAAGAGCACCTCCTCAAAACGGTATGGCCCAACCTCCACCCAGACCTCCTTTTGTTGTGAATAATTTTGGTCGTATAAATTTTAGAGGTATGGTTGGATATCCAAATATAGTGCCGCAAGATGTTAGAAAAAGATTGCCTAAATTTCAAGGGAATAATGCTACCACTAGCGATGAACATTTAAAGCTTTTTTGTCAATATGATGGAAGAATTTTTTATTGAATTTGAGGATGTGTATATAAAATTATTTATTCATACTCTTGAGGAGGATGCATGTGACTGGTATAATTATTTTCCAAACAACTCAATAAATTCATGGAAAGAAATGAAAAATGCTTTTAGATTACAATATGGGGATAAGAAAAATCCCAGGTTTCTTTTGTCTGAATTTGAAAATATTAAGAAGAATCCTAATGAATCTAACCATGAATTCAATACTCAATTCAATAAGATGCTGAATAGGGTACCTATAATCTTGAGGCCAAGTGATGTTTCATGTCTGATAAAATGTTCTCATGCTTTTGATAAGAAGGTTGCTTATTACTTGAGAGATAACAACCCAAGAACATTGAGGTAGGCCTTCACCATGACTTTGTAGATTGAAAACAATATCAAAGTAGTTAGTAAGCATCCTAAAAGAGAGGGTATCGAATTGATCAATCTAGAAAAGCCTCAGTCAAGAAAAGTTGTTGATCTAGAAAAGGTTGTAAAAACTTGGCTCAGGGATAATTTTAGCGGCGAATATTCATAATATGGCGAAAATTTCATTTTATGAAAATTTGAAAAGGTGAATTATTCGGAGTGGGTTGGTGTCCTGTTTGCCTAAAATATATAGTATATTTTTTCTGGGGGGTCAGCTTCGCCTTCATTTGAAAACATCTCCTATAAAACAGCTGGACCTAGGTGATTCGCTGGGTAGTATACCTCAAGTAGCTTAAAAAATTACCAATACTGTGAAATTTGAACTCACATACCCTTAAGCACCAAAGATTCAGATTACTATTAGCCTGTGATTGTTGACGCGCGACAACAGCTAGGTCAATAGCCCTACTAACGCGTGACAGAGGAAGTGTTGACGCGCAACTTTGGTAGTGTTGACGCACGACAGAGGAAGTGTTGACGCGCGACAAAGGAAGTGTTGACGCGGGACTTGGGCATTGGTGAATGCGCGACAGAGGAAGTGGTGACGCGCAATAGAGGAAGTGTTAACGTGTGACTTGGGTAGTGGTGACGTGTGACAGAGGAGGTGTTGATGCACGACAAAGGAAGTGTTGACGCGTGACTTTAGCAGTGGTGACAACCTGACAGAGGAAGTGGTGATGCGCGATTTAGAGGAAGTGCTAACACGCGACTTGAAAGTTTTTATTCTTAGTGTTGACACGCGACAGAGGAAGTGGTGACACGCGACAGAGGAAGTGTTGATGTGTGACTTGGGAAGTGGTGACGTGGGACAGAGGAGGTGTTGACGCACGACAAAGGAAGTGTTGATGCGTGACTTGGGTAGTGGTGACGTGCTACAGAGGAAGTGGTGACACGTGACAGAGGAAGTGTTGACGCGCGACTTGGGTAGTGGTGACGCACAACAAAGGATGTGTTGACGCACGACAAAGGAAGTTTTGACGCTCGACAAGGGTAGTGTTGATGCACGACACAGATATTTTTTTGATGGGAAAGTAAAGATCGGAGGTTGCAGATGCGCGACAGGAGATTTTGCTGTCGCGCGTCAAGAAAATGCAGTGACGTGCGTCAATAGACCTCAGTGACGCATGTCAACAAGGTTGTTGACATGCGTCACTAAGGTATGTTGATGCACGTCACTGCATTTTCTTGACGCGTGATAGAAAAATCTCCTGTCGTGTGTCTGCAGCCTTCTGTCGCACCACTTGATAATCAGGTGAAATTTTTTCATACAACCCCCAAAAAATTCCCCTTCCCGCAAAACCGGTTCCAGGGATATTCGCCAGGTATTCTCCACCTCCGATTTCCAAGAGGTCTCTTAAAATGAACCCTAACTTGGGTCGGGGCTATTAAAGAAATATCTTACAAACTGGAAACAACAAAGAAGAGGATTGGACAAAGTTCCCAAGGTTAGTACAATCCACAAGGTCAAGAAATATTTACAAATCATCCCAGAGGTAATCATAGATCAGATGATAGGGGTAAAGGGTCCATGGGATCAGGAAATAAACAGCCCCAACCCCAAGAAAATAGATTAGTTCCTGATCCTTTAACTGCTAGAGTTGTTGTTGTTGAAAAATCTCATGAAATTGAGTGGTGTGATAGTTGTTTCTTTCCACATTCTCCCTGTGATGTTGAAAATGGAGTTGAGGAAGAAGTTGATGATGATGAAATAGATGATGATGCATGCATGATGGATTTATCTACAAGTTCATAATAGGGAGCAACCTTATTTGAGATGATAATTACAAAAACTATTGAAAGATTATGGGATTGCATCCACTGGGTATTACCTCTTCCTCCCACTAATATTTTTGAAATTAATATGGTACAAGCTATTTTATTGCCAAAAATAATGAGTATGTAAGGGAATTATTGATTAAAAATTATGATGGATGAATTCCTTTAGAAGAGGATAGACAGTTGTTAATGAAGGCAGTAGTTACCTAAGAAAAAAAATATAATACAAGAAGCAAAGTTGACAAAGGATCAGGGCCTCAGGCCAAACCAAAAATCCCAGTGCTTACCAGTATTCCTAAGGAAACCCCAATCTGGAAAAGGCTTTGTATAAACATGTGTTCCTCCCCATGCTCAGACTGTGAAAAATCCCATGCCATGAGATGAATTTGTAAAAATTCCACCTAACACTGCCTTACCAAAATATTTTCCTTGTGACATAGCCCAAATCTTGAGTCAGATCAAGATTACTTTTCCTATTGTTGAATTTCTTAGAATCCATGAGCATAAGAAGAGGGCATTTGAGTATTTAGGGCTTAAGGAAGAAAAGGTCACCCGGGGTAAAAATGTAAAAAATGTAGAGGTTCCTCCTGCCATTGCAGAATAAGAAAAACCACAAGCATTGGAGGAATTGGGTGAAACACTTGAGGTTTATTTGGGAATTATTTGGTTGAGTCTCAGCTGAATGTGGATCCACTTTCCAATACTCTGATTATTAAAGATAGGTTATTACATAACTGCATGTTTGACTCAGTAGCTTCATGTAATGTAATGCCTCTTGAGGTCATGAATGAGTTGAATATCAAAGTAATCAATAGCTTATGGGAAATTCACTACCATGGATTCAAGAGAGGTGCCAGTAGTTGGATGAGTCAAAGGCTTAGTAGTGCAATTGGAAGCATATCTAGGCAAGTACTTAACCTTGAATGTGGTCATTATGTATTTTCCTGCTAAATGGGGGATGTTATTATCAAGAAAGTGGGAAGCTAGTGTGGGTGGAAGTGTGCAAATGGACATGTATTATGCAACCATACCAATTGAGGGCAGCCTAATGAAGTTATATGGTGAAAATAAAATGTCATATCTCATTGAGGACCCTGACAATACTTCTTATGAAGTATTGCAAACAGACATTGATGTTGATAATTCTATGAGCTATGTTGTTTTGAAGGAGTATGAAATTGATCAATGCAAATATCCTAAGTAGGTTGATTTTATTGGGAATTTGATGTTTGATGCATCCTCGAGAGATTTTGAAAAACTCGAACTAGGCACAAAGGATAAGCCTAAAAAAATGTGGTCAGATAGCAACTTGGATAGAAAAGAGAAATAATCATACGACCAGTTGTTAAAGACATATTAGAACTGCTTAGCATGGTCATATCTAGAATCAAAGGCACTTGAAAATTTTCATTGATTGTTTTCTCTAAATCAGGGTGCACATCATTGTATAGTGTATAGTCTTTTGTTTTCGTTCTGCTTTCATATTTTTCTAATTTGGTTTATCCTGGTCCCCAGTAACAAGTTTTTGTTGGTTTTTTAGTTCATCTTGGGAGGATTGGTTATTATTTTTTGGCTTTGCAAGCTTGTTCTTGACTCTGTTGCCTAATGGAGTTTTTGGCACATGGTCTATTGTTCTTGCAGAACTTGTAGAGAGTGCCCATTCCCGAGTCAGAGCCAATGGTTGTGCTCAATTTAATCTCACCCTATTTGTTCAAAACGTCTTAGTCTGCAAGGTTTGAAGGTATTTTCTATCTCCCTGTATATATTCATGAAATCTTTCTACTTCATTTGGTTGTCATGGTCAGTCATTTTCTTTGGTCGAGGATCACATTGAGTCCATATATTGTTTACCATTTCTCTGTCCGTGAGAAAGAATTTGTAATTTGGGCATGAATTTGGGGTTTCCTTTTCCTTCTATTTTTCCACAGTCATGTTTTCCCTTTCAAATTTTGTCCCAACATCCCTAGAAACATGGTCCTTTCTGATTGGATGCAACCCGATAGGTATTTTTAGTGAAACTTTTCACTTTCATCACATTTGTACAAAATACAAAATTGACCCTACAGCAATGATAGTATCTAATTGGTTATTCAACAAACATGAAGTGGAAAGGAAAAATTCTTACTTTGACTCCAAAGATGGACACATGGTATTTTTTCAAGACATATTTGGAGAGGGGGATCGTTTTAACATTTTGAATATTTTTTCCTTTTAGTGAAAAAAGAGCAAATTTATAAATTGACCCGCAACTCCGCATGGGACAGAGTGATGTTACATGTTTGAGTCAACATTTGAAAATTCAAAGCGGGGAGGTGGTTTACTGGAACACTTTGGAGTTTTGAAGCTCTGTTTGCAAATGAATTAAATGTATAAAATTGAGTTGCAACTCTGCTAGGGCCCACATCAAAATTTGGAAGTGGAGAGGTGGGTCGCTAGAGCATTTTAATGTTTTTTGGCCCGCTTCAAATAAAACATTTTTCACGTGGAGGGGCTGCACTCATTAGAGGATTCAACTCTCAGTTTGACCTTTGGATTTGTGCCAAGGAGACATGTGGAGGCTTCCGTTGGCTCTGCTATACTTCTCAAGCATATTTCTAAGGCCTGGGACACGTGGATGGCCTGCACCTCATTTGGGGACCTCACCCTTGAACTTTGACTTTTAAAGAATGCCTGCCAAGGGACATGTGGAAGTTTTTGTTAGGTCTGCCCATACGTAGAATTTTCTTCAACTGTCTGGCCAGTACAGCTTTATCAGACCCTAAACACATGGAATGCCTGTGCTTGTTTGAGGATCTGCCTCTTGAGCTTCATACTTTTGAAAGAATGCTGAAGGAGACACGTGGAAGTTTCTGTTGGCTCCTTCTCTATACTTAAAATTTTCAACTGTCTGAGTGTAAATTTCTCAGGACCCTAGGATGTTGAACCTTCATGGAGGTCTTTAAACTCATGCAAAAAATGTTTCAGTTGCGACACGTGGTGAGTCCTGCACTTTTTTTCCACTTTTGGGCACCAAAGAAGTGTTGAAGAGACATGTGGAGGCTTCTGCTGGCTCCTTTTTATACTAAGAATTTTTCAATGGCCGAGGTAAATTTCATGGGCCCAGGGCACATGTGGAGAGCCTGAGCACTCGTTTGAGGTCCCATGCCTCTAAAATTCATCTTTGAAGTTACGTTGAACAAACACGTGGAAGATTTTTTTTGGGTCTTCCCATACTCTGAATTTTCAGCAACTGATGTAATTATCTAAGGTACTGAACATGTGGAAGGGCCACACTCATTTGGGAACCTAGCTCTTGACTTCATCTTTGCAGTTGTGCCAAGGAAACACATAGAGACTTCCACTGACTCGTCTTTACACTTGGTTGACTCAGAATCACAATGCATGAGTGCAGGCATCCATGCAAGGGAACTCATTTCTCAAGGTGTATTATCAAGGGTGAAAATGATTGATTGTCAAATCCATCTATATGGAGACACCTGGAAATGATTAAAAAGGGGGTTTATCACACGACAAAATAAAAATAATGATTATAAGGATTGTCAAAAAGTTATGGTATGGCATCCCATTCATGGTTGAGGGTATGAGAAATGTGATCAGTTAATGATTTGTCCACCTGGTAGCTTTGGGTGTAAATTTGTTAAACATCACTTTCTGGGAGAAACTTGTCACAAGCAAAGGATTCCTCAAATATTCTTCTTTTTGAGGGGAAAATTTGGGATGAGTCAGTGAGTGAAATTGTATAAATGCAATGAGAGTAATCTTGCAAGGGGTTTAATTTTTATGAGAAAATTTAAGAAATCCCATCTTCCTGAGTGACCATCTGAGAAACCTATTAATCTCTTGTGTTTTAGATTTGATCACATCAAGATGGTTACAAGTGTACATCCATTGACAATATCTGATATTGTTCAAGAAACTTTCCTCTACCGATGAATCTAATAAATATCAAATTAATCTATGTTGATCTTGGGAAAAATTGTGTCTACTTTTATTTTAGAATGTATTCAAACGGTTTTGATTGTTCGTGTTATAATCTTATGTTAAAATCCCTCTTAATCACACAGGATCTTATCCCTATGATAGTATAGTGACATTTATAATTTCATTATGAGAAGAGCCTTCATCCTATAATGAAATAAACAATTTAAAATCATTTTAATGTCATTTTGTTGATAAATATTTGTTGTAAGCCTATGAGTGTATCTTAGGCGTGATGAACCAGGGGGTTGTTAATGTTTAATTTAGTCTTTAGCTCGGGCCTTCATGTTGATTTCTTAAAGATTGTGTGAAACTGTGTAGATCTAGGACTCCATTAATGCACACCTTCTGGTTGAAGGAATATTTTGGCTATTCTGAAGCATTACAGTGTCTGTTATTTTTTCCAATTGTTGTAAAGGTTCTCAAAGATCTAGTGAAATCAACTTCATCTTACTTAACTCCCCACAAAAAAAAATCAAATAACCATGAATCCTACCTAAAGCACCCCTATTTTTTTTGTGTATCAACAAATGAACAAATTCTACTACTAAAATATACAGAAGTACGAAGGTTTTAAGTGTCTTTAGTAACTTGAACCTTGTTCAGAAAATATCTCCATTCTTTAGAAGTGACAACTCATGAGAGTTAAACTGTGGTGTATTGATCATATTTTCTCAAGGCTCACTTGAAAATTGTGTAAAGAAGGATCTCTTCATGTCCTTCACCAACAAAGGTTACAAAATGGGTCCTCTCACCTTGGTTGAAAGGCACGACCTAAAGTAGTGAGGATAAATCAAATCTTGAATGAAGGTGCTATCCATTTCTCTAATGCCTGAGTGAAAAAGATTCAGTTGAATCCCCTCCCTTGCTACAAAACAAATTATACCATGATTTTTCTATCTCTAAGTATCTTGTTAAATCTGTGATGCTGCTCAGCTTCTAAGGGAGAATCAATTTGGATACCAACACCACCCAAACCATCTTCCAACTAGGACAAACCCAAATCATCAGCTAATGTTGTAGTCAAATTTTCTCTGAAAGAATGTTTGACCACTAAAATATCTTGCCCCCAACTTAACTATACCCCTATTAGAGATATTTATAGTGTGGTCTTTGATGAAATCCTTGTTGTTAATATGATCTCTCTTCCACCCATCCATCCTATTGACACTTTTGTCTCCAAACCCTCTTGGTACAGAGATAACGACTATTGTAATTACCATAGGGTCAAAGGTCACAACATTGAAAGGTTTCATTGATTCCACAACGCCCTTCAGGATCTAATTGAAAAAGGAGAACTACATTTAGACAACTGTAATGCTCCTCAGAGTCAGAACCTTGAAGTCTTCAAACAACCATTTCCAAATCATCCCCCATCGAGTAGTTAACCCAAAACAAACAACATACAATCCCACCATACCATAAACACCATCAATAAAACATCACTCGTTACAGAATCCACACCCAAAATTACCTCTAGTAACACACCCAAATCAACATCCAATTAATCATAAACACACCCATAACCTATTGTCCAAAATAAACCCTTTACATTCGCAGCTACATCCTCTTCACCCACCATTCTAATAATCCTCTAAAAATACCTGAAAAACAACTAGTCATCCAAATTACGAAAAGTCTCTATGATGACTTCATAGCCCAGTATCGTCTACATGACCCCAAAATTTTCCTTCCTCCCCCATCTAAAAAGGTCACCATTATAAACCGTTCCACTACTCCTATGCAAAGGATCAAACATTATCCCTCTATCCTCAGGTCCCATCCCTTTTCCATACCATCTATCACGTAATAATAAAATACTTATTGAAAAATAACCCAAGAACCCACACCAAAGGAAACAACTCCCAGGATAGCTAAATCAAGATAAAGATTGTTTCCTTTAGCCTCCGCATCAAAAGGACACTATGCAACTATTTAATAAAAAATGCTTAAAAAATAACTCATAGTGTTACCTCATCTTAAACCATCCAATGCTTAGTGCTGGAAACCTTCCTGGTATAATTTTGAAGCCTCATGTGATTACCATTAGACACCTGGAAACTCTATTGAAGAATATAAAACCTTTCATGCAGCCATTAAAAAGCTTGAAGAAAAAGGCCTTCTCCCTTCACAGTTACAAACATCAAATAAACCTCACCCAACACCTACAACACCATCAACCTCTATTGTTGAAGAATCCTTGATTAAGCTCCTTCCACATGAAATCAACATTTTCCATTTTACTACTCGAGCTCATACCCTTGAATCCAATCCTTCGTAATAAAATAAACCAAAAACCTTCATTGTTATCATTGTGTGCATGTGTTTGTTTTCAAAAAAATGCTAATATGAGTAAAGAATAGCACCTAAATAGCCTTAACTTAGCAAGAATTGAACAACAAACTAAACACCATCAAGATAAGAATTAAACAAGGGTTATATTCTAGCATTCATCAATATTAACTTTGAAACTAAAAATGCTAAATATCTAAACTCCTCTATTCTCTAACAACAAATAAATGAATGGACCTAAGTAAGCTCCATGGCTATCAAAATAGTTGTCCTTAGTATGCCAAGTAACCTAGGAATGAGGGCATATCAAAGTTGGGATACAAGACCCCTTTGACACCTCCCATATGACCTAAGCACTTAAGAAAGAGGCTTAACTCTTCAAGATGATGAACTCTCAAAAGGGCAAGGTGCAAGCTCTTAGTCTCTTTGCTATATGCTTTACATTTGCTCTCTAAGGAGTTTAGGTGTAAGTAAAAAGGTAGGTGGAGGGCTCTTTATATAGCCCAAAGGATAAAGGATTCAACACATTCTCATGAATTTGGGATAAAGGTAAAACATGATTAGGAATGGATAAGGTTGCTTTATTAAAGGTAACCTTACTTTAGAAAGGCTTAATTTATGCTTAGCAAGTCATGGGAGTTGGGGGGTGTTTTAATTAATCAAAGGTGATTAACTAATAGGTAGATGTAAGCTTATAGAAGATAATTAGAGGAATATTAGTATGATTTAGGCTATTAGAAGGGGATTAAATCAATTAAATATTGATTTATTGGTTAAATGGAAGGGAAAGCTAATTAATTAA
Source organism: Taxus chinensis (assembly GCA_019776745.2). Taxonomy (NCBI): domain Eukaryota; kingdom Viridiplantae; phylum Streptophyta; class Pinopsida; order Cupressales; family Taxaceae; genus Taxus; species Taxus chinensis. The sequence continues at coordinate 52,331,681 of CM034152.1, forward strand.
TAATAATTAATTAGTCTAGGTAGAAGGGGTGATTTATTAACGGAAGGTCGTTAATTAGATTATTTGTTGGATAGGAAACTTAATTAATTAGCTTAGTGTAATTAATTAATGATGATATGAGGGAAAATGAGTGCTTTTGACGATATTTCTTTGATTTGTGAGAAAGCGGATAATTAGCGCAATTTAAGTATTTAAATTGCTTGGGCGTAATTATAGGTGTCTACAATCACACCACCTCCTAAGTTCATATCGTCCTTGTCCAAAGAAAAAACTAAGGTTTCCACCCCTCTGGCCCCTAAGACCTCTAATCAAACATCATAATAAAAGATAAAAATCTCCATTCTATTTACACCTCCATCCTCCACTATAGTACAAAAATACGTCATTAAAAAATTACACTAGGCTCCTGTTAAAATATCACTTTATGAGTTGGTTCAAACATTACCCTCAAAGAAACAAGCAATGATTGAAGCCCTCTAGTCTATATTAGTACTTGCAGATGATCCCACTCTTTCACATATTTTTTTGGTGCTCTCAAAACATTCTCAGCTATTTCCTTTGACTCTACTGAAATACCATCACTTCAGCCTGAGGATCATGATTTACCTCTCTTCACTACAACCCAAATAATTGATTTCCTCATAAAGAGGGTCATGATTGATGAGGGAACTACAATAAAAATCATCTCATCCATCACCTTCAACTATCTCTTATTAATGAACAATAGTCCTCCTTCGAGCTTTTAATGATACCATCTCACCCACGTTAGGTACTATCATTTTACCTCTTAAAGTTGGCGTTAAAAACCTACCTGTACTCCTCTATATCATATACAGAGAGTTCTAGTAAAATATGTTGTTAGGACAACCTTGGATATGCACCATTAATTTTTTCATTTTGATGTTTCACCGATGTCTCAAATATGAATATGAAGGTAAGACATTCACATTCCTTACGGATCATAATCCTTTCACCGATTGTAATATGACATACCATATTAATGGCGTTCTCATCCCAAAATCAAAATCATCTAACAAAGCATCCACCAGTAGATTCATTCCATCATCCAAACTACCCGATGATTCCTCCCTTAGAGACGTTATGGAATGTCTTTCATTGGGGAGTAGCGTTTCCTCATGCTTAACTCACTTCCCACAACTAAGATATACGGAATACCAGACAAACATTTTTTGTACGATCCTAACATCAGAGACATTATCTCCTATGGCCCCACTTATCTAAATACCAACCTCGTCTATAGGGGGATTGAATTTCCATCTTTGCAATGTAAACATCAACACCTCGCCATGTCCTTTAAATCTAATTTCTACTCTTTATACAATCTCGCCTTCATTCAAATGTACCTTAACCATTACGCATGGAAAGGATTTAGATTTGGACACTAAGGAATACATGATTTGATCATCCAAGATTATCTCAAACCACATGAAAATTATGGGCTTGGATATGAAAGGCCTTCAATCGAATCATCTTGTCAAACTACATCTGTATGTATCACTGAACTTGAGCCACCACCATCCACAAAATTTGATGATCCCGTGAACAAAAACGAAACCATTTCCATCCCACCTAGATTGTTTTTAGTCAATACTATTTCCTTAGGTCCTTTAACTTATCAATCCAACCATGTCATTAGGAAAATTCCTCTCATTTGGCCTAAAATTATTGAAGAAGATTCACCCACCATCAACACACTCCAATGCCAACACGATCAAGAAATCATATCCCATATGTGAGATGGTGAACATTTCCTTCAAAGAGCCTTACCACTAGATACATTAACTCTCTTTAACAAATCCACCATTAACGTAAACTTAGTAACCCCTCAAGAACCTCACATAGTTAAAGTCATTCAATTCCTAAACCCATAAGAATTAAAAGACTTCACCGAATTCTTATCCAAATACAACCAAGATTTTGTATATTCATATAGTGATGTGCCATATATAGACCCCAATATCATCGTAGACAATATCGACACTTATCCTAATGATAAAACCATTAAATAGAATCTTATTAGAATGCATCCCTATGTGGCTCTCCTTATCAAGGAAGAGTTACAATGTCTTATTTCTGCCATTTTCATGATACCCATTGACTATCCACAGTGGGTCTCTAATATTTTACTAGTAACCAAAGCCTCAGACAAGCTACACATCTGCACTGACTTCAGGGATCTCAATCTTTATTTCCCTCTCCTGAATATTGACCAGCTAGTTCACTTTACAGCCAACCATGAAATGCTCTCATTCATTGATGGCTTTTCTGGTTATAATCAAATCCTTATTGCCATTGAAAATCAACACAAAACACAATTCATTACCCTTTCAGGGAACTTATTCTAGCATGTTATGCATTTTGGACTTTAAAATGTCGGAGCTACTTATCAACGCGCTATGACATATATCTTTCATGATCTTATCCACTAAACATTAGAGGATTACGTTGATGATTTCTTAGGAAAATATAAATGATGCAAAGATAATGTCATTGTCCTTGAATCAATCTTTATCCATCTTCTTCAATGTTTTCTTCATCTTAACCCCGCTAAGTGTGTTTTCAGCATTCTCACAAGTAAAATCATAGGGGTCATCGTGTCTATCCAAGGTATTGAAGTTGTTACATCCAAGATTAAAGAAATCATTAAAATGCCTCCTTTATCAAATCTAAAACAGGTGTGTAGCCTTCAAGGTAAATTACAATTCATATGACATTTCATATCTCAATTATCTGGTTATTGTCAACCATTTCGTCACCTTCTTCATAAATATTTTGAATTTCGATGGGATCTCAATTATGAAAAGGATTTCAATGAACTCAAAAACTATCTTCTATCACCACATGTGCTCACACCTCCTCATGAGGGGGCACCCTTATATCTCTACATATATTCCACAGATCATGCTTTAGGTGTTATTCTCACTCATCAAGATAAACAAAGGTCATGAAAAAGTTGTTTATTAAATAAGACGTACACTACACGAATACGAAACCCTATACTGAAGTTTAAAAATTATGTTGTGCACTCTAATTTGCTTCCTCTAAACTATGACATTATCTTCTCATTCACAAAACTTTCATTATCACCAGCTTTAACCCACTTAAAACCATGCACTCTAAACCATGCCACAGTGAACGTATAACTCGGTGGCTCATACTTATGACTTAATTTGACCTTGAATTCATATCACAAAATTCTATTAAAGTCCAAGCCATCATAGAATAGCTTGTTGAAGCATCCCTTCCTAATACTCATCTTCCCTGTGAACAATTTCCTAACAAATCCATCAACACTATCGATGAACATGTATTCATTCATATCAAAATGAATCTCTTCTTTGATGGATCTGAATTCTAACAAGGGGGAAGGGCCAGTGTTGTTATCATACCTCCCTAGGGGATTCCTATTCCACTATCATTTAAACGTAACTTTGTATATACTAATAACATGGTAGAATACAGACTAGAGGTCTTGGTTTATTGGTGAGTTAAGAGTATTTTGTAATCATCAATCCAAGTTCCATTCCCATTAAGGCCATTGGACACTTTCAATAAGTATCCATGGAGACACCTTGAGGTAAGGTTCTAACTTCTCCATGTGAACCAAGTAGAATGCAACGGGGCACTCCTAATTCAGATCGCTTAGCAGACATTAAGGACCCAGTACCACTTCCATGTCCCACATAGAGGAAGTACTCCTCTAAAACCACCACTCCATTTCATAACTCTCATATACTAAAAATTTTTACCATCCAAAATTTTTGAGGTTAGTGTCACATTAAGATGGCGTCACCAGTAAAGAGCCCTAACCCTAGCATCCAGAATGGTGGCCAGGATATGGGAGGTGTTTTTTATTCCAAATTGAAGAAGGGAGGAGTCGTTGAATATGGCAGTGGAAAAAGTGATGTAGGTAGGGGTGAGGGTGGAGGAGGTGCGAGTTCCTTAGGCATGCATGGCAGCGGTCACAATGAATCCGCTCTTGACATTGGCAGACATGATGGAAAAGGAAGTGGAGCATGCACAAGAAAATCATTTGTAGTTGTTGTTGTAGGGGTTGTGAATGGAAATAGAGGAGAGAGGAAGCCCCTCAAACCCTCAACTAATATCACTCTTATTAATATTTAAGAGGACCTTATCTTGTAAGTTCAAGGAATGGAGGAATATCTTTGTAAGTGTGGGCTCATCTGTCAGTTTCAACACTTATGGCCAAAGATTTCTTAGCCGCATGACTGGATTTCTGAATCTTGGAGCCCAAAAATTTTGGGTAAAGTGGAATTTTTTCCTTGTTCGAAAGCTTTCTTTATTGTTGTCTTTGAATCTGGTCAAGATATGGATGATATCAATACAACCTATTGGATTTGGGATGATCATGGTCTTATGACTAAACCATGGTACCCAATTTTTGATCCACTAAGAGATTCATTCGATTAGATTCTTGTCTGGGTTAGGCTTTCAGGTCTTCCCTTACAACTCTAGTGTGAATGGTGTTTTGAAGCTATTGGTGACGCATTGGGAGGTCATGTTGCTATGAGGCGTCCACTCAACTAGTACATCCCTCTTATACTTGTATATTGGCAGATATGGATGTTCCCCTAGATCTACCAGAGAAGGTTGAGTTGTAAATTAGAGAAAGGGTTTGGATTCAAAGTCTAGATTATGAAACATTATCCTTTCGCTACCATAGATGTTTCCAGATAGGGAATTTGAGTGAAGAGTGTGGGAAATGTTATCCAAAATTAACCCCTCAAGGTAATTTTGATAGTTCATGCATCAAATTCTTTAGTCCCAAGCAATTATAAAGATTCAAGGCAAAGGTCATGTTTCTAGGGTCCCCTTAGATTTTTTTTAACTCCCCTGTCCAAGAAGAAGAGAGCAAGTTCTGAGGAAAGGTGAAAAAATTGCAAAAAAAAGGCTCGGGCCAGAAAAAATCATGAAAAATGGCTAAGTCCTAGTCCTCGCAACAGTCAGGACATGAGGGACATCTGGGCACGAACCGGCCGAAAGGCCGCCAGGTGGTCTGCGCAGCATTTGGGACATCCGGGCCAAAGGGACGCACGGGACGCAGAAATCTGAACTGGCCGAAAAGTGGAAAAAATTGACTAACTGTTGAAACAGGAAGGCTGGGACATCTGGGCAGTTAGTACATGGAGTACGCGAACCGGCCGAACCGGGCGAATCGGAAGAATTTGTCCCAGACAGTCCGGAAGCAAGCGGGACAAAAGTGCGCGGAGTATGCGAACCGGCCGATTCAACCGAAACATGGAGCTTCAGCACTAGGAGAAAAGGGACAAAGGGACGCGCGAGACGCGGATAGCCGAAGGAGCCGAAAGCCAATTAGATCACGCCACGTGTCACCGGCAGAAAAGGGACATGGAAGCCCATTTCGGGTGGTTCGGAAGAATTTGTCCCGCGCAGCACTGGGACATTCAAGACAAAGGGACGCGTGGGACGTGAAAAGCCGAAGTGGCCAACAGCAAGGAAGAAAAGTCAACGTTTGGTCCGGAAACTTCAAACGGCCATAACTTTTGACTCCGAGCTCCGATTTTCATAAAATTGGACTTTCTGGAACGAGCACGACGTCCTCTACGCCAAAAAAACTGGATTTATTATTTTTGATGAGGGTAGATATATTTAAATAAGAGAAATATATTCGGCTCCAGTCAGTTAATGCTCATTCCTGTCAAATGACAGAAAACGCCTGCCAGGCCCAAAATAGTTGCCCGCACTCAGAAGGCCATAACTTTTACATTTCTCAACGAAATCGCACAAAATTGGTACCGTTGGAATCATGGCTCCGAGACCGATGCAAAAAAATCAATAAATTCTAGATTTTATCAGAAATTGATTGATATTTTTAAGAAAACGTGGCCGGGTTCAGAACAGTGTTTTATTTGGTAGCTGGGAGTGCAATTAAGAGGCATGGTCATCATTCTTTCTCTGCTGCAGAACATGGGACAGTATGGGGAGACTTTTGCAAGTAATGTATAATCATTTCAGTCCATTTAATACCTCTTACAGGTGGTTGAAGGATAGATTTCGGGATTTCCATTTTCCCTTCTCTTTTCCTCTCATTTTTCTATAAATTGGAGTGTTGGGCTCATTGTAAAGAGAGAGTTTTTGGGTAGCAAAGCTCTGCCAAAATTGCTTTGTGAAGCCAGTGTGTTGCAAGCCCTTGTAGTGGACTCCTTGCATGGTGATCCAGGCCCTTATCTTGTAATAGACTGAACTGTGCATATCATGAAGTAATAAAATATCAGTTTATGGATGTATCTTCCCCTGCTGTGTTTTCTTGCATTCTTCTTGCCCCTTTAATATTTCTACAAGAATATTGTGTCTATTATTATGTTCTTGCAAAGATCTATTAACATTGTGTATGCTTGAAATATTGTTGTGAATGCATTTTGCTAGATTATGGAGAATTGTCATCACCTCTTCTAGTGTGCACTTTGCCTCTGTATTTCACACATTTGGAGACTACTCTCACATCCTCCTTTTCTGGTGTATCACCACTTTAGTGTAGGCTTTCATTTTATGCATTCTCTTTCCCTTGTCCCTTGGAAATTTAGATTAGAACAGTTAGCTTATCCTGCATTAGAGTAGATTGTGGCAGGTAGTTTAGGAGCAAGAACCAGCTTTCTCTGGAGGTCTATCTCAAGTAGCAAGTCCCACAACTTGGAGATAGTACCCATGTTATCCAATCACACTGGATGCTTAGAGTGATCAAACTAGAAATCTGATCAACATCCAGGGGTGCTGTGATTCGGTGACAACAGGAAACCCAAGCATAAAATAGAGCTAACAAATCTTGGTGGAAGGATTCTTGGCCTTCTCACCATATCATTCGAGCACCTTTAGATTGTGAGGAAGATTCATCTTCTGAGAAAATCATTTTGAGGGTCGAATCTAATCTTGTAGTTGAGAAATATTTTCAAGACCCCATCACGATTCTTTGAAAGTTTTACCGCAGGATTCAGAACAAGTGAATAAGGAGAGGGTTGTTTTTTCCTCTCCCAAATTGATGTATCAGCCTATTTATTTGATTGATGTTATCCTCTCATGTGATCCCAATGGAGATGATCTAAAATAGGGTGATTAGACTTTGGTCGAGAATAAGAAAAGTTTTTCTTCGAAGAAAAGTTTATCCCCATCACATATGACCTTAACATCTCAATCCTTTTCTAAGGGTTGATTTTTTTTCTTGTTTTTTGGATTTGTTTCATCGTTTAGTTGGTGTTTGAGCCAAGCCTATTTAGCTCTTTATTTTGTTTGTTATTTCTTTTCATTGTAATAATTCATTGTAATATCTTATGTTGTTATGGCCCTTGGACCCTTTCCAAATTTTATCAATAAAAAAAACATGACAAAATACAAAGCTCTAATCATGGGTCTCACCACTGCTATCCTATTAGGTGTTAATATCTTAGAAATATACGGAAACTTGTAACTTTTCATCAATCAAGTCAAAGGATAATATCAATGTAAAAATTAAATCTTTCAAAAATATAAATCCAACGTCAAATTTCTCCTTGAATCCTTTGATCATTACACTATGCAAACAATCCAACGATCTTCTGAAACATTTGCAGATACTATAGCTTCTTTAGGAGCCCTCATCCCATTACAAACTGAAGAAAATCAATAGATAATGCCCAACTATCCATAGTTATTCAAAGATTGGATCATCCCTTATATCAAAATTAACTCCCCCTATCGACATTGCTGACAATCATCCAATGAATATATGGTATTCTCAAACCTTCGACTATCTTTCTAAATCTAAAATCTAGGGAAAATTTTAGTGGTGAATTTTTGTAAACTCATGAAAATCAAGGATTATGGAAATTCGTATTGGCGAATATTATGTGGTTCACAACCGACTTATTCTCTAAAACAATTGACCGACATGTCCCTTATACTATTCGTTTTGCCTAGATTTTACACATATATAGGAGCTTATGAATGTAATTCACCACCATTTCAAATCATATCGTTTGCATACTCACCGAAGTAACATAAGAAAATCCTCAGTTGCCAACACTAAAATCTGAGTCGTCCAGCCATAAGCCATCCAACATTGAGCTATCCAAACCTAAGCCATCCAAATCTGATATGTCCAGCTTTGATCCATATAATTTTGTTCTGTCCAACCCTAAGCTATCCAACCTTTAGTCATCCAACCCTTAGTCATTCAACCCCTGGCCATCCAACCCCTAACTTTCCAACCCATTATCCATCCAACTATTATCCTTCTAACCTCGAGCCATCCAACCCCTTAACCATCCAACCCTTATCCGTTCAATCCCTAAGGCTTAAGTCATCCAATAACTTAGGTGTCTAACCCCTCAATTGTGAGTCATCGAACCCCTCATTGACTCAGTCGTCAAACCCTTTTCCATACAACCAATACCATCTAACCTTAAACCATCCATTCTTAGATAATTTGAATATAAGATCCACCCCTAAGGGCCTAAGAAGTAAGTAGTCATGGATACTAGAAATCAGGGCAAGAAGATTACAAATTTAGCCAGTTCAAAAAATGGTGCAAATACTTTGCTTGGCTATTTTGGAAAATCACAAAAAATGAAGGCAAAATCTGCATTAGCTGAAAATATTGGTATGTGGCACATGTTATTTACTGGTTATTTAATCTTACAGAATTTAATAATTATGTTTATCAAACTGTTCTTGGAACTCTTTGTACTCTGTAACAATTTAACTATAGATAAAATTAATACTAGATAAGTAACAATTTTATAGAATTATATGCAGATGTTTTAGAAATTCCTTCACATAATAATCAACTTAAAGATATTTATGATCCATTATATGTTGAGGAAAACATTTCGTCCCTTGATGACATAAAAGTACAAGAAAATTCATTGAATTCTCATATACACCAGTAGAGGAAGCTTCTACTCCAAGATCTATTTACAGAAAAAGGAGACATGAGGATAAAAATATTCTTGCTGATCGTTCAGATGTAGAAGTTGAATCCCAAGAAAAAAAAGAAAATATGTCAGAAGAAAGAGGACAAACTGGACGATTGGAAGGAAATTCCAGTTTGAATGGGCTGTAAAATATCCTTTTATTGAACTGGAGTAAACTAAAAATTGTAATGATGTTCCAACACAATGTCAATGCAAAATATGTGGTTGGAAACAAGGGAAGGATCACATGATGCAGCTCAAACTGGACACAATTGAAAAGCACTGTGGGAAAATATACATTTCCCAAAAGCTAAAGGATGCAAGCATAGTCATAACACATAAATGGAAAGATACAAAAGATTGTATCCATGTCAAATACATAAAAGAGTATGAAAAGGAAAAAAACGTATGAAATATGCAAATGAAAAAGGTGGGACCATACTAGTAAGATTGAGCAAAGATATGGAAGAAGAAATGTAGGCAAAGGGTATTCCGTTTGCTACCGTATTTCATATAATGAAAAGGGGAAGACCGATGTCTGATTTTGGAGAAAATAAAATGTTGTATCAATTTATTGGTCTACAGAACATTCCTCAATCTAATTGGTCAGATACAAGTGGCTGGGAGATTACAAAATGTCTATCTCTGGTAGAGAAGGAGGACCTAAAACTATGTGTTCAAAAGGCAAAGTATATTTCCCTTTCATTAGATGAGGTTACTGACTCGATAATAACTCATGGATATGCATTCATGTTTACACATTTGCTAATGAAAGAAGGACTTCACACCTCTTATAAATTCATAAAATGACTGAGAAGTGCAATTCTGAATTTTTTTATAAATTGGTGGTGTCAAATCTGAAGGATATTACCGGAATGGATGAATTTTCCATTGCAAAAAAAATATTTTGTGTCGGAACCAATGGTACAATTGTAATGCACAGAGCCAGAAATGGTCTGTGTGTTAGACTTCAGACAACTATTGATCCGTCTATGGTGGTTTTCAAATGCATGGATCACAGAATGAATCTCTCCTACAAAATTGTGAGCATATTTTAAAATGTAGCTAAAGTGGATGAGTTGATTCGTGATCTGCATGCCTATTATTCTAGCAGTCTGAAGAGATTCTTAGAATTTCAAAAAAAATCTATTAGACTGACATAGGGAAAAAAACTTCTCAAAGATGTAGATACTAGATGGATATCTATGTATGAACCTACCTATATAATATTTGATGAATATCCTTTAGTGACAGGCTTTATGTGTAAATACCGTAGAGATGTAGATAAAGCTAAATATCTATTGTGTCATCTAACTAACATAGAAAATTTACTCACACTCTATGGTATTTTTCCCATGTTGGGGGATCTTAATATTTTAATGAAGCATGCACAAGATCGGTATTTCTACATTATAGAATTCATACGACTCAGAAGACATGTTTGCTGGAGTCTAGAATGTTTATATATTTTTATGGGAGTTTCCAGGGTGCTACTTTTGAAAACTGGAATGCATTGATAGATTTGAAAAATTCTAGATGCTTCTTAAAGTACAATATACATGATTATCTATGTATAACAACACATGGAAGAGAGATTCCACTTCATACGTTCCAAAAAAGAATTGATATGGCTAACTCAGAAATAGAAGAAGTAAGAGTGACACATAATTTATATGATGCAGTATTAATGGAAACTAGGAATAAGTTGAGAAAGATATCTGAATCGTTAGCTAAAGAGATCTGGGAAAGATTCAAAAATGATAAAATACTTGAAGCAATGGGAGTTGTAAATCCACAATTTTGGAATTTTTCAGGCGGCAAACCTTATACATATATCGGTACTTTATTTATCAAAAACATGGGTGATCTAACTGATCATTTCTCTAAGACTGAAGAGATAAATGGAGTTTCTTTAGAAGGTAATTTAAAAACAAAACTAATTAGTTCATATTCGATGGATTTTGCTAATACTATGATACGACAATTTCAGCTTCTACAAAACCCATAGGATTACGGTGTCATGAAAAGGATTTGGAAGGATATATGTTCAAGTAGTATTCTAAGTGAATATTTGAGTGAGTATATTAATTTATATGAACTCTATCAAACTATGATTATGGGTTCTATGGAAGATGAGAGGGTTTTCAGTGCACTATCATTTTTTAAGTCAAAAGTTGAAATAGATTGGATAGGAATATAGAAAGCTATCTCAGATTGTATGTGTCACGTTACTCAGTGGAGTCTTTTCCTTATGATAGAGCACTGGAATTTTGGAATTCACTAGTCAAAAGAAGAGGAGTTAGTAATATTCTACTTGACCGAGGGGATCAAGACACATCCACAGATCATGCTACAGTTGATTTCCAAGACACAAATGAAAGCGTTTCTCTAGGACTATTCCAATTCACATAGATTTCATTACAATAATGTGATGTAATAAATATTGGTGTATTTCATATAGAGATTACAAATTTCAATAAATGCAATATTATATTTGTCTTTATTTGATCCTTTACCATTGGAACAATGTCATTATATGTTTCAATTATCCCATTTGTTTTTTTATATTTGGTTTTCAAATTCATATTGAAATAAGGACACATTTGTCTTTTATATTTTTTAATTGATTTATTTTGCATCCACAAAAAATTAGAAATGTAAATATTTTAAAGAAACAAAATCAAGTAAATTTAAGAAACATTTACGTAAACAATAAAAAATAAACAAGGTTTGTATTAAAAACATATAGTAACATTGTATAATTCTAATTTCCAAATTTCTTTTAAAATCAATCTCTCATGTGGTGGATTAATGTATGAAGAAAAGTAAAAATTCATGAAGCATTATCAGCCAATAAAATTCCAAATAGGGGGTTGTCATAACATATCAAATATTCCGGACAAGTTCTTTCATATAAGGACACATTATGAGGTCATCCTCTTTTCTTCCTTTGATTCAAAATCATAGTTGTCCTTACGTATTCCACACAGAATAAAAACTAAAAAAGGTTTGGCCACTATATTTTAATTCCTACGCCAGTGTCTAAATTGTGACAACACACCTGTCACATGGTGAACTTTACTAACATATATAATTTTATGTTGGAGGTGAAGCTTGTTCTTTTTCTTGCGTAATAGGTGGAGGAATCTACTACATTTGAACAAAACTATCTGCTATAACTCTTGATGTGTGTAGATCTCATGCTGCAGTATTGATATTTTCTAGAATATTCAGCTCCTCCCTCGCTACATCTCCTGCAAACAAAAGTGTTGCATCTGCGTCTGTATTTTCCTTCAGTAAGACTTCTAAATCCATCTTATGTTCCTTTATTATCCTTCTCAATGTATTATTATTTTTATTTATAACAATGAGTTTTTGCTTCAAGTTTACAAAATAATTCAAGCTTTTGTGGGAATTCTTCAAATGCGCTTCAAATACAGCTACTTCTTTCTTTAAATTTTCATATTTTTCCTGAAAAATAGAAATAGTAAATTTTTAGTCTATTAGATAAAATGAAAAAATATATTTCAGTTCTTATAGTATTAGGATTTTGTTATTAAAACATTTGTCTTGTCTTTAGCCCATTTGTTGTAGTAAGTATGTGCTTCAACATTCAAATTCTCCAACCTGTTTAGCATTATATGTCTATAATTTCATCATTGTAATCATTACTATATGAAATTGTCCCTAACTAATCTTTTTTTAGAAAAACATCATGCCGTACTAGTTGGCTCTCTACGGTAGTGAACAATGAATTCCTTTGAGTGTGATTATGATATCGTTTATTTCTTTTATCAAAATTTTAGTTCTCCTCTCCCAAGACCGCACTAAATCCACATTAGACATTACAACCTCTTGAATTGTTCCCCCCATACTATTTGGTATCATATTTTCTAATATAAAATGTGTCTTTTCATCATTTGTTTGTGGAGCATTTCTTGGAGGAGGATATTCGCTTCCCTGTATTACATGTACATTTTGTTGTGGTTGAGGAGGAGTTTCTTGAATCATATCATGGGTGTCAAAATAGTCACCCTTGTTTGCATCGCCACTTTTGAATCCCAAATACTCCTCATCAAGGGAGATGTTGTTGAAAACTTGTGTGGCTATTACACTTAAAACACCACCTAGTGACAGTCCAGGAAATTATGTGGTTGTAGGATGAATTATTCCTGCTGACTCTGCAAAAAACCTTATATTCTTTCCTAAAGTTCTTTTTTTTGGACTGGACTAGACTGGACATGTTGGAGGTATTGGTAGCCTCCTTGTAAGAGGAATGTTTCTAGAAGCCATATTACCTGCATGAAGCAAACAAAAAATTGTTAGAATATTATAGTTAGGCTTTGTAAATGCTAAAATATTGTAAGGAAACAAAACATGTTAAATATTATACATTACAATATACCTTGCGTAAATAGAGACACAATCGTGACATTTTTATCTTCAAACCTGGAATGAGTTTGATCTTCATAATCAAACTCAGTAGTTTTTGAATAGAATAAATGTAAAAAAGAATAGTAGAAATATTAAAATACAGTACTACATACATAATCTATATTAATTTTTGAATTAGTTATTTATATAAAAATATAAATTCATACATGTAGTTTAATGTGATGGTAAACGTGATGCTCATATCGACCCCCTAGGTCACTTATGATGAGGAGGTCTTACTAGTTTTGATTCTTCTGAATCCATGTTAGAATTAGTAGAGACCTCTGGAGGGGATTTACCTCTAGAAATTTCCTCCTTATGAGATGTTGCAGCTATAATTTTTCACTGCAAAATAAAATCTTACAATTATTATTTTATTCAAAAATATTGAATTTTAAATCATTATAACACATAAATAGTAAAAGTAACTGTTACCTATTGTTCTTCGAGACTAAGACCAATCATTTGATCATTGACTATAGTTGGAATTTTATCTTGCATAATTTCGTAGAATGCTTCATAAAAGAAAGCAAGAATATAATTGAAATAAGAGAAAACCGTTATGGATTTATCAAATTGATTGGCTTTGTAGACATGGGAGATATCTATTTTTATTCTATTGGACAAATAACTACACCAATCGAATTGTTAACATGCTATTATCTGCAATAAATATTGAACTACCTAATACAGAATGTATGTAGATCCACCCTCTAATACAATCCTTCCCTGAAAAAGTGACACAACTGCAATAAATAATTTGTTTGTAATACCTTGTAGAAGAAGGCCTCTTGATGAATGATTAAGAGGAGATGCCATAACAGACAAGAAATGTTAGATCCTTGGGTGGTCGAGTAATGTTAAGAAAAAAATCATTTGAAAATAATAAACTTACCATCAACATGTACATTTTAATGAGACTCCAAAAATGTTTTTTCTTCGTCTGTAAGGACAACCTTTATAGTAATGACCGAATTATTTTTGAATAGTAAACCTGTTAACGGATGTACATCCTTGAGTTCAATTGAGAAATAAATTTGACCACATCTTGGATGCACAAGGAGAACAGAAAATTTTCCATCACTCTCATTGTAAGAGGCGAGAAGGTAATCAAGGATTGAAGTATCAATATAAAATTAGGGCATGTCCACAAGCCTGGTAAAATATGATTTTTCGAGAAAATCCTTTTTTGCGTCTTTTTCTCTTAGTAGAGCTACAATATATGGGCACATGAGGTTTTTGTATTGAAATTTAGGTGTAGGAATAGATGTGGTGTTGACCATTATTGAAATTTAGGAGAAGTTTGAAGATTGGAGAGCTCAGAGCACTGGAAAGTTTCGTAGAAAAGTGAAGAAATGAACCTTGAAGGGGTATTTATAGGGGTCTGTATGGTTTAAAGGACATGTGGTAGAAAATTATTGGCTAGCCATGATAGCCACTTCGGCTCAAGTTTAAAACCATGTTGGATGGATGACTAAATCATTGACTCATTGGTATCATCCGCCTAACCCGTAACCTGACCAACCCTTAGCCGTCCAACCCCCACCTTGGCCAATGCACCCGCCCAACCCCTAGTCGTCTAAACCCTCAAGGCCCAACCATCCAAACCCTCACCCGACCAACCCACCCATCCAACCCACCTATCTAACCCACCCGTCCAACCCTTAACCATCCATCCCACCTGCCCAACCCTTAGCCATCCAACCCCCACCTTGTCCAATGCACCCGTCACACCCCTAGTCGTCTAACCCCCTAAAGGCTCAACCATCCAAACCCTCACCCAACCAACCCACCCGTTGAACCCTTAGCTTTCCAACACCTCACTCATCTAACCTATCCATCCAACCCACCCATTCAACCCTTATTCGTCTAACCCCTCGCCCATCCAACCCCTCACTTGTCCAACTTTCCTTTCCAACTCTTAGTTGTCCAAACCATCACATGTCCATCCGACCGGCCCAACCCTTAGTCATCCAACCCCACCCTCCCAATAGTTTTCCAACCCCTCACCCATCCAACCCACCCGCCCAACCCTTAGCCATCCAACCCTCACCCGCCCAACCCCCGACCAACCTACGTGACCAACTTTGAGAAATGAGGGAAAAATGCTCTCTGCGAAATCACCTTTATCATGAAACATTTTTTCAGATATTCGCCAATGATTCGAAAGTAATTTTTCAGTGGGGTCTTCTTAAAATGAACCCTACTAAAATCCCATCTGATTTATCATGTAATGCTAAAAGATAATTTCTTCAATGCACCTCTCATTACATCATTATAGGAATTATCTTATATAAACATGGATTTTATGTCCTTTTGTTAAGATGTCTCAGGTCTCACGAATCAATAAAACAAATCCAAGAAGTCCATGATGGTATATGTGGTAGAAATTTCAATGGTAATGTCGTCACTAAACTTGTCTTACGAATCAGCTACTACTTGCCCACTATTAATCAAGATTTTTGTGCTTACTTTAATAAATACATAAAATTTCAACAACACTTAGATCTCATTTATGTCCCTAATCAGGATTTGTAACCTGCTCACAATTTATAGTTGTTCTCACAATAGGGATTAGACCTCATTGGCTCCATCAATCCTAAATCATCCCAACAACACCATTTAACTCTCACAACTACTAAATATTTCACAAAATGGGTAGATTCTATTCCCTTGACTTCAAATAAAGCAAATAAAATTGTTAATTTCATTTATCAATACATCATATGTCATTTTTGTGTTCCTCATAAAATTGTTACAAATAATGGAAAATCCTTTTAAAAAAAGGATGTTAAGAAAATTTGTGATGATTTCAACATCAAACTCAACTTTTCATCACCATACTATCCCCAAGAAAATGGATAGGTTGAATCCTCTAACAAAACACTTGAATTCTCATGAAAATAGTAGACGACACAAGTAGGAATTGGCATCTCCAAATTCCATTTTCTCTTTGGGATTATTGGAGTAGCATATGTACCCCTAATGGTACTACACCTTTCTCTCTAATATATGGCTCCAAGGTGGTTCTACCCTTTGAATTTCAAATCCTATCACCCTGTGTACAACTCAAATAATTTATCCCTGACAAAGAATGTCGACAAGACCATCTTGCACAACTATAATTATTAGATAAAAAATGCTTAATGGCTCTCAAGCATCATCAAGTCTATTAATAAAATGTCAAACATGCCTATAATAAACATGTAAAATAATGAAGCTTCAAAATTAGTGATATCTTTTTCAAAGAGAATCAAAATGTCACTAGTTTAGAATGGAGTAAACGAGGAATTTTTTCCCCTAATTGGATCGTTCCATACATCATCACTCACAAGTATGGGTCAGGAGCTTATCTCTTAGCCTCGCTTGATGGTGAACCTGAAAAGGAGCCTTTTAATTCCTTACAGTTGTGGCCTTTCTACTATTAAATTTTGACCATCATGACAGTAGTTATATCTAAGACCTCATCCAACCACCAACAAGTCATCTTCAAATCGTAATGATTTGAATGCATGTGGTTTTTTGTAATTGTCCTCATAAATCTTAAAGATGAGCACCATGGTTGTGTTCATCCCATATTTCACCTAGAAAATTTCCTCCTCAATAGGAACCCCACAATCATTACATCCATCTATCCTCGTACTAACTAAAATCATGTTATAGGGCACGCATGTGTAGGTCATGTACACATCTTTCCCCTTCTTTAAATAGTCTAGTAAGGTTTTCCCTCAGCTCAAACAAATTCAAAACTATCTAAGGATTCTCTTTATAAAAAATAAAAAATAATAGAGTGATCCCTCAAAGGAAATCTATTCCAAAAATATATCAAAATCAAAACAAAAATGTATATTGATCCCTTGAAGGAAAACTACTCTTCAAATCATAGACTGATCCCTCGAAGGACGACTATTTGTATAAATCAAAAAGTAAAAAATATAGACCACTCCCTCAAAGGATGGCTACCTATATAAAAATGATTCTTGCATCGATCAGCCTTCAAATAATTAAAAATATCAAAATCATCATAGGAAAGCTTCCCTCATCTATCAGATTTCCCATCAAAGTAAACTTCCCGCATCGATCATTTTACGTCGAAAATCAAAATATGTAAAGTTGGGGCATTCCTCTATGAAACTATTGAAAAGGAGAACCCTCTTTCCCACATGTCCTAGGAAGGTACATCTAATCACTACATATTTATAAGTAAGGTTTTATGTATCACTACCCACTGATACTATTAACATTGTTAAAGGCTAAAAAGTGCAAGTGCTTTCACATCTCTATAACCAACACGTATGTATCAAATCAAAAAATTAGAGCAATCATTCCATTTTTTTAATTCATACTTCAAAATGATAGAGCACATTGTGATTTAACATTTTTGATCAAATATTAATTCACATCATACATCATCATCCAATTCACATTTTCCATATTTAAAAACTCATAAAGCAAACATTAAAACACATCATCAACATAGCGCATACGGATCATATAAGTCAAAACACAACCTCATCATCATCATATATATATATATATATAATCAAACTCACAAATACATCATCAAAGAGTCTCTGTACATCACATATATCCAAGGTTTCATAAAGATTCGTATACTTATCAAAATATATAATCATAAAACATATGATCACACTCTAGTAAACTGTACATCTCTTAGAATCTCACTAAAACGGATAACACTCCCTTCACCTCCGCCACCCCTGTGAACACCCCCATCACCACCGAATCATATATTTGGCCCCTTGGGAGGCTGACCTACACTCCCACTGTGAAATTCTGCTCACTGATCTAGATGATATGTGTATAAAACTTCATTTAGTAACTGATGTATGACCATATCCTCATAATCTGACAACTCTTCCCGCAAGGACTGATAGTGTGTTGTACTGATCATACTTGGTGCCCCCATATAAACTGCTAGTTTGTGTATGAGATGCCAACTCTGCACCAGATATATAAGACCCTGTAATTCCCAAGACCTTGTTCAAAGTATCCCGTTGTTAACAGTACCATTACCGAACAACTACCACTTGTGCCAACTATGCTTCGAGTCCATCTCTCTCAGCTATGAAACTATCTCTCTCTCCAATTAGTGTATCCCTCACCCCAACTAAATCATGTCACTCTCTCCTCACACCATCCCTCTCAGCCTCCACTGTAGCCTTCTCGGTCAAAAATTTTGTCACTATAGATCCTAATTCCCCCTCATCCTCCTTATCATCCTCATCATCACTAACATTCACTACCTCCTGTTGCCCCTCTACCCGAGCATGCACCCTCCTCCCCCTCTGGATAAATGTAGTCCTCTCAAACTCAACATATGCTATCATCCACCACTGGTGTAGTCAATAGCCACCCCGACATCATAAATGGGAACTAAATCTCCCTCCTCATCAATACACATATCCCCCTACTCCTCTACTATCACAAATAGACACTCTACAACTACCTTCAAAGTCTCTGTATCCCCATCCTCCCGTCTACAAGGAATGGGATCCTTAGGTACATCCTATATCAAACAAAATTGTCTTCTAACACAACTAAATATAACCATCTCATACTCCCCTTCTCTCCATTCATGTATCCATAAGTCTTTTTGTGTCCCAACAAGCTCATCCTCACATCCAAACCACTTAGGAAACCCTACATAAGGTCTTCATATCAAATCACCAACCTACAATCCTATAAAAATATCTCTATAGTAATTCTCCTTCTTCATGCTCTTCAACCGACACTTATCCTCTCTCCATCTCTGAAAACCAACATGCATATCCATGAAACCACCCCATGATAGACCCTGTGGATGAGAAATGGCTATATGCGTGTATGCCCAAGAATGCAACAAAAATGCCACATCAGTACTGAACCTCTTGTGTACTTTCCAAGCCCATATATCTCTCTATATATGTGCTAATACTTTCAGTGCTCATTCAAAAATAGTCTAATGCTCCATCATCTTGGCCATAACTCTTGTCATCATCTTCATGAAATAGCCATCATCATCTTCATCATCTGTGTGCACCCATCTCTCGATGGAAAATACAAATCCTGATAACCAAAATATCCTTATGAGTACTTCACATCATCTACCTCAACCCCATACATCCTTTGTATAATACCATCTCTCTCTGAATCATCAATTGTATAGATTCCCTCTCCATGCCTTGGAAACCTCATAATCATATGAATATCCTCCACTGTAATAGTAATATCCTTTATCCATAACCAAAAAGTACAAGTGGTAGGTGTAGTCACTTTTGCACCCAGTAAGAACAAGGGAGCCTCATACGCGTTGGCCTATCACCCAGCGTGCACTGGGTGCTCACCCGAGGTGTGCGAGAGGGAGATGAGTCTCTCTTTATGTGATTCTAGTGGAAGGCATAGTTCATGATTCTGACTTAGTGATTTAACAGACATAAAGAGCTATAGATCTAAGGACGGCTTCTATACCCCTTCAGTCATAATAGAACTAAGAGTTGTAAATCCACTACTATACTTAACCATTCAAGTAAGATTCATGATTATATAAGAACAGGAGTACAATAGAAATATGTAGGTAATACAGAGAAATAGTCTTAATACATTTGTCATGGTAACCTTATCACATTCATTCATAGTGTTACTTATAAAATATTACAGAAGGCAGACCGTAGTCATGCGCCATGTATGGATCCATACATGTATTCTCATAAGACAAAAATTTCATAACCCATTTCCTCATTACATCCTTACTTGAATTCAGTACCCAGTTTCATCCCATAGTTCTCACAGTAATTCTGCAGAGCTCCACTACCTCTCTTCTCCTCCTCTTCTTTGTCAAGGGCATGCATATAAATAGGCCTCTGAGCTCTAACAAACTCCTATGTAGCCTCAGATCTAGCCCCAAGTGTCAAGGTGTGGGTCATCCCGGGCGCATGCCTCTAATAATAATGGTATAGCTTTGATACCAAATGATAGAATAGAATAAGATTGCAATGACCAAAGAGGGACGGAAGCCTCACAAATATTATTGATCATGAAATCAGATTACATAACAATGTAAGAGCTGTAATATTTATAGATATTAGACAGCCTCATATGGATAGACATGACACCCTATCAGGCACCAACTACGAGATGATAAGACCCATCTCACATGCACATGTAATTACTACTAATACCAATATTGAATGTTATCCAACATAACAATATTGAATGCAAGTCACTAGACTAGAGTGCACATGTTGCACATTATTAAATAAAAGACAATGCAATAAAATGCAATAAATATGCCTATGCTAAATTATGCTAACATTCCCCCCCTTAATTTTGCATAGTTTCTAATGAAGTGGAGAGGAACTCTCTGAACAGTGTGAATTTGTCACATGCAAGTGACTTAGTGAAAACATCTACCTTATGTTCAGCTGTGAGATCTATCATGTCGAACGATCGATTAAAATCCTTCTTTGTTGCATTGATCATCTTCACAGAACTACCTGTAATGACTAGATCGTCGACATAAACAACCACAATGACAATCTCCCCCCCTTGATTTTTGAGGTAGAGATTGGGGTCATAAGGATTCCTTTCGAATCCATGACTTATGAGATGCTCATCAATTTTGATGTACCATGCCCAGGGTGCCTGTTTTAGGCCATATAGAGATTTTATGAGTCTGCATACCATCATCTCTTTTCCTGGTATTACATAACCCTCTGGCTGAGTCATATAGACTTCTTCTTGCAAATCTCCATTAAGAAAGGCACTTTTCAAATCCATTTGGTGGACTTTCCAACCAAATTGTGCAGCTAGAGCAAAGATCATCCTGATTGTCTTGATCTTGGCTGTGGGAGAAAATGTCTCCTCATAATCAATGCCTTCTTGTTGTGCATACCCCTTTGCTACAAGCCTTGCTTTATACTTGTCAATAGTCCCATCTGATTTGTACTTAGTCTTGAATATCCATCTGCATCCAATGGGTTTCTTCCCTGGTGGAAGGTCGACAAGTTGCCATGTGTTGTTCTTCATCACTGACTGATACTCTGAATCCATGGCATCTTTCCAAGATTTTGATTGTAGGGCTTCCTGAACTGTAGATGGCTCAACTGTTTCAACAACTCTACTCATTAGGGCATAATTGACCTCTTCACGAGCTTGACTGCGAGTTCTAGGTCCAGGATTGGATGATGTGCTAGGTGCTTCATCCAAATTTGCATCTCTTATTAATTGAGTATACCATTTAGGTAACTTCTTAGCTATTCCATTGGCTTGTGGTGGATCCAAGTTTTCACCATCATCCAATTCATCACTGTCATCTTCAGTGGGAACATCAAATTCTGTCTTCACAAGAGGTGTATTCTGCATGTTTGTTGAGTCATTGAGTGGAGCATCTGCTTGTTTCTTCTCAAAGAACTCAACATCCCTACTTGTGTATACTTTCTTTGCTTTTGGATCCCATAATCTGTACCCAAGTGCTTCTTCACTGTATCCAATGAATATCAGTTTCTCAGCTTTCATATCCAACTTGTTCCTATTCTTCTTGGGTATGTGCATGCTAGCTTTACACCCAAATACTCTTAGGTGTGCAATTGATGGTTTCCGATTTGACCATGCTTCTTGAGGTGTCACTCCTTCAAGAGCTACTGTGGGCACTCTGTTCAACAAATAGACTGTGCAGTTCTTGCAGCTTCTACCCAAAATGTCTTTGTTAAACCTGAGTCATCAATCATACATTGCACCATTTCCATGATAGTATGATTCCTTCTCTCAACTATACCATTCTGCTGTGGTGTGTGAGTAGGAGGCATTTGTCGACGAATCCCATGAGCTTCCAGGTAAGTCTTGAACTCATTGCTTGTGAATTCCCCCCCTCGATCTGAGTGGAGAGTTTTGATCTTGTGACCAACTTCATTCTCAACAAGTGCTTTGAACTTCTGAAATGTCTCAAAGGCTTGACTCTTGTTTCTTAGACAATATATCCACATCTTTCTTGAGTAGTCATCAACACAAAGCATGAAGTATTGACATCCAGAATGACTTGGTTGCATGGGCCCACAAAGATCGGTGTGCACCAAATCAAGCTTTCCCTTAGCTCTATATGTGTTCTTCTGGAAGGGTACTCTATGTTGCTTTCCAGCTAGGCAATTGTGACACTTGTCAGTGTTGTGCTTGAGTGTAGGAAATCCTTTCACCATGTTGCCCTTTTGAAGTGTTTGGAGATAGCCAAAACTGATGTGACCATATCTGCGATGCCATAGTTCTACAGATTGTGTGTCTTTGGCCACTAGAGCTTGATCATCCTTGTGGACAAAATCAAGTTGGAACATGCGTCCCACATTGGAGGCTCTTGCTACAATCTTGGAACCTCTTGACTTATCTCTTATCAAGCACACTTTTTCTCCATTATTACTGTCAAAATCCAACTTCAAGTTGTGATCAAGGAGTTGACTAACTGATAGCAAATTCTTGGTCAACCCAGGTACATACAATACATCTGTGATTTTACAGTCATGCTTTCCAAGAGGTAATGAAATGTTTCCAATCCCCTTGACACTGTATGATGAGTCATCACCTAATGACACATGGTTCTTGTTAGGTGAGTCACGTAGTGTGTAGAACCAATTTTTGTGTCCAGTCATGTGTCGAGTTGCACCCGAGTCAACATACCAGATATCTTGTGTGGACTTGGTTTCTTCATCAAATTGAGTAGAATACATGTGGTGTCCTTCATCTGAATCATCCTCATGTTCGGCAATGTACCCTTGTTGTTTGGGTTTTCTTTGCCAATTACCATTTTTCTGCCCTTGATTGTTGTTATTGTTGGACTTCCCTTGATTTGAATTGTTGTTACCCTGTTGGTTGTTGGGTTTTGAATTGCTTGATGAACCCTTTTTGTAGGAATTGTACCAACAATCTTTGATGTCATGTCCCCCTCTATTGCAAATGGGACACTTCTTGGTGTTGTCTCATTGACTTTGATTTTGTTGGGACTTCTTGTGATTGGACTGAAATTTCCCCTTTCCTTTATGATTGGAAGATAGTGCTTGCTCATCTTCATGATCTTTGTTGTTCATTGCCTCTTCTTGTTGGAGTAGATTGACCAACTTCTCAAAGGTGACTGTGTGTTCACTCATATTGATAGTTGTCACAAAGATTCTGTAGGAAGGAGGAAGTGCTCGCAACACAATTGGTATGAGGTCTTCATCACTTATCTCTTTTCCCAATGCCAATAGAGATGCCCTCAAAGTAGCAACTCATCTCAAAAAAACTTCAACCTTCTCATTGTGCTTGAACTTGAGAGTATGCAGTTGTGATAGTAGGTTGAGGATGGCATTCTTGTTCTTTGCCTCATAGACTGTGCTCAACTTATCCCATGCATCCTTGGTCGATGTGGCATCTCTAATGTGGGGTTGCACATCGTCTGTTATGCTAAACAAGATGATCAACTTGGCCTTTTGATTGGCCCTATCAAATTGAACTTGTTGTCTTTCATCATCAAGTGATCTTGTTGTTTTTCCATCTACAACTGTCCATAGGTCTTCAAACTCAAGTAACATCTTGATCTTCAGTTTCCATGCAGCATAGTTGTCTCCTCTAAGCAGTTGTGAATCTGACAAGAAGAACTTTGGTGCTTGTGCACCCATTTCTGCAATCTGAATTTCTGAAACTCTAAATTTCTGACAAAGGGTAAGGCTCTTATCACTCCAGGTTTATGGTCTCCCTCTCAATATACCGTCAGGCCGATATACCAAACCTTTCTATATATGCTCCCTTCCGATATACCCATCGGTACGTGGAAGAAGATCACCCTTTCAATATACCCGTCAGTACAGAAAGAGGTGTTAATGCACGTGAAAGAATTTAGTACGTGGTACTTAGACAGTACGGAGAGGGGTTTGTGCAAGCACAAACGGATGGGAGGGCTCAAATGTGTGTGTATTGTGTCCTTATTACTCCCCGTCGATTTTATAGGGTCGATGCCCAGACGACATTTAGGCAGCTGTGTTAGGTGTTAAGTGCAGTAGTAGTCGCAACGGCATCACCCGTAAGCGCTTCCCAGAGGCACCGTATATACCGAACGCTGCTATGAGATCAAAGATCTCGTGTGATAGAACCAAACATAAAATAAAAAATTTGCACTTTTTTTTTCACTTTATGCACCAAGATTAGTACAAAATGCTCCAAAATTACATCAAAATGAAGTTTTTGTGTTCCCCCTCTTTAGAAAAAAGGGTCTAGAATCACAAAATACACAATTTAGGCCAAAAATATTTTTTACCCCCCAATAGGTGTTTTTCCGCTAAATTTAGCGGTGGCTCTAAATGTGTTTGGTGAGCTTCTAAATTTGGAAATCTCCCAAAATTTAGTAATTTCTCCAAATTTTCCAAAAAAAATAATTTAATAAAAAATATGGAGAGAGTGGGAATTGAACCGCTGACCTGTTTGTTCCCAAGATCCAAACAAACAATCTGAATATTGTTTTCACCTTTTCTCACAAACCGTGATCTAGGTTTTTCTAAAATTTTTACAGCACCATCATACAATATTTTTCTTGAAACCCACAAAATTTCAGAAGAATCAGAATCTTAGTTTTTGAGATCTTACCAATTTACCAGCTAGATCTGATTTTTTTTCAGAAAAAATGATCTGACTTGTACAGACTTTTTGTCACATGTAGAGGTGGAATCTGAAGATGATGTAAACTGCAACATTGTGTGCCTCCTTCTTATCTTTCTATAAAAAAATGGAACATCAATCTGACATTGTATGAAAAAGTTATGTCCTTTTTTCTAAGAGCTATCTGCTGGAATTTTGTTGACGGGACTGCTTCAACCTTTGCTCCCGAATTCTTCACACCTCCACTTTCAGATCTGATTTTTTTTTTTAGATCTGATTTTTTTCACTCATTTTTTTTTTAGATCTGCAATTTTTTTTCAAGATCTTTCTCCTTTTTTTTAAGATCTTTTTTTTTCACAAATCTTTTTTTTTTTCAAGATTTTTTTTTTTTAAAGATCTCCAAATCTGAAATATTCCGCCAATATGTTGGATCAATTGGCTATGCCAATGACTAATAAAAAAAAATTACCTTCCAAATAAGTGGATAGGTCAAATTTTAGTTGAGGGATGCTTGGAAGGAATGGAGGCTGCGGGATGCTTCAATGGCTCTCCTTTGATGCAGATCTTCTTCTCCAATGGATCCTCTCCAATAGTGCTCCTCTTCAACCTTGCTTGGATAGAACCTTCCTCTGATACCAAATGATAATAATGGTATAGATTTGATACCAAATGATAGAATAGAATAAGATTGCAATGACCAAAGAGGGATGGAAGCCTCACAAATATTATTGATCATGAAATCAGATTACATAACAATGCAAGAGCTGTAATATTTATAGATATTAGACAGCCTCATATGGATAGACATGACACCCTATCAGGCACCAACTACGAGATGATAAGACCCATCTCACATGCACATGTAATTACTACTAATACCAATATTGAATGTTATCCAACATAACAATATTGAATGCAAGTCACTAGACTAGAGTGCACATGTTGCACATTATTAAATAAAAGACAATGCAATAAAATGCAATAAATATGCCTATGCTAAATTATGCCACCTGTTCTCCACCCTCAGGAACCTTCTAAAAAAATGTAGTACAAAAAGAATGCAAGGCCTTGCCTTAGGAAAGAATGGGGGGGAAGAATAAAGAAAGGGGAAGAGAAAGAATAGGAGGAAAATTTTCCTAAAGAAGGAGGGGAAATTTTTTCTGGAGGTCGGCCTCCAGTGTACTCCAAGTGCTGACTTCCTTCTGCGCTTTGGTGCAGATGTCGCCAACCAAGGTGCTCACCTCTTTAAAAGTTAGCCCGTCCCCTTATCTGGTAATGGTTTCCACCATAGTCTCCACTTCTTTAACGTGATCTTCCAGGGCATCCATCTTCCTTGTGATGACCTTGTAGAGATCTTTTAGCTGGGTTTTGATTGAGACTCGCCGGTTCTCAATGGCTTTGGATTTCTTTTCTACTTCGGCTATGATCCATTCCCATTCGGCTCTATTGCCCTTATTATTTTCTCTAAATTCCTTCAACTCAGATTTGTCACTAGCAAGTAGTATGCTTGTCACTTTGTCTCTATCTGCGTAATGGTCGTAGGTGACCCCCAAGTTTGTACAACTGTTCTTACATCGGTGAGAACCTTGTTGTATTCAACCATGAGTGCGATAACCTTTAACTTGTCTTCTTTCTCCAAGCGTGCCGCTACCTCTTTTGCTGACTCTAATGCCAAGGGTTGCCTCTCCATAGTGAGGATCCAAGTCAAATCCTCTAGGCACTACAGGGAGGATCTATACTTTTACATAGGAGGGTTAACGTCCGGGTGCTTCGTGATAATCGATTGGGAGATGAGCTCCACCTTCTTGGAAACTTCACGTACCTTGGCATTTTCCTCCTGAAGCTCCCTCTGTAGTTGAGCACTGATTAATTTCTCCATGCTAAGATCCTTCGTTAGGTTCACCACTTCTTCCTTCCTCTTCTCCAACAGGTCCTCCAAGACTCTAACCCTGTCATTCTTGCCGAAGAGCCTAGCCTCGATTTCCATGGAGACTTTGTTGAGCGTGTTGCACACTTGTTCATCTGATAGTTGTTGCATGTTTACAATGGGGTTATCCCCATTTCCTTCGGACTCCTTTAATACCGCTCCTTGGTTAATCTCAAATTTAGGCTCATCGTGGTGGGAGTCAAATGCCCATGAAAGCATCTTCCTCATTCGCGGGTATCCACCCTCTGGATCAAAATAATCTATGGCAGTGAGCTCCTTGGTGGGTACAGTACTTTGGAAATAGGCACGCAACACTTTGCTGGGGTCATCAATGTAACCCATCGTTGTTCTTCCCCCTTCCACGCATTTACTTCCTGTGTGCATGCCCTTAAGAATAGTTACCAAGCGAGTTGGGCCTTTTTTGCTACTTCCACTCTTCTCCCTCTGCTCCTTCTTGAACTTGTCGAGTATGAGCTCCGCACTGCGCCCCAACTCTTCATTGACTAAGGCATCAATTATCCTCTCTTCCTCCCTTGTTTCCTTTTCATTCACCTCCTCCTGAGTGAGATTGGGCATATCTGGCTCCTTGGTACTAGCCCCTTTGCTCCCCTCTTCGCTGCGCACGCCTTCCTCCCTTTAGGTGCCTTTCCTCCTTACAAAGATGAAGGCATCATTTGCATCCTCAGTTTCCTCTTCTTCCAAGTCATGGACATCAATTGGATCTTGATCCACCTCCAACTCTTCCCCTTCATCATCGTCCCTTTTGCCTACATAGGCATTCAGGTCATCTATATCCTCAGACCCTTGTTCCTCCATTCCTTGTTCTTCTTCCCTTGCAGAAAACTCCGGAGTTGGGGATGCTATCTTTTCTTCATCTGAAGGTTCTTCAGGGGATGGTGGCTTCGTAGGCTCTAGGGTTTTTTCCTTGACCACTATTCTTTTGTTCTTCCAAACATAGGTACTTGACCCCGCGCTACCTACACTCTGCCTTTCCACCGTCCCTTTTTCTTCCTCTTCTTCTTCTTCTTCTAATTCTTCTTTCTCCTTGCACTTTGGCGCTGGCTTCTTCCTTCCCATGGGTTCATTTGGGATGGATATTTCATTCTCTACATACGCGCCCTCCTTGAACTTTGGCCTTATGCACAGGTAAAATCTAGCAGCAGCGCTCTCAGCAATTGGTAAGGTCATTGGCCTTATGATATACACGTCATGTGACATGTACCTTTCAATGTACGCAGGCTTACCTGGGTAGACCAGCTTCTTTCTCATCTCTCTGTGTTCACTGTCAAGGGCTAATAGGTTGATTTTTAACTTCTTCGACTCCTTGTATTTGTTTACCCCTGCTTGGAAGAATTGGGTAGTAAATCAAAAGGGGAATTTACACCAGGGACTCCAACTGCCATCCACCAAGATAAATCTACCAATGCAGAAGTGCTGGTACACCACGAACTCTACTTCTCCTTCAGTCACCGTGGGGAGTTGCTCTAGGATCTGCCATTCTACCCTGAATGCGTTCCTAAGGCATGTATACCATTTATCTAAGTGCACCTTGTGCACCCTCATCATTGACTCACAAGTATACTTCTGGAACCTGTCCGCGGGTGAAGGGTCTTCATTGGGGTACTCCCATACGAACTTATCAGATGCATCTAGCACCCCAATTTCTAAGAACACAATGGTTAATAGAATGTTCCCAACCAATATCTTTCCTCCATTCTCTACACTGCTTATGATCTCGTCTGCTATGTACTGGGAGATACTGTACATGGTGCCTTCTGCAACCTTTTTGCAGAAATTCAACCAAGGCTTGCTCACCTGGGTCCACCTCTCTTGTCCATTTAGCTTGGAAACGAGGTGCGCAGCCATTTTCATCACCGGATCACTGATATATGTGACGTCTTAGTACCATGATCCCTTCTTACAATCTTGGGATCTAATGGTTTCCTTAATTGCCTCCTCATCCTGGAGGTCGTCTAAGATCATGTCCCCTTTACAGCTCAGGCCTGTAAAGTGTGAGATTAACTATGGAGTTATGCACATTTTGCACCCTGTGAAGTAGAAGAAATATTCATGCAAGTGCATAATTAACCATTGGTATAGGCGTTTGGGCTTCCTGAAGTAGGGAAACTCGTAAAGCTGGAGAAGCCCTACCTTCTCCATTTTCACCTTGACTACATCATTGTAGATCGACATCCCGTCAGGTGTTCATTTGTTTGTGGGGCACACCAGCTCCAATGCCATTTCCTTTACAATTACACTCGATCGGTGATTGTAATTGATTACGTTCATCTGTCTAATGTGGGACTCCCACTCTTGCCCTAGAAAAACCCCATCCGAGTATTACATCTCTAATTACTATTCCTCATTAGTATCCAAGGGATTTCATCTTCTTTCTTCTTTCCTTTTCCCTTCCCCTTTGAAAAGGATTGTACTACAGTCTTATCAATTGGTTTCGTGGCCATCATTTTACCCTTTGCTTTCATTCCCTGGTTACCTTCGAGTTGTCTGAGAGTTTTCTTCGCATGCCCCGTGCCCTAGAGTTCAAACCCTAATTTCTGACTTTCCTCCTTTGATCACGGTGCTCTTTCCCAATGTTCCTCACACCTGTGAATCACTTCTGCTCTAGTTTATAGATCAATCAGACTGATTTCACATGAGTTTCTAAGATTATCCTTCACACGAGTTAGCTCTCGAACCCTAGCTCTTGAAAGAAAATTATTCTCCTTGTTTTCACAAAGTAAAATAATGAACTTCCCATCCTTGTATCTATAGCTTTTCCCACTTTTATGCATTAAAGGCTAGGCTACCTACCACTATACGACAATATTTAATGCAATGTTTTCAAAAAAACCTGACTTCAATGCTTTTCCTCATGAACCCAATCCTTGCACAAAACGTTTTTCACCCGCGCCCAATCCTTGAGCAAAAAATTTTCCAACCTTCTGGCATGCATACAATCCATCTTGACAGAAGACTTTTGCGTGCGTGTTACTAGCACCAAAGTCACCTCTTCCATCCTCATGATTCTTGCTTTCGCCTACCTAATGTTTTTTCACTTTTTCTCCTTGTACATGGATTTCTAATGTAACCTTATTTTGCCACCCATCTGCCTTCTTTTCTCCTAATGCATTTTCTCAACAAGGCCAGTTCAGACAGTCTACCAACCCAATCCTCTTGCATAAATAACTACATGCCTCTCTTTATCGCCTTACCCCACACTAAATCGATGCATGGTCCTCTGCGTAATCATAAGTTTAAAAAGTAATAATATTTTTGGCACCCAAGGCTCAAAACAAGACAACAATGTGAAAGGGAAAAACAAGAAAGGAAAAGCATAAAAGGAAACTCTAAACTAACTAGCAGAACTGCCTTATTTACAAACACCATGAAGCATTATTTAAAGTAGGGCTTCAGCCTACTCCCATTGAAGTGTTTGGGTAATTTTTTTCCATCCAGTGCTTATAGATGGCAAGCGCCTGAATCAATGATGTATGAAATTACATAAGAACCCAACCAATGCACCTTCAACTTTCCAGGATGGCGTAGAAATTTAGAATCATATAGCAATACCATCTGGCCAACCTCAAACTATTTATTTTTAATGTGGCAGTCATGTCATGCCTTTTGTTTAGCTTTTTCAGTTGTTTGGCTCCATCTTGCTAGTGAGTGCATTTCATCCAACTTTATCAATTCATCAATTCTTTCTTCCAGCGCTTTTTACTCATCCAACCCTCCTACGCTCGTTATACGCAGTGATGGTAGCATAAATTCAACCGATAAAACAGCCTCCGCACCAAACACCAGTTGAAATGGTGTGGTGTTGTTCAACCTTTTATACGTTGATCTATATACCCAAAGGATTGCTGACACCTTGTCATCCCAATCCTGCCTACCCAGGTCACATATCTTGGTCAATGTGTGACTAAGGATTTTTTTGAATGCCTCTGCAGTCCCATTTTCTTGAGGGTGATAAGGGGTTGTCTTGTGATGGGCTACCATGAGTTCTATCAATAGAATCCTAATTGTTTCATTTAAGAAGTGAGTGCCCCTATCACTTGTTAAACTTAATGGACAACCATACCTGCTGATAATGTTCTCCCCAAAAAATCTAGCAGCCGTGGCTACGGTGCAATCCCTAGTGGGCGTGGCCTCTGCCCACCTTGTCAGATAATCAGTACAAGTAGAGATATACTGTGAGTTAGTCCTCCACACAGATGGTGAGATTGTTCTGAAAAAATCTATTGCCCACTTTTCGAAAGGTTTCATGCTAGAAATGGGGCGCAAGGGCATCTCATCCCCTTTTCTAAGTTTTCCAAGGCACTGGCAGTGGTCACAGGCCTTGCAGAACTCAATACAATCCTGGTGAATCATCTCCCTCCATAGTCTAGTGACTATGATCTTGCACGCGGTTACATTCCCTGCATAGTGTCCTTCGGCAATCTCACCATGGGCCTCTTCTATTATAGCTACGTGTTCATGTTCTAATACACACCAACGCAAAACCTCATCGCGGCCCATTTTATACAAATCCCCATTGATCAACATGAAGGGCGTTGCACGTATGGCTAACCTTTTCCTTTCCAGAGCATTCATCCCTTCAGGTGCCACACCTTCCTTAAGAAAGATAGCAATGTCTTCTAGTTGTGAGGGTGCGCACCATAACTTGAACATAATTGCATCCAGCATGGTTTCCTCGATACTCTGTGCATCCTCTCCTGAATCAATCCTTGATAAATGATCTGGCCCACAATTGTTCTTTCCTAGTTTTACCACCACTTTGAATTCAAATTCCTGAAATAGAAGAACCCAATGGCATATGCACCCTTGCAACACTTCTTTGTTTACCAGATACTTCAAGGCCATATGGTTAGTGTAGAATATGAAAGGAGTTGCCAATAGATGTTGGCTAAATTTTTGGAGCGCGTAGATCATTGACAATGCCTCGCGCTTGGTCATTGTATAACTATGTTCTGCTGGTGTCAAATTTCTACTTGCAAAACACAAAGGATGATCAACAATCCCCTCTCCTGGTTGAGCAAGAATGGCTCCTATTGTTGTACCAGAGTCATCCACGTGGACATGGAAAGGTTTATCCCATGATGGGAATCATAGAATAGGTGTGGTGATAAGCCTTTCTTTTAGAGTGTCAAATGCCCTCTGCTACGCCTCTCCCCACTGAAAGGCACTCTTATGTCTGAGTAATATTTCCAAAGGCAAAGTGATCTTGGCATATCCCTTAATGAACTTTTTATAGTACCCAGTGTGTCCAAGAAATCCGTGCACAACACTTTGGCTGGTAGGCTCCCCTAACCCCACAATAACTGTAACCTTCACGGGATCCACCAATAAGCCCACTTTACATATGATATGCCCCAACAACGTTCCATAAGGAGTTGCAAAGATAAATTTCTTGATGTTGAGGGAGATCCTCAACTGCCGACATATTTCAAACATCAACCTTAAGTTGTCACAATGGTCCCTTACTAATCCATACACTATCTAATCATCTAAATATACCTGAAGGAACTTGTGGATGAAGTCCTTAAATGTTTGTACCGCTATGCGTGAAAATATAGCGGGAAAATTCTTCATCCCAAAGGGCATGACTCTATATGCAAAACTTCCCCACTCAGTGGAAAAAGTTGTCTTTTCTTGGTCTTCCTTGGCAATCCTTACTTGGTGATATCCCGAGAATCCATCCGTAAAGGAATAGGCCTCGCGCCCAGCAACTCCTTCCAAAATATCTTCAGTAAAGGGGGTGGGAAAAGGATCTATGATACAAACAGTGTTTAATTCCCTGTAATCCACACATATCCTAATCCGCCCATCCTTCTTTATGTTGATCACCATTGGACTTATCCACTTTGATTCCTCCACAGCCTCAATGATACCGGATGATATCATCTTTTCTAGTTCTTCTTTAACCCTTACGTGCATGTTGGGATTCATCCTGTAAGGCCTCTTCCTGACCGGGTGCACACCATCTTTCAAATTTATCCTCATTTCCCCCAATGAATGGTGGACACCTTTCAACTCATGGTATCCGCGTGGGAATAAATCCTCAAATTCGTGTAAGAGATCGATGATCTTTGATACTTCCTTGTCTGACCAGTAGTCCCAAATGATAGCCTCCTTGGACTCCTCTTCTGATCCGATGTTAAATTTCTTGGTTTTGAGTGGTTCATGATATGCGTGTGCACATGCATCCACGCTATCAAATACTTAACATGCTCCAATTGAATGGTCGACATTCAGGCTCTCTATCTCCTCCCCATCAACAATGTATACCATATTTCCTTTCTCCTTTTCAACACATGCGTGCTCGAATTATATGTCTTCTAGTTCCTCCTCTTCGAACCACGCTTCTAAGCTAGGTCCACCGAGTAAGTTTACTAACCTATCTTCCACCATGGTGCAATCCCCCAGAGTGAGGCACTTGATAGTCTACAACACCTCATCAACTGGTTGCTTAGTACTTCGGTACTCGAATGTGTGAACCAAGTTAGCCTCTAATTCCTGCCAACTTCCCGTTTGGCGGCGTGTTTCAGAATGGATATACCAAGCGTGTGCACAACCTTGTAGTGTCAAATATAGCTTGTACACCCAAAGAGAGGGTGGTAAAGCTTCCACACCTTCTCCCCAGACCCTCTCACATGCCTGGATGTGGGAAGAGGCAGGTTCATTGCCATTGTAATTCTTAATAGCGGTGGGTATGTTGCTTTTTCAGAATCAGATAGTGAGTGTAATTCAAACTTCACGCCATTCCAACAAGTTTTCACTATGCGCATCCCACCACCTTGCTGATGTGCCTATCAAAACATAACCTAGCATACTTCATCGCTTGTCCTCCCTCTAGCGAGCTTCCATCTCTCTCAAAAATACCTCAGGGTATGCATCCCCAGAATACTTTGTTATTGCCTCCCCTCCTAGGAAACAAACTGTACGTGCGCTGTTGTTACCTTGGTTACTGATCCTTTCAGATGTCACCCAATCAATTCATAAGTCCCATGTGCCCAATTATCACATGCTATACTGGTAGTATCACTGACAGATTGAGCATCATCAAACTAGATGACTCCTTCTGTAGGGTGGATGGTCTCTGGATCTCTTATGGAGCGCACATATATTCTATCCAGGACTTCCTCCCCAAGGGGTTCAGTATAGGGGGTGGACTTCCCATCAACCAGTGGTATAACTACCCGCTCTTCCTTGTTTTCAAAGCTTATGTACCCCTTGTTAAACCGAAGATCTGCATTATTCTTATAACACCACGGGCAGCCCAAGTTAGAGCTGGGAAATTATCTACCTCGGCAAGCGCCAAGACTTCAAAATCCCTAGTGAACCTAGTCCCCTGAATTGTAATGGTTACATCCTTTAAGACACTGATGGGCATCTGCCTTTGTCTTATTTTCCATATACAACACATTTGAAGATGGTTGTAATGCAGGTCTTCCCATTTGATGCCAGGCATCCAGAGTGAGAACATTAACCTCCACACCTGTGTCAATGAGGATGTTGCTAAGTAACCATCCATCCACTACTACATTCAGGGTAATCTCTTTGTCATAATCAAGGCTGTGAGGTGGGAGGTTTGCATGTAGGATCTACCTTTCGTGTTCTTCCCCGGCACGTGGTCCCTTTTCCCTCAACCATGCCCCTAGAAGGGGAATAATATTCTCCTACCTCTGTAGTTTACACACCTCCTTAACCTCATCCAAGTCATCCCTTGGTGCTTCTACAGTTCTCCTTTACTCATCCTTTCTAGTCTACTCTTTTAAGCATTGGATCTCCCCTTGTAAACTTTGAATTACGTCCATGGTTTCCTGGTAAACTTCTTTTTGGTGAGCCAGGTTTGGATACTTCCCATGTATTACTTCTTCTCTCGAAACCAGAGGTCTCTACCTAGGCACTTCCCTTGCACGTGGGGACTCCTACCCTCGTTGTTACCATAACAGGCTCTAGTTCTGATTCTCGTATTACTCGCAGAAGCCATTGCGCATCAGCCTTCTTAATACTCACCATGGCAGCGCCCTTATCCTTCCGGTACTGCTGACTCATATGTTCGTACAACTCTGGGCATTCTTTGTACTTATTTTTTTTCCACACCAAGAGCATTGTAGAAGATCTGGACATTCACGCTTATAATGGTCTGTGGCTCCACAATTAAAACACGTCCCATGCGGGAACTCACTTCTTCCTCCGTGGTTACCACGACCACAAAATCCTCTGTGAAACCCTCTTCCACATGCATCTCCATCTCTGTGCTCCTCATACTAACATTCATCCCCTTTGGAACTACTGGTAATGCCAGTTTGGCACACACCAAGATCAATTGCCTCATGAATCTTGTCAATCAGTCTACAATCCTTGGTGTCATGTGTAGTTGAGGTACATATCTTGCAATAACAAGATACATTTTTGATCGGATCGTGCACTGCTACAACAGGGGGCACCTACTTGCATCATGGTCCTCATGACATATTTTGTAGTTTACTACTACGGGTGCATACCACCTTCCGAGTACATATCCCACCATTATCCTTTGTGTGTCCTTCTACGTTACAATCCATGCACCACATCCCTCTGTAAATCTCTAGAACTGTGTTGGCAAACAATTTCTCCAATTGCTTAGCCATGGCAGAAATCTGAGCCTCCAGAAATGGGCTAACACCAGTGTCAACACTACCAACTGCTTCAGCGTGTAAAGCAGCTTCCAATGCCTTGCGTGGGTCCGTGAATGTTTTATGAGATAAGGCCCTCTTAAAGGGTGTGATCAACCCTCCGAAAAACCACTGAGCATGTTGTGAAGGGTGGATATCATAATAAGGCTTAGAAAAAAGACTTTTAAAGTGCGCATCATATTCCCGCATGCTCTCTGCCCTTCCCTGCCGGATTTCTTTGAGAGAGCTAATGCTCTTCTATTTAAAGTCAGGTATGTGGAATTCTACCAAGAATGCATTTCTCAGTGCGGTATAATCCATAACATTCTGATGAGGGTCATACTTTCTATACCAGCTATGTGCACGTCCTTGTAAGGTCATCACAAATTGACTAGCCTTTCGATCGTGGGACGTGATTCCCTTCACGCGCCATTGCAGCTTGCACTTATGCACATGCTCCACATCATCTTCTATTCCACTGTAATCTGGTAATTATAGAGACATCTCGAAAAAAACTTGAGGAGGTGGCTGAGGCCCTTGCCCTCCCGATCCAGTCCCTTGGTTTCCTTCGGTGTTTCCTCCTCCACCGGATCCACTGGATCCTGAGCCACCAGCTCCACCACTTCCACCTCCAGATCCTCCTGTGTTAGGTACAGGGCCTATGTTTTTCGTACCAAGCACTCCCGTCGTTCCACTGAACTATGCACCGACAGTTTGTGAACTAGTACCACTCCCAGTTGTAGTTCCTGCACCACTTCCTAACACATTTCCAAAACCAGCCGTATACGTGCCTTGCCCAAACATTCCACCAAATACCAGAATAGTATGTGAAGCCATAGAAGTCCCAAATGAGAAATTGTATGTTTTAGGCACCAATCGGTTGCTTTCACTAATATCAAATGGATCAACTATACTTTTCCCTCATTTGAACAAACCAAGCACCAAGGTTCAGTTGCTAGGTGGGGTCAGATGCATGCCAATGACTCTTCTCTCTCTACGCGATGGAATCTCATCAGAAGCCGCAAGGGTTTCTCTTCCATGCTTACCAAGATGGGGTACCACAGACTGTTCAGGTTTGACATCCTCAGCATGAACCTCAACTCCTTTCCACCATGTCTGGCTTCATAACTCACTTGTAATCCCATGTTGTCTATCGATCTCCTTTTCACGCACTTCATTATACTTGAGCCGCCTCTCCTCCCTTTCCTGTTCAGTCATCATATCAACCATCCTTCCCCAACCTGGCTTCCTCACCTAGTGCTCAGGGTGGTTTAGCCGGCTATAGGGAATGCCTCTAAACCCATGGTTACCATCAAGATTTTGATCACAAGGGGAATAACACGCAGAAATGATCCCCTGGGCTCTCGCAAGAACTCAAACTCAGCAACTTCTGGACAGGAATACGTGGAAATGGCATATTCCAGAGTGTAGCTAGTCAATACTCCCTTCCACTAATGATCTATAACATAGGTCCATGTTAGATCAATCTTGCAAGTTTTGATATGTTTCTTGGGTCCAAGGGTGTGATCTATAACACCACCCTGGTCTAGATGTATAAGCCAAGAGCCATTCGAATAAATCTACTAGGAAACAATAGAAGAAGGTTTCGTACAACTCATGATAAAGAGTTTCTTCCACCCATCTTTGTGTATCAAACCCAAATCCGGTACTAAATCTATGAGAAAATTCATCCTCCATGCTCTTAAACCAATCTTCAACACCTTCAAGTGTTAAGCGCTCCGCCATCACTTTTTACAGAGATCATGATATATGCCATGTTCCACTACAACTTCGAAAAGAGGTCCTGGCAACATAACCAAGATGTAGTCACTTTTGTACCCACTAAGAACAAGGGAACCTCATGCACCCTGGCCTATCACCCAGCGGGCACTGGGCGCTCACCCAAGGCATGCGAGAGGGAGCTGAATCTCTCTTTATGTTAGTCTAGTGGAAGGCATAGTTCATGATTCTGACTTAGTGATTTAACAGACATGAAGAGCTATAGAGCTCTGGATGGCTTCTATACCCCTTCAGTCATAATAGAACCAAAGCACACAACAGAAATAATAGAACTAAGAGTTGTAAATCTACTACTATACTTAACCATTCAAGTAAGATTCACGATTATATAAGAATAGAAGTACAATAGAAATATGCAGGTAATACAGAGAAATAGTCTTAATACATTTGTCATGGTAACCTTATCACATTCATTCATAGTGTTACTTATAAAAGATTACAGAAGGTAGACCATAGTCATGCACCATGTGTGGATCCATACATGTATTCTCACAAGACAAAAATTTCATTCCCCATTTCCTCATTACATCCTTACTTGAATTCAGTACCCATTTTCATCCCATAGTTTTTGCAGTAATTCTGCAGAGCTCCGCTACCTCTCTTCTCCTCTTCTTCTTTTCCAAGGGCGTGCATATAAATAGGCCTCTGAGCTCTAACAAACTCCTCTGCAGCCTCAGATCTGGCCCCAAGTTTCAAGGTGTGGCTCACCCCGGGTGCATGCCTCTCCATGTCATTATTAACTTTTTGTATCTTTCTATCACAAGGTATATTCCCTCCAGGACACCCTGTCGCCAGGCTGGAACCTTATCCAAATGGAACAAATTCTTCATGTGTTCTATCCCAAAGGCCAAAAATGGCTAAGTCCCAAATTTTTCTTCACGCGGCACGTGCGTCCTAGGTTCTCCAAGAAGCCTTTTGAACTTTGCCTTATGCACCTTCACTTGCGCGCTTCCTCTAGCCATACATGCCTGTGTGCCCTTAAGATTTGGAAACTAAATTAGGGGCCCAATAGTAATATTCCACCTCTCCATTAATGCCAACAACAACCTGTGACATCCATAAATCCACCAATAATCCCTCATCCCCAAAAATCCCACTATAGCTACATGGGCCTAATCATCATCTGTCATATCTTCCCACACTTCATCTAAAATAATAGGTATCCTATCTTAGAGGGTCAACCTCTCATCCACATGTATAACAAAAAAACAACATTTAAATCCACTATCATAAAGATCCCAAAATTCTATAAAAAACATCCAGTTTTCTATCAAAAACATTTAAATCAGACCAATCACTGGAAATTTATGTGAATCACCAAAAATTATTGTGATTCCCAAATCCAGACCTCCATACATGAAAAATGGAAAACAAATCCAAAAACTAGAAAAATTCATCAAAAGACAAATGATTTGAGGACTCACCTCTGCCTTCGTGGGCCTCTTGTGTCTTCTTGAAGATGTCATCACTATTCCTTTCCTAATCATACTCTCAATCGTCATTTTTAGATCATTTTTTCTCCCTCAATCGTGTAAAATACAGTCATAAAAAATCACTATTCATCACCTCCCTCAGATTTTATAGCCCCAAAACATATTTTGTGCCAATCGATGATGATTCCGTGAATCACCAACGATTCATCACAATCACCCGTGACTTCTCAAAGTGGTAGTGATCTCCCATATTTTCACATTTCTTTATATCCACATCAAATTATCCCATTTTTCAACACATTATCTCATTTAAAAATACCTCAACCGTTGAAATATTAAATATCAAACAAAAAAAATCATCTCAGGATATGTCATACGTCTTTAGGATACATGCCCTTGTGCCCCCCATCACTAGAATTCCCCATCATTATATCCTACCTTTACAGATCATATGTCCATAGGTAACGGACCCTTTTGTTCCCCCTATCACTTGATTTAACGGTAACATTCCTCGTTTCGATACCGTGGACTAGGGAAAACTTTTACGAAATGCATGTCACACTTATATAACCAACCTATCAAACTGGTGTTCCTTACACTGCTCTGTAGTAACCCCATTTTGAGGTGGGATCACCCATTCAAATCAATCTACCCTCATTTTTAGCTATAAATTTTCCTACATCAAACTACTCGATAAAAAGGGTAAATGTAGACACTTAAAAATAACACTCTTTTATCAGCTATAATATCCTCACAAATACATTAATCAAACTCATCATTTAATTAATATATACCCTATCCTAAGTCTAAATCCTTCATCATATTTATCTCATGTAAATACCTCTCTTACAATTGTAAAATCTATACTTAACCACCTAAAACCACATAAGAACCAAAAACAAATAAAACAAATCTATAACCATCCTAATCCCTACACTTCAACTTCTGACATCTTCCCAACCATTTGCCCGAAGTCTTAAACTAAATAAATTCGTTTAGAAATGGTTTTAACCAATCTACAACTCAAAATCCTGAAAAAACTGGATCATAGGTGATTTAATTGAATTGTTAGTGATTATAAATAGCAGTTCTCTACTCTTTCTCCAGGATCCTCAATTTTGAATCTCCAAGCTCTACCTTTCTGTCTCAAGAATTAGCACCCTGTATCTCATCATTCAAAGACATAAAAGGTATCATCAAGAATCATTAGATTTCATCATCAATAATATTCAATCATCTAGAGATCAATCCTTCATCACCCAAGCGGCAGACCACATCAGAACATTCTTTGTCAACTCGGATCAACCATAATTAAGGTTTGAGGCATTTTTTAGATTCACAAAACTGTCAAGGTATTCCTAAATATTCATTTTTATTTTATCAATCACATTTAGCTTTTAAATAGTTTGAAACATCATTCTACATCATCAAACACTCATTTTTATTAAATTGTTACAATTATCTGAAATCACTAGTGATTCACCTCAATCGTCATCGAATGGCCTAATCACCGGAGATTCCTGTCAATTTTTTCTTTTTATCAAATTTATCATCCTTTTGACAACCTTCTTCATTAGTTTCATCATATAGGTTGTTTATATCTTGTCTTTGAGAATGGATCTCTTTTATAGGGAAATACCTGGTCAATCACATGAAATTACCAACATTTATAGCCTTCCGATAGTGCAGCACCCTTTTTTGGGGGAATAATACAATATCCTGCACAGCTCACATTTTGTGTAATTCAATTTGCTTACACTGACCAAGACATCAAAGATCAATTTTAATTGAACTTCATGAGATTGAACAAGAGATTGAGGATTTCTGGTATGACTAATTTGAACATGTCCAGATCATATTTACCCTCACTTGGGCTACTTTCAAATCCACACATGACCTCCCCATTCATCTGGAGTTCTAGAGATTATTACTCTTTATCTACATATCTATATTGATTTTATATATTTATCTTCATATGTATCATTTCTTTTTCAATCTACTTAACTGTCTAAAAGAGAGATGACATCCTTCAAAGAAGTCCCTTTGGATTCTTGGAATTGGCCTTTTCCAAGTAGCTCAACTATCTATTTATCTAATCCTTTTTGTTTAGTGTCTTTGAGCACATGTTACTTTGTAGGACAGGAGGACTTATACATACATATGAACTTGATAAACTTCTATCAAACACCAACTTCAACATCCATCTCTACGGGTATCGATAAACCCCATGTAATTTGAGGTCGGTTTTGTTTTTATTATTTCACTGCATTAATTTGAGTAGAAGAGTAAAAACATATTTGAGCACATGTATGTGTTTCTTTAGGTTTTTAGAGGTATAATGGAATTAACAGTGGAAGGAAGGTTGAACTGTGCAAATAAACTACCTTAGAAGCAAATAATTTTGATTTTAAGTTACCTCTGTAGTTACTTGTTTATCACGGTTGTGAAAGCTACATATGATTAAGAATTAGGTTTTGATAGCTTGATCTTGGGGTGCATTTTTATGTCCCTATGTCCCCTTGGGAATAGGATCAAGGGGAAAATAAAATGTCCTTTGAACTAGATCATGACAAGTGTTGTCATGCAATGCAAGGAGAGAGAGATGGAGAAAACATGTTTTAACACCTATGAGTTTAAAGATGGTCATATAGAGAACCTGAGGAGGTGCTAGGTTGGTGCACATTTTTGTGTCCCATTTATCCCCTTGGGAAAATATAAAATGGGGAAGTTTTTTTTAAATTTTAACCAGCTAACGATATTTGTCAATTGTGTTGCGAGGGAAGGGACATGAGCTTAGTTTGATTAGCACTCCATCGGGCTGAGCTGGGGAAAATTTTTATTTCCCCTCTCTCTCCTTAGGAAAGGGACAAGAGGGACACACAAATTTTCCATGAATCCATATGGTGATATGTGCCACTCCAAAAAATGACTAAGTACGAGAAGCATACCTTACATAAGAGAGAACTTGATAACATAATTCCCGAAGCTCAAGATGGTCTTTTCACATGAAATTTTATATTATTTTGACTCCCAAGACCATTTAAAGAACAAAAAAGTAATTTTTAGACTTCTATTCTTCTTATAACTGCAAAAATTGGATCCTTTTTCTTTGGAACAATAGGGTGTGTCTGTAAAGATTGAGTTGCCTTGAGAAACACTTAGGTCTTGTGAAAGATGTAATGCATCCACCATGCAGATAATTCCTTCATATTTATAATGAATATTTTATTATATCTTAACTCCTTAAGGATATCCCAAAATCATCCAGTGAAGTTCATGTTCCAATTTTAACTCTTCACTCCTTACACCTGAAAAACCCACTTTTGCACAATTTGTCCATAAACCTCTAAATCTTTTGTAATGTCCCCTAAAGGACACTATTCGACCCCAAATGGATTTGAGTCACTCCCAATCATCAAATGAAACTTTATAAAATATAGAGAAATTATTTCTAAGGTAGATATGATTTATGTATGAAAATTGTGACATGAGTAAGGAAGAAAACCCATAGAAATCAGCCATTGAATTAAGATATTTCCACTCAAATCTGATGCACTTAATTTATATAGCCAATATATGAAAGTCCATATTTTTGAGGCATTAAAATGCTGAAATATTTTAATAAAATTTATAGACAAATTGCCCTTAAATATAGATGAACATGGTACCTTTTTAACACCCAAAAATTCTGAAAAATGGGTTGATTTGAAAAAATCAGATTAGGAAGTAGCAATTCAAATAATATTTTAAATACCTCCAAACACTTCAGATTTATCTTAGAAATAGGTCGCTCCACTAGAAAATGGGCACAAAAATGATGATAGCAATCATCTCTTCAAAACCCTTGAAAAAATCTACAAATCCTCTTCTTTTAATTGCTGAAGATACACTAAAAATTACTGCTAACCCATTGATACACCATGGAAACCCAAAGGCGGAGAATCCCATTGATCTCTTGGAGGGTTTTTCGTCCTCAATTGAGTATTTCTAAAGGGTTTTGTCTTTAGAAATATTTTTGACAAAGCTATGAGCTTTAGACAAAATAAGAAATAAGAGAATAATCAAGTGGTGTCCTCCTAAGGCTAATCAACTTGCCTTTAAAGCACTTATGACCCAAATAGCCACCCTTGATGGCCAACCAGATTTTTCCCTCATTAAAAATTTTTCCTGCCTACTTTTTCTTCTTAAGAAAGTCACATTTTCCCTTGGATAAATTATTTTTGGCCAAATGATTTTTCTTTTTGTTTGCCTTTTTCTATTTTAAGTTTGTAATAATTTATTACAAGTGTTTATAATATTTTATTTTATTTTTGCACTTTATAATAAAATATCACAACTTAAGTCTCCCCTTTCTTTCACTCCTTAGCCATCGGGAAGACAAAATGGGCTAAGGGTCTTTGTCAAGATTATCTTAGGAAGTGGGACATTTTAGTCCTCCCTTCCCAAGATTGCTTTCCCTCAAGTAAATTTAAACTCTTTTGTTTAAGTGTCATACACAATAGACAAAACATGCTGAAATAATTGAAGATCATGACACTTATACCTATTACATGAGCTAAAGCTTGCCACCATTTATCACTCACAAGATGTTCATATGAATAAGGCTGCATCCAAGTTATTACATAATTCAGATTGCACATTTCATCTTCTAACGTAGTATTTTTCTCAAAATAATTTTTAATATGCAATATGTATGACATTATCTTGCTTGTATCATACCTCATGATGTCACCATGATCCATAAGAGGATGAATTTATTCACAAATAAATTGCTGCAATGTTATTCTTCTTTCTTCACTACTCACATCTTGTGCAATTTACCCTTCATGGAATACTCCTATCATGATCTTGGTTTTCATTCTTTGAGGAACTCCCTTCCTCATACCTTGCAAAACAATTTCCTTTTCTTGCACTTTGAATTTCAACTCCATGATTTGATATTTTTGGATGAATTCACCTAAGGATTGAATCCATTATAAACCAAGTACTAAATACAAACCATCATTACAAAAAACATCAAACTCATCACTTACCTCATGACCTCCCATGGTGAATAGGATGTGAGGAATATTCTTTGTGTATGTGATTAAATGTTCATCTGCCACAATCACATTGAATCCTTGGAAGTCTTCTTCTTGCAAACCCAATTTTGCAACTAAATATTCATCAATGAAGTTGTGTGTTTCTCCACTTTCAATCAATATGGTGATATTTTTCCCAATAGGATCACCTTTCACATGGAAAACATAGAAAATAGGAAACACTATCAATGTAGCTATAGTAGCAACTGTGAAAACCACCTCATCTTCCTTTTCTTGATATTTTGGATCAACATTAAATTCATCCTCATCATTATCTGAAACAACGTCAATTTAATGGAAAAATCCTTTACCGTTACAATGATGATTGGGTGTCTATGGGTCCTTACAATCGAAGCATAATTTCTTCCTCCTTAATTCATTTCTTGCTTCAATTTCAAACCTGTTTCTTTCAAATTCTTGTGTTATACCTTGTTGCCCACTAACTTATGCTCCTTGCTTATCATTTATGGTTGTCCTTGGTGGTTCAAATGAAATTATTTCCTTCCCTAAAGGTGATGTTTTCTACTTCTCAAAATACATATTTCTATTCTTTTTTGCTGTAAATTCTAGATTTAGTGATATTTTGATATCATCTTGAAGAGACGGAGCCTCAAAAGCCTTTACCAAACCTCTAAGGAGTTTGGTCAAGCCCTCCATGACAAAAAAAAATTAATATTATTTCAGTAATATCTGAAACCATGACTGCTAATTTATGAAAATCAGCAATATACCTTTCCACGGATGCCTCTTGCTTGAGTTGTGCCAACTCCCTAAAGTGTACCTTTGGATCTTTCATGTCAAACCTTTCCGTTAGCTTTTTTCCAAAATATTAAAGAGTGGTAATGGAACCATGTCCTTTTGTTACTAGACCATGATACCACTATTCGTGAGCCACACCTTCTAAATGAAAGGTGAAAAATTTAAAAGCCTTTTCCTCATACATGGGATTTAGTGAAAAGTAAGTATCTAACTTTTGCAACCATTCTCTAGCATAACATTTATCCATACCATCAAATGTAGGAAGAATTATCTTACCTAATCTATGTTTAATATATTTCCTTCATTCTTGAGGATGAATCACCTTCTT
This sequence comes from Taxus chinensis, assembly GCA_019776745.2. Taxonomy (NCBI): domain Eukaryota; kingdom Viridiplantae; phylum Streptophyta; class Pinopsida; order Cupressales; family Taxaceae; genus Taxus; species Taxus chinensis. The sequence continues at coordinate 52,376,667 of CM034152.1, forward strand.
CCTTGGTCCCTCACTTCTTCTAAGATGGAAAAAGTATTTGAATGAAATAAAATACCTTTTTTGGGGATTCAATGTTGCATACTCATCTCCATATACATTTATTTCTTCAACAAACCCATGTGCTGGTGGTTGCTCCCTCTCTATTTGTGTCTCATTTCTTTGAAGGAAGCTAGATCATGAAATAATTTGGAAGGAGACTTGTTTGAAACTCTTTCCATATGATGACTAAAAGACCTTCCTTCACCATGATTACCTTGATTCCCTTGTAAGGCTCTACCCAAATCAGGAATGGTTCCTATAAAGGAGTCTCTAATATCCCTATGTGATTCCATCAAACAGTTATGTAGTTCTCTATTACCTCTAGAGAACATCTCATTCATATAACTCAACTCATCATTGGGAGGAGGTATTTCTCTGTTATCCATAGTCATCTTCTTTGGGGTATTTCTTCTTTGATATATTATATGGTTTTTTATCAATTACATTCAGAGAAGACCTTGCTTCTTTTCCTCGCTGATTGGGAGGATTATCTTCTCTAACACCACTATAATATCCCCTAAACAACACTATTCAAACCCAAGTGGATTTGAGGAACTCTCAATCATCAAATATAACTTTATTAAATATATAGCAATTATTTATAATGCAGATCTTATTTATGTATGAAAAATGTGACTAGGGTAAGGAAGAAAACTCATAGAAATCACCCATTAAATTAAGATATTTCCACTCAAATCTGATCCACTGAATTTATATAAACAATATATGGAAGAAAATCTAGATTTTTGAGACACAACAAGGCTGAAATAATTTTATAATATCTCTAGACATGTTGTCCTTAAATATAGATGTAGATCCCAAAAATTCTTAAAATAGGCTGATTTGAAAAAATCAGATTAAGAAACTCAAAAATTCAAGTCAGATCTGAAATACCTCCAAACACTTCAGATTTATCCTAAAAGTAGGTCGCTCCACTAGAAAAATGGCACAAAAATGATCATATAAATCCTCTCTTCAAATCCCTTGACAAAATATGTGAATCTCCTTCTTTTAAGTATTGGAAATACACTGAAAATTAATGTTAGCCCAATGATGCACCATGTAAACCCCAAGGTGAAAAATATCCTTGATCTCTTAGAGGGTTTTCATCCTTAATAGAGTATTTTTAAAGGGTTTCAAATTTAGAAATTTTTGCGACAAAGCTATGAGCTTCAGAAAAAATTAAAAATAAGAGAATAATCAAGTGGTTGTGTCGTCCTAAGGTAAGTCAACTTGCCTTTATAACATTTATGACCCAAATAGCCACCCTTGATGACCAACCAGATTTTTTCCTCATTGAATGGATTTTCCCACCCACTTTTTCTCCTTAAGCAAGTCACATTTTCCCTTGGATAAATCATTTTTGGCTAAATGATTTTTATTTTTGTTTTCCTTTTTTTATTTTTTAAGTTTATAAAAATTTATTATTATTTCTTATAATATTTGATTTTATATTTTTTTTTCACTTTGTAATAAAATATCATAGCTTAATTCTCCCCTCTAGTCCACTCCTTAGCCATCAAGAAGACAAAACGGGCCAAGGGTCTTCATTAATATTATCTTAGGAAGTGGAACATTTCATATTTCTTGAATCTTCCTAAATCACTTCCAACACCTTCTTGGCTATCCAATACTGCCTCTGGATGATTATGAGCTTTCAGATATCTCCCAAAGAAAGAAAACCTACCTTGAAATGGCCAAAAGTGGCCTTTCTGGGCTTATTGTAGAACTAGTCTTCAGAAGCACTTCACTGAATGAAAAAAATGACCATGTTACATAATTTCAAACACTTGAAGAAGCTTATTAAACATGTTGATAGGACCTAAAAGGCTGGAATGAGAATGATATAGAAGATAAATTGACCTTAGAGAGGGTTTTAGGGGGATTTTCAAGTAAATGTTTACATTTGGGCTTATTTTTCATGGTTCAAGTTTGAATTGTTTAGCATTAAAAATTACATGAAAATAAGGCTCTATATCAAAAATATAATAGATTCATTTACCAACTTCTCATAAACATATTTGTAGTTTAGTTATTGTCAAAAAAAGATATATCTATTTTTTTCTTTTAATTACAAGATGAGAAACACACCCGAGGAATTTATTAGTCCTTAAGCTACACATTTCTAGAGATTTAATGTGCTTTCCAAATTTTTGTTTGGCTTAAATTATCTCTTGATTGGTGTTTTCTTGATTTATGGTGGTCACCACACCCTTTCTCTACAAAATCAGACTATCACCTCACTACCTTCTTCCATTTCCCATGTTTCTGACCCCACATACATCTAGGATGTGGAATCCATGTTTCGAGCATGCAAAGAATAAAAATTTCACATTATTCTTGGGTCTTCATCAAGTCCTTATCTTATTCACCCCACAAGAACCATATCTTGTCTTTTAAAAAAATTACTAGTGGAGGTAAGTTTACATGTCAATAAGATGCTAATTTGAATTTGAATTTTTTTATAAATATAGAAGGATCCTAGTTCATTTAGGTAATAGTTAGCTATCTATTTTTCTACTATATATATGCATGAGAGATCTATCTTGTGAAGCATTCATGATTATTCTATAAATACATTCAAGAAGTTTTTAACACATGAAAGTTAAAGGATATATTTGAGCATTGACATGACTTTAGAGAAATAAAGCACTCGTTAAAGCACTAAAATTCATAGTAAAGTTATTTTATGAATAAGATCTTATATTATATTAAGAAGTAAAATGATACAAGAAAATTCACCAAAAAAATGGGCGTTATGGAAGCATGCCCCAAAAACTTGAAATCAAACTAGGAAATAAAAAATCCTAGGAATATAACTGATTACAAATCATCAGAGACCAGACAAAGTCGAGAAGTTAAGCTACCGTTGCAAATTATTGTCCTGCAGGGGGAGAGTCTTGATTATGCTAGTCAGAGCTAGGAAGGTCATTGCCACTATTTGGCATGTCCCAACTAGAGTTGGGTTGGTTTCCTTCTTCAATATCTTTAGCCATATCTTGAGAGGGTGAGATAGTGAGAGACAACCTGGGAAATTGTTAGGAAAAGGTGGGAGGCTCCAACCCTCTTGAGTGCATGGCTCGAGGGAAGCCAACAAGCCCTAACCAAGATGGCTAGGTGGCCAGGGGGAATCCCAACCCTCGTGGTAGGATGAAGGTGGAGGGGAGAAGCTCCTCAGCAGATGCTACCTGCAAGAGGACCAGTGGGCCCAACTAAACAATAGGCATTGTGAGTGGTTTGTGTTGTCTCCACCTCTGGGATGTCTACTGGTACCGCCTTATGATGGGGAGCAATAAGAGGGGGATGATGGTTCATAATAAATATTAAAGGGGCATTGCCCCAGTGATGAAGGATAATTTTCAAGGCTCCACCTCAATCTCCACTTTATTGGCTTGAACTTGAATATATACCACTACTTTCGTGATAACCAAAAATTTGTTATAAATAGAGAATTATCAATTAGCTTCAACACTAGAAAATATAAAAAAATTCCTTTCTTTCCAAATCTAGAAAAATTATTTGCCCTACGAAAGCATGCCAAATTTGGGAAAATTTGTGGGTCGAACGAGGATTATCTCCTAAAAATATGCTACCAAGTAAAACATTCTGGTCGGAAGGGGAGGAAGAAAGAATGAATCATTTTCAAAACCTTCTGGAATTTGTGACAATACCATAAAATATGAGATAAGGTTTCCAGATGACCACAGAAGGGACAGTTGGGGGTAGAAACTCCTAGGTGAACCAGACATGTGTTAGTATAGTTAAATTCATATATTGTTATATAGGTCAGTTATGTTGTGGTTATTCCTACCTTCATGGAAACTTCTAGGTTGATGGTTTTCCTGTAACCATTCTTGTATCGTTGTATGTGTTATGTTTGAATCAAGGATTTCAATTATTTTTTTGTATATCTTCTTTCAGTTGCATTAGAGTGGGAGAAATTATTGGCGCATGCATGGAAATATGGAGATTGTGTTTATTTTATTGGTTTTTTTAATGATTCTCCCTCAATGTCTGAGCAGCATCACAAGTATTGACAGGAAGCTTAGAGAGAGATAGATCATAATGAGTCATTTTTTTAGCTAGGGATGGAATCTAACTGGCCCTTTGTCACTCAGATGTGGAGAAATGGATAGCACCCATAAGAGGATTTGATCTATCCTCACTATTTTAAGTTGTGCCTTTCAACCAAGGTAAGAGAACCCTTTTGTAGCCTGTTGTTTATGGAGGAGATGGAGATATCCTTCCTTATGAAGTTGTTAAAGAAACCTTGAAGAAAATATGATCAATGCAACAAAATCTAACTCTCATGAGTTGTCACTCTAGATAGTGGAGATATTTTATAGACAAAGTTTAGGCCACTAAAGACATTTGAAATCTTGATTGTTTCTGCATGTTTTGGTAACAGAAATTATGCATTTGTACACACACAGGACAAACATGGGTAGTACAGGTAGGATTGGATGTTTTTTAATGATGTTTTTAATGAAATTTTGGTGGGAGGTGAGGTAGGATGGACTTGATTCGTCAGATCTTTGAGAGCTTCAACCATATGGAAGGATAAACGAATAGAATGCCAAAGAACAACTAAAATGTTTCTTTAACCAGAATATGTGCTTCAATGAAGGCCCATATTAGCAATTTTTCATGCAATCTAAGAGATTCTAACACGAGGGCTCGAGTTAAAAAACCCAACAAAGCATCAAAATCTAAGATCAATCACGCCTGAGGTACACCTAGAGGCTTACGAACTATCTCTATCAACATATGAAAGAAGATTGATTTTAAATCTTTTATTTCATTCCTAGATGAAAGCTCTTCTGAGACATGAAATTACAGATGCCACTAAATTGTCATAAGGATTGAGACCTGTGTGATTTAGAAATATTTTAATACAAGATTGCGATAGGAACAAGAAAAACTATTTACAAACATTCAAAAATGAAACAGACACATTTTGCTCAAGATCAACACAGAATAACTCGAAGTTTGATTAAATTTATCAGCAGGGGAAAGTTTCTAGAACAATCTTAGAGCTTGTCAATGGCTGTACACTCGCAACCACCTTGACACGATCAAACTTAATACAAAAGAGATAACCAGGTTCCTCAAACGACTTCTCAAAAAGACAGACTTCGTCAAATTTTCCTCTTGGGAAATTTCTTCGACCTCTAACACTCCAACCATTTGCACGATAAACTCATGCAATTTATAACATTTTCCACAGAGTTTCCCCCCCCCAAAAACCTAAACATTGAGTGCACCAGTGTTCGCCATGATCTCGATCGTGATTCCAGAAATCAGATATGTAAAAAGCTGTCAGGTGCTCAAGGGGGCAGATCTCTTCGAATATCTCCCGCATTCAACTCCTCCTTCTGGTAGATCACTTTTTCTTCAACTCGCCAACCACTTCCACCCCTAATCTGTCAAATCTGGTTCTTTGCATGCTCGAGAGAAGAAAATCGGAAGATCAGATCGAGCCCAATAGCCAGATCATTTTAATGGCGAAAGATGTCTCCAGATCTCCCCCACCAAACTTAGATATCAAAATTAACTCCCCTCTCTGTTTGGCATGTAGGAAATACCAAGAAATCATGAAGACTTGCACTTCCAGGAGCTTTTCAGTAAAATGGGGGAAAATCAAATTCAGACACACAACTACCGTTGATCTTCACTTTGAATTTGGGCCATCCACGTGGAAGATTCAATTTAAAATGGGCCAGAGGGTTTCCTTTTGAATTTTTACAACTTTTTGAAAAAATGGAAAAAAATTTCCATTTTGCTCCGCACCTCCACCCTTGAGAAATAAGCCTGACACGTGCCCCAAGGTGGGTCCCAAAGGAACCGTGGCCAAATTTTGCTATTTGACCTCTTTTTTGGAAAAGGGAAAATTTTCCAAGTTTTCCCCATAGCTCCGCCCTTGAGAAATGCTTCTGATGTGGGTCCCAGTGGAACCATGCTTCCTTTTATGCTTTTAGCTCCTTTCTCCTAAAAGGAAAATTTTCCAAATTTCCCCCGAGAGTCCGCACCTCCTGTCGTTGACTTTGAAACAAACTTTGACTGATCCTTTGTCGGGCTTGCGGGCCATTTTTGATATCTTAACCCTTTTGAGAATAAGGGGCAAAAAATTCTAAGTTGCCCTCGATGGTTTGCTTCCCCGCCCCTTTTGACTTTTCAAACTGCCACCTGTCACAATGGCGCACCTTGAGATGGTCCCCAAAATTTGAGACCCTGAAAGAGCGCGGGCTCACCACATGTCTTGGCCTGACAAAATTTGTTTGAAGGCTTGAAGCTCAGTGGAAGGCACCATGTGTCAGAGTCTGAGGCAATCTCCTTTGGCCGTTGAAAAGTCCAAGAAAAATGCAAAGTGAGCGGAGGCCTCCAAGTTTCCTCTTGGCACTTCTTTAAAATGAAACTCAAGGGCCAGTCCCCAAACATGCGTGGTTCCTCCACGTGTCCCAGACCTCCCAAAAAACTTTTGAAAAAAGACTAAGTATGGGAAGACCCGGCGGAAACCTCCAAGTGTCTCCATGGCGCAATTTCAAAATGGTGCCCAAGTTTGAGACCCTGAATGAGCGCGGGCTCGCCATGTGTCCCTGTCCCGCCAAACTATATTAGCTACATAAAAATTTGTCTAAGTCCAGGAAAAGTAGCGGAAACCTCCACGTGTCCTCCGGCGCTACTCCAAGGCCAAACCAAAAAGTAGATCTTCAAATGAGCATCGTTCCTCCATGTGGACAAATCTTTAAGTTGAGCCAATTCATAAAATTTTTGAAGTACCCTGTCGAGTTGCATCCAACCAAAAGAGGCCACATTTCCTATTGATGCAAGGATGTAAATTTGACCGGGAGAAACACCCGTCAAACCGTAAAATGTAGAAAAACAATCATTTGAGCCCGGAGATGAAATTTTCTCTAAGGACAGAGAATTTAGAAATGTTACAAGGCTCAAATACGTTCCTCAGAGCTACATCCATTTATTTTCCTTCAAGTATTTAGGGAAAAAATGACAAGGACAACAAATCTCAACTGTGGAAAATGGAAAGAATGGGAAAGCCCTGAGTTTTTAGATGAACAGAGAACGGGAGACCCAAATTACAGACCCCTTCAGAGGAACAAAGAAATGAGGAGACAAATATGGACCCATACGTGATCATCGACCCAAGGAAAGATTAATTATGGCAACAAAAGGAAGGCAGAGACCTTTCAGGCACAACACAGGGGAATAAAATGTGACAGAGGCCGTAAATCAATGGATTTTCAAAGGCAAAATGGGGCGAGACTATTTTAAGCACCAACATTGGCTCCGACTCGGGGATGGGCACTCCCTGTGAGTGCCACAAGAACAAAGGTAGACCAAGTGCCAAAAATATCCATTGGGTGACAGAGTCAGCTTGCAGAGCAGAGAAACAAAGCCATCTCCCAAGAACGAATAGAGAAACCAGCAAAAACAGGTCACCAAGGACTAGAACGAGCAAAAACACAAAAGACAAGAAACAAACAACCAACTATACACTGTACAAAATATTTTTACCTTGATTTTGGGGAATCAATCCAAGAAATGCTTCAAATGCCTACCATTAATAGGCAACTCAAGCAATTCACCATCCAAATCCTTCAAGAAGAAGGTATGTTCACCAATCCTAATATCAATGGAGTAAGGGCCCATCCATAATGAGTCAAATTTTCCATGCTTTGCCCTTATCTTCATGCCTGCTATCCCATAGCAGCACAAGATCTCCAACATTGAAAACTCTGGGAGTGACCTTCTTATCAAATAACTTCTTCATCTTTTCTCTGAACTTTACATGCCTCTGGTGGGATGCCCTCCTTTCTTCATCAAGCTCAACAATCTGGTTAATGCGAGCATCATAAGGACTTACTTCTTGATCCTCTAGCCATTGAATGAAATGATATGAGGATAATTGCATATGAAGGGGTAGCAGGGCCTGAGTTCCATATACCAACTCAAATGGACTCTTTCCCGTAACTCTTTTGACAATGATCCTATTAGCCTAAACAACAAACTTCAACTATTCACCCCATTTTCTCTTGTTTAGCTCCAAGGTTCTTCTTATAATTTTCAGCAAATTTTTATCACTGGACTCATCTTGTCCATTTCCTTGGGGATTGTAATTAGAGGCATATGTTAAGTTGATCCCATACTCTTTGCACATTGCCACCAAAGGTTAGCCCTAAAACTCATGGCATTGTCAGCTACAATTTTGACTGGCACTCCAAACCTGCAAATGATGTGGTTCAACACAAAATCCATGACAATTTGGTGTGTTGCCTTCTTGGTGGGGATTTCCTCCACCCATTTAGTAAAGTAATCAGTGGCTACAAGAATCCACTTATGGCTAGCACTTGAAGGGTCTGAAATCTCACCAATGAAATCCATTCCCCATTGCTTGAATGGGGCTTCAATTGATACGGGCTGCAAAGGTAGGGAGCCTGAAGCTTTCAGTCTTCTAGAGAAGTGCTGACAACTCTCACATCTTCTAACCAACAAGGTTGTATCCTTGAAGAGATTTGGCCACCAATAACTAGCCCTCAGGATCTTGTGTGCTATGACTCTTGCAGCAAAATGTCCCCCACAAACTCCTCCATGGAGATCAACAATTATCTTGGGGGCTTCATCTTCAGTAATGCACCTTAAGAGGACTCCCTCAGGGTTCTTCCAAGCTAACCCAAAATCCGTAATGACATATTTCTAGGAAGCCAACTTAAGAGCTCTTTTCTGGTTCTTATTTAAATACTCAGGGTAGTATAAGTGTCTGAGATAAAAAATTACATCCTTGTACCACTCAGAACTCATCAACCTTTCAAAAACACATGCCCTTTCCTCTTCTACCTCATTTACCTCAATAGTTTGCAAGTTGCTTTCAGCCATAAGCTTAGCCAAGCCCAAACCTCTCACCAACTTCGTGGTTTGGATATCCATATCATATTCTTGCAACTTGTTCACCCACCTACATCTTTTGCTTGAGACTTCCATCTCTGACAAGATGTCCTTCACCATGGTGTGGGGAACATAAGTAACCACTTTAGAACTTAGAATGTAAGGCCTAAAAACCTTTGTTTCTTTTACCAAGGCAAATGCCTGCTTCTCCATAATAGTGTATTTCAGCTCAGCCCCCTGCAAGGCCTTACTGAAAAAGGAAATTGGCCTTTCAGCCCCTTCATCATCTTTCTGCAACAGGACAGATGCAATAGTGTTCTCAGAAGCAAAAGAAAATAGTTGGAAAGGCTTCTTATAGTCTGGAGCTGCTAAAACAGGGGCATGCTTTAATGCCTCCTTGATCCCATTGAAAGCTTGGATGGCAGTCTCTTCCCATTTGATGACCTGGTCCTTCTTTAGCATGGAAGTGATTGGAATGGTCAACTCAACAAAGTTTGATATGAATCTCCTGATGAAGTTTATCTGCCCAAAGAAATACTGAATTCCCTTCTTGGTTCTTGGAATTGGGACTTTGCTGATGGCCTCCACCCTTTCTGGATCAATCATCACCCCCTCTTGTGACACAATGTGACCAAGAAACTTTACCTTCTGCACTCCAAAATGGCATTTCTTTGGATTGAGTGAGATGCCATATTCTCTACATCTTATCAACATCTTCTCCAAGTGCAGCAAGTGATCACTTCTCTTTCTGGAAAACACAAGTTACATCATCTTGGTAAACAACAATAAACTCATTGATGTAACCAGCAAAAGCAACATCCATTGCTCTTTGAAAGGTGGCTCCAACATTCATCAGACCAAAGGGCATCCTGACATATACATAAGTCCCCCAAGGAGTAGTAAAGGTTGTCTTGATCCTTTCTGATTCCTTCACCACAACTTGGTTATAACTAGAGAAACCATCTAAGGTGGAAAGCAACTCAGAACCAGTCACTAATTGCAGCATGTTTTCCATATTTGGTAAAGGATAATTATCCTTCATTGATGCTCTATTTAGATTCTTGAAATCTACACACAGCCTGATGTCACCATTTTTCTTTCTAACTGGTACTAGGTTTGCAACCCAAGAAGAATACCTTGTGGGCTGAATAATCCCTCCATCTCTCAGTTTCTTCAGTTCTTCTTGCATTTTGAGAGATAAGAGTGGATTGATTGGCCTCTGTTTCTACCTGAATGGCTTTGCATTAGACTCCAAGGGAATCTCATGTTGAAACAGATCCTCTCTGTATGCCTTCAGCTCAGAATAAGTCCAAGCCATGCAGTCTTGATACCTTTTCAAAAATTAGATGTAGGATTACTTCTCCTCTTTGCTGAGATTGCTTCCTAACCAGATCTTCCTTGGTTTTTCCTTTGTGCCAAGGTCATGCTCCTCAATATCCCTTGAGGCTGCCTATGCTTCTATTAATAATGCAATCAACATTATCAAAGTTAGACTCAAGAGCAACCAGCCCTCTAGGAATGGTATTAGTCTTTAGTTGGATAATGCCTTTACCAAACAAGGTTTCTTTTCCCTCTATTATGCACACCATTGGTTCCCAATCAATATTTTGATCAGTAAACTCTCCTTTTATTATGTAGAAATCTTCTGACCTGAGTATCATCATCGAAAACCTGCCAGTGCTTAATGTTGTCAGGGACAGAGGGTCTTGTCAATACCTCAATATCATATTCATAATGTGGGGACATTGCACAATTATCAAACCGAGATCCCAACACTGCAAGCTTGTCTGCCAAATCATTGAACTTCCTATCATGATGCACAATGTTGAATGAATCAAACATCTCAATGAAATCCCAAACTGAATGCTTGTATTGTTTCATTCGCTGATTTTTTGTGGCATACAGTTTCTTGACTTGTTTGACAACTAACTCTGAATCTCCCTTGACAATAATGTCCTTAACACCATATTTCCAAGCAATCCTCAAACCTAACAACAGTGCCTCATACTCAACAATGTTATTAGTGCACTCAAAGTTGAGTTTGAAGGAAAAGACAAACTTTTCCTGGCCTGGAGAGATCAGAACAACACCAACACCATTTCCAAACTTGGAGCAAGCTCCATCAAACAATAAAGTCCAAGGAGAGCCTTCCTTTTCAAGACACTTGCATTCTTCAATTTTGTGCTCTTTTCCATCAGCAAATCCTACAAAGTTATCAACATCAACACTTGTGTACAATACCTCATAGGATGCATTGTTGGGATCCTCAATAAGGTGCAACATCTTCTTTTCCCCATACAACTTGACAAGGCTACCCTCAATTGGGATGGTGGCATAGGACATATCCATTTGAACACTCCCACCAACACTTGCAACCCATTTTCTAGATAACAACATACCCCACTTGGCTGGACAGTCAACAATAACTACATCAAGTTTCAAATTCTTTCTTGGATAGGCTGCAAGTTGCACCACCAAACCCTTCACACACCCCACCACTGGCACCTCTCTGGAATCCATAGCAGTGCACTTCCCATATGCTAGCTATTACTTTGATATTTAGTTCATTCATAACTTCCAGAGGCATAACATTGCATGATGCCCCTGAATCAAACATACAGTTGTGCAACAATCTATCCTTAATGATCAGGGTAGTGAAGAATGGATCCACATTCAGCTGAGAATCTACCAAGGATGTTCCCAAATAAACCTCAAGTGGTTCATCTAGCTCTTCTGATGCTGGTGGTGCCTCTAATTCTTCAATGACTGGTGGAGTCTCCACAATGTTTATATTTTTTCCTGGGGCAGTCTTCTCCTCTTTCAATCCCAAGTATTCAAATGCTCTTTTCTTGTGCTCAGGAATCCTAAGAAACTCAACAATTAGAACAAAAACTTTGATTTGACTTAAAACTTGGGCAATATCATATGGGACATTCTTTGGCAAGGCAGCATTGGAAGGAAGGTTGACACACTCATTAGGTGGCACATGATTTTTGACAACTTGGGCATGAGGAAGGGTATGATTTTTGTTTGGGGCAGCAGGGCCCTTGGCAAATGCATCTTTCTTAAGGGCCTCTTTAGGAATATTTGAAAGCAATGGAGTTTTTGGCTTGGCCTGAGGCCTTGTTCCTTTGACAACCCTACTTCTTGTGTTGTGTTCCTTTTCTTGAGCCACAACAACATTCATCAACAACTACATATCCTCCTCAGATGGGATGCCTCCATCATACTTCTTTATCATTAAAGCCCTTAAATATTCAAAGTCATTATTGGGCAATTCAAAAGCTTGTATAGTATCTACTTCTAAAGTATGAGAGGGAGGGAGAAAAGGTACCCTATGAATGCAATCCCAAAAATCAGCAGCAGTTCTAGCACTTATCACTTCAGTTGAAGTTGCCCCTTGTTGTAAGCTTGTGGAGCAACCCATCATGCAGACATCATCATCATTATCATCATAAGCTTCTTCCTCTTCTTGCTGATCTTCCTCACATGGAGCATGGGGCATGAAACATCTATCACACCAATCAATGACATCTGTCTCCTCCACAACAGAAACTTTGGCAGCCAAAGGATCAGGTACCATTCTGTTTTCCTTGGCTTGGGACTGTCTATTTCCAAATCCAACAGGTCCCTTGCCTCTATCATCAGATCTTTGGTGATTTGTGAACCTATCTTGGCCTTGTTGCTTGTGTTGACCTTGTGAGCTCTGCCCAATTCCCTTTTCTTCCCGGGCTAATTTGTATGATATTTCTTTGACAACCCCTGCCAAAGTTTTCACAACTTCCTCCAAATCAACAACCTTGCTTGTCTGAGGTTTTTCTGGGTTAATTAGTTTCACACCCTCCCTTTTTGGAGGCTTTCCAATTGCCTTGATGTTATTCTCAATTTGCAGGGCCATGGTGAATGCCTACCTCAAATTAGTAGGGTTTTTGTCCCTCAAGTAGTAAGCATCCTTTTTATCAAATGCATCTGAATATTTGATCAAACATGATTCATCACATGGCCTTATCCTAACAGGAAATCTCCTCAAGGTCTTATTAAACCTTGTGTTGAAATCATGTACTGACTCATTAGGATTCTTCTTGATATTTTCAAATTCTGATAGAAGAAACCTAGGGTCATTTCTATCACCATACTGCAATCTAAATGCATTGTTCATCTCTATCCAGGAATCAATAGAATTATCTGGCAAAGCTTTATACCAGTCCCTTGCATCCTCTTCCAGAGTATGGATAAATAACTTGATATATACATCTTCATGTTCAATCTCAAATTCTTCCATCATATTGATAAAAAGCTTTAAATGTTGATCACTAGTTATAGCATTGTTTCCTTGGAACTTTGGTAGTCTTTTCCTTATAACTTGAGGAACTGCATTTGGATAACCAACCATCCCTATAAAATTTATAGGACCAAAGGTGTTTACAATAAATAGACTTCTGGTTGGAGGAAAGGCCATGTTGTTTTGAGTAGGTGACCTTGGAGAGGAGACAAATTGATAAGGGATAGGGGGTCTTTGAAACACAGAGTATAGCTTTCAAAATGGATATCCCCTAAAGGCCTTGTTTCTTGGAAATCCCTATCAACTTTTGAAAAGACAGGAGCAGAATGAGAAGAAAACTTTTCAAAATCAAATGAAGGCCCCTCTCCAGATGGAGAATTTAATTCCACAAAAAGACTACCTAATTCAGAATCACTTGAATAGCAGTCTTCAATGATAGGCTGATCACTTTCATCAATGGAGATCCCTTTTCTTGTCTGCTGATCTCCAACAACTCTCCAGGATTTTCTTCCTTCTGACTTTGTTTTTCCTAGCTCTGGAAATAGTGTCCTAGCAGGATCTCTAGCAAAGAAAGATCTTCTTCCTTCCATCTTTGCAAAGTTTAGTAACAAAACTCACTTGACAGAGGTTAAGACACTGGTATTCATCAAGAAACAGATCAACAGGGAGTCACCACTAAGGATTTCCACCTTAGTTGTGAAAATGCACTAAAATATGATCTGTCAAATCTCTATCAATACTAGCAACTGGAAATGGAAACATCTAACTTTTCTTTACCCACATTTATAAATGAAACTTAGTGCACTAACTATAGAAAATGAAAATATTGCACATAACACTTGTAACTTTGAAACTTCTTACAGGCCTAAACACAGGATGATGCCTGAAAAGATGTATTAGCACTTTGAGCATACAAGAAGTGTTTACCAGGGTCTGAATATGAACTGCAATCACTATGTCCCCGGCAACGATGCCAGTAAGGTGTTGGTACCCAAATTGATTCTCCCTCAATGTCTGAGCAGCATCACAAGTATTGACAGGAAGCTTAGAGACAGATAGATCATAATGAGTCATTTTGTAGCTGGGGATGGAATCTAACTGGCCCTTTGTCACTCAGATGTGGAGAAATGGATAGCACCCATAAGAGGATTTGATCTATCCTCACTATTTTAGGTTGTGCCTTTCAACCAAGGTAAGAGAACCCTTTTGTAGCCTGTTGTTTATGGAGGAGATGGAGATATCCTTCCTTATGAAGTTGTTAAAGAGACCTTGAAGAAAATATGATCAATGCAACAAAATCTAACTCTCACGAGTTGTCACTCTAGATAGTGGAGATATTTTCTAGACAAAGTTTAGGCCACTAAAGACATTTGAAATCCTGATTGTTTCTGCATGTTTTGGTAACATAAATTATGCATTTGTACACACACATGACAAACAGGGGTAGTACAGGTAGGATTGGATGTTTTTAATGAATTTTGGTGGGAGGTGAGGTAGGATGGACTTGATTTTCCAGATCTTTGAGAGCTTCAACAAAATGGAAGGATAAACCAACAGAATGCCATAGAACAGCTAAAATGTTTCTTTAACCAGAATATGTGCTTCAATGGAGGCCCAGATTAGCACTTTTTCACACAATCTATGAGATTCTAACATGAAGGATTGAGTTAAAGAACCCAACAAAGCATCAAAATCTAAGATCAATCACGCCTGAGGTACACCCAGAGGCTTACAGACAATCTCTGTCAACAGATGAAAGAAGAGTGATTTTAAATCGTTTATTTCATTCCCAGATGAAAGCTCTTCTGAGACATGAAATTGTAGATGCCACTAAACTATCATAAGGATTGAGACCTGTGTGATTTAGAAATATTTTAATACAAGATTGTGATAGGAACAAGAAAAACTATTTGCAGACATTCAAAAATGAAACAGACACATTTTTCTCAAGATCAACACGGAATAACTCGAGTTTGATTAAATTTATCAGTAGGGGAAAGTTTCTAGAACAATATCAGAGCTTGTCAATGGTTGTACACTCGCAACCACCTTGACATGATCAAACTTAATACAAAAGAGATAACCAGGTTCCTCAGACGACTTCTCAAAAAGACAGGCTTTGTCAAATTTTCCTCTTGGGAATTTTCTCTTTCGACCTCTAACACTCCACCATTTGCACGATAAAATCATGCAATTTATAACATTTTCCACAGAATTCCCCCCCCCCCAAAAACCTAAACATTGAGTGTACCAGTGTTCGCCATGATCTCGATCGCATGATTCCCAGAATCAGATCTGTAAAAAGCTTGTTTGGTGCTCAAGGGGGCAGATCTCTTCGAATATCTCCCACATTCAACTCCTCCTTCTGGTAGATCACTTTTTCTTCAACTCGCCAACCACTTCTGCCCCTAATCTGTCAAATCTGGCTCTTTGCGTGCTCAGGAGAAGAAAAATGGAAGATCAAATCGAGCCCAATAGCCAGATCATTTTAATGGTGAAAGACGTCTCCAGATCTCCCCACCAAACTTAGATATCAAAATTAACTCCCCTCTCTGTTTTACGTGTAGGAAATACCAAGAAATCATGAAGACTCACACTTCCAGGAGCTTTTCAGTAAAATGGGGGGAAAATCATATTTCAGACACATAGCTGCCGTTGATCTTCACTTTGAATTTGGGCCATCCACGTGGAAGATTCAATTTAAAATGGGCCCAGGGGTTTCCTTTTGACTTTTTACAACTTTTTTAAAAAATGGAAAAAATTTCCATTTTGCTCCACACCTCCGCCCTTGAGAAATAAGCCTGACACGTGCCCCAAGGTGGGTCCCAAAGGAACCGTGGCCAAATTATGCTATTTGACCTCTTTTTTGGAAAAGGGAAAATTTTCCAAGTTTTCCCTGCAGCTCTGCCCTTGAGAAATGCTTCTGATGTGGGTCCTAGTGGAACCACACTTCCTTTTATGCTTTTAGCTCCTTTCTCCTAAAAGGAAATTTTTCCAAATTTCCCTGAGAGTCCGCACCTCCGTTGTTGAATTTAAAACAAACTTTGACTGATCCTTTGTCGGGCTTGTGGGCCATTTTTGATATCTTAACCCTTTTGAGAATAAGGGGCAAAAAATTCTAAGTTGCCCCCGATGGTCTGCTTCCCCACCCCTTTTGACTTTTCAAACTGCCACGTGTCACAATGGCGCACCTTGAGATGGTCCCCAAAATTTGAGACCCTAAAAGAGCGCGGGCTCACCACATGTCCTGGCCCTGGAAAAATTTGTTTGAAGGCTTGAAGCTCAGTGGAAGGCGCCATGTGTCAGAGTCCGAGGAAATCTCCTTTGGCCGTTGAAAAGTCCAAGAAAAATGCAAAGTGAGCGGAGGCCTCCAAGTGTCCTCTTGGCGCTTCTTTAAAATGAAACTCAAGGGCCAGTCCCCAAACATGTGTGGTTCCTCCACGTGTCCCAGACCTCCCAAAAACCTTTTGAAAAAATACTAAGTATGGGAAGACCCGACGGAAACCTCCAAGTGTCTCCATGGCGCAATTTCAAAATGGTGCCCAAGTTTGAGACCCTGAATGAGTGCGGGCTCGCCACGTGTCCCTGTCCTGCCAAACTGTATTAGCTGCATAAAAATTTGTCTAAGTCTAGGAAAAGTAGCAGAAACCTCCACGTGTCCTCCTGACGCTACTCCAAGGCCAAACCAAAAAGTAGATCTTCAAATGAGCGCCGTTCCTCCATGTGGACAAATCTTTAAGTTGAGGCAATTCATAAAATTTCTGAAGTACCCTGCCGAGCTGCGTCCAACCAAAAGAGGCCATGTTTCCTGTTGATGCAAGGATGCAAATTTGACCAGGAGAAATGCCCGTCAAACCGTAAAATGCAGAAAAACAATCATTCGAGCCCGGAGATGAAATTTTCTCTAAGGATAGAGAATTCAGAAATGTTACAAGGCTCAAATACATTCCTCAGAGCTACATCCATTTATTTTCCTTCAAGTATTTAGGGAAAAAATGACAAGGACAACAAATCTCAACTGTGGAAAATGGAAAGAACGGGAAAGCCTTGAGTTTTTAGATGAACAGAGAATGGGAGACCCAAATTACAGACCCCTTCAGAGGAACAGAGAAACGAGGAGACAAATATGGACCCATACGTGATCATCGACCCAAGGAAAGATTAATTATGGCAACAAAAGGAAGGCAGAGACCTTTCAGGCACAACATAGGGGAATAAAATGTGACAGAAGCCCTTTCTTTGAAAATATTTTGGTGTGTTTCCTTTTGCTAAACATAGCCTAGTTTGATTTTTCATTTTCCTGTTATAGATGATTTAGTTGTTGTGTGTAAATTCATGCAATAGATCAGTTGTTTCTCTGAAAACCGACCTATTTTTTTGGTTGTGTGGTGTTAATATGTGGAAGCCAATAAAAGGTGTTTGGAGAAGTTCTTATTCACCCATACCTACGTGCATTCTTGACAAAGGAGATCAAGTGTTTACTATTCTTGTTTTGGAAATGGTGAAGGAGAAATTATGTCAATAAGCCTATTAGCCGCAAATCTAAAGGAGGATATGTAGAAAAAAAGTGTAGTGTAATATGTGTGGTAGTGTCTATCTCTCTTGTTGGAGCATAATATGTGTGGCAGTATCTATCTCTCTTCATCAGAGTTACAGAAGTAGTGTTTGGTGTGAAAATCCATTGAAAACGTGCATGTGAAGTTCCATGAGCTATCATATTTGGGGAATAAACTGGACCAAAATAAGCTCACAATTATTTTGGGTCAACTGACACCATTTTCCCCCCTTTTTTACTTCAATATGAATTTTTACATATTTTAAGCACTTAAGGCCCCCTAAAATCATTTCCATCAGATAGGAAATTTCTTCCCCTTTCCAGAGATATAAAGAAGTCCTTCTAACTCCTCATATTTTGCAAGTTACGGGCCGACGGGCCTTGGAAGGATTTTTTTGCCAAAAGCAGGCCGGCAGGCCTAGGGAAGATTTTTTGCCAATGGAAATTGTGGACCGGGGGGTGGCGGGAGACATTTTGTCATTTTTACACTTTTCACAAAAGGCACAAGTAAAATTGCGGGCCCACGGGCTCGTGGGCCGAGAAGGTTTTCTTATGAAAAGTGGAAAAAGCAGGGGGCTCGTTGGGCCATAGGAGATGTCTTTTCGCCAAACATGGAAAATGTGGGTCTGGTGGGTCCGGGGATGTTTTATTTTTCCAAAAGCTTCCACGGGTCTGCAGGACCCGTGGGGGAATTTTTTTCCCAAATTTAAATTCAGGCTGGCGGGTGGGTGCAGGAGACTTTGGAACTTTTACACTTTTTACAAAATGGCGTAGTTTCGAGTTTGGCCCATGAGCCAGTCTCATCAGCCATTGAAAACTCACAGACCCATGGACCACGTGCCACATGCCTCATCGGTGTAACTCCAAGGATATAATCAAAATGGAGACCCCAAACAAGTGCCAAGCTTCCACGTGTCCCATGTCCAAAAAGGGGACAAAGTCGATAGTTGAAAATTCAAAATCAGAGCTAACGGAAGGTGCCACATGTTGAATCGAAACTTCAAAGATAAACTTCGGTTCCCCTAAAAAACATGAAATCACCATGTGATCCAAGTCAAAAAAGGGAATAGAGCTGGCCGTTTAAATTGACTAAGTGTAAGAGTGTCGGTGAAAGCCTCCATGTGTCTCATCGGTGCAACACCAAGGCTGGGTCCTCAAGGTTCCCAAACATGTGCATGCCCTCCACATGTCCAGAGCCTAAAAAGGTAGAAGTGGTCATTGAAAAGTCTAAATAGAGGCAGGCCAACAAAAGGAGCCATGTGTCAGCACGACGTAATTTCAAAAGTAAAATTCAGAGTGGGTTTCCAAATGTGCGTTGAGCTTCCACATGTCCAGAACATGGCCCCACCAAGAAAAAGGGACTCATCCAAAACAAAAATAAATAGAACAGCAGTCGTAGAGGGTGCCACGTGTCTCATCGGGTAATTTCAAAGGCGCGACCCAAAAGGAAATTCCCAAACAAGCTCCAACCCACCACATGGTCAGAGTCAGAAAAGGTAAGGTCAGCCGTTGAAAAGTCCAAAAGCTTTGGAGGCCTCCACATGTCTCATCCATGCAACTTCAAAAGCAAAATCCTGGTGTAGTTTCCAAACAAGCCTGAAGCCTCCACATGTCTCGGGTCAGGCACAAGTGTCTCTGCCAACAGGAGGGACTCGGGAAGAATACAAAGGAAACCGAGGAGCCCACAGAAGCCGCCACGTGTCAGTCCGGTGTAATTTCAAGAGCGAAAGGAAGGGGTTGAATCTTCAAGATGCGTGAGGCTGCCACGTGGACCCTATATGGATGGACTCTTTTAAATATTGAGAGCCCGCATTAAACGCCTGACCCTGATCTTCAAATAGCCATATCTTTTGATTGGAAACTCAGATTTGGGAAGAAGAGGAAATTTTAGAAAGCTCTCGATGCCGGCTTCTCACCTACCACCATTAATGTCTCATCCCACTATTTTTGGGGCCTATCAAGTCTCCCACCTGTCTCCATGATGAAGAATGGGCCTCTTTCTTATCCAGTAAGGGACAATGACGGGGGCATGGGTGTTGCAGTGAGACTCTTCATTATGGTAGGTGGATTCAATGCACTTCTAGGGGTGGTTAGAGCAGAGTTCAAATTCTTCCCTCCTCTCTCTCTTATTCTTCCTATATATTGTAAAGGAGGGGCATTTTCTAATTTTTGTTCATTTTTCTCTCATGCCCCCCTCTCTCTTTCTTCCTTAGGGTAGAATGCAAAGTCTAAGCCTCCTCTCATGGCTCTGTAATGGAATTTTCTTGCCCCTTGCCCACTGATGATGTACCGTGTGAAATTTTGGAGCAATAAAATATGTTTTGTGATGCATTTGTCCATCCTTGCTTATTTTATTGTCTCTTCTCACCTCTCATCATTACAGGGTATATTGTGCATACTCTGATGTTTATTGTAGGTTCTAGGAGCTATGTTTAATGGGTTTTGAAGTGGTGTTCTATGTGAACTTCATCTTTGGTTTGTGGTGCATCTTGTCCACCCCCTCCATTGCTCACCTCTCTCCACTTCAGGAATTTGGATTTGTGATCAGCCACTTCCTTTTCTGGTGTATCACTACTTAGTGTAGGCTCTCTTTCACACACTCTCTCTCTCTCCCTGTCTCCTTGGAATGGTTAGATTAGGATAGATTAGGTTTTTCCTGCACTAGAGTAGCTTGTGGCAGGTAGATTAGGAAGCAGGAACCAACCTTCTCTGGAGGTCCATCTCAAGTTTTGCAAGTCCCATACTTGAGAGATGGTACAATGTTGTGCAATCACACCGAATGCCCCATTTCACACTCAAGAAATTTGGGGGTGTTGTGATTCTGCATCAACAGTTTTGGCATGCTCGGTGGGACAGGTCTGAAGCACCTTACCACTTCATCTTAGCAGGTTGGTGTGTTCCTGTTAAGATTCAGCCTTTTGAGGCACATGCAAAGCACATCTGGCGACTCCATCTGGTCAAAAACCCATCCTCTGAGTTACATACCTTTTTCCATCCATTTTCATCCATTCTCTTTCCATATCTTTCATTTTTTCCCATTCCATGAAGTTGTGCAATCATGACTTCATTCCCATCTTGGAATTCACACTTGCAGCAGTAGCAATGCAGTCCACCTCAATGTATTTCTCGACTCCTCCAGATCAGCATTATGATCAGATCCAGAATCATCATGCTTACCCATATGAACAGTTTCAGAGCTAGTTTGGCTATGGAGCTTATCAGGAACAAGGGTATGCATATATTGACAACATTCAAACTGATAATGTTGGTTCGCTGGAGAAGATTCAAAGAATAGAGGCTAGCATGGTGCATTCCAGGGCTACAGCTTAGATGAAGGCATTCAGGATTGGTTGCAGGGCACCTTGTCCATGGGTAGGCCCTATGCCAAGACATTTCAGCCCACAGGAGAAGCTGGACTTCATGATTGAGATGTTGCCCCAACTTGCATAGTGGGTTGAGGAGATAGAGGCCTACGAACGTGGTGTCAGGGAGCCTTGTCAATGGGTAAGTCCTGCACCATCATCTAGTGATTTCCTCTCCATTCCCCAAGTAGCACCATCTCAACCTGAGCTTCAATTTTCAAGCTTCCCATCTGCTGCCCCAAGTGTTGATTTCCCTTCCCCATCTTCTAGTCTTCCATCTCATCTTTTTTCTCTCCCTTTTCCCTTCCAAATCTAAGTCTCCTCCACAAGAGCCAAAAGCAATGCCTTCCCCTCCACCACAAACAAGGAAACAACTAGTAGAGACCCCACCCACCACTCCTCCTACTCTCCCAAGTCCATGTCAGGGAGAGACTCCAAAAACTAGTCAAGGAGAGCAACAAGAAGAGGAACCCAACAGAGAAGAGATGATAGAAAATCTGAAGAGTTGGGCTGCCAGATTTGGGTTTACAAAGATCCCCTTGTTGGTTAAGCCCATGGAGGAGGCTGGGGTCAAGCCACAAGTGGTGGAAGCTTCGGTTACAACACAAATGAGGGAAGAAGGAGCTACTCCAAATCTAAAAGAGGAGGAGTGCATTCTGGTTCTGGAGGAGAACCATACAGTTTCAAAGGCTCCATGTGCGGACCAGGCCATAGAAGAAACTTCAATTCTTCCTCCCACTTCATCCCCTTCAAGCTCTAATGTTGAAGAAGAGTTTGATCTTTCAAACTTCATGTTTGAGGATGAAGGGAACCATGGTGAGCAAGTTTCAGATCAGGAGGACACCATGGAGGAGGTCGAGCACATGCAACAGGAAAACAAGGAGGTAGACTATCTGTCAGACTTGGAGGATTGCTTTGATGGAGAGGAGATTGAGGAGATCACATCATTTTCTCCTCCATCATCCACCTTCCAAGCACATGAGTCCACTGCCATGGAGGAGAACATTCAAGGACAATATCCTGCATCTCACAACAACCCTCTAGAACCAAGGTTGGAAGATATGAATCTTCCATGTTCTTCACAAGAGAAGGAAGGGAAAGGGAAAGAGGATGTCATCATCTCTCTCACACCATCCACCCAGGAAGGCCAGCAAGAAGACTCCATTTTTGGAATTGAAATTCGAATAAATAGTCACATTCAAAGGACTAGACCATGCCCAATCAGGTACTTGGCTTCATTGCAGCCAAGGGAGAATCCAAAACCAGTCATGCCTACTTCAGGGCATGAGGATGAGTATCAGATACCAAGGATCAACTGTAATGCCTCTTCAACCCAAATGAAGAGCAACTAAAAGAGGCATTGGTCTTGTTTCCAGTTGACACCTTGATGATTTGGGTGGAGGATCGACCTTATAGTCAGTTTTTCACTCATACAAGCAGCCATATTCAGTGTCAAATCATTTACATGGCTGCCCCTTTTGAGAAAGGGAAGCTACTTCTCCCTGCCAGTTGCAGGATTTGTTTGAGTCCCCTTTCTCTCTGGTTAGTGTAGAGTAGGAGTAGGTTTGTTTTTAGCAGAAGAAGTACTTGTGCACACTCTGCATGTTCCACTTGGGAGCATGTATGATTTCCAGTTTTGTACATAGTGTGTTGTGGTGTTTTGTTGCTCATGCACAGGACATTGGAAGTAGCATTTGGTGAGATCAGCTCTAGTTCCAGTGGTGTTCCAAGTGGCTCAGGGATCATATTTTCAAAGATCAGATCAGATTTGTGTTTACCAGGTAGACTCCATGCCCAATGGATGCTTCAAGGCCACTGATCATTTCACCTCTAGCAGGCAGGTGATCCCCATGAGTCACCAAATTGTTGACCAAAATAAGCTCACACTTATTTTGGGTCAACTAACACCATTTTCCCCCTTTTGTGCTTCAATCTAAATTTTTACATATTTTAAGCACTTAAGGCCCCCTAAAAACATTTCCATCAGATAGGAAATTTTTTCCCCTTTCTAGAGATATAAAGAAGTCCTTCTAACTCCTCATATTTCACAAGTTACGGGCCATGCGGGCCTTGGAAGGATTTTTTGCCAAAAGTGGGCCGACGGGCCTAGGGAAGATTTTTTGCCAATGGAAATTGCGGACCGGCGGGGCGGCGGGAGACATTTTGTCATTTTTACACTTTTCACAAAAGGCACAAGTATAATTACGGGCCCACGGGCCCGAGAAGGATTTCTTATGAAAAGTGGAAAAAGTGGGCCAGCGGGCCCGGGGATCAATTTTGTGAGTGGGTTGCGGGGGCCGCGGGGGAAAGTTTTCCCAAACATGGAAAATGCGGGCTAGCGGGTCTGTGGGGGACTTTGGAACTTTTCTTTTTCACAAAATGGGTCTTTTCAAGTGCGGAGCCCAAAGTCTGCGGGGGTCTTCGGCCAAGTTGAAAAGTCACAGACCCGTGGAGGGTGGGTACCTCATTGGGGCAATCCAAGGATACAATTTTGCCAAACTTGTGTCCCATGCCCGAAAAGGGATAGAGTCACAGTTTTCAAAATGGGCAGCCAGTGGAGGGTGCCACGTGCCTCATCGGCGCAACTCCAAGGATAGAATACAAAAGGTCACCAATTCCACGGTCCCATTGAAAAGTTCAAAATGGGGTAGAGCCAGTGGTAGTCAGAACTTCTTCAAAGACCACTCCAAAGGTGGATCCCAAAACAGCGCAAGTCGCCAATTTCAAAAAGAAAATCTGGAGGCAGCGGGCCCAAATGAGTGCAAGGGTCACAAGCCTGTGTCCACGACGCACCTTCAAGGGTCGAAGCCCAAAGCGGAATCAAATGAGTGCCAACTCTCCATTGACTAAGTTCAACAAAGTCAAATGGGCAACAAGCCCGATCGGCTAAGCAGAAAGAAGGTGCCACGTGTGTCATAACTTCGGTAACTTTCAAGAGGTGAAACCAAAGCCTGTGTCCAGGGTCAAACTTATGGCCCTGCCAGCCAGGGACTCTCCATAGAACATCGTGGAAGGTACCAGTCTCAAAATTTCAAAGGCACGGCCCAAAAGGTAGTCCCCAAATGAGCTCTAACCCACCACGTGGTCAGAGTCTGAAAAGGTAAGGTCGACCGTTGAAAAGTCAAAAAATCTTGCAGGGGCCTCTACATGTCTCGTCTGCACAAATTTAAAAGCAAAACTTGGGGGTAGTTTCCAAATAAGCTCCAAGCCTCCATGTGTCTCCGGTCAGGCACAATGTCTCTCACCAATAGGAGAGAACTCAGGGCAGAATACAAGGAGCATAGAGTAAGCCTACGGAAGCCAACTATGTGTCAGTCCGGTGCAATTTTAAGAGCGAAAGGAAGGGGCTGAATCTTCAAGATGTGTGAGGCTTCCACGTGGACATTGTATGGATGGACTCTTTAAAATAGAGAGATCCTGCATTGAACACCTGACCCGGAATCTTCAGACAAGGCCATATCTTTTGACTGGGAACTTGGATTTGGGTGGGAAAGGACTCTTTGGAAATCTCTCAATGTCGACTTCTCACCTGCCACCATTAATGTCTCAGCCCGCCATTTTCGAGGGCTATCAAGTCTCCCACCTATCGCCATGATGAAGAATGGGCCTCTTTCTTGCTCAGTAAGGGACATCGATGAAGGACATGAGTGTTGCAGGAAACTCTTCATTGTGGTAGGTGGATTCAATGCACTTCTAGGGGTGGTTGGAGTAGAGTTTGAATTCTTCCCTCCTCTCTCTCTTATTCTTCCTATATATTGTAAAGGAGGGGCATATTCAAATGGTTGTTCATCTTTTCTCTCCTGCCCCCCTCTCTCTTTCTTCCTTAGGGTAGAATGCAAATTCTAAGCCTCCTTTCATGGCTCTGTAATGGAATTTTCTTTCCCCTTGCCCACTGATGATGTACCGTGTGAACTTTTGGAGCAATAGAATATGTTTCATGATGCATTTGTCCATCCTTTTCTTATTTTGTTGTTCTCTTCTCACCTCTCGTCACAACAGGGTATACTTTGCATACTATGATGTTTATTGTAGGTTCTGAGAGCTGTGCTTAATGGGTTTTGAAGTGGTGTTCCATGTGAACTTCATCTTTGGTTTGTGGTGCATCTTGTCCACCCCCTCCATTTCTCACCTCTCTCCACTTCAGGTAGTTGGATTTGTGATCAACCACTTCCTTTTCTAGTGTATCACTGCTTAGTGTAGGCTCTCTTTCACTTTCTCTCTCTCCATGTCTCCTTGGAATGGTTAGATTAGGATAGATTAGTTTTTTCTGTATTGGAGTAGCTTGTGGCAGGTAGATTAGGAAGCATGAATCAATCTTCTCTAGAGGTCCATCTCAAGTTTTGCAAGTCCCACAGCTTGATATATGGTTCAATGTTGTGCAATCACACTGAATGCCCCATTTCAAACTCAGGTTATTTGGGGGTGTTGTGATTATACACCAACAGTACCTCCTGAATGAAAGACATTGTGAGGAGAGAAAATCATTAAGTATCACTTGGTCCTTGTGTAAAGGGTTTTCAGAAACTTGAGAAACCACCAAAGTGTACATTTGAGGCATGAGGTCACCTCCAGGTTCATGGTGAGCCTACAATCAGAAAACCATATGCCTTCGTGGCAATCCAAGGAAACTGTAAAGCACTGAGGTGTTCTCAAGAATGGATGTGCTCAAGTCACTTCCAGGTTTGTGGTAATCCTGTTGAAAAAAAACAAGGTGTCACCAAGACCAAGAAACTAGATGCTAGCATACCACCTCAAAGGTGAGTAGGCTACAAGGAGAGTGTAATAAACTTATTACTATGTTTGGAATAAGGAGGAGTTTATTATCTAGAAATTTGATGTTTGTAGAAACAATGTAATAAGGGGGGAGTGTTGGAGTATTTCATTGTTTACATGGGTGGTCTCTTGACCTTCCACATCCGCACATGTCATTTTAGCTTCTCTCCTCCTTGAAAGCATGTATAAATATGCATATGTAATCTATGTATAAT
This sequence comes from Taxus chinensis, assembly GCA_019776745.2. Lineage (NCBI taxonomy): Eukaryota > Viridiplantae > Streptophyta > Pinopsida > Cupressales > Taxaceae > Taxus > Taxus chinensis. The sequence continues at coordinate 52,402,794 of CM034152.1, forward strand.
CATCCAATGCAATTTAATATTCATTATTTTAAGACAAGACCTACATTAGAAGCAAAGCAACATGAACCACTGAGCGTAGTCAATTTTCCTATTGATTGAGTGAATTCAATTTTCCTAGTGCTTGGACGTCTATCTGGTGCTTGAGCGTAGTTAATTTTCCTACGTGGAAGAATCATTTCCTTTGTTGTATTTATCTTGGTGTCCCTTTGTAGTATTTAGCGTGGGCATTTCTTTTCTGCAGACTTGAGATAACTTGTTTTTTCATTTAGAACTTGGCAGACTGTACACCATAAGGCCTTCAAAGCATGGAAGAAACATAAAGAAAATCAATATAAATCCAAATACCTGTTGTTACACAGTGACTGAAAGGATGTGATGATTGGCTTTACGTGTCAGAAGTTTATACAGACTGTGTGGGTTAAATTTCTCTTATTGTTTCTTAATTTTAATGGAAATTGTCTAGAAATATTTTGGTTTAAATTCCATACACGGAAGGTTAAAATACAAATGCAAGTGATTAATAAAAATTTTTGGGGCATCGTAAATGGGGATGAGAAACCACCTCTTGATGCAAAATAGTTATTGGAGTTGAAAACAAGAAATGACAAAGCAAAAGCTATTATTGGCCTTACACTTTCAAATTTTGAGCTATATCATGTGGATTTCGAAAAATCATCCAAGGAAATTTAGGAAATGCTTAACAAACTATTCAGTGCAAAAGAAGTAAATGCCCAATTTTCTTTGAAATTGCAATTATATAAATTTAAAATGGATGATGGAATTACTGTGTCCAGCCATATAAACAATCTAAGGTCTCTTATTAGGAAAATTGCTAAGGTAAAAACTACAGTTGAAGATCAGGATGCTAAATCTATTCTATTGAATAGTTTTCCATAAAAATATAACATTATTGTATTTACTCTTAGCCAAATACCATCACAATCTCTCAATTATATGATTTCAACACTACTCGCACAAGACAAAAGGATGCCTGCAAAAGATGAGGGTATTACGCAAAACAAGAATGCATTTTATTCTCAGAATTTTCATAAAAATTCCAATATTGACATAAAGGAAATAAAATTCCACTACTACAAGAATAAAGGCCATACAACATGGGACTATCTTGTTCGAGCAAAATATGTTCTCAAAGGAAAACTCAAGTCCAGTGAAGCTAAAGTTGCTCGAGTAGAAGAACCATCAGATACCGATGAAGTGAAGAGTTAGTGGATAAGGTCGCCTTAACTTCACATCTCGTGCTATGAACCATGTAGTAGCACCTTACTGGAGGCTGGAGGGTACATGGAGATTAGAGGAAAATTGGTATCCTCTCATGAGTCACCTACGACGGGGTCGCACGATTGCTTTGGTGACAATTTTGTTTTTGTTTATGTTCATATTTTGTTGTTTTGGTGTGTATTTTTCTATAAGATGCAGAGCATTTTCCATTTTGGTACCTCATAAATGAGGGACATTGTGAGGAGAAAAAGAACTAAAGTAATGCTTGGTTCTTGTGTAAAGGGTTTTTCGAAATCCGAGAAACCACCAAAGTATACAATTGAGACATCAAGTCACCTCCAGGTTCATGGTGATCCATGGAAACTGAAAACCACCAAGGTGTTCTCAAGGATGGATGTGCTCAGGTCACTTCCTGGTTTGTGGTAATCTTGTAGGGAAAAACCATGGTGTCACCAAAACCAAGAAGCCAGAGATGGCATGTCACCTAAAAGGTGAGCAGGCTACACGGAGAGTTTAATAAACCTTTTTACTGTGTTTGTAATAAGGAGAGTCCACTATCTGGAAATATGATTTTTGTAAAAACAATGTATTAAGGGGGGAATGTTAGCATAGTAAAATTAATACATTGTTATCTGGGTTAGTTATGTTTCGGTTATGTCTGCCTTCGTGGAAAATTATAGGCTGACAGTTCCCCTGCAACCGTTCCTGTATCCTTGTATAAATTCTTTGTACGTGTTATGTTTGAATCAAGGCATTCAATTAATTTTTTTGTATATTTTCCTTAAATAGGCACCAAGCGGAAGGTCTTAGTGGAGAACACACCACAGAAAGTGAACAATTTTGGGTTCCACGCAGGAGGACTAAATAGTATCAAATATCCTTTTCCATATTGATTGTGAGGATCGAATTCCCCACCGAGTATTGAGCTTTCCTACCATGGGAAAATGAGGCGAGAGCCAGGCATAACCACGACCAAGCAAGTAATTCTAGAACGAGGTGTCCACATACCACTTCCAGTCTGTCCACCAGTGACGAGACACAAGAACAAGGATTTTGTGGATCATGTGATCTATCACAAGGGAAATAATATCATTGATAATATCTCGATCAGGCAGAGCCAATTTGAATTTATCCTTAAGATCATGCCAGGTAAGCCAAGATTGAGTGCATTTGTAAAAGAGGTCTTGGATGGTGTGAATTCCTCGCTTGAAAAGGTGAGCTGCAAGAATTCAAGGAACCTTGGCGAGACAATGATCCTAACATTGAATAATAGGAGACCACCACAAAGAATGGTGGTTAAACTAAATGTCGTCACAGAAGCCATGGCTTGATTTGCTCCCAAGATTTCCAAATACTTTTGAGTACAAAAGTGTCAACCACTTTGAATGGAATAGGAGGAATGGGAAGATTGGAAAATCCAATGTTTTTCCAAGTAGAACGACCATAAGGATAGCCTTCTGCAATGCCATTTTGCAGGAGCACCTTCCATGTTTCTTCCCTTTCCATGTTGCAGATTATCCATTTGGCGCAAAGTGCTTGCCCTTGATGGTAAATGTCAATGAGGCCTAAACTTCTTGAATCTCTAGGAAGGCAACATGTTTCCCATGCATCTCTGTGGAAACCTTTTTCGGTGGAATGATTGGTCCAAAGGAAGTCTTTGAGAAAATTTTCTAACTTTTGCACAACATTATTGGAAGGGACCCAGTAGGAGGAGTAATACACATGCGTGGCTTCAAGCACTTTGGAGCAGATCTAAAATTTTCCCGCTAAGGACAGTGGCTTAGTAGTCCAGTATTCAAACTTTCAAGCCACCTGTTGCACGACATACTGCCAAAGCTCTGCAAGAGAAGATTGAAAGGAAAAAGGAATACCAAGAAATTTAAAAATTTCACCATGGTTGAGCATCTTCCAATTGTACATAGCCAACCAGGGGGTGAGGGAAGGAATCATTGTCTATAACATTGCATTTTACGTCATTAGATGGAAGAGCCAGAAAATTTCAAGGCACTGCACAACTAGTTTATTTGGCTAAAGAATCATTGTATATACTTGGTGTACATTGTTTTCAATATAATCAAGATCAACAAGGTTGAACACAAATCTCCAAGATAAAAACCACTTTTTTGCGAGTCTAGAATAGGAAGCTTGATTAGGGCGAATTTCCCATTGATCAAATCGAGGTTTTAGAAAATTAAGCAAACTTTTTGGAAGACAGAAACATGTGAACGCAGTCATAATAGAAAATATGAATTCTATGCACTTTGTCCATAATGTGAAGTGGATGGTTTGGACAATTATGCACTACTTATTGAGTTTTCTAGGTTATCTTTCACCTGCTTGAAAATTCATTATTTGCGTTGTTTGAATACGCTGACGGTCTTCCAGGATTACTCTGGCCGGAAATAAGATGAACTTAAACCCTCTCAATTAGTTACAGCTCTAATCTTTAAAATAGGGCTAATCCATGGGTATTTGTTTGCATCTTCAGTATCTTGAGGATCCTCATTATCAAGCCGAAGATATCTAAAAAAATTAACTCCAACGGAAGAAACCAACGTTTCAGCTTTTGTAGAATAATTTGTTTAAAAATGTTCATTTGACGCATATACAAAAGCGAGAAAACAAAAAATTGAGAAACCCTAATTGGCCTCAAACCATTAAATTACGTCAAAGCTGTACAGAATTGGAGGTCTTCCTCATCATGTTTTTAAATTCAGAGAAGTCTATAACGCCGTCCGAGTTTGAATCATATCTGCTTATCATTTTCCGGCACTCCTCCACATAATCCCCACCCCTCTCCATTAATCCCAATCTACACAAAACTTGTTCAAGCTCTGGAGAAGAAATATACCCATCTTCATTCAGATCGTAAATCTTGAATGCCTCCATTAAATCATCGTCATCCTCCTCAATACTACCCTCCACAACAGATTGGTAAAGCCCAACAAATTCATCAAATGTTAGGCTACCATCTTCGCTGGAAGAAACACCCATCACCAAACAATTCAACTCGTCTTCTGTTAGACATATTCCGAGCTTGTTTAGGAAGAAACTGAGTTCACGGAGAGTCAGCCTTCCATCGCCGTTTTCATCCATGGTATCAAACATCCTGCGAATTTCGGAAGAAACAAATGAAAATTCCATTTGCATGTATAATATTAGGAATAGTTGTGGGCTAATTTTATGAAATCTGTGAGTAACATCGGTGGTGATGTTATAAGAAGATGGTAAGTATAGTTCGAGGAGGTTGCAGGGCGAAGAAATCCGCTTCCAAATAAATATAGAATTGAAATATGAGATTGATTGTGTTTGAATAGGGGTGTAGAATATAGAATTATAACAGCAGGCCGTCGCCAAACCGACTTAGCCGTTGCCGACATGTACCACTGAACCAGCGAAGAGCTGAGTCAGCTGGACACGGTATTTCAATCGTTTCTTCCACGTAACCAATCAATCCGTAGAATTTCAAACCCACTTTGGAAAATGGCGGGTAAACACACAATTGCTTGCGTAGCACATTACTTTGCATGATTTTTAAACTACTATTTCTAAAAAAACATTAATTTCTGTAGGTAATGGTATTTTTTTCCCCAACATCCAATCATTTAAAAAATCATGATGATGTCCTATATATTTTACTTTAAGTTCTATCTATTCTATAATTTTGAAATTTCCTATTATATTGTTCTACAAACAACAATCTTGGAGGCAGACGAAAAATAAATGGGCTATAGCCATGAAATAAAATGGATTCCTTTACATTTTTAATATATATAAAATTAGAATATATATGGGTAGATGGGTGGGCACTAGGCACCCGGCACCATACCATATCTGATGGCCCCTATATATACCTGGCCCCTATATATAGATATAGATATGGTATCTCACTATAGAGAGGAGAGGAGAGGAGAGTACTCATTACAACTTCAATGGCCATTTCCTCCTCAATTAATAACATTAATAATATTTTTTATTTATAAAAATTTCAACTTATGTTTACCTTCCATATCTTATTACACCACAAAAATAATTAATAATAGTTCAAATTTAATATTTCGTCAACCACCTTCTTAAATTTCATTGTATATAACTTCTACTCTAAGCTTCCTAGTGCCATTTCCTACAGGAGACCTCTTTCTTCACGAATATCTATAGTTGTAAATATGATCTCCATTTTAGATATTTGATTTTTGTTTTTGAAAAATAAAAAATGGGAGTAGCCTCCAAGGTTTTGATGGAAATTTGGTGTATACATTTTGTGTTTTAACTATAAAAAACTACTATTTGAAAAAAGAAGCAAAATATAAATACACACATTAGCAAAAGGGAAAACAAATAAAGCATTATAATTTTAATTACATTCAAGAAAATAAGTTGTAGCTTCAAAAATTCTATATTTAAACATTCATATCGTAAATCTCATCTTTTGGTACAATACTTAATAAAAACTACACGTATTGTCATTGATCTCTCTAGAATAATGAGCATAGTGAATATGTATGCCCAATAACATTAATTGAAGGCTTTAAATGTATTTAAATGAGCTTTTTGCAGGTAATTAATGTCATGTACAAGTTAGCTAGATTATTCTATTCAGTTATCATCCTTCACTTATTGGGTAAATATTGTTCTTCGGTCGTCCCACACTTATCAATTAAATATCATAGAAATTTTGTTCATTGATCGACCCACACTTATTTGGTAAACAACATATAAAAATTGGTTTCCAGTTAGAAAACCCTTATTGCGAAGGATCGTGTAAAACCTATTCACTAGTCAAGCAACGCTTATTTGGTAAACATCAAGAACAAACATTTGTTAGCCAACCATAGCTGCATCAATTAAGATTATATTTCAACACCTCCCATTATTATATTCTCCTAAATTAATCATGCCCAATATTTCTCTCAAACGCTTAAAAAAATATTTACACAAATCCTCAGTAAAAATGCATGCACCATGTTAAATTTAGACTATCGTAATTGAAGATTGATTTCACCATTATTCATCAATTCTCTAATGCAATGAAATCTTAAGCTGGTATACTTGCTTCTTCTATAAAAAAGGTGATTTTCAGATAATATAATTGTTTATTTGTTATAAAAATAAATATTGTTGTCACACTATTATATTTTTTGTATTAAAGATAAGACCCCTCTTAGCCAAATAGATTGGTAAGATGTTGAAGTGGACGTAATGTATTCTACTTCAACTATTTGATAAGGATATAATACGTTATTTCTTTAAAGCCCATAACATTTTTCTATAGCAAAGTTAAAACACATAATTTTTCCTATCATCCACGTGACCTTATCAATCATTATCAATGTATCCAATCAACTTGAAAACATATGATACTAAATATAATATGCCATAACCTTTTGTTCCATTCACATATCTCAAAATAATTTTTCTTTATTTTTGTGTCTTTTAAAGTCTCCATAAACATAGAGATTAAACTAATTGAATACATAATGGGGGGGAGCTACTAATACTATAGAGCTATGACACAACCCCTCTATTCTATCTTTATTTCTCTCTGGAGGCGGAGGGTGGCTATAGCCTATGGAGTAGTGGGTAGTGGGTGGCACTCGACACCATGCTTGGGAGGGCGAGTGACGAAGGAGAGATGGGTATATAGGGCAATGTTGATGGGGGCATATAGAATCTAGAGAGACAGGGAGACATTAGATATGGCGATATAAAGATGGGGGGAGGGGAGAACCCACACCCTCTATATGGCCCTATGGCACCATACCATATCTATTGACCTGGCCCCTATATATAGATATAGATATGGTATCTCACTATAGAGAGGAGAGGAGAGGAGAGTACTCATTACAACTTCAATGGCCATTTCCTCCTCAATTAATAACATTAATAATATTTTTTATTTATAAAAATTTCAACTTATGTTTACCTTCCATATCTTATTACACCACAAAAATAATTAATAATAGTTCAAATTTAATATTTCGTCAACCACCTTCTTAAATTTCATTGTATATAACTTCTACTCTAAGCTTCCTAGTGCCATTTCCTACAGGAGACCTCTTTCTTCACGAATATCTAGGTTGTAAATATGATCTCCATTTTAGATGTTTGATTTTTGTTTTTGAAAAATAAAAAATGGGAGTAGCCTCCAAGGTTTTGATGGAAATTTGGTGTATACATTTTGTGTTTTAACTATAAAAAACTACTATTTGAAAAAAGAAGCAAAATATAAATACACACATTAGCAAAAGGGAAAACAAATAAGCATTATAATTTTAATTACATTCAAGAAAATAAGTTGTAGCTTCAAAAATTCTATATTTAAACATTCATATCCTAAATCTCATCTTTTGGTACAATACTTAATAAAAACTACACGTATTGTCATTGATCTCTCTAGAATAATGAGCATAGTGAATATGTATGCCCAATAACATTAATTGAAGGATTTAAATGTATTTAAATGAGCTTTTTGTAGGTAATTAATGTCATGTACAAGTTAGCTAGATTATTCTATTCAGTTATCATCCTTCACTTATTGGGTAAATATTGTTCTTCGGTCGTCCCACACTTATCAATTAAATATCATAGAAAAATTGTTCATTGATCGACCCACACTTATTTGGTAAACAACATATAAAAATTGGTTTCCAGTTAGAAAACCCTTATTGCGAAGGATCGTGTAAAACCTATTCACTAGTCAACCAACGCTTATTTGGTAAACATCAAGAACAAACATTTGTTAGCCAACTATAGCTGCATCAATTAAGATTATATTTCAACACCTCCCATTATTTTTTCTCCTAAATTAATCATGCACAATATTTCTCTCAAACGCTTAAAACAATCTTTACACAAATCCTCGATAAAAATGTATGCATCGTGTTAAATTTAGACTAGTGTAATTGAAGATTGATTTCACCATTATTCATCAATTCTCTAATGCAATGAAATCTTAAGTTGGTATACTTGTTTCTTCTATAAAAAAAGGTGATTTTCAGATAATATAATTGTTTATTTGTTATAAAAATAAATATTGTTGTCACACTATTATATTTTTTGTATTAAAGATAAGACCCCTCTTAGCCAAATAGATTGGTAAGATGTTGAAGTGGACGTAATGTATTCTACTTCAACTATTTGATAAGGATATAATACGTTATTTCTTTAAAGCCCATAACATTTTTCTATAGCAAAGTTGAAACACATAATTTTTCCTATCATCCACGTGTCCTTATCAATCATTATCAATGTATCCAATCAACTTGAAAACATATGATACTAAATATAATATGCCATAACCTTTTGTTCCATTCACATATCTCAAAATAATTTTTCTTTATTTTTGTGTCTTTTAAAGTCTCCATAAACATAGAGATTAAACTAATTGAATACATAATGGGGGGGAGCTACTAATACTATAGAGCTATGACACAACCCCTCTATTCTATCTTTATTTCTCTCTGGAGGTGGACGGTGGCTATACCCTATGGAGTAGTGGGTAGTGGGTGGCACTCGGCACCATACCATATCTATTGACCTGGCCCCTATATATAGATATAGATATGGTATCTCACTATAGAGAGGAGAGGAGAGGAGAGTACTCATTACAACTTCAATGGCCATTTCCTCCTCAATTAATAACATTAATAATATTTTTTATTTATAAAAATTTCAACTTATGTTTACCTTCCATATCTTATTACACCACAAAAATAATTAATAATAGTTCAAATTTAATATTTCGTCAACCACCTTCTTAAATTTCATTGTATATAACTTCTACTCTAAGCTTCCTAGTGCCATTTCCTACAGGAGACCTCTTTCTTCACGAATATCTAGGTTGTAAATATGATCTCCATTTTAGATGTTTGATTTTTGTTTTTGAAAAATAAAAAATGGGAGTAGCCTCCAAGGTTTTGATGGAAATTTGGTGTATACATTTTGTGTTTTAACTATAAAAAACTACTATTTGAAAAAAGAAGCAAAATATAAATACACACATTAGCAAAAGGGAAAACAAATAAAGCATTATAATTTTAATTACATTCAAGAAAATAAGTTGTAGCTTCAAAAATTCTATATTTAAACATTCATATCCTAAATCTCATCTTTTGGTACAATACTTAATAAAAACTACACGTATTGTCATTGATCTCTCTAGAATAATGAGCATAGTGAATATGTATGCCCAATAACATTAATTGAAGGATTTAAATGTATTTAAATGAGCTTTTTGTAGGTAATTAATGTCATGTACAAGTTAGCTAGATTATTCTATTCAGTTATCATCCTTCACTTATTGGGTAAATATTGTTCTTCGGTCGTCCCACACTTATCAATTAAATATCATAGAAAATTTTTTTCATTGATCGACCCACACTTATTTGGTAAACAACATATAAAAATTGGTTTCCAGTTAGAAAACCCTTATTGCGAAGGATCGTGTAAAACCTATTCACTAGTCAACCAACGCTTATTTGGTAAACATCAAGAACAAACATTTGTTAGCCAACCATAGCTGCATCAATTAAGATTATATTTCAACACCTCCCATTATTATATTCTCCTAAATTAATCATGCCCAATATTTCTCTCAAACGCTTAAAAAAATATTTACACAAATCCTCAGTAAAAATGCATGCACCGTGTTAAATTTAGACTATCGTAATTGAAGATTGATTTCACCATTATTCATCAATTCTCTAATGCAATGAAATCTTAAGCTGGTATACTTGCTTCTTCTATAAAAAAGGTGATTTTCAGATAATATAATTGTTTATTTGTTATAACAATAAATATTGTTGCCACACTATTATATTTTTTGTATTAAAGATAAGACCCCTCTTAGCCGAATAGATTGGTAAGATGTTGAAGTGGACGTAATGTATTCTACTTCAACTATTTGATAAGGATATAATAAGTTATTTCTTTAAAGCCCATAACATTTTTCTATAGCAAAGTTGGAACACATAATTTTTCCTATCATACACGTGTCCTTATCAATCATTATCAATGTATCCAATCAACTTGAAAACATATGATACTAAATATAATATGCCATAACCTTTTGTTCCATTCACATATCTCAAAATAATTTTTCTTTATTTTTGTGTCTTTTAAAGTCTCCATAAACATAGAGATTAAACTAATTGAATACATAATATCAAGCCTAATTTTGGTTGTCAAATACATCAAGTTTCTAACCAAAATTTTATATAATGTGTAATGCCCCATTTGGCGGCTACCCAGGTTCATGGCGTAGTGACCTTTCCCTTTGTCTGGTCGTTACAACTTGAGATGGATTTCAGAGTAGTTTTTAACAGTCATCTCAAGTGCCCATATGATATTTTGAAAAAAAAAAAAAAAACCCCATAAATTGTATTTAACTTTTTTGATTCTAACAGTCCGAGATGGACGGAATTTGAAAAGCATGAAAATATTGACTAGATACCATGCCTTAATTCTCTAACATGACGTTAGAAAATAGAGAATTTGATCATATTGTATTTGGACTGAAATTGTTGTATTTGTAATGTCATAGAATGAATATTCTACCGTGTTTGATAGAACCGTGTCATTGTATGTTTGTTTGATATATTTAATTCATAAATAGATAGAATGCCGAAATTTAAAATTCAACTTAGCCTTAACCAGGTCTGTTATTTTGTTCTATAGTTGTGTATACTTGTTTGCTTGCGGTAGCGCTTTAGATGTTATAGTTGAGATACAAACTTACTATCGATGTTAATAAAATAAAATAAAATTTATGCTATGGTTAGCTGGCGGATGGGTGACATTTCTTGTCAATTCTTAAATGAACTTGTATTTTCCTGTTTAGCGTGAGGCAGTGGGAGTCGGTGGAGTCTTGACTTCCTTCACCATGATCTTATTTTGATTTCCTTCTTCAATGCGTTTAGGTGGAGCGTTGGGCGTGTCTTTCTTGAGCTGCAGGCATTGATGGAGGGAAAAACATGTTTGAGTGTTGTTTTGGTCCTTTTGCGCAGTGTTGTTCCTATTCCTGCCACGAACCTTCTCTGTCATGGCGTCTTCTTCCTGGTTCCTTCCTGTGCGCATGGGTGTAGATGGAGCTTCAGGCTGGGGGAGCAGACGTGTTACCTCCACTTTCTTGGGCGCTGCGAGGTGTGTTCTTTCCAGATATCCACAGCAGCGACCTGTAACAGTGTTTAACCAGGCAGCAGGCATGTTGCAGAATGGCATAAGCCTTTATGAGCACTCCCAGCAAGCAGGTTGTCCAACTATGTTGTTTTCTGTTTTGTATCAGATGCATCCTCAAATTCGGGTTTCTCCTTCAAGATATGTTTATCAAAATTGACTATGTGGCAGTGAGAGTGTTACCAGGAGACCGGATGAAGTTTATTGCTATGATTCTCTACTGAGACCTTACTTGTTTTACGATGTAACTCATGGAAGAGGATCTCATAGAGGTGGATCTGTTTCATATCAGAGTTGCGCAGTGAAAGGAATGGCACTCAAAACTCGGCTTGCAACATTTAAGGTATGTTGGATGTCTAGTTGCTATGATTTTGACATACTTCTGCATTTGATACTGCTGTTGAAGATGGTGTGGGTGTGATTTCACTTTCTGTGGGTGGGGGTGTTTTGCCATGTTATCTTGATAGTATTGCAATGGGTGCCTTTGGGGCTGGAGAGGGGTGTGTTTGTGTCTACTTCTACAGGCTCTGTATAGTATGGATATGTTGAAATGGCTTTATAAACTTACAAGAAAATGCAAAGAGCAGGTGTAAAACCAAACTCCACAACCTTTGATAGCATCTCCATGCCTATACCAAAGTGGGAGTGTTTGAACAGGGCATGGACGTTCTCCAATGCTTTTGAAAAAGATATTTTTGTTGCTTGTTGTATCTGCTAGTATCCTGGGTGCATAACTGTCTTAAGACGGATTTATACTCCTGATCTGGATGCTCAACAAAGTGTTCAGATGGTTTGGGCAAAACTTGAAAGAAATGTGGTCTTTTGGACAAAAATGATTGTTGGTTGTGGACAATTTGGGTGGGTTGAGACACCTTGGAAACTTGGAAAATAATGGAGAAGGGACAAGGCTATGTCAAATGCTTTGTTTTCCGGTGCGTCGGTAGATACATATGCAAAGTGGAAGCAAGCATAAGACACCCAAACTATTTGACAAAATGCCTGAGTGAAATATGGCCAAAGGACAGCAAGGATTGCATGATATGTTTTGGAATGGGTTTTTTGAGGAGGCATAGGAAGTTGAAACAAATCTGAGTAACTTGGGTAAATCCATCTCCTACAACCTTTGCTTGCCGTGACATCCTTGCTAGGTTCTTCTCTGAAAATATCTCCTGCAGCCTTGTGTAGATCACTTGTGTTTTTGGTAGCACGTATAGGGTATGTGAGTTGGTTTTCGAATCCCATAAGAAGTAAAAGCTCGTGGAAAGCAACAGTTGAGCACAAGTGCATGGAGTCATTTCGGATACAACAATGCTCGTGAACTGTTTGAAAAAATCCTCTTCAATTGCATGGTCTCGCGGATCGTGAATGTGGACTGCTTAGAACTGGTGCACCCGGGTTCCAGTACCTACAGTTCTTATGCTGACCCGTGCAGAGTCTGTACGACCTGTTGAAGCTGGAGAAACAGGCAAGATATTCTTACACTTTTCTACTATTGCTATATTTATTTTTTTCATGAAATCGAAACACCATTTCTTGAATTGGTTGTCTTCTTTTCAGTCAGTCTCTCCTTTCTACTTGCTTTCTTCTTGTTTAGCTATTATCATTTCCTGTATGTTAGTGGAAAGCATGCAGGTGTTCTCTTCTTTGGGTGTATGTTTTTCTGGCTTGAGTGATCGATCTTCCTATATTTATATATGTACTCTTCTCTACGATAGAGTTCTAGTTATTATTTGTTCCAGCTAGTTTTAGCAGTCGTTAATGTAAGCGTGCAATAACTATGAATTTCCTTCCTATCAACCAAGGCTGTCCTTCTTTGTCTTTTGACATATATTGTTAATGATCTCTCAAGCCCACCTAACAACCCTTTTGGCATCAAAAAGGAAAGGTTGTAGGATTAGTGTAATCAATGCTTGGACTATTTCAGGGTAGAGATTTGGTGTTAAAACTTTTAGAATGTTTATGTTTGCGTGCAACATGTTTCAACCTCGAGTGTTTAGACTCCTACATAGCTTCAGCCTGGTTCCTAGGTTTTATAGCCATTCTTAGGAGGTACTTTGACTACCCCCTTCATCTTGAATCGTAACTAGTTTTTTTTTATTTAGCTATGTTCGAGGTCTTAATCGTGCAACTCTAGTACGCCACTATTTCTGGAATTATTTTGGTCTTCTTCCCTCTCGGAAGATTGTTGGTGAAATAATCTAGTCTTCTAACTTGTGTTTCCTCCCATTTATTATGACTATGTTGTTAATTAGGATTGGCAGCTTATATGCACATATGTACCTTAATGTTTTGTGATGAAAATTGCCTTGAATGTTGTCAACCTTGGGAAAAACCTTCTTGCAATCAATAGTATGATGGAGTTATAGTAGAAGGAATTTTTTTGATAATGGAACTTAGTAGTTTATGTTGTACCTTTCTTGAACGGTTGTTTATGTTACCAAGGGTTGCCTTAAAAATATTGTTGTTTTGGGAAATTTATTTTAAATTAATTGAACTTTAATAATTGATGTGGAGTGTTGTAAATTTTTAGGGCTATAAAAGTTGTTGATGACATTTTCGTATACTCTTAGTTGACGGACTCTTTTTCTTCTCTCGCGTGATTGCTACTAGCCTACAAGGCATTGGCCTTCTTGAATGATTGGGAAATCTCTTGGAGTTAGTGACCAAAACTAGTTTACTTTGCTTATGCTTCGAAACTTATGTTGTGTGGATACTCTATGTGATTTCAGGTTTGAAACTCATTTATTCATGGCTTTTTGTGTTAATTCTTGGAACCGTGGTTTCCCTTTCCTTGGGCCGATCAACTCTTGTTATTCTAGAAATATAATATTGTAACCTATGCATTTGGTACCTGTGATAAAATTCTGGATGGTTGGTACTTTTATCAAATCGCACTCTTGTGATTGTTGTTTAATTATTTACTTGGTGGGAATCCTGATTTGTTACATTGGTTATTTCTCCTTATAGGGCCAAGGGCCTTTCTCTTTCAGTTGTTATATTTTCGTTGTCTTTACTCCTAACGGAAGTACATGGTCTTCTTCCTTGTTTGGCATGGTGGAAACTTATTATAACTTGAAGTGTTGATAGTGTTTAGAGGTTTGACCCCAAATTCTTGTAATAAAGTGCTTCTTTTCATGATATTGATAGATAACAGTTATGATGGGTTTGTGTAGCCTTATCTTGCTCAGTTCTCGTGAACTGACTCTTGTAGAAAATTTGTTGTAGATGGATTTTGCACGTAGATGAGGGATAGATTTGTAGACTTTTGTCATCAACCTCAGTTGAGAAGTTCCTTTGCTCGAAACCTTTTTATGTTGTTCAACTATTGTTAACGTCCAGTGGAAAGTTTAAAAGAGGATTAATGTCTTAGTATAAAGTATTTTGGACTTTGTCATCTGAACTTTGGAAACCTTGTATTGTTTGACCATCATTGAAATTATAAGAAAATTTGGTTATTGTTGTTGAGTGACTTTGTTGGAGTATCAGTATTTTAAGAATTGATGTAATCTTGTTTTGTTCTTGTAAATGAGTGTTGCTACAACTTTGCCTTGAGAATAAATTTTGAGTTAAACCTTGATATGACTTAGTAATAAAGTGTCATAAGTAAACTAACATAGGATTGTTTAATACTTCTGGAAGTTAAATTAAAATTTGTATTCAAATAAAGTAACGTAGGGGTCACCAACTTGAGAGCAAGAAATTCTTTAAGTAAACAAGGGCAGGACTATCTTTGCAAGTAAACTTTATAACATGATAACCCTATCTCCTCTAGTGAACATTATTCCTTTCATGGTGAAATTTGTAAAATGACCCTAAGGTGAAATGAACTGTTAGTTGTTTGAAGATGATAAGATTTAATAAGCCAGAGAAAACAAATTGGAGACCTCACCATCTTTTTCACTGCCATTTGGAAAGTAAATTTTTAATCCTTGTTAATACTTTTAGCGAAGCCTAAGTAAAGTTGTTGATAATTCTGGTTAAGAGCCCTAGCTTCAATTAAATACTGGCAATAACTAATGAGGTCCTAAAGATGTTTCATCTCGACCTTCTCCCTCTAACCCTTTTCCAAGGCACCTTGTATCTCTTCTCTTAAGTGTGTTGAACTTAAAACCATGTTGTCTTGTGGGCAAGAACGAATCTTAGTAGCGTTAGTGGTGAGCAGATGGCCTTGTGGAATTTAAATACTCCTTTTTCTTGATAAACGAATTAAGCAAATAAATGTCATAATAGAGAAGATTTAAAGATAATTACTCAGTGTCAAAGGAATAAACTTGGCTTGGCAAGTTGAATTATACAAATCATATCTTGAGCCTCCTTGAAAACGTAAGCTAAGAATTGCAAGATTTCCTTTTAAAATAAATAACCCTCAAGAATATCTCATTTTGGTTGGCCCTAACTGTAAGTGTGTTCTGTGATTGGACTTCTATGTTGTCTTGTCAAAAAGAAAAAAAAAATGTATTGTCCTTGATAGGTGTGAACGTTTTCGTGATGCCTTTATGGCCATCCTTGTATCAAGTTGTTCACAGTGTTAGTTGTATCCTTGGTGATGACATGTTGCGTCATGTTATGTGTCAAGCAAGTCAAAAAAAAAAGTTATCCTATATTTCACTATGTTGTTCGTGTGTGGATTTTTGGGTTGTTACATAATGTTGGATCTGCATTGGCATTGTTACTTTATTTGTATAATTTATGTCTTTTTACCACCGATGTTGATGCACACTTCCAATTCAAAATTATGAATATCTTTTGCATTTTTAAACAAATGAAAATTTTGTCATTTGTTTGTTTCACTTGTTTACCAAAAAATATATTTCATCATGCCTAAAATCTTAAAATTCTTCATATTTTGTTTGAATATATAAATTCATACACTTCCATTAAATATATGGCTATCAACATATATGAAAATATTTACATTTTTTCATTGTTTATTTATCTTGATATAAAGGATTGGATCAATAGTGGTATTATAAAACAATTCGAAGTATGAGTAAATGGGTTGGTACCAAACTTTAAGAGTTTTCTCGAGTCCATACTAAATCTTTCTTCAATCTATGAAGTTTTTTCTCATGACCTAAAATCTCATATCTAGCTGGTTTTTTCACATACTTGTCTTCCTCTAATACTTCATCCAAGAAATAGAATATTATATATACTCTCCAATCATGTGTAATTGATAAAAAAAATCTCTAAAATCTCATATCTAGCTGGTTTTTTCACATACTTGTCTTCCTCTAATACTTCATCCAAGAAATAGAATATTATATATACTCTCCAATCATGTGTAATTGATAAAAAAAATCTCTAATTGTATCCAATATAGCTACAAGATCAAATGTTTCATTGTAATCAATATTGAGATAATGTGAATATCCTTTAGCAACTAACCTTGCCTTATATTATTTAATGTTTCCATCAATATTATACTTTGTCTATTAAATCCACTTCACACTAATAAAATATTTTCCTTCTGCAAGCTTTACAATCTCATGTTTCTCATTCTTCTCTATTGCATGAATCTCGCCATCTATTTCTTCTAACCAATTTTAATCATATAAAATTTCTAACCCTATATAAATCATCACTATAATCCTATATAAGAAAGTAAACACTACCTCATTTGCTAAACTCGATCTCCTAAGGCAATACACTAGATAACTCAATTAATACAATTACAAAAGGA
Source organism: Taxus chinensis (assembly GCA_019776745.2). Classification (NCBI taxonomy): domain Eukaryota; kingdom Viridiplantae; phylum Streptophyta; class Pinopsida; order Cupressales; family Taxaceae; genus Taxus; species Taxus chinensis. The sequence goes on from CM034152.1 coordinate 52,419,889, forward strand.
ATCCAAATCTCCCCAAATCTTGCAATATCACATCTGAAGTCATTAGGGGATCGCCCACATCAGGTATGAAGCTACTAAATACGTCAAGGAATCCATTTATTTCATCTACAAGCACTCAAATACCCTCTCTTAAAGTATTTTAGCAAGACAAAATTCAAAGTAAGCATGGTCAAAGTAAATTCCAAATATGATTGTTCTATTTAGATATCACATGCTAGGTGGAGAATGATGTTCAATTTGAGGCCTCTTCAGAGTATTTCCAACACTAACAGTGCACAGGGGTGACCACAACCCTTCTAATGTTGGTTTTATAGGGTTTGAGGTGATGATCAATCTATTCATAGATTCTCGTTGGATGTGCAACAACTAGGGTTTGACCGCGACAAACAAATCTACGAAAAAAATAACCCATAAAGTTACATGAGTTCATAATCATTCAAAGTAGGTGTAAGACCATACAACAAGTTCATTGTTCAGGTATCTACGATACAATCCTAACAATTTGGTATGGCTCTATCTGTAATGCCCACTATTTCTGACACACAAGACTATGTAGAAAAACACAGAATAATTTTTTTGACTTGCTTTACACATAACATGACACAACATGTTGTCACCAATGTTACAACTAACTCTATGAACAACTTGATACAAGGATGACCATAAGGGCAACACGGAAATGATCACACCCATCAAGGATAATTCACTCTTCTCTTTGACAAGGCACCACAAAAGACCAACCACAATACATAGTTACAGCTCAGGACATCCCACTGTGAAAACTTCTTAAGGTTATTTATTCCCTAACAGTCTTTCAAGACTTGACTTTGGGGTCTAGAAGGTTCATGTTATGATTCTTACAATTATTCTTATAGGGTTAGGTTTCTTTTCTGTTATACTATTAAGGTCTCTCATAGGATCATCTCTAATATGACAATTACTTGCTTAATTCGATTACAAAACTAGGAGGTAAACGATTCCACCAAGGTCTCTATCCGGACCCACACTACTGAGACTTGTTTCATACTTCCTTTGCATAAGTAAGCAAGCATAATTTCAAAATAAGTGGAGTATTGTTTAGGTTCAAAACCATAAACTTCTTTGTTCAAGGATGAACATTTTATCATAACTTAGAAAAGAATTATGAAGTGTTATGGTAACAGTTAGAGAGAGAAAATCAATTTATTTCATTATGGTTTATTTAGTTATTAATCGGTCTTTCAGAGGAACTTAAGCGATAAACTGGATTTGGGGTAAAGGATTCATTTAGCAATCATCTTGTTTAAGTTTGACAATGGATACACATGGGGTTCCTAAAATAGAAGTACAAGGCTTAAGGTCCCAAAAAAAAGGAGAATATAATTTAATTCGTAGTTGAGGGTAGGTTTCTTTACAAGTTCGTAGAAAAATCATTTCCTTCCAAATTTAGATTCTTAAATTTCTCAACAATAACTAAATTTTGTTGTTTTTTTTATTTATTGAATTATCTATGAATTCATTTTGTTTTATTTTTGTCAAACTCACTCCCCAAGGATAAACTCTTCTCTTTGACAATATACAAAGGATTACAGCGAGGCATTCTTAAGGTTATTGATTCCCTCTAGACTTTGGGGTCATGGAAGGTTATTAAAGCATGATATTTCTTAATATGAAAATTACTTGCTTCACAAAATAGTAAACGATGCCACCAAGGTTGTTAAACAGGACTTGAATTATTTAATATCACATGTAGGTATAACATAAGTTCTATTCATCATTTCCAACACACAGTAACAAGGGTGAACCATCAAAGAATAGAAAATAATATGAAGTTTTAAGGTAACAGTTTGTCTGATCAATCTATTTCATTATGGTTTAAGGAGGTAAAAAGAGGTTGCGACAAACTAGCCATGCAATATGATATTTTCATGAGTTGTAAAATCAAAGTATTAAGGTCCCATACAAAAATAATTTAATTCACTCATAACAAGGTCGTAAGATCCTGAATATTATTTCTCACACAAGACTAAATTTTGTAATTACAAGTTTAACTAACATAGAAGAAGATGTTGTCACTCCCTAAAATATACAAAGGATTGCATTGATGTCTAGACCATGGAGGTTATTAAAGCATGATATTTTTATAACTCAAAAATAGAAACTGCCATTGTTAAACAGGAGAATTAAACACAGTTATAACATTTCTATTCATCACAACACACATAACAAGGGAACCAAAAGAATCAATAGAACTTTGTCTGAAAACAAGGAGGTAAAAAGTTGCTCCAGCCATGCTATGATATTTTCATGATTGCAAATGATATTACCAAAATAACACTCATAACAAGGTCAAGATTGAATATTATTTCTCACAAAGGTAATTACAAGTTTAACTACAAAGAAGACAAGACAACTTTATTTCACAAATACCGAAATCCAAGGCAAGAAGCCTTCCAACTCCATTATAACACCATTGCAAGATTTACAACACATTTGACATTTGTACAAGAAACTCCAAAAAATTGACGCGATGAAACCTTTACAACTCTTTCCTTTTTTTCTACTTGAATAATCCATCTGCACAAGTATAAACTCATGTCAATTCATGAGAACTAAGCATGTTGGGACTACACGATGAAACAGTATGCTAACATTTAACAATATCATGAAAGGAATGTTCTACTTCAAGAATGGATCAAAACACAAGCAACTAATCAAAATTCATCACACAAGATAAATATTTACACCAGCTAACAAGGAGGAAGCCAAATATTCTAGTAGGAACGATATCTTGAATAATCAAGGTAAGGCCTTATGTAGATTAAAACAAAAAAAACAAGGGGTCCAGAATATTGAGATTGCAATCATGTAATCCTATGGATTACATGATTGAAATATAATACCCAATCCCTCCATTGATATGAAAACCCAAGATTTTAATAAGGATCCAAAACACTCAATCATCAGAATTTCATTCAAATGAAACACACAACAATACCTTTGAATTCATTCCCTAATCAAAATTGGATACTATGACCACTAAGATTATGTCTCGATGATGATAACAACACAACTTAATCATAAGCAATCATTAATGGACTATAACCTACTAGTGTTCATTGATCTCAGACAAGTCGAACCATATAAGTACACATCTAAACAATCTATCTCCTCACACATTGTTTATACTCACATACTATGTGACAGACAATAAGTGATTAAATCTAACCGAACCAACCTCTGAACATACATAAACACTCTCAGGTCAAGGTTTCCATCCAGAACCACCATTCCTTCTAATGAAGGCCATAAATCACTTTTTTTTTTAGTGCAAGGTATACCCTTCAGGGTTTAACTTAAGAAGACTCATCTTCATCCAGATACTCCAAGATTTCTAGGAAACTCAAGATATGTATACATAATATATATATTTGGGGTTCCCAAAGCCATTTTGGGTTCTATAACGTAGAATCCGTCTTAAAGCCATACGTTTTGTAATCCTCAAGGAGACCCCAACATAGGGTCTACTTTCCTCCCACATTCCTGAAACCCCTTTTTGGATTTTAGGTCCCACCCACAAATTAACAGAACATCTCAATAAAAAATATATATTTAGAAAACATTCAGCGCATGAGACAATTTTCACAAAAGTAGAATAGCTCATATTATTATTCCCACTAATACATGATCACCAACACCTTACAATAAGATGTCATAATTTTTGATTACCCACTCATACATAGCACCCCATGGAAGATCTACAGTTAATAAATCTTTCCATAAAGGATCAGCTCACTCTATTCATGTTCTCCGCTACACAGGCCTAATAACCATAATCGTACAAACCAAATACCTATAGGGAAATAATATGATCCAAAGAGGATTTTTTGGTTTCTTACCTTTTTTTTTAACTTGTTTTAGTTGTGCCTTGATCACAAGCTGATCAAAAGGGTCATGTATACAAGCCTAGGTAAAACCTCAAACTTGAGTAAGTTTTCTTTTTTTCAAATTACCAACCCAGAATGAAAGGATCAAAACAACATGGATAGCATAATTCCTAGCCAAATTATCCTTATATTAAGGATATCATCCCCATTAATTACAATCCACAAAATTAGGGATATCACCCCCAAATTTATATGCTTAAGTTTGAAAAAGGAAATAGATGAAGTAAGATGGTCCAAGCAAGGGAACAAAACATAACCAGGTATGAACAACTGATGGTATACTTCCTTTGCATAAGTAACTCAAGCATAAGTATACAAAATAAGTGGAGTATATGTTTAGGTTCAAAACCATAAACTTCTTTGTTCAAGGATGAACATTTTATCATAACTTAGAAAATAATTATGAAGTGTTATGGTAACAGTTAGAGAGAGAAAATCAATTTATTTCATTATGGTTTATTTAGTTATTAATCGGTCTTTCAGAGGAGACTTAAGCGATAAACTAGATATGTATCCTAGTCGCATAATATTGTTCTCATTCTCCTTTTACAAACCAGTCGCACAAAAAAATAGAGATTCAATAAAAGGAGACTCAGAGGAATAGCCAGCACACTCAAGGCGGTAAATAAACAAACCCTAAAATCCTTTCCTAGGCTTTATTTCAAGGAGAAGACACATTTGTTTCATGAAATTGCAAAAAGGTAGCAAACATTTCAGAGTCTAGATTCAACATGCTTGATTTAAATACCATTTATCATGGCCATGTACTGGCAGACCTCCTCCTCCAAGCACTTTACAGATACAATACAAACCTACACAGTACAGGAACAAAACAATCATATAGTCACAAAATTATGCAATAACTTTCCTTTTCACGAAAAATAAATATAATTACATTTATATTGCTTCTTTATAAAAATTATATTCTTTTTTAAAAAATAAAAAATTTAAATATCCTAAGATAAATTAATTGAGAGATATTCTTTTTAGGAGTCTATCTCATTGTTAGAATCGAGCTGACAACCGAGATGGTTAGGATTTAAGGATCAAGTTACATATAATTTTCACAACCGAGTTGAATGGCCAACTCATCAATCTTGCCACTAATATACCATAAATTTAGTCAAACATTCAAAAAACTACCAACTCACCGACTGCACCACATGCACAGTTCACCACTACTGAGTTAATTGCCCATCTCGTTGGGCTATTAAACAAAATAGTGAATATGCATGTCATGAGCCACAACAACCATCCATTACTGAGGGATATTTAAAGCTGTAAAACCCTGTCACACTACAAGATTGCTACTTCAAATTTCCTTCTCATGAGTCACCTATGATGGGGTCGCACCATTGCATTGGTGACAATTTTGTTTTTGTTTGTGTTCATATTTTTTTGTTCATGGTGTTTTTTTGGTGTGTCTTTTTCAATAAGATGCAGAGCATTTTCAAGTTTGGTACCTCCTAAATGAAGGACATTGTGAGGAGAAAAAGCACTAAAGTAGCGCTTAGTTCTTGTGTAAAGGGTTTGTGGAAATATGAGAAACCACCAAAGTGTACAATTGAGACATTAGGTCACCTCCAAATCCATGGTGAACCTGCAGTCGAAAAATCATAGAGGTTCATGGTAATCCAAGGAAATCGAAAACCACCGAGGTGTTCTAAAGGATGGATGTGCTTAGGTCACTTCAAGATTTGTGGTAATTCTGTAGGGAGAAACCACAGTGTCACCAAGACCAAGAAGCCAGAGATGGCATGCCACCTCAAAGGTGAGCAAGTTACACGAAGAGTGTAATGATTTTTTTTACTGTGTTTGTAATAAAGGGAGTCCACTATCTGGAAATATGATTTTTGTAAAAGCAATGTATCAAGGGGGGAATCTTAGCATAGTTAAATTAATACATTGTTATCTGGGTCAATTATGTTGTGGTTATCCCTGCCTTCATGGAAAATTATAGGCTAACGGTTCCCCTACAACCATTCTTGTATTCCTATATAGATTCGTTGTATATGTTATGTTTGAATCAAGGCATTTAATTAATTTATTTGTATATTTGCTTTTAACAGGCACCAAGCGGAAGGCATTAATGGAGAACACACCATAGAAAGTGAATAATTTTGGGTTCCACACAGGAGGACTAAATAGTATCAAATATCCTTTTCTAGATTGATGGTGAGGATTGAATTCCCCACCGAGTATTGAACTTTCCTACTATGGGAAAATGAGGCAAGAGCCAGGCGTAACCACGACCAACCGAGTAATTCTGGAATGGGGTGTCCACATTCCACTTATATTCTGTCCACTAAGGATGAGACAGAAGAATAGTTTGTGGATCATGCAATCTAGCACAAGGGAATAATATCATTGATAATATTGTGATTAGAGACAATTTGACTTTATCCTTGAGATCATGCCAGGTAAGCCAAGATTGAGTGCATTTGTAAAAGAGGTCTTGGATGGTGCGAATTCATCACTTGAAAAGATGGGCCTCAAGAATTCAAGGAATCTCGGTGAGAGAACAATTCTGGCATTGAATAATAAGAGACCACTATAGAGAATGGTGCTTAAACGAAATGTTGTCACTAAAGCCATTTCCATTCCATAGGAGCCATAGCATGATTTGTTACCAGGCTTTCCAAATACTTTTGAGTACAAAAGTGTCAACCACTTTGACTGGAATAGGAGGAATGGGAAGATTGGAAAATCCAATGCTTTTCCAAGTAGAACGACCATAAGGAGAGCCTTCTGCAATGCCATTTCGTAGGAGCACCTTCCATGTTTCTTCCCCTTCCATATTGTAGATTATCCATCTGGCACAGAGTGCTTGCCCTTGACGGTAAATGTCAATGAGGCCTAAATCTATATAATCTCTGGGAAGGCAACATGTTTCCCATGCATCTCTGTGGAAACCTTTTTCGGTGGAAGGATTTGTCCAAAGGAAGTCTTTGAGAATTTTTTCTAACTTTTACACAAATTTATTGGAAGGGACCCAACAGGAGAAGTAATACACATGTGTGGCTTCAAGCACTTTGGAGCAGATCTGAAATTTTCCCACTAAGGACAGTGGTTTAGTATTCCAGTATTCGAACTTTCAAGCCACCTGTTGCACGACATACTGCCAAAGCTCTACAGGGGAAGCTTGAAAGGCAAAAGGAATACCAAGAAATTAAACATTTCACCATGGTTGAGCATCTTCCAATTGTACATAGCCAACCAGGGGAGTGCGGAGAGGAATGATTGTCTGTAACATTGCATTTTACGTCATTAGATAAAAGAGCCAGAAATTAAACAGAAAATTTCAAGGCACTGCACAACTAATTTATTTGGCTAAAGAATCTTTGTATATACTTGGTGTAAATTGTTTTTGATATAATCAAGATCAACCAAGTTGAACACAAATCTCGAAGATAAAACCACATTTTTGCGGGCCTAGAATAGGAAGCTTGATTAGGGCGAATTTCCCATTGATCAAATCGAGGTTTTAGAAAATTAAGCAAACTTTTTGGAAGAGAAACATGTGAACGCAGTCATAATAGAAAATATGAATTCTATGCACTTTGTCCATAATGTGAAGTGCATGGTTTGGACAATTATGCACTACTTATTAAGTTTTCTAGGTTATCTTTCATCTGCTTGAAAAATCATTATTTGCGTTGTTTGAATACGATGACGGTCTTCCAGAATTACTCTGGCCGGAAATAAGATGAACTTAAACCCTCTCAATTAGTCACATCTCTAGTCTTAAAAATAGGGCTAATCCATGGGTAATAGGTATTTATTTGCATCTTCAGTATCTTGAGGATCCTCATTATCAAGCCGAAGATATCTAAAAATATTAACTCCAACGGAAGAAACCAACGTTTCAGATTTTGTACAATAATTTATTTAAAAATGTTCATTTGACGCATATACAAAAACGAGAAAACAAAAAATTGAGAAACCCTAATTGGCCTCAAACCATTAAATTACGTCAAAGCTGTACAGAATTGGCGGTTTTCCTCCTCATGTTTTTAAATTCAGAGAAGTCTATAACGCCGTCCGAGTTTGAATCATATCTGCATATCATTTTCCGGCACTTCTCCACGTAATCCCCACCCCTCTCCATTAATCCCAATCTAGACAAAAGTTGTTCAAGCTCTGGAGAAGAAATATACCCATCTTCATTCAGATCGTAAATCTTGAATGCCTCCATTAAATCATTCTCATCCTCCTCAATACTACCCTCCACAACAGATTGGTAAAGCCCAACAAATTCATCAAATGTTAGGCTACCATCTTCGCTGGAAGAAACACCCATCACCAAACAATTCAACTCGTCTTCTGTTAGACATATTCCGAGCTTGTTTAGGAAGAAACTGAGTTCACGGAGAGTCAGCCTTCCATCGCCGTTTTCATCCATGGTATCAAACATCCTGCGAATTTCTGAAGAAACAAATGAAAATTCCATTTGCATGTATAAAATTAGGAATAGTTGTGGGCTAATTTTATGAAATCTGTGAGTAAAATCTGATGGAATGTGAAATCTGTGAGTAACATCGGTGGTGATGTTTATAAGAAGATGGTGAGTATAGTTCGAGGAGGTTGCAGGGCGAAGAAATCCGCGTCCAAATAAATATAGAATCGAAATATGAGATTGATTGTGTTTGAATAGGGGTGTAGAATATAGAATTATAACAGCAGGCCGCCGCCAAACCGACTTAGCAGTTGCCGACATGTACCACTGAACCAGCGAAGAGCTGAGTCAGCTGGACACGGTATTTCAATTGTTACTTCCACGTAACCAATCAATCCGTAGAATTTCAAACCCACTTTGGAAAATGGCGGCTACACACATAATTGCTTGCGTAGCACATTACTTTGCATGATTTTTAAACTACTATTTCTAAAAATAATAATTTCTATAGGTAACGGTTTTTTATCCCAACTTCCAATCATTTAAAAAACCATGTTGATGTTCTATATATTTAACTTTAAGTTTGCATATGTCATCTTGGAAACGATATATAAATTTTATAATTTTGAAATTTCCAATATGGTTTTATTATAGATATTGTTAATAGACAGATACAAACAACAATATTATAATGTTATTTTTTTAAAAAAAATTAATTAGTAAACTATAAACTCGTGATCTTGTTATTAAAAAAATAAATTTTATTAACATAAAATAAAATCCTGGAATAATTAACCACCTACAAATATTTTTTTATTCCTTTATATTTTTAATATATATAATATTAAAGAGTATATATAGGCTAGAAAAGAGAATTCTCTATATGGAGGGGGGCGGGTGGTTTATATGGATTAGAGTTCAGAGTCAGCAGGGACCCGATGGCTACCCTAGAGATCTGATCTTAATTGGGCCTCCCCGCCACCCCTATAGATATGATATTGCGCCCCTCTATTCCATCTCTCTCTGGAGGGGGGAGGGAGCTTGTTATCTCGTTTTAGTGATTCCAGCTAAAAATGAGATAACCATAGGAATTTTTTTGGACAAATCTCTTAAAAATTCCCTTTGAAAGAGATTTTCAGGTTTTCAGGTTTTCATTGCATGAAAACATGTTTCTTGCATGTTGCATTTCTCATGTTTCCTGAAACCCGAAACCCGATTATCTAAATCCACTATGTCGGGTTTTCGGAACTTCCGAGCATCGGAACATGCTTTGTCCAAAGCATGTTTTATGTCACTTGTTTCCTGAAACCCGAAACCCAATTGCCTAAGCATTGTGTCGGGTTTTCGGAACTTCCAAGCATCGGAACATGCTTTGCCCAAAGCATGGTTTATGTCACTTGTTTCCCGAAACCCAAAACCTGAATCGAATCAAATCCTTTGTATAAGGTTTTTGGATGCTCCAAGCATGATGACATGTCATTAATGTCCAGTTGTCTGGCAGTTGGCACACGTGTCAAGTGAGGTGTAATTAATGCTAGGTTATTATAAATAGTCATTTTTTCCATGTCATTTGTTACCTTATCATTTTTGTTGTGTTGGATTTTCGTTGATGCTTCTTCTACCTTCAAACCCGATCGAGCTTCCTGATCGATTTCGCCAGCCATTATTGATCGTTTTTCAAGCTAGTTGAAGGTATTCTTCTCTTCTTTCTATTTAGAAGCTTTTTGGGTTATTTGTGAAATGTTTGCTTGGGGTTTCCATTTCTTTTCCTTCTTCATTACTGTTTTAGGGTTTTGGGTTGTTTTCCTTGTTTCTTGTCTTTTTCCCATGAGGGTTCTTGTTTGAAATTTATGCCTAGGTTATTTACTTATTTTCAATAGGTTGTAACTTTTAGATTTCATAATGATTTTAAAAATTCCTAAATGATCATGAGGCGGGAATTTTTCATGTTCTGACACATCATAAACCCGATATACTTGTTTCAGGTTTTACAAGGTGTTTAACATCTTGCCTTTTCCGCCTTGTTTTAGGTTCTACCAGGTGCTCGACATCCACAAGATCCATAGTGTGTTGGGTATTTCTACCTGCTCGACATCCTCCAGTTTTCGCCATTATGTCGGGGTTTCTTACTTTTCTGACATTTCCTCACATCTGCAGTGTGTCAGGTTTTCATTGATGCTCAGTATGTCTTGACTTCTGACATACACTCCATTGTGTCGGGTTTCCGAAGGTGTTTTGCAAATTTCAAAATCTGAACAGTGTGGCAGGTCTGTGCACTTGTCCAACAAACTTTCAATCCTGATTTCTCTTCCAGAAATCATCAAGGCATTTCTTCTTCGAGACTCCTCATGTCGGACCCCAGACAATCTAAGGATAAGTCAGGAAAGATGAAGTATAAATATCAGAAGATGGAATCTTCTTCTTACATAAGCTACAATTGTGACATTCGGGACATTGAGCTCAGTAATATAGATATGGAGGACTTCTAGAAGAGAATTGAGGGTTCTTCTCAAAATTCTTGGATGAAGTCGATAGAAGGTAGCGGTCTCCCTCTTGTAACAAGATTTCTAATATCAACTCAATGCCCTAAATTCATCCTGGCCTGCACTTCCAACTATGACTCAGCCTCCCGCTCAGTAAGAAATCAAGTAGGAGAGTCTATAGTGAAATTGGATGGAGGTTACTTTGATCAACTCCTAAGGTTGCCCGAATTTGTGGAGTATGTTGATTTAGACCTTAAATCAGCACAAAAGGCATGGGACAAAGATTAGGAAGACTGCATCAAGCATGTAAACAAGAAGTTCTTGATTAAGGTTAAGTCACTCGTTTCTAGGTTTCCCAAGTCGGTACCTAGAAGTGATTTCATTCTCAAAATCAGTGATATTATCACCCTGCTAAGTCAATTATTTGGACTCCCAGAGTCAAAAGAATTCCAAGGGTGGATATACCAGTTCATGGTCATCATAAAGAAGAATAAGCAAGGGATTGATTGGGGTAGCCTAATAAGTGACGAGATAGATTCCCAAATGAAAACAGTCTTGTCTACTAGAAAGTTCTATATGATGGCATACGTCACCTATGCTGCAACAAGCATGAGAAATTACCCAGGGCTAGATGCAAAGGGAAACTGAGAAATGGAACAAATATATTGGTACTTCCCTCAGCTAACAATAAAAGGGTTTGAAGACCAATATAGAAGAGTGAATGATGCATTCTTCTATGAAAACATTTGCAGGCTCGATCCCGATCTGAGGAAGAGAAGGGTTTCTGATGAAGCTTGGGCCGAAGTGTCAAAATGGGGTTGCAACTTCTTACAATTCAAGAATTTTACTTATCTTCGGGTGGTAAGGTTCCATGGTAACCCTTTCCATTTTCCCAGGTTCCTAGGTGACAAACTGATCCTCATGGAGTTAGTCAGACAATTGTTGGATTTTCACAAATTCCAACAAAGTAGGCACAAAGACGTCATCTCCTTCCCTATTTCCATTGGAAGGTATACATGCTCTACAGTGGTTAAGGCCAAGAACGTGGTGCATGAGCTTTAGGACAAATTGAAGAAACATATGAATCTCAGGGAGGGATTTGACATCCAAGGAGTTCTCAAGTCATATGGAACCTTGTATCTGCATGTACCCAATGTTGAAGACATCTGGGTTGATCTTCGGGATGAAGTTGTCATCCGAAGAAAGGAAAATAATAGACTGAAGCTCGAAGAAATTCAAATGTTAGACCTAGCTGATATCTCCAAAGGCACCGTGGACAATGAGAGTGTCCTAGACACTAGGTATGAATAGTCGGATGGAGACCAACACAGATTCCCATCTATTGATTGGTATGTTGCTGAAAAAGCTTCTATCGCTAAAAGAGATGCTCAGACTTTTTTGCATACCAAGGCATTGCTCATTTCTTAGGGAATGAGTTATAAGGAAAAGATCTTTTCAAAAATAGCTACTTTAGAAGCGGGACCCTCCAAGGGAGAAAGGGAAGAGGATAAAAGCCCTACCAAGAGGCAAATAAAATTTAAGTTTGTCAAAAGGGGTGAAAAGCAAGGAGTCACATCATCTGTCACTCCTTCATAAACAATGAAGGTACTGGATTCACCTCCTCCACTAGAACAAGGAAAAATTCCTTTAGAAGACAAGGTTCTTCAACCTCTTGTTTCTCCTCTTGTTGATTGCTCATCAGAAGTAAGTCTTCCTCTTGCTTCTCAAGCTTTGACTTTAGAATCTTTACCTTCTCTCTCCCAATCTTCCTCACCTCATATTTCTACGCCACTTTCATCAGCCATGGCTAGCATCTTCTCCGACCTCTCACCTCTCTCTACTAGACCTAGGATGGCCATAGAAATGCCTCTTCCTTCTACACCTTCATTCACTGAGTCTATCCCCACAGTCACCACACTTGTGGTCATCACGACTCCATAAGTAAACCTTCCTCCACCTACAGATGTAACCATAACACCTTCGATAGGGGAAAATTCTTCCACTATACCTCAATGGTTAATTTCTCAGACCCCAAGGAAGAGGAAGGTGGTAGTTCCTCTACCAACCTTTGACTTTAGTTCACTCAAGGCCTCACCTGCCAAATCTACCAAGAAACCCAAAATGGTTTCAAGAGTTTCAGTGGATTCCTCAGGGCATAATTTTGCAGAGATTTCCATCCCCACGGCCAACAAAACTAAGGAGGATATAGCAGTTACTGATTATCAGATCACATGGGTTGATCTGGGAAGGGTAACAACCGAAGGACCATAACAAGATTCCCAAGATGCCATGAACGTGTTGTGCCAGAAGCTGAAGGAATCGAAGGTGAGTAGAGATGAGCTTAAGGATAAAGTTGAACAGTTGACAAAGGTATTGCTCAAGCTCTCAAATCCTTCTCAGTCAATACTGTAATCTTCTACTCCTACTCCTATCAGGTTCGATTTCTCATCGGTACCCATGAATGAAAAAATCAACGAGAAGGGGAGAACGGTTGATGAATGGATTCAGAGGCTATTGCTACAAGGAAGAGAGGCCATTGATGATACAGTGGAGGTTTATAAATCTGTGGAGGAAATAAAGAAAGATGGCGATAAAATGGATGATGAATTTTCACAGCCTGGAAATCGAGAACCTTGAGTTAACTTTTTAGGCTCTCAATGCACTGAAACAGGTTCCATCCCAGATTTTAATGGAAGAAGGAATCATTACACATGGGGAAAAGCATTTCCAACTAACCAAAGCCATCAGATTCATGATAAATATTCTTAGTGAAGCTTGCAGTAAGTTGAGGGAATCTAGAGATCAGTTGGTCGATGCTACCAATGACATAGAAGAGGAGCTATCTAAGATCTGCACCAAGGTGTTGGATGAAAGCTCGAATATTCTACCTGCTCACGATCTCTATAAACAAATTCAAGAATCAATTCAGCATGAACCAAATTCTGTCTTCGATCTGACAACCATTGATAAGTTCATAAGAATTGAGAATGTTTTGGAATCACTAAGGAAACTCAACAAGAGATTGAAGAAACTTCCTGGCAACGCAAGTGACACTCAGAAAACTTGCGAGGTTCTAAGTGATTATTCCAGTGCACCAGATGAAGCTGAGATGTAGGACATAATCTGGAAATTCCAGCAATTTCAAGACAAGAAGGCTTCACTAGAGGAATACAATGATGATGAAATAGAACAAGCATAATTGTACATGTCAATTCCATCCAGATATTGACATGTCTTTTTCATTTTTGTTTCATCACATAAGAAGCAAATTTTGACTTGTTCTCCTGCGTGAGAGTCAAGCAAAATAGGATTTTTGTTAAAATGATTATTTTCTAGGATTTATGCTATTTTCTCTCTACTCTTTCTATTATAAATAAGGGATGCTTGTGCATTCAAAAGGGGAGAGATTTTTATAATATTAAGAGCTATTGTGAATAAGAAGAAAAACTTTGTATTTTCTTTGTAATCATTAAGGAATAGAAACAGGTGTTATTTTTCAAACTTTGTGTTGTGGGATTCATCTATCTTGAGAGATTGTTCTTACGTCCAAGATATTAAGATATTATTTATCTAGTGTTCTTGATTATTTTAAATCGTTTCAAATATTACACTCATTATCTAAAACTCGTATAAGTATTTCTTGATCTGTGTTTGCTTGAAAGAAAATACGTTCCTCTTATTCCCTTCCCACTCTATTTCTAAAGTTGTAACATCTCCATCTCATGTTGATATGGATTTTGGGATTGTATCCTAACCCCAATGGTTAGAATAGTGTGAATGTTGTATATATTATTTCTGTTGTGTTTTAGATCAGTAATAAACAGGCTGCCTCACCTGTCTTTGAGGAGGGATTTAATCTAGTCTATTGTGGTTGAACATCATATTTTGGCTTGATAAAATATCCAACCAATAGAGCTACTATAGAGCTACGACGCAACCCCTCTATTCTATCTTTATTTCTCCATGGAGGGAGAGGGTGGCTATAGCATATGGAGTAGTGGGTAGTGGGTCACACTCGACCTCATGCTTGGAAGGGCGAGTGACAAAGGAGAGATGGGTATATAGGGCAATGTTGATGGGGGGCTATAGAATCTAGAGAGATAGGGAGACATTACAAATGGCGATATAAAGATGGGGGAGGGGAGAACCCACACTCTCTATATGGCCCTATGGCACCATACCATATCTATAGATCTTTCCCCTATATATAGATATAGATATGGTATCTCCCTATAGAGAGGAGAGGAGAGGAGAGGAGAGTACTCATTACAACTTCAATAGCCATTGCCTCCTCAATTAATAACATTAATAATATTTTTTATTTATAAAACTTTCGACATATTTTTACCTTCCATATCTTATTACACCACAAAAATAATTAATAATAGTGAAAATTTATTTTTTTTCAACCACCTTCTTAAATTTCATTGTATATATCTTCTACTCTAGGCTTCCTAGTGCCATTTTCTATAGGAGAGACCTCTTTCTTCACAAATGTCTAGGTTTGTAAATATGATCTCCATTTCAGATGTTTGATTTTTGTTTTTGAAAAAGAAAAAAATGGGAGTAGCCTCCAAGGTTTTGATGGAAATTTGGTGTATACATTTTGTGTTTTAACTATAAAAAAACTATTATTTGTAATAAGAAGCAAAATATAAATACACACATTAGCAAAATGGAAAACAAATAAAACATATAATTTTAATTACATTGAAGAAAATAAGTTGTAGCTTCAAAAATTCTATATGTAAACATTCATATCATAAATCTCATCTTTTAATACAATACTTATCAAAAACTACATGTATTGTCATTGATCTCTCTAGAATAATGAGCATAATGAATATGTATTCCCAATAACATTAATTGAAAGCTTTAAATGTATTTAAACTAGCTTTTTGTAGGTAATTAATGGCATGTACAAGTTAGCTGGATTATTCTGTTTAGTTATCATCCTTCACTTATTGGGTAAATATTGTTCTTCGGTCAACCCAGACTTACCAATTAGATATCATAGAAAAATTGTTCATTGATCGACCCACACTTATTTGGTAAACATCATATAAAATTGGTTTCTAGTTAGAAAACCCTTATTGGGAAGGATCGTGTAAAACCTATTCACTAGTCAACCAACACTTATTTGGTAAACATTAAGAACAAACACTTGTTAGTCGACCATAGCTGCATCAATTAAGATTATATTTCAAACACCTCCCATTATTTTTTCTCCTAAATTAATCATTCCCAATATTTCTCTCAAACAATTAAAATTTTTTTTATACAAATCCTCAGTAAAAATGTATGCATCGTGTTTAAATTTAGACTAGCGTAATTGAAGATTGATTTCACCATTATTCATCAATTCTCTAATGCAATGAAATCTTAAGTTGGTATACTTGTTTCTTCTATAGGAAAGGTGATTTTCAGATAATATAATTATTTATTTGTTATAAAAACAATATTGTTGTCACACTATTATATTTTTTTGTATTAATGATAAGACCCCTCTTAGCCAAATAGATTGGTAAGATGTTGAAGTGGACGCAATGTATTCTACTTCTACTATTTGATAAGGATATGATACGTTATTTATTTAAAGCCCATAACATTGTTCTATTACAATGTTGAAACACACATTTTTTTCCTATCATCCACGTGTCCTTATCAATCACTATCAATGTATCCAATCAACTTGAAAATATATGATACTAAATATAATATGCCATAAACTTTTGTTCCATTCACATATCTCAAAATAAATTTTCTTTCTTTTCTGTGTCTTTTAAATTCTCCATAAACTTAGAGATTAAATTAATTGAATACATAATATCAAGCCTTTTGGTTTTCAAATACATCAATTTTCTAACTAATATTTTATATAATGTTGGATCTGCATTGGCATTGTTACTTTATTTGTATAATTTATGTCTTTTGACCACCGGTGTTGATGCACACTTCCAATTCAAAATTATAAATGTCTTTTGCATTTTTAAAAAAAATTGAAAAAAATTCATCTGTTTGTTTCACTTGTTTACCAAAAAATATATTTCATCATGCCTAAAATCTTAAAATCCTTCATATTTTGTTTGAATATATAAATTCATAGACTTCCATTGAATATATGGTTATCAACATATATGAAAATATTAAGGTTTTTTCATTGTTTATTTATCTTGATATAAAGGATTAGATCAATAGTGATATTATAAAACCATTGGAAGTATGAATAATTGGGTTTGTACCAAACTTTAAGAGTTTTCTCGAGTCCATACTAAATCTTTCTTCAATATATGAAGTTTTTTCTCATGGCCTAAAATCTCAAATCTAGCTAGTTTTTTCACTTACAGTTCTTCCTCCAATACTTCATCCAAGAAATATAATATTATATATACTCTCCATTCATGTGTAATTGATAAAAAAAAATCTCTAATTGTATCCAATCTAGCTACAAGATCAAATGTTTCATTGTAATGACTATTGAGATAATGTGGATATCCTTTAGCAACTAACCTTGCCTTATATTATTTAATGTTTCCATCAATATTATACTTTGTCTATTAAATACACTTCACACTAATCAAATCTTTTCCTTCTACAAGATTTACAATCTCATGTTTCTCATTCTTCTCTATTTCATAAATCTCACCATCTATTTCTTCTAAGCAATTTTAATCATATAAAATTTCTAACCCTATATAAATCATCACCAAAATCCTATATAAGAAAGTAAGCACTACCTCATTTTCTAAACTGGATCTCCTAAGGCAATACACTAGATAACTTAATTAATACAATTACAAAAGGCATCAAAATCTTGCAATATCACATCTGAAGTCATTAGGGGATCACCCACATCAGGTATGAAGCTACTAAATAGGTCAAGGAAGCCATTTATCTCATCTACAAGCACTCAAATACCCTCTCTTAAAGTATTTTAGCAAAATAAAAGTCAAATTAAGCATGTTCAAAGTAAATTCCAAATATGATTGTTCTATCTAAATATCACATGTTAGGTGGATAATGATGTTCAATTTTAGGCCTCTTCAAAGTATTTCCAACACCAGCACTACACAAGGGTGACCGCAAACCTTCTAATGTTGGTTTTGTAGGGTTTGAGGTGATGATCAATCTATTCATATATTCTCTTTGGATGTGCAATAATGAGGGTTTGACTGCGACAAAAAAATCTATGAAAAAAATAACCCAGAAAGTTACAGGAGTTTCATAATCATTCAAAGTAGGTCTAAGACCATACAACAAGTTCATTGTTCAGGAATATACGATACAATCCTAACAATTTGGTATGGCTCTATCCCATGGAGAATTATATCCATATTTCCAGTTCTGAAGGTCAATCAGGTTTAGATCTTAGAGTTTCATTATTACACTATCCCAAATCTCTCTAAAAGTCGTCTGAAATCAAATAAGTTTCTTATATAAATTTGTTTTTGTGTTTTTAATTGCATGTTAGGTTGATTGGTGTATGTTATAATATTTGTATCGAAACTAATTTGTAAATCTAAATTTGTATTTCCATTGTAGCATATTTGTAATATTTTCAATAAAATATAATCTAATCTAAAACCTAAGTAAATTGACCTTTAAACATTTTAGTGAATCCACTTTTGATCGAATCCTTCACCTAAAATAGGATTTTCTTAGTTCCTTGTGTATTAGTCCTATTGATCTGCCAACCCTAGACACCCTAGGGGTAATGTTGTTGTGCCTTATTCATTGGATTATATTATTTAAAAGTGCACATTCTTTATTCATATTCCCTTCCTACATAGTGCACATCTTTCCAATCAGTCCATTCAAAATCTTTAGCTTTTTCCTCTGATTTGCAAGTGTTGTAATTCCATGGAGTCATCTCCAATAAATATTAGTAACAATCTTTCCATCCTTGACCAAGTTAACGAGGTCCATTGCATGATCTCAAAACTCAGTGGTAATTATGATTATTTTTCCCATATGGTAATAACATTGTGAAAAGTTATCAAATAAAACTTGTGTCTAATTTTCATGAACAACTTAATCATAATCCTCGCCATATTGAGCCTATTTTTAAGATCCTTCTTGTTGTTAAGTTGGATCATAATAGAAATTCTAATGAAGATTCTTATATCAGGTATAGATACTCATATTTGGTAATTCTACTCTTTGACACTACTAATCTTTACATTGATCTTTTTCTCAAACACGTGCACTTTACACAATCTCATCCAATACATCCCTAGGTATTCTTTATATCTTATTTGATCTTACATACTCAATTGTTGATATTTTATAAGAAGTAAATGCACAAAACATGGTAAGATACTCCACTTTATAACTTCCAAACTTCACATTGTAGTTTTACACTCTTGGGTCCATAGAATAGGGGTAGGAACATTTTTACTATCCCAACCCTAGTGTACGGTCTCAACCTGGTACACTTTGGTCCCAAACTTCTCATTACAAATTATTTTTTGGGTCACTTACTTCATCTCAATCATCTGTTCTAGCTTAAATCACCTTTGGAAGTATATATAAAAAAGTGAAACTCACCTCATTTAGAACCTATCACACTCAAGCACTCTTATGGACTCCTATTGTAAAATCTAGCACAAAAGGTGCCCAAAGCTCCATATATTGTGCAAATACCTCTACACATTAATTAAGGAAGTACTATCTACAATTCTAAAGCTTCTAACTAGGTCTAAGGAACTAATTCCCACATTTACAAGTACTCAAAGTCACGCACTCAAGTATATTTCATAAGAGAGAAACTCAAGTCAAGAATTTCCAAAGAAAGGATGTCAAATTTGATTGCACTATATCTAAATATCACATGTTAGGTAGTGAATGATGTTTGGTTTGATGCCTCTTAAAAGTAGCATGTGGACGTAAATGATGCACAGGGGTGCTCACATCCCAACTAATATTTTATTTTTCAAGACTTCATCCATGGTTTGGTTTTTAAGGTTTGAATAGATCACTCAAATACAGTGAAAATGTGATTGAAGGTGACCAAAAGATAGTGAGAAAGAGGACCAAACAAGAAAAAAACTCAGAAATTCACAAGTTGCAGTTCTGAGTAGGTGTAAAAATGTACAAAGGGGAAAAAATGTATAGTCATTCCTAACCCTACTATATAGTCCTACTTCAAGTGGTCTTAAAATCACAGTTCTAGTCAGGGAAAAATTTAAAGGAACCCCCCCAAAAAAAATTCTAGAAATCATTGGCAAATATCCCTGTAACCAGTTTCGCGGTTTTGGTGAATATACATGTAACTTGTTTCGTTATTTCTGTGAAAATGATAAAAATATAAAAAATAGTTGTAAATCGAATGGAAAATCTCCTGTAACTAGTTTGGAGAATACCATCTATTGAATTTGACTAGAATAAGGCCCAAAATTTTTCATTTCAATTCCTGACATCGCCACATCAGGGCTTATTTTGCATGCCTTACCATGGTCCTTGACTCCTTTACGCTCAAGTACCTGGAATGTGTGATAGTTGGCCACTTGGAGGAATAGGAAAATGACACATGGCATCTTTTGATTACTCACTGCCACTCTGCCTTACCTCACTAATACCGCTGGCCGGAAAATTTATTGAATCAGTTCATTCCATGGGATTGGAGTCTGGGAAATGCATTTTCCTTGAGGAGGACTGGAATCCTGCCATGTGGCCATCTAATAAATAATCTGCATCATTCAATCAGAAGAGGAAAATGACATGTGGCATCTTCTGATTTCTCATTACCACTCTTCCTTGCCTCACTGACACGTCACACCGTGGACCCGAAGCTTTATTGAATTGGTGACAATGATATCCTATTTACGTGGTCTTTTCATAAACCATATGGATCAGTTCAAAAGCGGTATTAGATATCAATGGATTAAAAGCTCTATCTGGGATGAGCACCTGACAGGTATCATAATTTGAATGGAAGGTCTGGGATATACCCCGGAGCATTAGTTACAATCCGGTGATCCACTGGAAATGCGGTCCCGAAAAGGTAAACTAAATTATGATGTTTATAGGGTACAATTCAAAGACATACATAAGTATTACAGTTATGTGCTACTTAGGTACAATGTTTAAGTTGGTGAATGCTTAATGTTTTTTTTTTACAAGTTGAAATTATGTTTATGGAATTTATTACTACATGCGGAAGGAAGAATACATCTCATGGAAGTTGCGGACCGTGTAAGAATCAAAATTTTCATACTTTTCAAGCATGTGGAATATTTCATTTGTACATCTATAGATTCTTTGGAAAATAGTTATATTCTCTTACAATTTAAAAATGCATCAGCCTTATCTTTTGAAACATTTCAATATAAGGGTCTGCCCTTTTATTTGGCACTGTAGATGGGTTTTCATAATCCAAATATTGTCCTGCCTTGCTTTAGTGACAACCACTGTGCATGACACCAAAGGTGTGGTTACGGGGCTCAAGGTCCCATACTGCACAAGCGTCTTAAAACCTTGCTCAGCTTTACTGATGAATATCATGATATTCTCTTCTCTTCCCATTTGCAACAAAAGAGCCTCTACAGCATTTGATACAAACCTAATAATAATGCAAATGAAAGTAAGCATTTAGACCCATGGTTTGTAAAATTCAACAGGTTAGTGTATTCATTTTAACTCCTATCACAAAAGGAAGGAACCCCATGTGCACGTCGGCCTATCACCCAGCAGAAGCTGAGTGCTCACCCGAGGCACGCGCGGGTACCGAGTCTCTCTTTTATGTGAGTTTAGTAGGAAGCATCATCTATGATTAGTGTAAGAGTTTTTAGGAGAGAAGTTAAGACAAACAAGAACCATAGGGCTCAGAATGACCTCTAGATCCTTGTAGTCACTTCAGACCAAGTGCTTTAATAGAATCCAGAACATGCATTATAACAGAAAGAATTATACAAGCATTCATACATAGCATGAAAGGAAAGAGAACTCATATGAGAGAAATATGCATTAAACCCATTGATATCCATGTCTATTTATAACAGGTAACCTCATTATATTCATTGATTCATTATAGAGTGTCACAGAGAGTAGACCACAGTCATGCATATCACTATATGTATGTAACTAAGCTAACAGAAAAATAAAAAATTACAACTCCATGCTTAGTACATTCTTTCTTGAATACAAATATCCACTCGCAGTAATTCTACAGAGCTCCGCTCACTCTCTAACCCACTATACCTATGTACTATCTAGATACCCCTTATCTCTCGAGGTGATCTATTTCAAGATTACTCCGTAGGCACTTGTATTTATAATTCTCCCGTACACTGCCAACTCACCTTGTCAGCACCCTCAGATCTGAGTCGCCAAGTTTCGAATGTGGTCCTTTATGCCTCCAAACCTAAGGTTTCCACTCCATCTCATGATGATCTTCTAGAAGATTCCATCGTGGGGCATGCTCTTTCCTGGGCCAACCTGTTGCTAGGCTGGCATCTTATCCGCGCGCAACCAATCACACTTTTCATGTGTTCTGCTTTGGGTGCCTCAAATTGACTAAGTCCCGAGCCTCCTTTCATGCGTCACATACGAGCTATGTGCTTCCTTAACTCTTTCTCTTCACATGCTTTTATCTTACGCACCTTTTCATAACTGGGACCATGCGTGCCCACAGAGCCTTCATACTTGGTTAATACTACAAGGTTCCAACACCACCCAACACTACGCATGTTCTACATCCTCGAAAAAACTTAACCAAGATGCATGCTATCTAGGGAACTAATGAATAGATTTATACTTTACAAAGAAAAGAATAAGGAATGAAAGAATTAGGGAAATGAATGAAGAATGGGGGGGGAACATCAACTCAACAAGCTAGGAAAATCTTTCGGAGGTCTGCCTCTAGCTTATTCCATACTTCGACCTCACCCTGTGCCTTCTGGAAAAGGTCTCCCACCAGGGTGCTCACTTCATCAAAACTCAGGCCAACTCCCTGGGTGCCCAAAACATCCACAATCTGCTCCATCTCTTTTCCCAGGTCCTCAAGTTTATCCATCCTTCTAGTGATTTGGGGATATAGTTCCTTTAGCCAGGAATTAATTAAGCTCCTTAAAGCCTCAATTGCCTCTGATTTCTTCTCTACTTCGGCCAGAAACCTTATCTCTCTCTAGCCCTGTTCCCCTTGTTCTTTTCTTGGAACTCTTTTAGTTTTGTCTCAAGCATGGCAACCAAGGAGCTCACCACCTTATCTCTTTCCACGCATGTATCATATGCGGCTTCTGCAGACTGGGTAGTGACCTTAACCTCCGTGAGTACTTGGTTGTACTTGGCAATGAGCGCTACCACCTTCAACCAGTCTTCTATTTTCAAGCGCGTGGCCACTTCTTCAGTATATTCCAGGGCCAAGGGTCATCTCTCCATAGTGAGGACGTGCGTTAGATCTTCTATTACACTCTAAGAGGGACGAGTATTTCTATGTGGGGTGGTGCTAAGTCCAGGTGCTTCAGGAGGATGACGACCCTTGATAGACTCCATTTTCTTGTAAACTTCCTGCACCTTTACTTTATCTTCCCTTAACTCACACCTTAACTGTGCACTGATCAGTTCTTCTGTTTCAAACTAGTTGGCCTTCTCTACCAATTCTTCCTCCTCCTTCCCTAACTTCACCTCCAGCAGTTCTAATCATGTCGTTGCACGTGAATAATCTAGCCTCGGATCTCGGACCATGACCTTGTTCATTGCATTGCACACTTGCTCATCTGAGAGCCCCTGAGCATTAACTAAGGGATTGAACCCCTTAGATTCTGGTAGTGTGATGAGTGCTTCATGGCAGACTTCGAAGTTTGGCTCATCAATGTGGGACTCGAATTCCCAAGAGAGCATCTTCTTGGTTCTGAGGGTACGCATCATCCTTCTCAAAATACCCCATGGCTATGAGCCTTTCCATGGGTATGGTGCTCTGGAATCACGTGCACGTAACACCTTCCTTGTGTCATCAACATATCTTCATTACATTGTCTTTATTCTGCATCAAGAGTTCTTCTACCCGAGCGCGTGCCTTTGGGGAAGCTTACTGTCAGAGTGGGGCCTCTTAGGCTATCATGTATCTTTTTCAATGTTCTCCTCCTTCCCTTCCTTCAGCACTATGTCCATGCTGCACTCCAACTCTTGGTCTACCAAGACCTCGAGCATTCTCTGTGCTTCTCTCTCTACCACCTCAGTGATCTACTCCTTTGTAAAACTTATGGCTCCCTCCTTTTTCCTGGTATCCTTCTCATCCTCCATGTCTTTGGCATCTTCCTCATCTTGTGCGCCCTTGCATCATGCGAATACAAACTCCTACTTCTCATCTCCACTCTCCTCTTCCGAGTCGTAGATGCTAACCACACAGGGGCTCTTGGTCCTTTCTCTATTTCTTCTTCTTCTCTACCGCCATCTTCTTCACTTTCATCCCCTCTTCTGCCCATGTATTTTTCCAAGTTGTCGGTTGCCTCCGAGTCAGCTTCCTCATCCACCCTCTGCTTCTTCCTGAGAGGTGGCTCCTAATCAGGGGATTCGGCCTTATCTTCTTCCTCAAGTGATTCTTCCTTGGAGATGGGTTGCCTAGGTGCCTCTACCTCTCGCATCTTCTCCTTCACCAAAGACTTCTTTCTCCGTATGTAAGTGCTTGTCTTGGTGTTTGTGGATGGCATGCTCACTGTTTGAGCAGTCGGCACACTTGGTGCTTCTCTTTCTCTTCCTCTCTTCTTTGACATGGGCCCCTTCTTGCCCAAGGGATCTTCAGGTATGGAGACTTCACTCTCCAGATACACACCCTTCTTAAACTTTGGCCTTATGCGCAAGTACACACACGTCGTTGATCCTCCAACAATGGGTAACATCATCAGCCTAGTCATTTTGATCTCGTGTGACATGTACTTCTCCACGTATGTGTGCTTGCCACCCAGGGTAATTCAGCTTCTTTCTCATCTCCCTGTGTTCCCGGTCTAGCCTACCTAGTTTTAGTCTTAGCTTCTTTGACTCTTTAAACTTTTTCACCCCCGCTTGGAAGTATTGAGCAGTAAATGCAAAGGGGAGCTTGCACCAAGGGCTCCATGAATCATCTATCAGCTTGAATCTACCCAAGTAGAAGTGTTGATAGACCGTGAATTCAGCCTCTCCCTTAGTGGCTGCTAGGAGTTGTTCAGGGATTCTCCACTCTGCCCCGAATGCATTCCTCAGGTGCGTGTACCATTTTTCCAGCCACGCCTTGTGGGGTGTTGTCATTGTATCACAAGCATATTTTTCAAACCTCTTCGCAGGTGAAGGATCCTCAGCTGGGTACTCCCACACAAACTTGTCTGGTGCATCAGGCACTCCAATCTCTATGAATACAATGGTGAGCAAGGCATTGCCGAAGAGGATCTTGTCCCCTTCCTTCATGCATAACTGAAAATTTCTTCAATGATGTACGTGGATAGGTTGTATATAGTTCCCTCTGCAATCTTCCTGCAGACGTGTAGCCAAGGTTTGTTGACATGTGTCCACCTTTCTTGGCCATTCAGCTTAGTCACCAGATGCGCGAACCATTTTCATTATGGGGTCCTTGATGTCTGAAATGTCATAGTACCACGACCCTTTCTTACAGGCATACTCGGTGATGGTTTCTTGAATGGCTTCCTTGTCGCCAAGGTCATCTTCTAAGCTATCTCCCTCACATATGAGGCCTATAAATTGTGAAATTAACTGGGGAGTCACACACATCTTGCACCCAACAAAGTGGAAGTAATCTTCATGCACCCATGACATCAACCACTGGTACAGGCATTCTGGCTTTCCAAAATAAGGCAACTCATAGAGTTGCAATAGCCTTGCCTTCTCCATTTTAACCTTGACATCATCATCATATATAGGTAAACCCTCAGGTGTTCATTTGTTGGTGGGGCGTACCAATTCCAATGCCATTTCCTTTTCTATTGTGTTCGTGTGGTGATTATAGTCACTAACAGGTACACTTCTCAAGTGGGATTCCCATTCCTTCCCCATCATCACCCCATCTGGGTATTACATCTCTACATACCATTCTTCATTTGTGTCTACCATGGGTTCTAGTTGTTTAGCCTTGGCTTTTCCCTTTCCTTTCTTGGGTGCCATGGTCGGGGTATTTTTATCACTCCAATTCTCTCCTTGTTACTCTATTTTACTTCCTCTAATCCTCCGATCTCAAATCTGTGATATAACTCTTCTAAACCCGTGCCCTAGTTTGTCGAACCCTAACTGGGATAAAATCTTCACAAGACAGTGCCTCTTCAACTCTTTCCATGCCTGTGTAACCCCTTCCTTCTGGTTCACAATCTCAAACTGGCTGCTTCAATCTCACAGATCTTCCTTCACTCGATCGAATCTGAAAGCCCTAGGTTGTCGAACTCACTTATATCTCCAACTCTTCTATTTCGCACAAAGTAAAAATGAGAGTGCCCCAACCCTCTACTTATAGTTTTTCTCTTTTCTGAACATTAAATGCTACTTCACCTACCACCATACTTTTGCTCATTTAATGCGGCTTTTTCAAACAAATCCCATCTTCAGCGCCTTCACTTGCACGCCCAACTTGCATGAAAAACTCCTCCAACCTTCTGGTGTACATAACCAATCCAACCTGATAGGAGACTCTTACACGCGTAACCCGCATCGAAGGCACTTCTTCTATCCTGATCCTTGCTCTCGCCTACCTCGTGTTGCTTTCAAATGCACTTTCTCCTCCTCAGTACGTGGGATCTACAAGTAGCTTTACCCTGGCACCAACCATTCTTCCATCTTCCTCTTTTATATACCTCTTTCAACCCGGCTACTCAACAAGGCTTTTCAACACAACTTCCTTGGTACTTTGATCACGCGCTTCTTCACCTTTCTCCACCCCACACTTAAAGCAATGCACGGTACTCTGCACACTCACAAATTCTCTAAAAATAGCAATAAGGTTACTGCGCCCAAGGCGCAAAAAAAAAACAACAACACAAAAGGGGAAACACAAGAAAGGGAAAAAGCATAAAGGAAACTTCTAAACTAACTAGAAAAACTGCCTTATTTACAAACACCAAGAAGACTTATTTATAGTAGGGTTTTAGCCTACTGCCATTGAAGTTTCCAGGAAACTTCATCCCATCCAGTGCTTGTAACTGGCATGCACCCAAATCAAGGATGTACGAGATTGTGTAAGGACCCAACCAATGGACTTTTAACTTCCTAAGATGGCACAAAAACTTAGAATCATATAATAACACCATCTTCCCAACCTCAAACTTCTTGTTTCTAATATGGCGATCAAGCCTTTTGCTTTGCCTTTTCCACTGTTTGGCTCCATCGGGCAAGTGATTGTCTCTCATCCAGTTTCATTAGCTCCTCAATTCTTTCTTCCATCTGCTTGTTCATCGACTAACCCTCCTACACGCACTATTTGCATAGAGAAGGAAACATAAATTCAACTGGAAAAATAGCTTCCGCACACCAAACACCAATTGAAAAGGTGTGGCTTTCTTTAGTCTTTTATACATTGTCTTGTAAGCCCATAACACTACCAATACTTTATCATCCCAATCAAGTCTTCTGACATCACAAATCTTGCTCAAGGTATGACTCAGTATTTTGTTGAATGCTTCTGCGGTTCCATTTGCTTGTGGGTGATAGGGTGTAGTCTTGTGATGAGCCACCATGAACTCAGATAATAGGATCCTCATGGTCTCATTCAAGAAATGTGTACCCCTATCACTGGTCAGACTCAAAGGGCATCCATACCTCGTGATAATGTTTTCCCACAAGAACCTTGCTGTTGTTGCTGTCGTGCAATCTTTAGTTGGGGCTACCTCTGCCCACCTTGTGAGATAATCTGTGCAAGTGATGACATAACGTGACCCAATCCTACGTGTCTGCTGGTGCAATAGGTCCTACAAAGTCTATCGCCCACTTTTCAAAAGGCTCCGCGCTAGGAATAGGGTGCAAAGGCATTTCATCTCTCCTTCCTGGTTTGCCAATGCGCTGACAATGGTCACACACTTTACAATAATCTCTGCAATCCTTGTACAAGGTTTCCCACCATAAACCTGCCATTAATATCTTACACACGGTGGCATCACCTACATAATGCCCACCCGCACTTCCTCCATGTGCTTCCTCCATGATGGCTAGGCGCTCATGCTCTAAGACACACCTGCGCAAAACTTCATCACATCCCAACTTGTATAAGTCTCCACTAATTAACATGTAGGGCGCGACGCGTATGGCTAATTGATTCTTTTCCAATGCCTTCATTCCATCTGATGCCACACCTTCCTTTAAGAATACTGAAATCTCCTCCAAATCCAAGGGTGCGCGTCGCAATCTAAAAAGGTGCGTGTCTAGCATTACTTCCTCAATACTTTGCACATCCTCCCATGAATCAATTCTTGACAAATGATCAGGCCCATAGTTGCTTTTCCCAGGTTTTACTACAATGGTGAATTCAAACTCTTGAAACAACAACACCCATCGACAGATGCACCCTTATAGAACATGATTGTTTACTAAATACTTCAATGCCATGTGGTCAGTGTAAAACACAAAGGGTGTTGCCAGCAGATACTGTCTAAAACTTGAAGAGTGCGTAGATCATTGACAATGCCTCACACTCGGTTGTGGTATAATTCTGTCTTTGTTGGTGTTAGCTTCCTGCTTAAAAAATAGAGAGGGTGATCAACAATCCCTTCACCTAGTTGTGCAAGCACTACTCTAATGGCGGTCCCTGAGTCATCTACATGAACATGAAAGGGCTTGTCCCAAGAGGGAAACCATAAAATAGGCATGGTAATAAGCCTATATTTTAATGTATCAAATGCTCTTTGATGTGCCTCTCCCCAATGGAAAGCACTTTTATGTCTAAGTCAGCTCCTCTAATGGCATGGCGATCTTGGCATATCCCTTAATGAATTTTCTGTAATAGCCCGCATGCCCAAGGAATCCACACACTACGCTCTAGCTAGTAGGCTCCCTTAACCCCACAATAACTGCAACTTTAGCGAGATCTACTAGCAAGCCCTCCTTACATATGATATGCCCCAATAAAGTCCCAAAGGGTGTAGTAAACACACATTTCTTAATGTTGAGGGATATCCTCAACTACCTACACCTCTCAAACATTAACCTCAAATTGTCACAATGGTCTTTAACCAGACCATATACTGTCCAGTCATCCAAATAGACCTGAAGAAACTAATGGATGAAGTCCTGGAATGCTTGCACCACTATGCATGAAAAGACAACAGGTGCATTCTTCAACCCAAAGGGCATGACCGTATATGCAAAACTTCCCCACTCGGTGGTGAAAGTTGTCTTCTCCTGGTCTTCCTTTGCAATCTAGACTTGGTGGTACCCTGAAAATCCATCCGTAAAGGAGTAGATTTCGCGCCCAATGACTCCTTCCAAAATTTATTCAGTGAAGGGGGTCAGAAATGGATCAATGATGCAAACTACATTCAATTCCCTATAATCCACACAAATCCTAATCCGCCCATCTTTTTTTTATGTTGATTACCATCGGACTTATCCACTCTGATTCTTCCACTACCTCAATGATCCCAGAAACTATCATTTTTTCTATCTCCTCCTTAACCTTTACATGTAAATTGGGATTCATCTGGTAGGGCCTTTTCCTAATCAGGTGCACACCAGCCTTCAGCTTTATCTTCATTTCTCCCAAGGAGTGGTGAACGCCTTTGAGCTCATGGTACCTGCACGAGAATAAATCCTCAAATTCACGCAGCAGATCAATGATCTTTGATACTTCCTTCTCTATCCAGTAATCCCCAATAATAGCTTCCTTAGGTTCTTCTTCTGAACCAATGTTAACTTTCTTCATCTTTAAAGGCTCATGGTAGGCACGCACGCAAGCATCTACATTGTCCACTACTTCACACGTCCCTACAAAATGGCTAACATCTAAGCTTTCTAATTCCTCTCCATCAATCACATATACCAACTTTCCCTTCTCTTTTTCCAAACACGTGCACTCAAGCTGTAACTCTTCTATTTCGTCAACTTCTTCAAAGTGGGCCACTACACCTGGTTCACCTAATAATTCCAATAGCCTATCCTCCATCCTGGCACTATCCCCCATGGTAAGGTGCTTGATACCCTACAAGGCCTTATCAATCGATGGCTTGGTACTTTGATATTCAAAGGTTTGAATAAGGTCAGCCACGAGCTCTTGCCAATTCCTTGTCTGGCGGCATGTCTCCGAATGAATGTACCATGCGTGCGCACAACCTTGTAGTGTAGAATACAACTTGTGCACCAAGATGGATGGTGGAAAAGCTTCTCACGCCTTCTTTCCAGACTCGTTCACACTCCTGGATATGGAAAGAGGTGGGCTCCTTCCCATGGTAGTCCCTTGATGATGGTGGGTACATTACTTCTAGAAAATCTGGCAAAGAGAGCAATTATAACCTTGTACCATTCTAAAAGGCTCTTCTGATGTGTGGCCCACCACCGAGCTGCAGTTCCAAGCAAGACATAACTTAGCATATCCCTTCATTCCTTCTCATTCTTCCACTAAGCTTCTACCTCCTATAGAAAGATCTTAGGGAAGGCTCCTTCTGAATACTTGGGCAGTTTTTTTCCTCTAAAGGTGCCTAACCGTGTGGCACCTTTATCACCTTGGTCACCAACCCTCCTCAAGTCTCTATCTCATTAATTCGTAAGTTCCATGCACCCAATTGTCACATACCAAACAGGGTGGTATCACTTACTGACTAAGCATCTACAAACAAGATAAGCCCTGTTAGTATGATGTATCATCTCAAGGTCTCTAATTGAGCATACATAAATCTTGTCCAGAGCTTCTTCCCCCAACAGTTTAATATAGGGTGTCAAATTTCCATCAACTAGGGGTATAATGACCCATTCCTCCTTGCTCTTGAAGCTAATGTACCCTTTGTTGAACTGAAGGTTCGCATTATTCTTGTAACACTAATGGCACCCAAGTAGTGCTGGGAAATTGTCCGCCTCGGCGAGTGCCAAGACTTTGAAGTCCCCAGTAAACTTGTCTCCCTAGATAGTAATAGTTGCATCCTTCAAGACACCGATGGGAATTACCTTAGTTTTGTTTGCCATATACAACACATTCAAAGATGGTTGTAATGTAGGTCTCCCCATCTGATGCCATGCATCCAAAGTCAGAACATTAACCTTCGCGCCTATGTCAATGAGGATATTACTGACGAGCCATCCATCTACAACTACATTCAACGTAATCTCCTTGTCGTAGTTGAGGCTGAGGGGGAAGGTTCACATGTAAGACCTGTCTCTCGTGCTCTTCTCCAATGCGTGGTACCTTCATTCTCAACTAGGATCCTAGCTAAGGAATGATGTTCTCCTGCCTTAGCATTTTACACACCTCCTTGACCTCATCTAGGTCATCCTTTTGCGCCTCAACTCTCCTTCCTTGTTCCTCCCTCCTGGAATTCTCCTTTAGACATTGGATCTCCCCTTGTAAGCTTCGAATAACATCCATGGTGTCCTGATATATATCCTTCTGATGTGTAGGGTCTGGATATTTTCCATGAATGACCTCCTCCCTCGTAACCAGGGTCTTTTGTCTTGGTACCTCTCTTGTGCACGTAGATTTTTCCCTTGTTGTTACCAAGACAGGTTCCAAACCTACATCCTGTGTTACCCGAGGCATCCACTGTATGTCTACCTTCTTGATGCTGACCATCACAACACCCTTGTCTTTTCGGTGTTTCTAATTCATATGCTCAAATAATTATGGGCACTCCTCATACTTATGCTTCTTTCCACACCATGAGCACTACAACAGGTCCGGGAACTCACGCTTGTAATGTTCTGTAGATCCACAGTTAAAACATGTTCCGCATGGGAACTCATTCCTTCCTCCTCCACGGTTACCTTGACCATGAAATCCTCCTCAAAAACCCCTTCCACACGTGCCTCCATCTATGCGGTCCTCATAATGGCAATCATTATCTATGGAACCACTACCAACGCTGGTTTGGCTCACCCCATGATCAATGGCCTTATGGATCTGATCAGTGAGCCTATAATCCTTAGTATCATGGGTTGTGGAGGTAAAAATTTTGCAACAACAAGATACATTCTTCCTGAATGCGTGCTGCAGCAAGGGACATCTACTTGCATCATGGTCCCCATGATAGATCTCACAATCTACTGTCACAACACGTACTGTCCTCCGGGGGAAATTATCCTTAACGTGCCCCTCTATTTCATAATCTATGCACCACAAACCACTGCGAGTCTCATGGACTGATTTCACAGACAATTTTTCCAACTGTTTGGCCATAGCAGTAATCTGAGCCTCCAGGAATGGGCTAACACCAATATCAATACTACCAACAACCTTGGTGTGCAGGACAGCTTCCAATGCTTCGCGTGGGTCTGTAAAAGTCTTATGAGACAAGGCCCTTCTAAAAGGGGTGATCAATCCTCCAAAAAACCACTGTGCATGCTGAGAAGGATGGATATCATATGATAATTTAGACAAGTGAGTTTTAAAGCATGCATCATACTCCTGCACACTCTCTTCCATTCCTTGCTGAATCTCCTTCAAAGTGCTAATGATTTTCTACTCAAACTCAGGAATGTGGAACTCTGCCAAGAATACATTCTTTAAGGTAGTATAGTCCACCACCATTTGATGAGGGTCATACTTTCTATACCAGATATGCGTGTTCCCTTGCAATGTGGTCGCAAACTGAGTAGCCTTTCATTATGGTGTTGTGATACCCTTCGCGCGCCATAGTAGCTCGCATTTGTGAACATGTTCCATTGCATCCTCAATGCCCCTATAATCTGGTAAATGCAGAGACATTTCAAATAATACTTGAGGTGATGGTTGGGGTCCCTGTCCCCCCGAGCCTAATCCTTGGTTCTCACCGATGTTTCCTCTGCCACCTGATCCACTAGGTCCACCAGGTCCTGTGCCTCCAGAGCCACTAGAACCACTGGGTGCAATAGGGCCTATAGGAGCTATGTCAAGCACCCCTGCAGTCCCACTGAACTGTGCGCCGATGGTCTGTGATAGCTCCCCACTACCACTACTTTATCCTGCACCACTCCCTGATGCAAGACCAAAAGCTTATATACTTGCCCCTTGTCCAAAAACTCCTCCAAATACTGGAATATGTGACGCCATAGAAGAAGGAACCAATAAATTATACCTCCTAGGTGCAGATCTGTCTCTTCAACTGATATCAACTGGGTCAATAACACTTCTTCCTGGATCAAGAAAACCAAGCGCCAGGTCTCAGTCACTGGGTGGGTTCAGATATGCACCAATGACTCTCCTTTCTCCATGTGATGAACGCTCACCAGAGGCCGAAGGGCTCTCCCTCATGTGCTTTCCAAGATGGGGTAGCATAGAATCAAATGCACGTCGACCTATCACCCAATAGAAGCTGATTGCTCACCTGAGGCATGCGCGGGTACTGAGTCTCTCTTTTATGTGAGTTTAGCAAGAAGCATCATCTATGATTAGTGTAAGAGTTTTTAAGAGGAAAGTTAAGACAAACAAGAACCATAGGGCTCAGAACGGCCTCTAGGTCCTTGCAGTCACTTCAGACCAAGTACTTTAATAGAATCCAAAACATGCATTATGACAGAAAGAATTATACAAGCATTCATACATAGCATGAAAGGAAAGAGAACTCATATTATAGGAATGTGCATTAAAACCATTGATATCCATGTTTATATATAACATGTATCCTCATTATATTCATTGATTCATTACAGAGAGTCACAGAGAGCAGACCACAGTCATGCATATCACTGGACATATGTAACCAAGCTGATAGAAAAAGAAAAATTACAACTCCATACTTAGTGCATTATTTCCTGATTACAAATATCCCCTCACAGTAATTCTGCAAAGTTTCACTCACTCTCTAACCCGCTATACCTCATACTTCTAGATATATCTTTTACTCCACAGGTACTTATATTTATAATTCTCCTATGTTGCCAACTCACCTTCCAGTGCCGTCAGATGCGGTGCCAAGTGTCGAATGTGGTCCTTTATGCAAGCATGGTCCTCCAGGCCTGAGCTTTCCACTCCATCTCATGATGATGTTCTAGAATATTCCATCTGAGGCATGCTCTTTCCTAGGCCATGCTATCACCAGGCTGGCATCTTATCCATGCGTAACCAATCATGCTTTTCATGTGTTCTGCCTTGGGTGCCCAAATTGACTAAGTCTCGAGCCTCCTTTCACATGTCGTGCAAGCTATGTGCTTCCTTAACTCTTTATTTTGTGCACTTTTTCCTTGCGCACCTTTTCATAGCTAGGACCCTGCACACCCACATGCCTTCATACTTGTTTAACATTACAAGGGTCCAACAGTTGGATAACATGGGGGGTTGGATTGGGATGTATAATGCTCCACAATATTGTACCCTTCCCTAAATTTTTCATTCTATGTTCCCATAATTATGATGGAAAAAAAGGAAATTGTTGCAAATGGCACTGAAGAAGAATTTTTTTCCATTATGGAGGTAAATATTGACCATGTGTTGGGGTTTCAAATTAAAGATTTAGGAAGCATCAACATAAACCTAGAAAAAAATTCTAGTGATTATCATGCCACCACTGAAAATGATAGAGATGAGTTTTTGAGAAAATTAACACTTGATGGAACGGTACCAAAAGGGAATCCTCCGTATGAAATTGAGATTTTTAAACAGTGGGTTAGGAATACCATTTCTATGCTAGTATTTTTCCTTGGCTTCGATAGTGATGAGAAAGTGGATGAAACCCTCCTAGAAATGGTATATAATATCTATTTTATTTCACCACCTTCTGCATACAGATTTTTTGAGCACATTGTAGAATCTATGTATAAATAATTCTTAACATTCAAATAAGACTCCGATACTAAGACCTTTAGGTTCACTACCTACTTGTACTATTTAATTATATGGTGGTTTGATGAATGGTTTGGAAAAAACAAACTTGTAATTCACCCCTATAATGTTAAGGGCTAACCAAAAGTGATGTGTCCATTAACGGAGTGGACCCCCAAGATAAGGATGTTTGATAATCGAAGGGACTACAATCAATTTGTGGATTACTTATGGGCTCCAATTTATCAAGTAATTTTAAAAAGTACATTGCCTAGATTACCTATGAACTATAGAGATTGTATTCAAATGGGATCAGAAATACAATTAGCTGACTGGTACTTCATGGATGAATATATTGTGCTAAGGTTTTATGGATCAGGGGTACAACCTTTCAAATTTCCAATACATGTGACAAAGATATTTTTGCCTTGGAATATATATGACAGATGGAAAGCACAAATAAACTCTATTTTGTTACTCAGCAAAAGAGGCACACATTTCCTTCCTTACCATTTTCATATGGATGGTTCGCATTTGAGAGAAAAGCATTTAATGTGGCACATAAAGTTTTACAATTTTTTAAGTTTGATGTTGACTCTCACTGGGTGTATTTCCCATGTGAGGTGATTAAAGCAAGGGTAGAGGAAAACAAGAACTCTACCACTAAACTTCAACATGAAAGCAAACCCTTGCTAGGAAAATTAAAAAACAAGAACTCTTGGGGTGAAGTAAAAAATGTAATGGATGAAATTTGTATTGAGAAAGGAATTATTTTTCAAGAGTTTTCAACACAAATTTTGGGATTACCTGAGCCTCCACAAAAATAGGAAGAGGATTTTCAATCTGCCATATTTAATGCAAAATCTGATAAAAATTCCTCTAAAAACATGCCAAAGCATATATATCATGAATTGCAAGATAAAATTTGGACAAAGTAAAAAATTATTGTCTTTTGGTCTATGAGGCAGGACCTAGGTGATCCAAAATTTGTTTGAGTATGGTTCTATTACAAACGATGCATATTTTAAAAAATTGTGGAATGAAGCTCATCCTACAGAGGAAAGTAGTGATGATGAGAATTAATATGAGGAATTACCCACTCCCCTTGGCACATATAATCCAAGTCTCGATGAAATTTTGAAATAAAATATTCTACAGGAGTAGTTATAGCTGAAAAGATGGGTTTTAGTGGTGGTGTTTTAGGTTCAACAGAACAAGGAATTTGACTTCCACCAGAGGTAAAACCTAGAAAAGTTTCTGATAGGTCAGACCTTGGAGCTTCGCCTTCAAAGAAAGGACCACTGCATACAAAAACTAAAAGTGGTAATCCAATGTAATTTTCTCTAGAGTCAAATCCTCAGCAAATAGTTCAACCACATGTTGAAAATCCTATAGGATATGTTGGCCATGAATCTGTTAGTATTGCTAATGTTGGTGGTTCTAGGGATGATGGTAGTGGTGGTTAGAAAGTACCACAACAACAGATTATTCCTATTGTCTAACAAGGAACCGAGAAGAGGAAAAAAAAAGTCGGGCAAAAATACTACTCTTGCCTCAAGGAAACTAATTATAGAAGGTGGTTCCACTACCACCCCTCAACAAATTTCCATTCCATAGGTAAATATTTAGAATAAATCTTACCTCTTCAACTTAAAATAATAAGCAAGAAAATAAGACTCAACTAGCCTCAGAATGATAGGGTTTGATACTCACGGATGTGGATGAATGATACTTGATGGTTGTTCTCTGTATAAGAAATGATGTAAGCTCTTTTCCTGCAAGAATACATACAGATCATAGATACTAAACAATATATGATTAATAAAGTATGAGGTGGATTTCCTAGCAAAATACAGACCCTGGAAATCAAAGGACTTCCTGACAAGGGTGTTAACCTAATTTTTACACAATCAAGTGATTAAAAAACAAATTTTGAAATACAATAGATAATAAACGTAAATGTTGTGATAAGTTTCAAGTTTATTACAATCATATAGCTGATAGATAATGAGAAATTAAAATCATAGAATATGGTTCAAAATCAGAATCCAAGCCAGAATCCAAGTTATTAGAGAAGGCTGGAATTTCTTCTTCAGTGTACTCCAGATATTCTTCTTTAGAGAAGTCAGGATTGTTGTCTTCTATGTAGTCTTTTTTAAAGAATTCTGAGTACTCCTCTTTAGTGTCATATTGGTGCTCAAGTTCACAACTAGATTCTTTAGAATTAGTTTCGCTCTCAGATTCAGACTCGAAGTTCAAATCCTCTAACTCATATTCACACTTAT
Source organism: Taxus chinensis (assembly GCA_019776745.2). Taxonomy (NCBI): domain Eukaryota; kingdom Viridiplantae; phylum Streptophyta; class Pinopsida; order Cupressales; family Taxaceae; genus Taxus; species Taxus chinensis. The sequence goes on from CM034152.1 coordinate 52,456,824, forward strand.
ATTCAAAACAAACAAGATCAAATTGGATACGTAGGACCTTAAAGTATGCTTCCCAAAATTCCTCTACAGCATCACAGATCCATTGAGTAGATTCAAAAATATTCTACAAACGATCCAAAAGGGAAGAATGGATTACACACAGCTCAAGATCATGTAGGATGCCGTATTGTTCCCAGTATACTGGATGAGGAACAATGGGAAATGAATTGATACTAGTAATCTCATGACTTGGACCACCTATTTCCATCTAAAGCGATTCATACTGGCAAAAAAGTTAGGAAAAAAAATGTTTGAAATGACTCATAAACGTATCATATGTATACTGGAAGGAAGATGAATATAATAGGAATCATTGGTGATTCATGCAATCACTGATGATTATGGGAGATTATAACAGACTGATAAAATACATTATTTGACTAATTAATTTGAAATTGAGTCCTTTCCAGGACTTAGATAATAATGCATGATAAAAAAATGAAAAGATGAGATTGCCTGAGTGTAAAGATGAAGCTATGAAATGGTATCTAACCTTGATGAAAAGTGATGCAAGAGGTTGAAGAAGCTTATAGCTGGAGTGAAGGGATGTTGATCTGCAAGAACCTGAAAGCATCTTTGAGGTGATTGAAGAATTTTGGGATGCTACTGGACAATAAATCAAACATCGTATATGCCAAACAATGTTATGAACTTAAACAGAGAAGATAAAATTCGCGAATGCAAGTGAATGATCCTGAAAAGATATTGAGAATTTGTCTTAAGTAATCATCAGAGATTGACCAAATTGCCGGTAATTTTTTTCTGTTTGGTTTAGGTTAGAAAATAGTTGGAACTGCTTGCTAATTTAGGGATCTTGTTTTAGATTTCAAGGAGATGAGTTGTTAAGTGGTTCGAAATGTGTCAGGTTGGTAGCGATGATGAAGGAATAAACTAAATTTGGATAGATTACGTTATGACTTGGCCTAATCTAGGTTTATAAATTTTAATGATAAGTTTGTGAGATAAGGGTGTTAGGGAATAGGTTAAAAATGGTTTTTAGGGAATATTTGGATAGTTAGGAAAATGATTAAGTTAGGTTTAGATAATTAGGTTATCAATTTTCATAGGTGGATATATTAATTTGATTAAATGGTGTATATGTTATGGAATATTAATAAAATGGGGAGGTAGTATGTGGCCTAGGTAATGTATTCAATTAATTAGATAAAGGTCAAAAGGAAGGGGAAGAAGGAGGTGTCAATAAAATTAATTGATTTAAATGAATCGAGGTAAAGGGTGTTTTTATGGGATGTCATGTGTTTAATTAATTGAAGAGGAGGATATATTGTATTAAATATGGTCATGTTTAATTAGGGATTTGGGAAAAGATGAGGGAGTGTATATTTTCAGTGTCTACATCCATGGACAGATGGTTTACTGCATTAGTGAGGCTGAGAGACTAGATGTGATGCAAAGGTTGTATGGAGATCATACACAGGATGTGAGATATGCATTAGGGGCATTTGAGTACCAGGAATTGTATGAGCCTAGGAGGGTTGGTTGTACATGGATGACTATGATGATGATAGCCATCTCATGTTTTTCTTTTCTAGATTTGGGAGGAGGTCGATTTCCATGGATGATAACAGGGGTTGTTGCTGAGATGATGGAGCATTGTATAGTGTTTGAGTGGGAGCCCACATTACTAGCACATACATTTAGAGATCTTGGGGCTTGGAAGGCCACAAACATTATGGTATTGATGTTTGGTTATTACTACAGTGTCTGACATATGCGCATATTTCTATTTCTCATCCATGGGCCTTCCATGGGGTATCGATGAGAGTCATGTTGGATTTATGAGATGGCTACAGGATAAGGGATGGGTACAAAAGAAGAAGAGGGATAATTTTTATATATACTTGATAGCAGGATTGAAAGTGGGTGATGTGATTTGGAGGTTGTATCTATATTTCCTTTCTTGGCTTGAGTACCCACATGAGTTGATAGGTTTACAACAGGTTATGTGGCTTCAAGCTCGCCGATTGGGTGAGCATGAGTTGCTCTATTTTAATCGTATCAGGAGATAATTTGGATTGGTATAGGGATTTCCTGAGGATATTGTTCAGTACATGCAAGAGGATATAGACATAAAGATTCTGAGGGTAGTGGCGATGGAGCTCAAGATTATCATGGATCAGCAGGGAGCTATGGGTCCTAATGATGAGGGAGAGATAGTGCTTATTGATGATGCAGGGGTGACTCCATATTATACAGAATGGTGGACTCAAGATTTGAATATTTTTGATAGGCCTCGAGTAGCACAGAGAGTCAGGTGAGTATGTGCTCAAGTGGAGGGAGGAGCACTAGTACAGGAGGTAGTGGAGGATGTTGATGATGACAGTGAGGAGGAGGGTGACGATGATATAGTTGCAGTTATTACAGTGGTGATGGCCCAAAAGGTTGTAGTGGAGGGAGAGAGAGATGAATCTCAGAGAGAGTGAGATGACCTCCTAGGTGTATGAGATAATTTGATCATAGAGAGAGATAGGGTGGTGATAGAGTGAGATACTACAGTGGCTAAGCGAGATGGACTCAGAAATTAGTTGGCCCAGACCATTGTAGATTAAGATAGATATCATGAGTAGAGAGAAGTCCTGAGGAAGGATTTAGGGATTATTGGGCCTTATTTTTCTGGTGTGGAGTTGGCAGAGATGACACAATCTAATAAACAGAGACAAGAGTCTAGTGGATCGATACCACAAGCTAGCAGATTAAGGAGAGATATTGTGATACTAGGGACAATCTCTAGGGATCACTATCAGTCATTACGGGTGGAGCTATAGTATTATGTTGATTTGATCACTAATGATTATCCTGATGTGGTTTTATATGCTAATCATTTGGATGCTAAGGTGGTAGCCCCGACTACTAGTGCAGCGAGTGTGGGTAACCCACCTTGGAGACCAGATAGAGGAGGTAGGAGCCAGGGAGGAGCCGATAGAGATGCTGGAGTTGTTGGTGGTGATGGTGATTAGGACAGAGAGGGCATTACTTCCCATCCGACCGAGTTCTTCGGAGGTCATCATTTTACTAGCTGATGACATTTTTGATGTATTTTATATATGGCTCATAGAAGTGCATTTTTATATGACACTAAATGTACGACTCTTAGAAGCCCATTTTTGTATGACATTGATATGATATATTTTGATGTACGGCTCTTAGAAGCCAATTTTTATATTGATACAATGTATATGGACTTTATTTATATGATGATAATGAGGTTTTGACCTATGTTGCATTTTTATTTTCATGTATTGATGTTTTAATGTATATGGTGATGTGTGTGTTAATGATTTGTAATGATGTCATGGTTTTAATTTAAATGTGATGGATGTATGTGATGATTAAAACGTGATGTCTTGGTAAAGTGTTTTAAATTATTTGTGATTTTTATCAAAACTTAATTAATAAAACATGGTAAACATGAATTGATTTCCCCACTATGGATTTGATATATACACGATGGGTTTTCAAAAGTTATAAAGCATTTGCATTTGTAGCCTTAATAAATGTTAAATAAGATCGTGAATGGATGCTTACATAAACTTACCAAAGTATAAGATAAAATAAGTGCACCTTCCTAGGACATGAAAGGGGTTGTGTATGTATGGGAAGAGGGTTATTCTTTTCAATGAGTTTACAAGGAAATACCCCAACTTTCCATATTTTATTTTTGAAGAAAACTTATCAGTGCGGAAAGTTTGCTATAATGGGAAAGTTGATCAATGCGGGAAGCTTTCCCAGATACTTTTGATATTGATGTATTTTTTTTAAGGTTGATCAAAGTGGGAATCCTTTTACATGTATAGCCATACTTCGAGGGTGTGGTCTACATTTTTTTTTACTTTTTTACAAGATAGTCATCCTTTAAGGGCTCGGTCTATAATTTTGACTGGTAGCTGTCCTTCGAGGGATCAATCTACTTTTCGTTCATTTGATAATGATTTAATGTTTTGAATAGTTATTCTTTGAGGGATCATTCTATTATATTTTTAATATTTTGATAAGAAGCATCCAATGAATTTTACATACATTTTTGAGATGAGGGAAAAACCCTAATAAATCGTTTCAATGAGGGGATAAGATGCATATATAACCAATTCAAACATGCTCCATGTCATGTTTTTAGTTGGTACAAGGTAGACTGGTATGATGATCCAAGGGGTTCCTTCTAAAGAGGAACTTTTCCATAGTGAAATATACAATGATGAGACCGTGGTGCTCATCTTTAAGGTATATTTAATATAGTGATAGATAACCACATGCTTTCAAATCACTACTGTGATATGATGAATGGTTTTGATGGAGCGATGAGATTCATATATAACTACTATCATGAAAAACCATTTAACAGTAGAAAGGCCACAAGTGTAAGGCATTCCAAGGTTCCCTTTTAGGTTCACCATCAAGGGAAGAGAGACGATATGCTCCTAACCCATATTTGTGAGTAATGATGTATGGACCAATCTGATTAGGGGAAAACTTTCCACATTTACTCCATTCTAATTGAGTGATATTTTGATTTTCTTTAAGTAAAAGGTCAGAAATTTTAAATTCATGTTCTTTGAAATATTGTTTATAGACTAGTTTGATGTGATCTTGATAAACCTAATGATGTTCAAGAGCCATTAGATGTTTTTCATCTAACGATTTAAGTTTTCTTAGATGGTCTTTGCGATATTATTCATCTAGGATGAATTCGTTGAGTGATACATGGAGTGATGGGATTTTAATTTCAAGTGGCCTGCATCGTCTACTGTTTTCATAATAATTTTATTAAACTTTTTATTAAAGGCTTCAGCCTATCCATTTTCTTTGGGATAATATGTTGATGAAAAACTGAGTTTAATGTTGAAAGTGTTGTGGATATTTTTAAGTTATTTATTTTTGAAATACTTTCCATTATCCGTGATAATTTTATGGGGGACACCAAAACAACATATGATATATTGATATATGAAATTAGTAATAGGACCCAATTTAGTTGAGGTTAAAGGAATAGCTTCAACCCATTTAGTGAAATATTTAATAGTTGTGATGATGGAGTGATGTTGTTGAGATGATTTAGGATTGATTTCCCTAATGATGTCTAACCCCCATTGAGAGAAAGGCCATAGATCCTGGGCAGGTTGTAATGCTTGACTAGGGACATGGATGTGATATGAGTGAAGTTGAAATTTCACGCATTTCTTAAAATATGCACAAAAATCCTTGGTGATAATAGGCCAGAAATACCCTAGTCGTATGAGACATTTAATGACATAATTTCCACTCAAATGTCCTCCACATATACCATCATGAAATTATTTCATTTATTTGATTGATTCATGTGATTTAAGGCATATTAATAAGATAAATTCAAAACTTCATTTGTAAAGGATGCCACCTATAATGACAAATAAGTTGGTGCATTCAAGGAATGTTCTTTTGATGTTGTGTGATAAATCAGATGGGATTTTAGATTCAGCAAGGTAGTCATAAATTTGTGAGTACCCTAGGTCAGTTGGATTGTTGTCAAGAGTACTAATAGGAGGGAGTTCATTTTTATGTGAGGGATAATCCAATCATTGAACGATCGTGAATACTTTAGTGTTGTTCTTTGATTCTTTGGTTTCTAATGAGATGAGGGCTCCTATAGAGGCCATAGTATCTATGAACTTGTTAGAAGATCGTCGGATGGTTTGGATGGTGTAATGATCAAAAGCGACAAGGAGAAAGTAAACGTTAGATTTGTATTTTTGTAGGATTTCATTTTTACACAGATATTCTCCTTTGAATTGATTGATAACTAGCTGTGAATCTCCATAGATTTCTAAGATGTGGACACCTAGGAGAATAGTAGTCGTAAGGCCCATGATTAAAGCTTCGTATTCTGTCATATTATTAGTGCATTCAAAGTTAATCTTAAATGATAATGGAACAATAATACCCCAAGGAGTTATGATAAAAATACCAGCTCCTCCCCCTTCCTGGCATTTACAACCATCACAAAAAAGGGTCATTTTTATAGGGATAAATTCATATTCGTCGACATTACTCATCGATTATTTAGGGAAGTATTCATGAGGGATTAGATTTTCGAAAAGGGGTGAATTAGTAAGCTTATCTACAATAGTTTGTCCCTTGATGGATTTCTGCGATATAAATTTGAGGTAAAATTCAGTCATAAGCATAAGCCATCGATAAATACGGTCACTATGGTATGGTTTAGAATGCATAGTTTTGAGGGGATTGAAGCTAGTGACAACATAAGTTTTTTTATTAAGAAGCTAATGACGAATCTTAGTGGTAGCAAAGTATAAGGCACAACATAGTTTCTCAGCTTCGGTGTAATTAGTTTCATATTCATGGAGTGTACAACTAATATACTATATGGATTTCTCTCAACCTTGATCATCACGGTGAGCAATCATAGCGCCTAAGCATGATCTGATGCATATATATATATATATATATATATATATATATATATATATATATAGGTAGAATGACTCACCCTTGTGAGGAGGTGTGAGCACAGGTGGTGAAAAAAGATAGTGTTTTAGTTCATTAAAGGATTTCTGAAAATCATCATCTGAATGAAATTCTACATCCTTATGGAAAAGATGATGGAATGGTTGACAATGATAAAAAAAATTGTGATATAAAGCACCAAATGGATTGTAAATTACATTGGAGGCTATGTAGTTTCTTGAGATTGGATGGAGGAGGAATTTCAATGATTCTTTAACCTTTGTTGGGTCAACCTCAATACCTCAGATAGATATGATGAACCCTAATATTTTTCCTGTAAGAACACCAAAAACACATTTTTTAGGATTAAGATGAAGGAAATATTGTATAAGATGAGTAAATTTTGATTCAAGGATAGTGAGGTGATCTTTACATTATATGGACTTTCCTAAAAGATCATCAACATAATATTCAACAGTTTTGTGGATACTTTCATGAAAAATGTAGGTCATGGCACGTTGGTAAGTAGCTTTTACATTTTTAAGACCAAATGGAATGACACGATAGCAGAAAGTTCCCTAAGGGGTGATGAAAAGTTTTTTTATGTTGATTGTCGATGGCAATAAGAATTTCATTATAACTAAAAAAACCATCCATAAGGGAAAGCATTTCATGGCCGGTTGTTAGGTCAATGATCTGATCTATGTTTGGAAGGGGGAAATTGTCTTTGGGACAAGCAAGATTAAGATCTCTGAAGTCTGTACAAATGTGTAACTTGCCTATGGTTTTGGTTACAGAAATAATATTAGAAACCCATTATGGATAATCAATGGGTATGATAAAATTAGATGATAGAATATGTTGTAATTCTTCTTTAATAAGTATAGTTATACGGGGATGCATCTTACAAAGATTCTGCTTAACAAGATTGACATTTGGATATGTGACAATATTATGTATGATGATATTAGGATCAAGACCAGGCATACCATTGTATGACTAGGAAAAATATTGGCTATATTTTGATAACAAGACAACGAAATCCTAAAATTCTTGTGGACTTATTGATTGACTGACCTTAACTATATGAGGATCGTAAGAGGTTCCTAAGTTAATGTGGATAGTGGATTCATTAAGAAGGGTTGATGTGTCAAGTGGCAGGGCTTTCTGAAGGAAATAATCTTCCACTCCTATATGAGAAAGGATATCTTAATCGTCATGACACTAAAGGATATCAATGGTGGGTGAATCTTCCTCAATCATTTCTGGCCAAATGAGAGGAAGTTTTTTGGTGACATAGTTAGATTGATAAGTTAAAGGTCCTAAGGATATAGTATTGACTAAAAATAGTTAGGTGGAATGGATATAGTATCGTCAGTGTCCATATGATCTTCATGGTTTGTGGGTGATGATGGTTCTAGTTCGTTGATATGTATGGATGTAGTAGGTTTAGATGGATTGGAGCCAGGTTTCTCATAACCTAGGCCATATTTCACATACTTTTTAAGGGAACGTTGAATAATCAAATCATGTATTCCCTATTCATAACAGCCAAGACCAAAACCTTTCCACAGAATGATGAAGGTACATATAAGCAAATTTTAAGTTATCTAAAGATTTGAATTCCAATGTGTAGGGATTTGTATAATGCACGTTGATGCAATGGGATAGAGAATGATCAAGTCCCCCATAAAAAAGTTTTATTTTGACATATGTGGGGTTGTAAGAGACATAATCTCCTATGTTAGGCTCATGCATAAGTTGTTTGTCAGGGAAAGCATAAGTTTTTAGTGAAGGGATGGAGTTAAGCATGAGAAGGTAGTATTCCCCCAGTGTGAGGAATTTTACAACTTCAATAAGATAGGAATCATCGGGTAGTTTATAGGAAGGGATGGATGTACTAGTATAAAATTAATCAGATGATTCTGATGTGGATTTGGGTACAAGTACATTGTTTGGGAAATATTTCATATAGTAGTCAGCGAAGGGATTTGGGTCCACGGGGACTGTGAATGTTTGACCTTCATGTTTTTACTTAACGCAATGATGTAATGTAGAAGGAACAAACTACATGGTGTGTATCTCGGGGCATCCTAACAACATGTTATATTGGAAATTTCCCTCTATAATGTAGAAGAGTTCATATAAGGTATTAACACCAACTTTGAGTGGTAGGATAACAGTTCCTAACATGGGTGTGATAGTGTCATTGAAATCACGTAATAAGACTAGATTTTGACCAACGACGAAAGGGGATAGTTTAAGTTGATTGAGAGAAATAGATAATATGATGTTAATGGATGCACCCCCATTAATCATGACCCTCTTTATGAGTACATCATTGATTTGGGCAGTAATAAAAAGTGTCAAGTCATGATCCTTTGGCCTAAGTAAGGGGATTTAATGGCTCGAATGATATGGTTTTAGATTCTTTAAGGGAACCTATAAAGTTTTTGAAGGGAAGGGGATTATATTTTGGTACTATTATTGATTGAAGGGCTTTGAGCATAGATTGTTTATGAGATGGTGATGTTTGAATTAACTCATAAAGTGACATCCTAACAAGGGATTGATGTAATTTTTTAATGACAACCTTTTGTATCATGGTGGATGGTACAAGGTGGTGTGGAGAGTATTGAAACCTTAGTTCTAGTTGATGTTGATTGGTCAGAAGTTTCAAGAACTGCGGAGATAGATACTTTACGCAAATTAGATAACTCTAGAGATAGAGGTATGGATATGAAATTTTTGGGTTTTTTAGGCTCGAAAGGATCCATGTTGTAATTTTATGAGCCAGTAGCTCTATGTACAGCATTGACCAGATGGGATGAGATTTTAGCTAAGGGTTATTTAGATTTTGATGAAGATGGTGTTGTTGGGCACGTTTCAGAAGGAAGTAAAGCTGGCTTACCAATATTTTTGGTGACTAAGTGAAAGGCCTTACAATCTTCTATGGAATCTCCTTATGCCCTATGATAATCATAGGAAACATTAAAGTCATACCATGCGGGTTTCCATCCTTGTGGGTCTGATAGTTTGAGGGGTGGTAATGTAATTAATGATTGTTGAAGGTGGTCATCTAGAATAGTCAAGTAATTCCCCTTACGTCTAGATGTGGATAGTAATGAGGTTTTGTATATCTTGTCTTCCAAGGGAAGTGATATTTTTGTTAGGGGTTGTTTAGTTGCTTATCGTTGAGGAATTTTTGATGGTGTGATGGATGGGTGAAAAGGGTTTGATGTGGAATCTTGATAAGTGGAATTTTGTCTTAAAATAATAGGGTGATTACTAGGAGTGTGAATGACCTTTTTAGGAGGAGGTGGAGAAAAAGGCATAGGGCCATGTAAACGGTATGATTTAGAAAAATTATAGTGAGGACTTTTAAAGACTTGAACAACGCTTTGTTTATTGGGTCCTTTTGTGGTTTTTGATGAGTTAGGTGTGATTGTTGAAGTAGGTGTTGGTGAAGGAAGAGGAGTTTGAATAATGTGGTTAATGAGATCTAAATGATTTGTAAGTTTTGTAAGTTTCATATTTTTGGTCTTGTAGATGGGGGATGAATATGGCTTATGGTTGGTTTAGGTGGAGATGGTTGTGTCATGAATGTTTTGACAGGTATCATAGTTATGTTTGTAAATCGGGGTGTAGGCATGGATGTGGTTACACTAGAGGATGTGATGGGTGTGGAGGTGCATTCAGTAATGTCATGTGGTAAAGACAAGGGAGTAGCTTCAGAATTATCCCTAACTTATGAAGACTTGGAAGGTGCAAATTCAGATTTGATAGATGTTTTCCTTGACTCTACAGATGTGGATTCAGATTGGGTAAGTGTTGGTTTTGATTCTGAAAATGTGGATTTGGATTCGGTTGATAAAGTGGTAGACTCAGCAGTCGGTAATGTATTATTAATAGTGTTGATAGTATGATGAGCTTGAACCAGCGTTAGTTTGTGGTTCATTGATGGATGAGGGATAATTAGGAAAAGGTTTTTTAAATATGTCAAGATTTTGATTTAGAGGTGCATTTGGATTGTCTAAATGAAGTTCACCCTTATCAATCAGGTCTTCAAGGACATTTTGAAATGTTCGACACCTTTTGATTTAATTTTCGTTGACCCTACGGTATTTACAATAGTCGTTGTCTCGATACCAAGTGGGTTTAGATACAGATGTATTGATTTTTCAGATAAGTGAGACAGATATCATATTTGCAGCCAAAAACTTATGAAATACTACATTGTAGGTCTTTCCTATGGGTGTGTAGCTTCATTATGGACAGGAACACTCAATAGTAACTTTTTATTTAAGGGTGGATTTGACTACTATGGCAATAGTAGATGATTTGGATTTATCTGGATTAGATTATGATTTAGATGAGAATTCAGTTCATGGTTTTTTGAGACAAATTTTAACTTGGTCATCTTCTAAGGCTCATAGTTCCAACTTATGGGCCATGGTAAAAGCTTCATCAAATTTTTGAAATGATTGATTTTTTAACGTTTATGAGATATGTTTAGCCCACGAATGACAGAAAACTTTAATTAGCTTAATTTATGGTAATGAGAAAGATAATTGATTAATCGTACCCCTCTAGTGGGTAACAAAGTAGGTGATGGATTCGGCTTTAAAAATTTTGATAGTGTAAATGTAATTGATAGTGACTTTGCATGCTATATTTATGGAGAAGTGATCTAGGAATATTTTTGAAACTTGTGTGAAGGAGAAAAGGTAATATTGAGGAATGTTATTGTACCATTCCATGATAGGACCAGCAAAAGACATGGGAAAATTCCCCAACATAAGATCGATCATGAGCTATTAAATAATAGGCATTCTAGAAAGCACAAATGTGTTTCTAGGTATATTCTTTAATATAAAACTTAATAAATTTTGGAAGTTCCTAGTGAGGTGAATAGGATTTGCATGACACTGAAGGGTGAATGGGCTTATTACATATCTGTTCATAAGAGATCACATTTTTAGGTCCTGTTGAGGAGGATTCTAATGTTTTGATGATAGGGGATATTTTGTTGATATGGAATATTGGAAGGAATTTTTTATTGTGGAAATTGTTTTTGTATGGAATATTGTATTATTGAACATTTTGTTGGGGAGTGTTATATTACTGAGGTATGTTCTGTTGAGATGGAAATATTTGTTTTGGGATATTTTCCTGTGGGATGTTTTGTTGTGGGATGTACTATTGAGAAGGAATACTTTGTTGCGGGATATTTTGTTGTGGGATGTTTTGTTGAGGGATATTCTATTGTGGGATGTACTGTTGATATATTAAAGGTTGTGATGGTTGAATGTACTGATAAGGATGTGGAATATATGTAGTGAAAAATGGTTTTGAATAAGGAGGTGGTCGTTAATAATACATTATAGAGGTAGCATAATATGGTGTTTGTTGTGGGATCTTCTACATAGGAATAGATTGTGGTGTGGAAATTAGCGGTTGTGATGGTTGTGGTTTGTGTTGTGAAATAGGGTGAGTGGTTGCGATAGCACTAGCATTGATTAAAGGAATAGATGTTAGAATAGACATAGTGATATTTTGTATACTACTAACTGGTTCAGAGACAATAATAGAAGCAATAACAGAACTCATTGGAGGTGTCTGGGTAACTAAGGATGTTGTATGGATAGATAATGAATAACTGGTATTGTTTTGTGGAGGTGTTGAACAAGTGGAAGGCTCAGGTGAATATGTATGTTGTTGGGTGGTTGTGTCTTGAGAAGAAATCATATGAAGACTAAGAATAGGAAGGGAAGATGAAACTCTTGATATTTCAGGTTGACTTAAAGCCGTATATGAATTTATTTTCTGAATGATAGGTTGGTAGTTTGGATCAATAAGATTTGAAACCCCGAATGAAGGATTAGAGACATATGGCAGCGGTTCAGATACAAATTGTTGGTTTGAATCAATAGGATGTGAAGAACTAGATAAAGGAATGGGGATATTTGAAGTTGGTTTGGGTTAAAATTGTTGGTCTGAATCAATATGATGTGAAGAATTAGATAAAGGATCATTAATATTTGAAGATGGTTTGGGTTTGAACAATTGGATTTGAACACCCCTAAATGCAAGATAAGTGATGAGAGCAATGGGGTTTGAATCCAAAATTTATTCAAATACAATGGCTCCTCTTGCAAAGAAAGAAAACTTAGAAGATTTTAATTGTGAGCTAGGGAAATATGATTGTTCATTTTCTTCTTACTGAGAGGTATGGAAGATTTGAATATGAAATTGACGTGAAGAATGTAAGATAATTTGTCTCATTCCTTCATTGTATTATTCCTCTACTTCATTCCAAACTTGATGTGTAGATAGAGGAGTAGATGTGATTGGTTAATGAAATGGGTTTTGTTTTTGTAATGGTGTAGAGAATGTAGTAGATAATGGTGTAGATATGGTAGTGGATAAAGGTGTAGGCAACGATGTAGAAAATGGGATAAATAATGGGATTTGTTATTGCAATGATGTAGGTAATGATGTAGAAATATTTTCGGAGGTTTGATTGTGGGATTTTTTTCTTGTTTGAACCATAGTAAACAATCACACAATCACCTAAAATAGAAAATAACTAAATGGGTGAATTACAAGCAATAGATAAATACAAGCAAAATTTTAAAAAATTACATTTTTCAATTTAATTATGAAAAAATGAAATGTGTAAAATGGTTAACAAAGGTCCTAAGAAATGGTGAACTATGACTGGTTTCAGGTGTGTTTAAGGGAAGATTCCTCGATATACCCAAAGTTACATGGGGCCCAACTCTGTACTGTTTCCGATATGGGTGTGGTATTGGGACCTATCTCCTCACTTCACGGTCCCACAATGATAAGGGTGTCAGGTGATTTTCCAATATACCGACAGACTAGTGATTATGCTCGACTAGAACACCAAGTCAGCTTCTCCTCTTGGTGATCAAATCCAAGTAGGTATCCACCTAGGTGGGAATTTTTTTAATGTAGATTATGTTTGATTGTGAATTGGTTTTGTGTCAGGAAAATAGAATGAATACAACTGATTACCTTTATAATTAAAACTATGTGAAGCAAGAAGTATGCAGTTGTTCATTTTAAAAGCCGAAATGAAATGTTGATTTTGATGAGGAAAATCAGGAAAAGAATGCAATAATGAAATAAAAGAGATGGACTTAGGAATCATCATGATAAACACTTCCTATATTTATTTTATTTTATTTTTTAGCAATTTGTTTTGTTTAGTAATTAGCAATCCAATAATCTAGGAAGCAAGAGTAGCTACAAAAATGACAACCCACAATACCAAGTTATAGGGAACAACAAAAAATAGCAAAAATAAATATTAGTAGGCAATCTATAAATCAATGAAAAGAACTCAAAACAATCATCGGAGATTGCATAAATCACTGGAGATTCACCCAATCACTGGTGATTGACCAAATCACTAACGATTACTATGCATAAAATGAAAAATGAAAAACAAATCCTATTTTTAATGAAATTGACAATGAAATGAGGTACCAAGTCCCACCATGCATGCTAAGATGTTTATAATAAATCTTACCTCTTCAACTTAACCTAATAAGCAAGAAAAAAGACTCAACTAACCTCAGAATAACGGGGTTTAAAGATACCCGTGAATATGGATGAATGATACTTGATGGTTGCACTTCGTATAAGAAATGATGTAAGGTCCCTTCATGTGATAATACCTACAGATCATAAAAACTAAACAAGATATGATTAATAAAATATGAGGCGGATTTCCTAATAAAATCCAATCCTCGAAAAATCAAAGTACTTCCTAACAAGGGTGTTAATCCACTTTTTACACAATCAAGTGATTTAATAACAAGTTGTGATATACGATAGATACTAAATGGTAGATGTTGTGATAAGTTTCAAGTTTTACAATCATATAGTTGATAGATAATGATAAATGAAAATCATAGACTATGGTTTGAAATCAAAATCCAAGTTCTCAGAGAAGGCTAAATTTTCTTTTTCAATTTACTCTAGATATTCTTCTTCAGAGAAGTCAGGATTGTTCTCTTCGATGTATTCTTCTTTAAATAATTTTGAGTACTCCTCTTCAGTGTCATATTGATGCTCAAGTTCAGAACCAAAGTCTTTAGAATTATTTTTTCTCTAAGATTCAGACTCAAATTTTAAATCCTCCAACTTGGATTCATACTGATATTCAAGCTAAGCAAGATCAGCTTGGATACGCAGGACCTCAAAGTATGATTCCTAAAATACCTCTACAATGTCACGGATCCACTGAGTAGATTAAAAAATATTCTTCAAACGATCTAAAGGGTCATAATGGATTGCACACATCTCAATATAATGTATGATGTCATGTTGTTCCCATTATACTAGATGACGAATAATGGGAAATGAATTTATATTGTTAATCTCGTGACTTGGACCACCTATTTCCATCTAAAGTGATTGATGATGGAAAAAATGTTAGAACAAAACATGTTTGAAATGACTGATAAATAGATCAGATGTATACTAGAAGGACGATGAATATAACATGAATGGTCAGAGATTCATGTAATCGTTGGCGATTGTGGGGGATTATAAAAAATTGATAAATTATAGTATTTGACTAATTAATGTGAAATTTAGGCCTTTCTAGGACTTAGATAATAATGCACGATAAAAAAATGAAAAGATGAGAATACTTGAGTGCAAAGATGAAACTATGAAATGGTATCTAACTTTGATGAAAAGTGATGCAAGAGGTTGAGAAATCTTACAGCTAGAGTGAATGGGTGTTGATCTGCAAGAACCTTAAAGCATCTTTGAGGTGATTCAAGAATGTTGGGATGTTACTGGACAATAACTTGAACGTTGTAGATGCCAAACAATGCTATGAACTTAAACAGAGAAGATAAAATTTGTGAATGCAAGTGGATGATCCCGAAAAGATACTGAGAATTTGGCTTAAGTAATCATCAAAGATTGACCAAATCACTGTTATTTTTTGTCTGTTTGGTTTAGGTTAGAAAATAGTTGGAACTGCTTGCTAATTCATGGCTCTTCTTTTAGATTTCGAGGAGATGAGTTGTTAAGTGGTTCGAAATGTGTTAGGTTGGTAGTGATGATGAAGGAATAAACTAAATTTGGCTAGATTAGGTTATGACTTAGCCTAATCTAGGTTTATATATAATTTTAATAGGTTTATAGATGATAATGATAAGTTTGTGAGATAAGGATGTTAGGGAATAGGTTAAAAATGGTTTTTAGGGAATATTTGGATAGTTAGGAAAATGATTAAGTTAGGTTTAGATAATTAAGTTATAAATTTTAATAGGTGGATATATTAAGTTGATTAAATGGTGTATATGTTGTGGAATATTAATAAAATGGGGATGTATTATGTGGCTTAGGGCATGTATTCAGTTAATTAGATAAAGGTCAAAAGGAAGGGGGAGAAGGAGGTGTCAATAAAATCAATTGATTTAAATGAATAGAGATAAAGGGTGTTTTTATGGGATGTCATGTGTTTAATTAATTGAAGAGGAGGATATATTATATTAAATATGGTCATGTTTAATTAGGGATATGGGAAAAGATGAGGGAGTGTAGATTTTTCAGTTTCTATAGGAAATTATCCCCAAACTTCAATTACTCCTTCTCCATTCAAGGTGAAACAATTCATTCTTGCAAACACTTCAAGTTTTGATTACCAAGCTGAGTTTTTCAATAAATTAGAATGAGATAAAATAAACAAGAAGCAAATTCTACATGCTATTGTAACTTCATATCCAACCATAATGAGGGTATTACCTACATATAACCCAATCACAAATACAAAGGAATACATGTATGTTATGCCCAAAGTTTTAAAACCAGAGAATAAAAAGGTTTCCAGTGACTACGATGTAACCTCCCTTAAAATTTATTTTAAGGGAATGAAACCTTCTGACAAAATTAATGTATCAAAAAGGAAAAATGATGTGGTTTACACATCATTTCTAAAGTTAGAGAGGGAGAACAATAAGTTGAATAATAAGATTCAAAAGTTAGAGGCGGACCTGGAAAATGAGAAAGCAAAAGGAAAAATGACACTTAATAAGATAGGTGAGTTGGTGAGGAAGATAAAATCATTTGTTTATATGACAACAGTTGTAACGAATGAACAATAACATGTAGAACTAGAAGAAGTGAAAAAAATTTACATGAATTAATGACTGCGAATGAACAGGCACAGGTAGAACTAGAAGAAGCAAATAAAAAGTTACAAGAAACAATGAGTAAGAATAATAGATAAGAAAAAACATTGGGAGAGTTGAAAGAGGTTTCGAACACAGAGAAATAAAAATCCAAAAAAATGGGAACATAACCTAGATGAAGAGAGAAAACTTAGGGGCAAAATGCAGGAGGAGAAAAAAATGAAATATTGCAATAGGAGTTAGCAAAATAGAAAAAGGAAATACAGTATTCCAACATCAAACTATCTGAATTTTATAAAAAGGCATGGATTAATATGACAGATAATGTTTGGGGGAAAATAAACCAAAAAATGATGATTTGATTTGATTGTTTGAATTAATGGCTGATCTACAGAGAATCTATGATAAGCTCCGTGAATATGTAACTGGTTGCATAAAAGTGATGGCTTTAAGAGAGGATACAACAAGAAAAAATTTGGAATTTATTTACAAATTTAGTGACATATAACTAGCATCTAGAAGAATTCAGAATTGGGTTGATTCCTGAATAAAGGTATCACCTATCATTCAAAAGTGTATGATGCTAGGAGAAGCACAAGAATTGTTGAATAAGTGTCAAAGAATATTACAATAGATACATGGAAAGGTACAGGAG
Source organism: Taxus chinensis (assembly GCA_019776745.2). NCBI lineage: Eukaryota > Viridiplantae > Streptophyta > Pinopsida > Cupressales > Taxaceae > Taxus > Taxus chinensis. The sequence goes on from CM034152.1 coordinate 52,474,158, forward strand.
TTCATAAAGCTTGGTTTTCCAATGCCTTTTGACAAAACACACTAATTCATTAAGAAGAATGCATTCTAGAAAGACATGAAATAAAAAATGATGCAAGAGAAGAACCAAATTCTTGAGAAGCTAGATGAGACAAACTTGTTTTTCTTTGTTAAACCATCAATAACCTTGTCTGTAAGTTTGTGTACAATAGTAAAGGAAAGCTTCAATCTCATTTATGGATTACTAACAATGTTACATGTCAGTCACTTTGACTTACAATGAATTGTAATTCCAATAGATGAAGAGTGGAGCATGTTACAGAAGATGATATAATTAACAGTAATAATTTAATTTTGAAAATTGTTCCGTTTGTTGTAATATTCAATTTTTTCATACAAGGCATGTATCAAGAAAGTAGAATGGGGAATATTTTTATTTTTAAATTTTCATTTCAGTAATGATTGAAGCAAAGCCACTTATTCTATCTCAAAATTAAGCACCACAACTGTTATATGCCTAAAGTATATAATAATGAAATGCATTGTGATTTAATAGCCAACCAACCATGGCGTATGATTTCTATAAAAGAGATCAACAAAATTGTATGTGAAATATATTAAATACTCATTAAAACATGACTTTTTAATGTTTCTACAATCAAAATGGAAATGGAATCAATAGGATTATAGATTAGAGCTGACTACTATTATTATAGATTGAATCAATAGGAAATGTGTTGAGGAGGTGGTTGGATACTTTGTTTCAATGTTATGATCCATCTAAGATGACTCCCCCTCCTAAACAAAATCAACTAATTTTTCATTTAAGTTTGGAGTTTCTTTTCAACAAATATATCATAAATTCATGTAGGTTTTTTTATTGTTTTCCTTGTTGATTTACCTTTAGGCACATGTAAGTTTGGGATGAGTGATAATCCTTGTTTGAGGAATGTTAATATTTTTTTAGTAAGTTACAGATTTTAATTTTGGCAGGGGATTAAAGTTGTGTTTTTATTTGTTCTTTAACTTACAAGGGTTTTTGAAAAAAAAAATGTTTATATCATTCTTAACTCCAATTTTGGATGGATGCATTCTCATTTATGTACATACTAAAACAAATCAATGCAATGTATTTCAAGTTTCATTCCAAAGACTACAAATCGACACAATGTTTTTTTTAAAAATACAAATAAGGAAAAAGATATTATCATAACAATGTACTGAATATTTGAATGTATTAATTATTATATGAACATCTATATCATGAGATATACACAAATGGAAGCTTCCAATTTGATGGACCTGGATCATCTATATTATTTAATTCATCATATCTCTGAGACTGACTCTCTCTTTGTTGATAGTCAACTACTGCAATAGAGTCATCTGATGTATTTGTGCCATTATTTTCAGCCCCTCTCCTTTCATTAATCGACTTCCATATTGCCAGAGCCATATTATAGGGAAATTTATCCACTTCGTACCGTGATGTGTAAATTCTCAAATAATTTTCCAAAAAAAAATCAAGCTTGTTTCATGATTTTAACTTTATAAATGCCAAGGCACTGAAAATTATCTCATCTTCAATTGAACCCAATTTTTTTTTACATAAATCAACCAATGAGAAAAACTCAAACATGGTTTGTTGTAAAATAGTACTTAACCCAATTTTTTTCTAAAGTCGGGTTATTTCTCCACACTCTAAGGGATTATTCAAGCATTTGAATTTCTCAATCATTGTAGAGGTGAATTCATGTGATTGATCAATCAAACTGTCCTTCCTTAAAATACCTGGAATATTCATTCCACTGATATCAACATTCTTACAAAATTGTTGAATCAATGTAGTCAACCTCTTGTGGTAGTCTTCTTGCAAATATCTTTCATTTTGGAAAGGATTTCAAAAGGTGGGATTTACTATAGCCATTTCTTCAAGTAAATAATCCATTCTAAATCATTCCCTTATTTATTCTAGTAGGGATGCTACAATTTATCTTAACCTCTCCCTTGTTCATGATACAATGTTATCAAACATTGGCCCTGTGACATTTACCTTCTCAACTTTACCGACTACTACTTTAAACATGTACATCGATATCTCATATCCATGTATAGAAGCACATACTTCCCCAAAAAAATTGAGCTTTAGAATGCTACTTGCATTTCCAATATTTATCAAATCATTCCAACCATCAAACTGTGGACCTATAGCAGTTTCATTGAAAAACAAATATTCTATTTCCAAACAAACTTGTTTCCTCAAACTAGAAAAATTAACAATATAGATAGTTTTTTCTTGTGTTTGTTTAATTAAACGATGCATTTCTTCCAACATGGGAAGGAGACAACATAACATTAGCTTTATTCTCATTTTCAACAAGTTCAATAAATGAAAAATTAGAAACCCACTCTAACCTGAAACTCGTTCCCAAGTCCCATTTTCTTTCCTTTCTCTTTCTTCCAAAAATAGGTGTCTACTGAGTATTTTCCTTGGTATAATTTAAATATTTTTGACTTCCATAAGTTTCACCTCCAACATTCACTTGGGAAGAAGATGTAGTTTCATATTCATTCAATCGGGTAGGTGGTACAATGTCAAAATCAACATCATTCAATGGAATGTATTCAATGGGAGGCATTTCATTGTTGTCATCATTGACAACATCAGAAAAATAAAAAATGAACACATTCTGAGTTTCATTTTAATGTAATCATTATCCCTTGATTGTGATGGTCTTGCTAGAGAAGGATGGGTTTCCTTATATGGTTTCTCAAAATAAGATGTTATTTTTTGAATGCAAGTACCACTACCAGGAGGGGTTGGAATAGTTGTTTTTTCTAAGGCTGAGCTTCCCTTTTTAGTTGTCATTTTCCTGAATCAATGAATCCTATAAAATTTAAAGAAAAAAAGATACAACATGTAGATTAAATGACATTGATATGTGCATAGACATCTCAACATGAGAAATGTGTATAAAGAAAATTATTACGCATGAAAATGCATTCAGATGAACTTATTTTGCTAGAAATACAACATAGAGAAGAAATTCATCATGAAGCATTTCAAAGGCACTCTCATTGACTGATTGCTAATGTTAACATTGATTACAAAGAAGTGATTTCAATATCCATATATCATGTTCTCAAAACACTAGATGGTGCATCTCAATATATAATGAATGTCAATTGATATAAAAAAATGCACGAAATAATGACATATGAGAGGAGATAACAATTAACATTGCATCTTACAAGAAATAGAAAAATACAAAATAATAATTTAAAAGAAGAGTCATCATGGAAGCCTAGAAGAAGTTTAGATGTAAAATTAGGAAATTTAAGGAGAACAAAATGTAACAAATCCCAATCGAATTCTTCAAAGAGATTTGAATTATTTTAAAGTTATTTTCGACATGGTCTATTTAATAATGTGTCACTTAACATGTACTACTTTTTGCAAGATTGTTACATTAGTATAAGAAGAAATTACAAAAAAAATTGACAATTTTTCATGGTTTCTTGATTAACATGTTAAATCAAATTGGATAAGGATTACCTACCATTTATTTAGTTTCAATGCACTCATCTTTATTGGTTTGATCTACATGTTTTAGTACAAAAATCACAAGGTTTGACTCTTTTGAAAGAAAAAAATGATATAGAATAAAGTGAAAGGATGAGGTGATATTTTTATATATCTCTCATATAACTTAGTTGGAAGGAATAAGAATATTACTATAGTCAAAATTAGAGAATACATCAATCAAACTAAATATGTATCAAAGGTTTGAGAAGAGATCAAACAACTTAGATGATTTTTTGAGCATCCAAAGACACTCTAATGATAAGAAGTATTTGTTGTAGCTAATCAAACATGAAATAGGTGATCTCAAGGTTTTTGCTCCATTTGAAATCAAATTATAGTATGTATCTTTTCATGAAGGACTCTAAGTTCATTGATTCATCCAAGATATGATTTTTCTTTAATTGATTAATGAAGGAGTCTTGATGACTGAGCTCTATCATAATGTATAGAGATTTTTCCTATTGTATAGAGGTTCTAAATGTTTTCATCAAGCCAAATAAAGTGTACATCAGATCATGAATGGATTATTGATTCATCAAAGGTATGAGGTATGTCATAAGAAGATCCAATAACCAAGATTTTTCATCAATCCAAAGGAGTTGAGACATAATATATGGTCTTCCATCTAGGAATCATTGTGGTATAAGACTGTGAATTCAAGGTTGAGAATGTATGCAAGGTTCTTTGGCTTGACAATGAGATGTCAATGTGTCAAAGCTAGCTAAAGTATCATTAATATTGAGAAAATATTGAATGCTTTGATTTGATGTTTCACATATGATACAACTATGATAAGGGTGTTATTTGTATACTTTCATGTACCTACTTGGAGAATGTGTTCAAGTAACTTAAAGGATATATTCATGAAGTAACTATGATAGTAACAGGTGCAAGTTGATTGCAATCTTTTGAATATAATAGTCTATATTGTAGGTAAGGGATCAAGCTTTTAATATACTCACAATTCATGAAGCTATGTCTCTACCAAGGACTAATGTTATACTTTTATAAATATATTGCAAGTTTGTCTACCCTTGAGTAATTAAAATTAACAATTTTTCTAAGGCTTGATTCATTCACGAGGAGTATCAAAAGAAATATGTTGACTATATTATTAGGGCACTTTGTGTATTAAGTCTGAGTATGATAGGATTTTTGAAGTCAAGAAGGTGAGAAAAACCTTTTTTAATTTTTAAGTGTATTATTGAAATATTAGCACAGTCAAAAGGAACAGTCAAGAAGCATATCATGTGGCTAGAAATCAATTTGACAAGGATGACTCCAATATCATGATTATAGTTCATGGTTCAATCACCATCTAGGAAATAACACAGTGTTTAGAGATATGTTGATGAATATCTATAGGAAAGTATCTGCAATATGAAGGCATGATCAGAAGACTAACAACAATGGATAGAGTTTCAGGGTGTTAAGGAGATTCATTCACTATCATGAAACTTTTTTGAGACCTGGCCATGATGAAGGTCTGTGATGATCTTAAGAAAAGGATCAAAGTAATGTATCATTAAAAAATTTATCATGAAAACCTAGTGACAATATAAGAGGTACAATATGATTCTTTTAGAAGTCTATAAGTTTGGTTGCTCAAAATTACTCCTAGCTAAGGAACAAAGTTATCATCTCAATATTACTACCATTTATATATTAACACTATAAAAATATTATGAAAGGAAAACTAATTTCATTCACCAAAAGGCTAAGTAAGCAAGACTGAAGTCCTTAAGAAGAGAAATAATGTCATCTACTTATTACAAATTTCATTGTATGAATTTTTGATTTTGTGTAATAAACATGACATATTTTGATTAATATTAAATAATTATTGATTTTTCATATTATCATATTTATATTGCACATTTTGATGATTTTTAAATGCTTCTCTTCCTATCATATAATGTCATCTCTATCATTAGCAGTATTTATAGAAACTCTTCTTTTTGAGCTGGATTATCAAAATGACGCCGCTTATGTTCTTTTATCAAACATCTATGCAAAAGGGGGTAGGTGGGAAAATTTTCACATGATGAGGAGATTGATGAAAGATGCATGAATTAAAAATATCCCTGGATGTATTTAGATTGAATACCATAAAATAGTACATGATTTTTGTGTAGGAAATGGATCACACCCAAAGATGAAGCAAATCTGTAAAAAGTTACAGAATTTAGAAATTTTCATCAAAGATGAAGGCAGCAACGTACTTCCACTAAATTTAATCTTTTAAAATCAATAAGGAAAAATTGAAGCCAAAATTTTGAGGAAGAGAACCTTCAAATGACTTTGTTCTGAATGAGAACCATAGACTGTTTGGTCTTGTGGATGTTATTAAAATCCTTCATTCATTCAACCATGTTGAACTTAATGGTTATGTAATCTTGATCCACGTGTCAGTATTCCATTAACCTCTCAATAAAATCCTCCCAGGGGACTCTAACCCTACATAATGAGACGTAGTTGATAATTTTTTGGGTTCGGAGTAGGAGGTATATTCCACACGTCTCCATTCTGTCAATCTTCCAAGGAAATTCCCCTGGAAAACGTGAAACCTATGAAATGTGTGACATTTTATATATCCTTTGGGTCCACTATGGGACAATTCATGAGGTAGTGTCAGCGGTCAATGATCAATAGTCCAAGGTGGGACACATGGTGGAATTCCGCCACACTTCACAACGATGGACTCCAAAAGACATGATGGTTTTGGAATAAACTGTAGTATATATAGAAGAATAGATAACAAAAATATTCAAAGAAGATACAACAAGAAATATATAAAGAAGCAAAGTGAATTTAAATATAATATATATATTACATAGATGTATCTAAGATGGGAAAACTAGTTATGATTCTCTGCATGCGAAGGACTATTCTAGATGACATAAAAAATCATATTGGTTATGAGGATGAGGATGTTCAGGATTTGTAACAAAATAAAATGGAACATGATTTAGAAATCATATGTAAGATATATTTTATGAAAATTATAAAATTTAAATATATACTTAGTGCACTGTAAGGAAAATGTTTGAGATGGCAGGGCTATGGGATGAAAATCAACTTAGGCATTGTAGTGTCATGAAATTCATGATACCATAAAATTAAAAAATGACATAAATAACATACAAAGGAAGAATCACAGATAACGCTATGTGACATGAATGAAAATAGGTCTCAAATAAAATTACCTGCAGTAAGTGCTTCTAGGATGTAAACTACAATGCAGTAGCCAAGCCCCAGTAAGACCTTGATTTATTTGAAATTTTGTAAGAAAATTGCAATATGCTTGTTTGCTAAATCCTTTTCTACTACTTTGAAAATTTACAAATTGTAAAATCATGGGAAAACATCTATATATATGGAAAATTTAATCACATTCCTAAAAACTCTCATTCATGTCGGTGAATGAGTCCAAAGGACCAATAAGGTTCCATAGATTTCTTGGCAAAAAAAGAATGTTTTAAAATCTCACCCCGTCGATCAAGCGGTGATTCAATAATAAAATATACATTGGGATTAGATATATGTTGGATATTCACATGGGACATATTATTGTTTGTGGAATTTTTGGGGGAAACCAGGGCACTAACATGACCATAAAATTTTCCAAAATCAAATTCTAGATATCCTACTATTTGCCAATCTATGAATATTTTCCACTAAAATTTTCCCTGGTTCTAGTTTCAAATAAATTTTAGGTCCAATAACCATTGTTTCAACATTAAAAGAACCCATATCAACACATAATCACTTCTAATTTTACTTAAGCATACTTAATCCTATGTATTTGTAAGTTTATATTGTATTTTGTATACTTTTGCGCATATTAATGCATTATTATGATATTGAATGGTTAATGTTGGAATTTAATTAATCAAAATAACCCCCTGTAACACTTATACCATTCCTTAGTTTGGTTATAGTTGTAACAGTGTAATAAAACCTGAGAAGGGTGAAAAACTTTGGTGAACCAGACATTTGAATTAAACATTGTGCTCTTTCAACCCTTGGAGTTTTTATTCCTTATTGGTTTCATACTCATTTCTTTTAAATCATCATGTTGACTCTCAGATATCATTATCAATAGATCTATGAATTTTTCCCACATATTCTAATCCCACCCCCACTTTCCCTTGTGCCCAAGTCCATGATGATCTATTTACTAATTATATTTTGAATATAAATGTTTCCCATACCTAGGTTGATGCTTCCAATAATCACTTTGAATATCATACTCATAACCATACGGATGATGATGTCCAACAATCCACATAAGTTCTATATGAGAATCCTTCTAACATTGATATCTTATTATATGCTACACACAAAAAACTTTAAAATGCTCCATTATCTAACTTAGATGCATCTACAATTCCCACATCTATGGTATCCAAATCCTCAGGGTAACCTAACACACAAATGTGCAATTTTTATATGCTTATTCTTATAGCCATTATTACTATTAAACATCCCATCTCTAATGGTTCACAATATTCTTCATTTATAACACAAGATCTTGAAACCATTCTTCACACATTACAAGCTCAAATCTTACAATTACAAGAAGGTATGTCCACTTATCTTCATGATATGGACTCATCCCAATTCTTACACAATCCACTAATTCCTGAAGTGGCCAATTAATCTTTTCCTCTTGATTTTATTGCACCTAATATTCCTATATATTATGGAAAAGGTGACCTTTGGAACATCTTAAATCATTTCATGTGTCTTACATTGATTATCCCTCTTATGAAATCTTTCCTACCAATTTATTCACTAGGAGTCTTAAGGACTTTTTATTCTAATGATCCTATGATCCCCCCACCCATTTTGTGTGTTTTTTCACCACACTGGAAAATCAATTTTTGTCCCACTTTTCTACCGACATTGAAGATAAAGTTGTTTATGCACAAATGTCCAAACTCATCCAAGGCTCTGATGAACATATCAAAGATTATATCTTACGTTATTGGACCATGATTACCAGGATGAATAATCTCCTAGATAATAGTGACTTGCAAGACCTAATAACACAAATCCTACTTCCTCATTTGCAAGATTTGATCATGCTAGAAAGCTTTAGATCATTTTACCATCTATGTCATACACTCAAGAGTGTGAATATAATATAATACATATGAATAAGATTAATTATGTTTCTTATACTCCTAATACATCTCATGTTAGAGCTCAAATAAAATTTACATTTAAAGGAAATATCAATGATGCTAAGTATCCTCTCAAATAAACTTTCAATTCCATTAATCAACCTACTAAGTTATGATTACAACCCACTCAATGATAGTTTACATGTGTACCATGTCCTCCTAATTTTTTCCTAAAACAATTACTTAGGTGTAATCTTGTGTCTCTCCCTCCATCATTTGAGGTTGACATGAGAAAACATCTAACAAATAATTTTGATGTCAAATCCTCTTGCAATTATCATCGATGTGTTGTTCATTCCATAGATAGATGTCTAAAACTTCATCATGGTATCCACAATCTTATTGACTCTAATGTCATTGACTGGGATGAGCCCATTGAATCTTCTAAGACAACAAAAAACAATTATAAACTAAAAATATTCAATGATTCACTTCATAATCATATAAATGATATATATACTCCCGATTTGCATAATGTTCATTGTGTGATACGACCACCTCATTTTTTATGATCATCCCTTACATGTTATGATTGGTATTATTTCTCATACATATCCATCTACACCATACCTCACTTTTGATTACTTTGATATAGATGTGTATGCCTAGATTTGGATCACCTGTAAGATGTGTTAGAAATATCCAAATAAATGCTACTAAATATATGGTCTTGTAGTGTCATTTAAAAAGTGAGTGGAAATCATGGTTTCTTCAATGAATAAATTGGGTAGAAAGTTTCTTGATTTGAATAAAAACATGCACAAAAACACACTTGGATAAATGTTAGTTGTTTTTGGTGGTTAGGGGACCTACCTTGGTCAGATCTCTAACCATTTAAGGAGATAAAATACATTTTATTGAAGTAAAATGGAAAGAACAATGAATGTAAATGGAAAGTATACTTGACTCAATCACAAGCCAATCAAAGTTGCAATTCACTTAAAATCACATGGATATCACAATCCAATCACAGTTGCAATTAACACGTGTTGAAATTTCACTAAAATAGTACTACAACAAGTTAAAACTATCCTTTTTGGTCTACCTTCACCTCTCCAAGACCTGCGATATCAAAATGTGTGAGTAAAGAAGAAAAAAATTGAGTATGGTCTTAAGTGCACAAATCGTCAGCGACTTGAAATAATGGGAGTGAGTGGTGTTTTATAGGTTTTGAGTGAATAGTGGAATGGGACACATATGGGTGTTATGTGCATAGATGGATGAAATGATAAGGGTCCATAGTGCAATGGGAATGCAAATGGGTAGGTGGAATGGAAAACAAAAAAGTGATTGGATGAGGGTTAGTAAATGAGTGATGAGGTGTATTTTATCCCCGTTTTGTGGGTTTTTATATTTTTAAGTTGTTTTGTGGGATTATTTTATATTTTGCGATTATTATGTTTTATGATGTTTTTGGTATTTTTAAATAAAATACCTTATGTGTAAGGTGTGTTTTCTAGTGTCTACATTTCCCCCCCTTTTGGGCTACATGTTACAGCAAGCTGGACGCAACACAAAAAATGAAGACAAGATGGGGGTCGTCAAACCCTATGAAATTGGTTTATGTAGTTATGGGATTAGATGGTTTACTGGATAGATAAAAACCTAGAAATGTGATCGATGGGTTTCTTCAACTGAAGTATGTGAAGAGATTAATAGGTTGATTTTGTAAGGCAAAGACTATTGAGTCAATTGACTAACAATATTGATGACTGGATGTGATAAGATTTATAAGAATTATTTGATGTGATATCCCCCCTCAAGTGACATTTTTTGAGCCGCAGGTTACCCCAAAAAAATGTTAGATAGAAAGTGGGAGTTGAAAATTAACCTTGATGAAGATACGAGGAGATAAAGTATGTATAGTGTTTCCTTTGCCATATGTATCTATGAAAGTGTCATGATAAGGAGGTATAATGATGTATGTGAGTAGAGAGGTGGGTTGTGGGTGCAATCCATATGCAAATCAGGGGGGAGAGGTGGGAGGTGTACCTGGATCTAGAAGGTATAGAAATGTGGTTTAGAGTGAGTCATGGGTGTAATCGACAGAGCGCAAAGTCAATCGCAAGCACGTCCGAGTGAAGACTACCATGTGGTTTGGCTACGGGCATGATATATATATATATATATGTGTGTGTGTGTGTGTGTGTGTGTGTGTGTGTGTGTGTGTGTGTGTGTGTGTGTGTGTGTGTGTGTGAAGTGCAGAGGAGGGCACATTTGGACACATGGGGACCAGAGAGGCAAGAGATGTGGTAGACATGACACACCCGCACGAGAGATTGATGTTGAGGTAGAGAGTCACCTATTAAGAGGTAGGCTTATTTTTCAATATATTTTTATTTTTATGGATTGTTCTTGTTTCATCATTTTCTTTACCTTTTCAAAGTGACAAAATAGATAAGGGTAAGGGCCATAGAGGAATACCTATTAAATGTTGGTTGATTGATGGTTGTTGCACGTGTTCTGACTTCTTGATCCATAACTTAATGTGAGAGATTTCTTTTGGCTTGGAGGAACTACCTGTAATAGAAAACAAGACCACTAGATGATATTTAAATGGTATATGACAGTGGACTACCTAGCATATGCTAGTTCTAGGAAGTGTGATACTCCCTAGACGGTTGTTAATCCACTGTTTGAAACAAATTAATGTGAGAAATGAGTAAATTCCTACTATAGTTGATATGATTTAGGTATCTCATTCAATTACAATAAGAAAATCTTAACATAACAAGCTAGGTTATGGTTAGATGAGAAAGCTAGATAGTTATCAGGGTGTTGGGACTAGTCAGGGTCAGATTCTGGGTTATTTAGGTCAACTGGTAGGGTGATTTTTGGGTCTATTCTTGGGCAAGGTATAAAACACAGAGACCGATGGCAGTTAGGTTTGACCGATGCTAGTTTAGGTAGCACCGACGATAGTTGCAGATAGCCGGCGTTGATATGGTAGAGGTAAAAGAAACTCAAATAGATTAAATGGCAGGGGTAATCTGATGTCAAATAAAGTTTGGGAGAGTGAATGGGAAGGTTTGTAGAGGTCTTAGGTATGCTCAGAAGTATACAGTAGGTGAGGATAGGTGATTTGGTGATATGGGTGAAGAGATATTTGAGTTTACACGTAAGTGGATGATAAAGCAATAAGCCTGCAAAGAATAGATTAATAACAGGAGTAATAAATATTACTAACTGAAATAAACCTTACTAGTTAGGGCCATACTTACTGTGTTAAGGATCTGGTGGTTGAATGATGGAGGTCTCGTTGATCATAAGAATGGTGTTGGATATCGTAGCAGTGGCTCCTAGAATGATTCTATGAGTGTAATGCTTCCAAAATTGTCCTTGTGATGGCTCTGGATGTCTAGATACATGAAAGGATGCTGGTTTTTTCTTACATGTAGCTCTAATATCCTTTATTTGCTCGCAGAATGTGCCAACCCAAAAATAAGGTTGTTTGGGTGGATAAAAGGTAACTGAATATGGTTTCAGTTTAAACGACGTCAATTTAGGGGTGACTGGCGTCAGTTAAGGCAGGATTCCCTGGTTTACTAAAATGGGTATATCTCTCTAATTTCTTAGGCCTCGTTAGTTTACTCTCACGGATTAGAATAGAAACTTCCCTTCTAATCAGTGGGAATGTGGTTGGAGATATTTTAGGAGTTGATTTTAGGGTTAGACCAAATCTTAGCTCATTAAGGAAAGTAAGCCTTAGTTATTGTTGGTTATGGAAACATGCCAAGAATAGTTCTAGGGTTAGGTGGCTGAATGAGGTGTCTAGGTAAGGTGGTGAGGTATAAATTAAAGTAATTAGATATTAAATATTGTGAGGATATATATTAATTTAATTTAATTAATGGTGATGTGGGGTGGAAGTGGCCATGGTTAGATGAGTATGATTGAGCTGATTATTTGATAGGGGACCAAGGGGAGTGTGACCTAATTTTGGTGTCTACATTTTGCCCCTTTTTTGTCACGTAGCTTGTATTGGTAAGCGATGCTGATAAAAATAAGATGTGGTTGCCCCATGTGTGGATGAAGGTGATCCCCCTAAAACTATAAACGGATGAGGTAGAAGATAGAATCAGTGAGTGGTTTGACAAAAGGTGATTGTGATGAAGTGGAAGGTGAAAATGGGGGTAATGGGGTAAAGGTTCGATTGGGTAATTCAAGTAATGGGCCAAGGTCAAAGGTATTAACAGTCAAATGTACTCACACGTATAAACTATGACACGGTACCAAGTTAAAGAGCATGCAAACTCTACATCGTCTAAGGGTGATAGGTTTATCCAAACAAGGGTTGAGGTTATTTTGGTATCCAAGGTATAGGATATGGTGCGAAAACCACATCGTAGGTTAGGTGCAGGAAATTTTAGGTATGTTTCAATACACTAAAGGTTGGGTCAGGATAAACGGTCATGGAAATAGGCAAAGTAAGGTCATTAGGTCAAATAACACGAGTAACAGTGTCGTAAGGTATAACAAGCACATGAGTTCACAAGTCATTAAAAATATTTTGGGTCTAAGTAGCTAGGTCACAACATGGATAGGGACGAGGTATGGGTAAAATAACAAGTCTCTAAACGTAAATAAAGATAGGTATAGGTAATGTAGGCCTGGAGGTAGGTTGCAATCAAGTTGGGTAAGGCTAAAGGGTGGCTGGGTTGGTTAAGTTGGGTCAGAAATGGGGAAAGGGTAGGGGAAAAATTATGACAGGTAACCGATGCCAGTCATACGTAATCGGTGACGGTATAGGTAAGCTGATCATAGTTTATTAGGGTAAATTACTGATGTCAGTTTGGGTATAACCGACCATGATTTGCTAGGGCACAGGACTGATGTCAGTTTAGGTATACCGACATCATTTAGGTCGACGTGGGTATATAAAAATAAAAAATCCATAGAATACGGATTCAATTGTATGGTTTTGCTTTTGTGAAAATGACAGAGCACTGAATGAGTTGTGATTTTTTCGAGAGGAAAATACAAGGGACAATATCCTACTGAGGTGGAGAGATCCAGTTGGTTAGAGGATCCAAGTAGATAGGTTCACGAGCATAGGGGGATCAATTGTAATTAGGTGGAGGTTAAGAGGATTAGATTTGGTGATTGGACATGGCAGAGGCATGAGAGGGATAAAGTGGACCATCAGTGGAGTGGCCCGACATGTTACCACGGAGATGGTACCGTGATGAGGTAAGATTCAATCCCTTGCATTAGATTGGGAGGTAGATTGGGTATATAGGTCAGGGAAGGAATACGTGTTTTTGGGGGGAAAAGGGGATTTTGAATTTGGGAAGACAAATTGGGTAAAATAGAAATGGGGAGAGGTGTGGTGAGTTAAACGATGGGTGGGGAGGAGTTGAGGGTAGAGTTAGGTAGGAATGGGTGAGAAGAAGGGAGTTTTTTAGGAAGAAAAGTGGTTTTGGGGTGTCGCAGATTTCTGCGCGACAGTGACCGGAATCAGTCAAGGGGTGGCCGAAATCAGTGGTGTCGATCCGGTACCGGTCACAGATAAGGTGACCAATGTTGGTTTGGAAGAGACCGTGGTCAGTTAGGAATAACCGGGTACCATTCATGATGTGGAGAAAATGATCCAGGCAGCAATTCTAGTGTCGCAACTTCCAGAGACCATAACTTTTGCACCGTAGCTCCGATTGACTCTGTTCAAAAGGCAACGGAAAGCTTGGAATGCGTTAGAAATGTGATGAGAAGGGTGCTGAAATTTGTTTTGGCAATGTTTGACCCCCGAAATCCACGTTTAAGGGGCCCAAATTGTGATTTTTGTACTGCTGTCTAAAAATAGTAAATTCTAAAAATAGTATGTTTCGCAAAATTAGTGCACATGTAAGTCTTGGAAGATGAAACACCTCGTCTCCCTCGAGACTGGTGACCTTCCACATCTTTCTAGGTGTCCTTTCATATTTATAAAATTATTATAAATACATATGTAACCGGAAGAAGAGATAGACATCTCTTGGCAGAGATAATTAATGTAATTTTTGAAATCTTTGAGTAATTTACATCTCTTTTCAGAGATAGTTGTTTTGCAATTCATTTGGCACATTTGTTTAATCTGTTCCTTAAGTCTGAAACCCCTCGGTTTTGGATCAGAAAAAGGGGCCAAAAGATCCCTAGGGTGGGTGGGTGAGATAGATAGTGGGAAAAAATGATTGTGGTGATGAAAAACAGAGCTTGGGTAAGGGGTTGAAAGAGGTATGGTATGATCGATAGTGGGTGAGGGCTAGGGTGGGTAGCTAGAATGTGTGATAAGAAGGTAAGTTGCGAGGAGAAAAAGAGGGAGGGTAATAGGTTTAGGTGATGTGTCAAGAGTGATTGTGGGTATGATCAAGATGTATTAATGTGATTTTTTTTGGATGGATGCAAGAGATCAGTTGTGGATGTGAGATAGGGTACTACCCCTACTCTTGATGGTTCAAGGCAGTGCGAAAATCAAGGATTGGAAGCATGTGGCAAAGGTTGGCCTAATTGGGGGTCAGACACTACTAGCATGTATTCCATCAACTGAGTTTGATGGTCGCCCTCATGGATAGATGGGATTTGGTGACCAACACATTCCATCTACTGATGGGTAATATCACAGTCACCCTAGAGGATGTGTAAGGGATCCTACGGTTGTTGATAGTGGGGATGCAAGTATATTTGATCTCCTCAAAGGCATCTGAGTAATTGATAATGATAGTCCTTGGTGAGGGGTTGGCCGAGATGAGGTTTCACAGTGCCAACATGAGCTATGTGGGGATGTACTTGGCTAGTCCAAAGGAGACTAGGCTAGTAGTGTTGCTGATGGAGGCAGTCTGTTGTTTTACACTTCTAGATGCAGAGGGTGGGGATATTCCCCATAATCATTAATGGGGGGTTTCTACATGATATGGTGGTGGACAAAACCTGCTTTGCATGGGTGCCAACATTCCTGGTGCAGCTATACAGGGAGTTATGGGTGTATGGGCAGCTTCAGAGGTTTAGCTTGTGTTATACTGTCCTACTTCATTGTTGGGCATATGAGCACATTATGTGTGTGCGCCCAGTTGGTATGCCCCAGGCTGATGCATCTGAGCTAGGTTTGGTTTGGGTGGGTTATAGGTGATGGGTTCCTATTATTGGAGAGCATTGAGTGACCAGGGTGACGCGTGATGTCGCCTACTATAGGCGGTTACTAGAGGGGTTGTTCGGTGTAGACATCATTTGGAGACCATATGTGGGTTTTGCATCATACAAGAAAATGGCCAAAGATCTAGATGGATTGTAGCTACTTAGATTGATAAAGGAGTGGCGTTCTAGAGAGCACGAGATGATACCTGTAGACAGGGTTAGATGACAGTTTGGGATGTCGCAAGATATACCTCCACCCTTCCCACAATACAAGAGGGATGACATGGAGAGGCCATTGCCTCTGTCCCAGCTAATAGTACCTATAGGGAAGGAAAAGTAGGTGAGAGACTGGAGGATCAATGATGTCGAGGCGACTGACAGATATAGATAGTGGTGGGCTATACAGCTATGAGCAATATCACTGAGGTCGGGGGAAACTAGATTCAACCACCATCATTGTTCAGAGGGACGCCCTACAGGGGTAGGTGGCACCTTGATTACACAGCTGGGGATGGTGTAGGGGTAGTTTACAGGTGTAGAGGCATGGGTGGCCACTTTACAAGCACATGTAACCAGTCTACAGGCCTAGATAGCACAGGGACAAGTACCTGCATAGGGTGGAGATGGTGATGAGATATAGGTGGCCACCCTACAAGCACAGGTTACAAGTTTACGGGGCTAGTTGACCACTATGGAGGTGTAAATTGTGGCCCTACAGGCCCAGATACAAGCACATGGTGCAAGGCTGGTGAAACCACCACAGGCACCAGGATAGGTACATGGTCATAGTTAGGGTGAGGCCGATGGGGCCACCATAGACAATACCAGTAGCCATATTGTAGGATGCCCTAGGTGAGGCCAAGTATTAAGAAGACCAGATGATGGTGGAAGGGATATATTTCCTATCCTATGGAGAGTACAGGGCACAACAGGCCTCGAGTGAGAGGACCAGGTCATGCACCCATAGTGTGGAGAGCACAAGGGGCCATTGAGCCCCGAGGCAGGGTCAAGGTGAGGCCACCAATTCATGGAGGCTAGCCCCAATGATGGGTGGTGAGATGCTAGTTAGACGTCGTACGGGGGCAGAGGAGGAGGAGACAGGTGAGACAAATATGGAGAATATCTAGCAGGGTGATATTTGATAGCCGTATGTACCTCCAAATTTGTATAGTTATTTATTTTATATATATATCGGCATGCATGCCAAAGAGAATGAGGATGTTCATGAGAGTTTTGAGATTTTTATGATATACCAGCCTACATGCCGAAGATGGTGAGGATGTACATGAGCGATTTGAGATTTTGATGGTTATTAGTGGCATATATGTTCACATGTATTTTTATACAGACTTTCCGATTTATAGATGATGGTGTTTATAGTATGAATGGTGTACATGTTTTAATTTCCATTGTTATATATATATATAGGTGGAAATCAGGTGGATTAGGCATGCTCAAGTCAAGGTCGTGTAGGCATGGTGGAGTCAAGTTAGTTTAGGCATGGATTGAGTCAAGTTGACTTAGGCATGGATTGAGTCAGGGCATAGGTATGGATGGATTTAGGTCAGTTTAGGCATGATGGAGTCAAGTTGACTTAGGCATGGATTGAGTCAGGGCATAGGTATGGATGGAGTCAGGTTAACTTAGGCATGATATAGTTTAGGTTGTTTTAGGCATGGTTGAGTTTCTAATTCATTAATTTTCACAATTAATGATGATATGGATCATGTTAAGATGTTTTGTAGGCAAATGTATGATAATGGTAAAGAAATGGTAGACAAGATGAAATGAATGTATGAGTGATGATGGTAAAGATGTTAAGCAATTATTGTTTGTTTGGTTTAATTTCCAATGATTGATATAAAAGGAAACGAACTAGGGTGGAAAAAGGTGAAAAGGGAATTGGTTAGGGTATAGAGTGGCCGAGCTAACCTCCAAGGGCCTCATGCCCTTGGAATGCTGCCTACATAGTCCCAGTGAAAAGGGACCTCAAGCCAATGTAGTTCTCCCATAAACTAGGGAATATTAGGGTGAAATAGCGGAATGGTCTGATAGGTGCTAAGCATGGGTGATGTAGGTCATAGGCATGATTGAGTTTAGGTTATAGGTATGGTTGATTGATTTTTGAATACATGTGTCGAGGACCTGGTCCTGTATAAGATAATCAATAAGTAATGAGGAAGGTGAATGGTAAGAGGTGGTAAAAGAGCTACTTAATTGATAAGAACCCTAATGAATCTACCATACCCTAGATGGGCGTATGAACATAAGACCCTACAAGCCTTGCATAATGGACTATTCTAAGGGTGAAGAAAAGTCACATGATCACGAAATGTCACATTGGCAAAAAGTCCCTTGAGTAACGAGGAATTTAGGAAAAAAAGGCAAGGAGGTGAGGATGGGAGGTTTAACGTAACTTAGTGTATGATGATGTGTATTTCAGAACAAGAAACCCAGAGTCCAAAATAGGAAATTCCATGACGAAAATTTAATCTTTTTCTTTATTTGTTTGTTTTTAATAGACTAGTCAATGCGGGAAGTCTATATGGGATGAATATATTATCTCCTTGATGTCTTTGTGAAACTGATCGATGCGGGAAGATTCTGAATATTTATTATATTTTTTTAATGACTGTATATAGCTGTCCTTCAAGGGATCATTCTATTGATAGTGGTAGAATATAGAGAAGAGATGTCCCTTTTGAGGGAGTTGTCTTTTGCTGGAAGTTTGACTCAAGGAGTTGTATCCCTTTTTGTTTCTAGACATTTAAGTCATGGAAAAAACTATAGAGGATGATTAGGTTCTTGTTTTAGAAGGCAAGATCATAGTACACCAAGATTAACTATGAAAGAGGTGGTTTTGAGTGATGAACAATCATGGGATTCCATCTTGAAGAAGATGAAAAGTATCCATGAAAATCATGTTATGATCAGAGCCGTGGTACTCATATTGAAGACAAGGCTAAAAGGTGTCAGGTAATCACATGATTCTTGTTTATTCGTGGATCCTCAAAATGGGTAATTATCAAAGGTGAAAAATGCTCAAGGGACAAGAAATCAATTGACAAAAAGTGATATAAGACTTGATATCAACAATAAAATGGTCAAAGATACAATGCATTAAGGGGCTCAGGTTCAGGTTTAACTTCGAGTGAAGACAAATGATAAGCACCTGATCCATAAGCATGGGTGAGGGATATAGGGTCCAAGCTAATTAGGAGAAAATTTGTGCCATTTTCTTTTCTCCTCTTTGGTTACATGTTGATTTTCCTTCAGGACGAGGTCACTAAATTGAAAGGTTCATTCGTGAACGTGTTTTTTCATAGGCACGTTTGATTCGTTTCTGGTAGATTTGGATATGGTCAAGATCATTGAGATGACATTCATCTAATAATTCAAGTTGCGCCAAATGATCCTAGCAAAATTCATCATCGTTGAGCATGTCTTGCAGTAAGATGTGGAGGGATGGAATTTGTACTTCGAGAGGTAAGATAGCCTCAGTACTGTAGACCATAGAAAATGGGGTGGCAGCAGTCAAAGTATGAATACTAGTACGATAAGCCCACAAGTAAAAAGGAATGTGCGTATGCCAATCCTTCCCAGTATCATTGACTACCTTTATAAAGATTTTGTTCTAGGTTTTATTGGTTAATTCAGCTTGACCATTGGTTTGTGGGTAATAAGGTGATGAGAAACTAAGTTAGATGCCAAAAGCATCACATAGTTTGTATAGGGTTTTATTTTTGAATTGTTTCCCGTTATCCGTGATAATGCGGTGAGGGAAACCAAAGTGACAAATGATGTGATGGTTGATGAATTAACATATTTTCTCGGCTTTAGTGGAAATGAGGAGAATGGATTCTACCCATTTAGTGTAATATTCAATAGTAGTTATGATCCATTGGTGGCATTGTGAAGAATGGGGGTTTATTTCACCGACAAGATCCAAACCCAATTGAGAAAAAGGCAAAAGGTCTTGCATGACCTGTAAGGCATGACTAGGGGTGTGATGGAAATTAGCATGTTGTTGGCATTTTACGCAGCATTTAACATAATCACAATAGTCATGATTCAGGGTTGGCCTATAATAGCCTAGGTAAAGAATACATTTTATGATAGCGAGACCACTAAAGTGTCCTCCACAAATTCCATCGTGGACTTCCTTAATGGTGTAAGGAATTTCAGAACTTGTAAGGCATCGCAAGAGAATTTTGTCAAAACCACATTTGTAAAGAAGACCACCCATGATGACATAATGGGAGACACTTTTAAGAAAGGCATGTTGTCCATTACGAGTGAGATTGGTGGGTAAAATGGAAAGGGAAAGATAGTCTGTTTATTGCTTCTACCAAAGGTCACTTGGGTCAGAAGTAGTGGTTCCAATAGAGTAGAATTTATGAGGAAAATAAGAGGGTGATTGTAGTCTTTGTATGGTGATAAAGATTTTAGAGTCAGTGGGCAAAGCAAGTATCTGAGAAGCCAAGTAGGCCATCGTATCTGTAAATTTATTGGTAGAACATGGGGTGGTTTGAAGGGCGTAACGGTCGAAGGTGGTCAAAATTATGTCCACATGACTCTTATACTTTTGAAGTATCTCATTATGACACTGGTATATACCATTGACTTGGTTTTATGACCAACTGAGAATAACCAAAGATGTTGATTGACTTAACATCTAAGGCATAAGTAGTCTGGAGACCCAACACGAGTGCTTCATATTCAACAATACTATTTGTACAATCAAAATTGAGTTTGAAAGACAAAGGAATAGGTTCACCATCAAGTGGAATAAGGATAACACCAGCCCCACTCACATGCTGACACTTGGAGCCATCGAAGAAGAGTGTCATTTGGTAAGTGGGTTCATCCAGGGAAAGAGTAATAATAGTCTCATCTGGAAAGTAAAAGTTAGAGGTTTGATCCTCAAAAATAGGTGCGTCGGCCAGTTGGTCAGTGATATTTTGGCCCTTGATGGGCTTTTGATGGATGAATTCAAGGTTGAGATCAACTAGAAGCATAATCTAGCATCCAGTACGCTGATTTTGATAAGGTTTGACATACATGTAGTGTAATGGGTCAGTATTAGTAATGAGGAAGGTTTTGTGTTTGAGTGGGTAATGATGGAGTTTGGTAGTGATGAAAAACTAAGGCTAGGCAAAGTTTTTTGGCATGGGTATATATAGTTTCATAGTCAAGAAGGGTACGGCTTATGTAATAAACCACTTGCTCTCGGTGTTGGTTATTGTGATGAGCGAGCATGGCACCTAGAGAATGGTCAGTGGTGGAAATATATAGGTAGAAGGGCTGGTCATCCTTAGGAGGAATGAGCACTAGTGGTTGAAGGATGTATTGTTTCAAGGCTTTGAAGGATTTATGGCATTCATCAACCCATTTGAATGAAACATCTTTCTTGATAAGATGATCAAATGGTTAACAATGGTCAGAAAGATGGGAGATAAAACAATGAATTGATTGCAATTTTCTTTATAGGCTGCAAAGTTGACGGAGATTAGTGAGTGGTAGAATTTCAAGGTTAGCCTTAACCTTAGCAGAATCGACTTCTATGCCACACAAAGAAATGATGAAACCGAGGAGTTTCCTGGAAAGTAATGCAAAGATGCACTTTTTTGGTTGAAGATGAACACAATACTTGATAAGGTGGTCAAATATGACCTTAAGAATGGGCAGGTATTCTGTATGATTCTTTTATTTGGCAAGCATATCATCTACGTAATCCTCCAATATGTGGTGTATGATGTCATGGAAGATGTAATTCATGGCCCACTTATATGTAGCACCCACATTTTTGAGACTAAAGGGCGTGACTCGATAGTAGAAAGTCCCTCAAAGGGGGATGAAGGAAATCTTGTGTTGATCCTTGGGAGCCAGTAATATTTGATTGTATCCTAAAGAAACTTTCCATGAGCGATAACATTTTATGGCCAGTGGTGAGATCAACTAGTTGGTCAATTCCTAGTAGTTGGAAATCATCTTTGGGATAGGTGAGGTTGAGGTCATGGAAATCCATGCAAAGACAGAGTCCCCCTGTCGCTTTCATGACAGGAACAATGTTAGAAATCCATTGGGGGTAATCAATGGGTAAAATGAAGGAAACTAAGAGAAGGCGTTGAATCTCTTCTTTTACCAGAAGAGTAATGCGAGGATGCATTTTCCACAGCTTTTGTTTGATATGTTTGGCATCAAGAATGTTTACGATATTGTGAACCATGATTTTTGGGTCGATACTGGGCATATCGACATAGGACCAAGAAAATGCATTGCTATGGTCCTGAAGGAAAGAGGTCAAGGCTTCCTATTCAGTATTGTCTAAAGATTGGCCAATCTTTAGAATGTGCGGGTCATCCAAAGTATTAATGTTGATTTCAATGGTTGATTTTTTCAACATGGTTTGCATCTCGGAGGGTAACGACCGATGAATATAAGAGTCTTCCTCACATTGAACGACATTAATTGAAGGCGTATCATCATCAATCATGTCAGGATATAGAAATGGGAGAGAGGAGGGAGCCTTACCATCATGTTGATAGGTTAGCGGTCCCAGGGAAATGGTGTTTACGAAAAAAATAGTTAGCAGGTATAGATTCAGGATCTATGGACTCCATGGGTGAGGATAGTAATGTGGGTGAATGAGAGGGGGAAGATTTCTCATCTTGGATAAGATTGATGTGAACCTTCTTAGAAGATGGAGTTTCAAAACTAATGCCACTATGGTCATTGTGTTTATGAGAGGTACATGAGATGACAATGTGGAGGCCTTGTTCATAAAAACTAAAGCCAAATCCTTTCCACGCATACCAGTGAAGGAACATGTGAGTGAAACAGAGGTTAGTGATAGAGTGTAGGTCAGAGGAAAATGGTTTGGTTGGGGTGGAGGTTCGGGTTTATAGGTGGCCATATCAAGTCTCCCATATGTTAGTTTGGTGCGAAGGCGGGGAGGGCCATAAGGGAAAACATCATTGATTTGAATGTCATAACTGGGGTATTGATGTAAATCCCATACTCTTGTGGGGTGAGGAAGGTATTGATATTGTATAGGTGGTATTCCCCCAGAGTGAGGCATTGAAAAACACCTTCTACGGGATCAATAGTTGGTATGTGGGTAACGGGTATGGATGGCTCACTAGATGAAGGGGAAATAAGGGCACTAGTGGTAGAGGGTACAACTATAGTAGGGATAGTGAGGTTAGATGCAGTAGAAGTAGTGGTAATTTTGGTGGATGGGCTTGTGGGTGGAGGTGAAGTAGTTGTGGTGGCAGATTCCTTGACCAGTAAAAGCACATCATTGGATTGATATAGCATGTTACAGGTCTTGAAAGGTGGGGGGTCAGCAAGGATGGTGTAGTTATGTTCCTCATGTTCAAATTTGAGGCATCTATGTAATTTCAAAGGGACACAACCCATAGCAAGAATTCAAGGTTGGCCAAGTAGCAAGTTATAGGAACTCCCCTTCTAGGACATAGAAAAGTTTTAGGATAGTGCGGGGACCTACACGGACATGGAGAACAATGGTACCCAATGTAGAGGTCATGGTGTCATTAAAAGAACACAACATAACAGGGTTACTATGTGTGTAATTGCTAGGTATTTGCATTGGTTATACACATGGGAGGAGATGATGTTAATGCTAGCACCACCATCTATCATAACGCATTGTATACGTATATTATCGATAAAGACAAAGATGAAAAGAGTGGGGTTGAGGTCATCGTATTGGAAGGACGTGATCTCTTCATCTACAAAGATGAGGTCAGCCACTTGGCGAGTGGGTGAAGGTGTAGAGGAAGGAGAATACCTAGTGAGAGAGGCTACGTGGTGAGGTTTAATGATGGAGGCTACGGGTGTGGGGTCATTTGGTAAGACTTCGATAGATTGAAGGACCTCCATGAGGGCTTGACAATGTGACTCTAAGGTCTAGATGAGGTCACATAGAGACATTTTGAGGGGGGATTGGTGTAGTTGTTTTAGCATTGTGTGATGTGTGACTTCATCAAAGATGAGATATGTAGGACCACGAATGATGAATTTAGGTGTGGGTTCAGATGGTATATTGGGTATAGGTTTGGTTGATGGGTTAGTTGCTTTCTCCTTGCCCTTGTCTTTCTGAGCACGGGTGACAAAGTTCATCATGTTAATCTGAGGGGAGGTGGATGAAGAGGATGTGTCATGGAAGGTATAGTAGCAAAAGGGAAAAAACCCTAGTGGTGGATACAACCCTTGTGAGATGAGTAGGGCGCATTGGCATTTGGATGGTGGTTTGGCCAACTCTCTTATACGAACCATGTTAATTTTGAATCTCAGGGATGGATCAACAAGTTATGGGGGTGGAGATCTTGGTCGCTGAGTAGGTAATGGGATAAGATCTGTGGAAATTGGTGAAGGTGAACTGGGGTCCTCATCAAGAAGATCATCTTCATCAAAGTTTTATTTACGAGGACACAATTAGACAAGAGAGGTTTTGAAAGCCTTATAATTCTCTACATCGTTTCCTAGCACATGATGGCAGGCACAAATTTTGGTTTCATCAAAGCCTTTTGGTTTGGTTTTGAGTGGTTTGTAAGGTCTAAGAGGTGGTAATGTGAGGACAGAAGTTTCAAGGAGGTTGGTTAGGATTTTGGCGTAGGACCCTACTAATAGATTACAATGGGAGGTGAATGTGGGTTTGGGTATAGGTGCGGATGACTATGTAGGAAGAGTCTTTGTAAGAGGGGGAGTAGGTTGGGCTATTAGTTTAATGTGTGGTGTGGTCTTAGGTAATGGTCGTATCTGCTTGGGTAGGGGCATGGTAGATGAACTAGTAATGGAAGGTTTGGTTGGTTTAACTACCTTATTGGAGGGTAGTGGATTTTTAGCTTTAAGTTGCATCTTTTTTGGTAAAGGTAATACAGGCACATGAGATGTGGAGGGAAAAGCCAATGGTGAAAGAGGGCAGGTTACCCAAGGGGGTAACAGAGGTGCTATGGAGGTAGGTGGTGTGTGTTGGGCAGGAGGCGTGAGTGAAAGAGAAGGAAGTTTCATGGGTGGTGAAAAATTTATTAACGGTATTAGAGGTATGAGTGGTAAGAAGGTTACAGGTGAGGGACTAGGTAGGAGTGGTTTCTTGGGTATATTAGAGGTCTGTGATGGGGAAATGGGTTGCTACATTTTTGTTTTACCAATGGATGGGGGTTTCTTAGTCAAGGTCAAGGGGTGAGGTCCTAGGATGGAAGAAAGGGGTGAAGGTGATAAGGGTGTGGTTGGTGAGGTTGGGGTATGAGATCTAGGATATTAAATCTTCTTTTTAGGGGCCAGGTTAAGTTTGGTGTTAGATTTGGAAGATGTAGCTAAATCTAATTTGATGGGTGGGTGAGTAAGGCTAGCTGTCGATATAACTCCTAAGGTAGTGAGAGGTTTAGGTAAGGGAGATGATATAGGCATGGGTTTGGGTGTAGATGTATATTGGGCTATGGGTAGAGGCGTGAGTTGGGACATGAGTGATGCCATGGAAGGTATTGTGATAGTTGTGGTTATGTTTGGTTTGGTTAGAAGAAACACTTTTGGATAGATAGTGGAGGTGTCAATGGGTGACAACTGCATTTGTGTTGAAACATGAAGTAGAAGATGCCCCCAAATTAAGGCTCTATCGAAAAAGTCTAGGAGATCGGCCAAGCATGAGAATGGTATTTTTGTAAGTGGAGCTGACGTGGATTGAGTGGAAATCCCCGTAAAATATGTTTGAGATATAGGGAAATGGCTAGCCTCAAAATCTGTGGATAAGAGAGCCGAAAGTAGATCAACGGGATCTTGAAGGTCTGATGGTGAATGGTCATCTACATGTGGTGATACTTCTATAGTATCCTCCAGGGGTAAAGGAGAGGATGGGCCAGCCAAAGTAGGCTCTCCTTGCGTTGGTGTAGGAAGTGGACCTACATCTTTTACTAGCAGGAGAGGTGTTGCTGACAACTACTTGGAATTTTGAGGGGTCAAAGGTGGTGTGATGATTATAGGCCCATCCACTAGTGAAGAGGAACATGAAGGGGGTTACTCTGTGGGTAGAGGAGTAGATGAAATAGATTCTAGTGTAGGTAGGGAAGCATGGGATAATATTTCATCTATGGAAAGAATATGAGGCAATTGGGAAGTAACTAGTGTGTCATTGAAAATAGTGTGGACCTCATGGACAGTGCTATCATTTTTTGAGGTATCACCCACTTGGTTTGAAGATGGGGCATGATTAGGGAATGGCTTCTTGAAGATGTGTAGGCTTTGGTTAGCGGGTGCATTTGGGATATCAAAGACTAGATCTCCATTGTCTATCATTTCTTGGAGTATATTCTTGAAGGTAATGCAGTTATTGTCATTGTGACCTTTGACATGATGATAGTTGCCAAATTCATGTTCCTTATACCACGTGGGTGGCTCAGGGTTGAAACTAGTATGTGGTTTTATAGGTGGAAGGGTAATGGCACCAACCTTAACAAGATTTTCCAAAATGCAAGAATAAGATTCTCCTAGGGAAGTGTACTTTTGTTAACTGGAAAGCTTGGACAGGAGAGATATTAGAAGGGGGTTTAGTTGGGTTTGATTGATGAGGGGGACCAGATTTGAGAATTACAGAATTAGAGGACCCTTTGGGATTTGAATATTTGTTTTGAGGTTTCGAAGATGAAGAAGTATCATTTGATTTGAACATGATGTTCTTGTTACGAAGTTGAATCTTCTTTTCTTCGATAACATGAATTTCCAATTTTTGTGCCATGGTGAATGCCTTGTCGAAAGTGCAGAAAGTTTGCACCTGTAAGTTCAGTGAGATGTTTCTAGCACATGCACGATTGAATAGTTTTATAATCTCGGTTTAAGGAAATTGGAATGTGAGATGGTTAATGAGGCTGCGCCAGTAAGTGAAAAAGTCAGCGATAGACTTGTCGTCATACTGTCATGTGGAATAAATATCTTTCATGGTAACCTTCTTGAAAATGTTGATGGAGAAATGATCTAGGAAGGCTTGGGCTACTTGATTAAATGATTAAATGGAGTGTCTTGGTATTCCACTGTACAAGTCCAATGCAAGCCCTGTCAGGGACATTTGGAAATTCCTCAAAAGTAAAGCATCACTGTGGGTAATCAGGTAACACCCATGTTTACAAAACTGCAAATGTTGTTGCAGATATTCTTTACTATTGAAGCGGTTGAATTTTGGCATCTCCCAATGTACGAGGTATGGTCGAATGGGAATGGACGAGTGAATGGGCTCCTTAAAAATTTCATCTTAGGTGATGGAATTGTGTGAGCCGGAAACCAATGCTTCTAGTGTCTACATATTTTCCATCATCAACTTGATGAGGTCATTGACATGTTGTGATGGAGGGACACCTCCTGTGGCATAAGCAAGTAGATACTGAACCTGATAGAGAGGCTGAGAATAAGGAACTAAAATAGAAGGCATTTATCCAGAATGGGTGATAGATGAGATAGGGGGTTGTTGATAGTAGGTGTATATAGGCGAGATGGTCGTTGTGACTCTGGTAGCGATTGGGGGAAGTGTTTTTGGGATGGAGAGGATGAGATTTTGGAATGGAGTAGGGGTCATTGACACCAAGAATAGTTGTGTCGCAATGGGTATTTGTGAGATAATGGGTGCGGACTATGCTATGGTCTAGGTGGTCGATGAGGGGACAATAGATACAATAGGCACGAGTGAAACTGTAGACACAATAGTCATGGCAGGTATGGGTCCTAGCTAAAAAACTACTGGGGGTGAAGCAGGTGAGGGTAACGTCACATTATTAGGGGCTGATGAAATAGCAAGAATAAGGGAAGAAGGGATGGATATAGGCATGTCGTATATCAAACTAACCTGAGGAGTCTCAGGTGGAAGAATTTGAAAGGTAGAACTGTAAGGTCATAGGATTCTGATCAAGAAGTTGTGTACACTCTTCATCTCCTATAGCAATGGTAGTAGATAAGGTTGGATCCATGGGTGACAAGATGGAAGGCGGTGAAGGACTAGGTGGGAGTGGTTTGAGGACTAGCATGGAATATGAAAGTGTTATTCTAGCTATGAGTTAGCACCATCTGAAAAAGTGTTGACTTAGTAAGACTGTATTTTGTAGATGACACAGAAAACTGTAGAAATAGAGAATAATGGGATCCAAGAGGTGAATAGGGTCAATGTCTATATTTTTGAAAATCAAACACAGGAAATCGAAGACGGTCAGGTTGACCGGTGATGGTTGAGGGCAAATTGATGATGGTTAGGATGACCGGTGAAGGTTGGGGGAACACCGATGATAGTTTCTGAAACCGATACCAATCCACTGTGGATGAAACCAATCTCAAGGAACAAAATAGGAATGTTGTATGTGTACTTGTGAAAAGTGTGTATGAAAATTTGTATCAACAGAGGAAAAATATGATGATGCCCTGAGGTCTAGAAATAGAACAGAAGTAGTGATGAAAGCTATTCTAGGTAAAGTAACTAAAAATTTAGAAGCTGAAACCGGTTAGGGTTTAACCAATGACGGTCAGATGTGAATGGTGACAGTCGCTAGACCGATGTTAGTGACTGTAAAATTAGAAAGGAATGAAGAAAATTTGTTTTGTGAATTAAATTAAGTGAAGAATCAAACTCAGAAGCCTAATCCTAAGGAGATGGGGCCTTGGCACACTCAGAAAAAGTCAAAATACTCCAACTATGATGGTGGAGTGTGCAAGGAAGAAGAAAAATGGAGATTCATAGTCTCACACCTCAAAACACAAGCCAAGAAGAACGCTAAGAAAAAGAATGATCCTAATAGTGATTTTCTTATGTTTGTTTAGCTTATGCTATTTAGGACTGACTATGTGTATTTAGAACAAAATGTTTTGGTTGGGAAGGCATCCTACAAAGAAATATATCTAAAAGGAGATTTTTTAGGTATGTTATGGTAGGGATAGGCTGTCCTCTGAGATAATGACTCGACAGAGGCAACGAGATGGGGAGTACCTGGAAACTGGATCATGTGATCACTGACAGATGTTCCCAGGTAAGATGTTGTTTAAGAAATATGTGTATATTAATAATTTGTGTAAGTTTGGTAAGACATAGAGAGAGAGAGAAATGTGCTTCCTACGATTCTTTGTGTCAACCATCAGTTGGGCATGACTTCCAGTATATAGGTTGCCCTCATTTTTAATGTGAGCTAATAATGTAACAAATCAGAATGTGATGCAAGTGTTATAAACCCAAATCAAAGTGTGATATTCGATGTAGCAAGAGATGAATAGGAAGAGGGATGATTTTTCGCTAATGCAATGCAAAAGAAAGGAAGATGTGTTCTTTTTAAAGCACCAAAAACACGATTGTTTTTAGATAATAGAAAGGAGAATGATTTCAAAAGAAGAAAATTAATATGGAAGATTTTCAAAGGGAAAAAACACACAAATTTCACCTAGGAATGACTAAATGCAAAATAACCCCTGATGGGTCCCACCGGGCGTGCCAAAATGTTTCACCATTTTCTTTACCTTTTCAAAGTGATGAAATAGATAAGGGTAAGGGCCAAGGAGGAATACCTGTTAAATGTTGGTCGATTGATGGTTGTTGTGCACGTTCTGAATTCTTGATCCACAGCTGAATGTGAGAGCTTCCTTTTGGATAGGAGGAACTACCTATAATAGAAAAAAAGACCAGTAGATGATAGTTAAATGATATATGACAATGGACTTCCTAGTGTATGCTAGTTCTAGGAAGTGTGATACTTCCTAGACGGCTGTCAATCCACTGTTTGAAATAAAATAATGCGAGAAAGGAGTAAATTCCTACTATAGTTGATATGATTTAAGTATCTCATTCAAGTACAATAATTAAATCTTAACATAACAGGCTAGGCTATGATTAGATCATAAAGGTAGATAGTTGTCAGGGTGCTAGGACTGGTCAAGGTCAAATTCTGGGTTATTTAGGTCAACTGGTACGATGATTGTTGGGTCTATTCTTGGTCAAGGTATAAAACACAGAGACCGATGTCGGTTAGGTTTGACTGATGCTGGTTTAGATAGCACCAACGAGGGTTGTAGATAGCCAGCGTCGGTATGGTCGAGGTAAAAGAAACTCAAATAGATTAAATGGTAGGGGTGATCTGAGGTCGAATAAATTTTGGGAGAGTGAATGGGAAGGTCTGTAGAGGTCTTAGGTATGCTCAGAAGTATACAATAGGTGAGGATAGGTAATTTGGTGATATGGGTGAAGGGATATTTGAGTTCATAAGAAAGTGGGTGATGAAGCAATAAGCATGCAAAGAATAGATTAATAACAGGAGTAATAAAGATTACTAACTGAAATAAACCTTACTGGTTAGGGCCATACTTACTGTGTTAAGGATCTGGTGGCTGAATGATGGAGATTTGCTGATCAGAAGAATGGTGTTGGATATCATAGCAGTGGCTCCCAGAATGATTCCGTGAGTGCAATGCTTCCAAAATATGTCCTGGTGATGGCTCTGGATGTCTGGATATGTGAAATGATGTTGGTTTTTTCTTGCATGCAACTCTGATCTCCTTTATGTTCTCACAGAATGTGCTAACCCAAAAACAAGGTTTTTTGGGTGAATAAAAGGTAACCAACGACGGTTTTAGTTTGACCCGCACCGGTTAAGGTGGGATTCCGTAGGTTTACTAAAATGGGAAGATCTCTCTAATTTCTTAGGCCCATCTAGCTTATTCTCATGGATTAGAACAGAAACTTTCCTTCTAATGAGTGGGAATGTGGTTAGAGAGGTTTTAGCAGTTGATTTTAGGGTTAGACCAAATCTTAGCTCATTAAGGAAAGTAAGACTTAGTTATTTTTTGTTATGGAAACATGCCAAGAATAGTTGTAGGGTGAGGTGGCTGGATGAGGTGTCTAGGTGAGGTTTCTAGGTTAGGTGGTGAGGTAGAAATTAAGATAATTAGATATTAAATATTGTGAGGATATATATTAATTTAATTTAATTAATGGTGATGTGCGGTGGAAGGGGTCATGGTTAGTTGAGTATAATTGAGCTGATTATTTGATAGGGGACCAAGGGGAGTGTGACCCAATTTTGGTGTCTACAGTTCTAATTTTTATTGATTTTTTAGGTTATTACAACTAACTTGCAACTGTGCTGCAACCTTTCTATGACTGGCCTGAAACTGGTATGTGACTACCAAAGTTTATATTTTGGGAGTGATGCAGTAGAATATGGAGCTAATGAGGGGAATGTGTTATGGATGTAGTTCCTAACATTGTTAACATTGCGACACCACTTTTTGAGTTTTACATATATATTGTGGTAGGAGATGACACATCTAGAGATGGAGATATTACATAGAGTGGGGTTATTTTACATTACATGGATTGAGAAGATGCGGATGGATAGATGTTTACTGACAATGATATTGGAGAGATGGGACATTTATATGAACACATTTCTTTTGGTGACTGGTGAGATGATTATCACATTGGAGGATGTGTCAAGAATATTCTACATTTTAATTTAGGGTGAGCAGGTAGTCTCAATGTTAGATCCTACTTTGCAAGACAAGATATTGTGGTGGTTATATAGCAATGTCAGGTCAAAGCATATAAGTGTGTCCCACTTGGTGGCCAAAATATTTTAAAATTTGAATAGTAAATAAATATTTAAAAATAATATAAAAATTTAAAAAAATCAGATAAATTCAGTATGCCATGCACCTTGGTATATTTAAGCTCTTAAAAATATATCTTTGTTCATTTTATATGTGTTTGGTCATGTTTTTGTTGTGGTACATATTTTTCTAAAGGTAGAAAAAAGTGGGACACAATTATATTCTTTGACCTGATAGATAAGATTGAGTTTGAGAGTGGGGGATTCAAATATCAGGAACTATATGATTAGGTTGTAGGTACATGAGTGATGGCATATTTTTGTAGCATGATTTATAGTATTGTATTACCATAGTCATCAAGGTATACATTCTTGTGGGGTTTAGGTGAGGTTTTTGTGGAGCTAATAAAGCATGGTGTAATGTATGCATAGGGGTAGACTTTGGTAGCACAGATATATTCATAGCTGTAAAATTACACTAGCCAGCTAAGGGTGGGTTTGACTGGGAGTTTTTGTTAAAGGTGTGGGCATGTGAGCATATTGCAGTGGACAAGCTGCGTGGGTTTCCATACTCTATCCATGATTAATTCTCAACATAGGCATCATTATTTCTATGATGGAGGATAGATAGGGAGATGTTCAAACACATGCCATATAAGGGTGTGATGGATCACTATCGGAAGATGTTGGCAAGATTGGAGCTAAGTGATATTATATGGAGGTCATATAAGGAGGTGGTGGGGTTTTTGGGATGGAGAGAGGACACAGTATAACTATGGAGGGTGCGGAGGACTAGATGGGTGATTGGGAGGTGGGAACGAGAGATAGAACTATTCTATTATGGTCGCGTGATGGGGCATTTTAGGCTACGCAAGGGAGTTCCAAAATATCCTGGCAAATACTTGTGATTGAGTGGATATGGGTTAATAATGTCAATGTATGAGGTGATAAGTGATGAGGATGATGTACCTGTAGAGCTTGGAGTAGGGTATTATGTAGGTACCACATGAGACTTTGATACATGGTGGGAAGTGTATGGGCTGAGGGGATGTGAAGTAGGGGATTACTTTAGAGATGAGAGATCCACAAGATGATAATGGTATAGTGGAGGATGAAGAGGAGAAAAAGATAGTAAATACAATAGAGACAAAGGCTGATGACACACAAGTGTGGAGCCAGTGATGCAGAGTAGAGAAGTCAATAGAGGCTAGTGGGTAGAAAGGTGGCGATATACATGATGTGATAGAGATATAGGGTGTTCCTTTATAAGGGGAGAGCAGGGATGGAGTGAGGTAAGATGAGCCAAGAGTGGAGATAGATGGAGTGGCAGGATATATAAATGTGTGGAGGTAGGAGAAGTATCTAATATCATATGTGGAGATGAGAGAGAGAGAAGTGATCAGCAAACACTGTCAGAAAAACCACGTTGAGATAGAGGTCAAGATGCGGAGATTTTGGTGGAGTTAGTATTGGCCTCCTTGGATGAGGTGAAAATGGAGAGTGATAGAATGCATAGGGAGGTAATAAATATATATAGGTGATGAGAGGTGGATCGATCTTAGATTGATGAGTTGGAGGGTCAAGTGGTGGTACTGTCAGTTGTCGTGAGACATATCCATGAATTACATATCACAGTGGCCGAGAGACTTCATGATATAGAGTGATTTTATCATCTAGAGGAAGTCATGGGAGTGCATGAGAGTGAACAAGGTCACTAAGATATTGTGGAGAAAACATTGGTTCATGTTAGTCAGGATATTTCCAGAGAATTAGCAGGTTATGGATACTACAAAGTGTTACTACAAGTGCATGTACCACATGTCACAGTGCAATCATTTTTTAGATCATCTAGCTCTAGGTCTAGGATACATAGGACCTCCATGGGTCCTACCTAGGAGTGGATCAGTGCATTCAAACATGATCACATATAGGTGATAATAGGCCCAAGCCTTATGTAGGGCTTGGCCCCATGATAATATTGACACGTGTATAACATGATTCTTGTATGTACAAAATGATGGCTATATATATATGGATATATATATGAGACATTGATCTCACCCTTTTGTTATGGCATAATATGAGTAATCTCATTTTCATTTGATGTGTGTGTGTGTGTGTGTGTGTGTGGGTGCGTGCACGCTTATGGTGTTATTGTGAAAATGAATATATACAATGGTCAACTATTGCTTATATTGTATTGCTTATTCTTGTGTTTGACAAGGACATGTGACTGATAGATGTGCAATGCTAAGGAATAAAAATATGAAATGATAAAACGAGTAGTGCTTTGATTTATTATGGTGTCAATGTGAAACAATGATTATCAGTGCACTAGGACTCATGGATGGATACAAACATGTGTGAGAGACTAACATATAGAAAACCAATGATTAGAGTAAAGTGTAATAAATACAAGACAACATACTAGCCCTTTAATTCATTCAAGATCTCGATGCGTACATATGTGTATGTGAGTAGTTTAACACTTGAGATGAACCATCAACAAGACATAAATGAAGACATGCATTAGCCAATGTTTGGGTGTATAACGGAACATAAAATTTGGTGTATATGAATGAGTACGAAGGATAATTTTTGAGTTCGTGCATAGTTCCACTTGCCATCCAAGCATCTATAACCTCAACATGGAGATACATTTGGTTCTGGTTCGGAACATTTATTTACTACTATCTTGGTGTCCATAGTCCCCGATAGATGATATTGGAAAGACCCTTTTGAGAAAGTTTTTTGATAATGCTTTGATTTTGCTAATTTGACTTGCTCTTCTTTTCTTTTCTCTTTTGTGTCCTTTTTTGAATTGATTTTTCTTTCTATTTTCTTTTTGACGTGATATTCAGCTCTCTCTCTCTCTCTCTCTCTCTCTCTCTCTCTCTCTCTCTCTTTCTCTCTCTCTCTCTCTCAGGGGTTTAGAACTACTATGACTCGATGAAGGAGGAACATGAAAGTGAAAATAGAGATGCCATTGGATAATGCATGCAACAAAAAAGGATCCTTTAGTGTTCACAACATGGTTTTTAATGTATGTAAAGTGCGTGGATCTCTCAGAAAATGAACTCAATGTTAAATCTGCCAAGAAATTATTAATATGCTCAAAATGCCAGAGTTAACCATGTACAAGAACTAACGTGAATGTGTCTAAACCGAGTGCAACACACCTAAACATCATTGAGATGCCTATGTATAAGTGTGACAATTTGTAGAGATTTTAGTCTGGATGGGTGCATATGTACACTAAAAAGTGAATGAAATCAACAATGCACATAGATAGTTGTACACGACTCATTTTTTTGTATTTTTGAGCATTTTATATCATTTTTGGATTTTTTTGCAATATTTAATTTTTTTTGTGATTTTGATAAGTTTTATACTATTTTGGATTTTTTTTTCAGAAATGTATCATATGTGTTTTTAGGATTTGTAGGCGTAAAATCACTGTTTCAAATGCATGGTATTTAACAGACTCAAGTTCTTTATTGTCATCTATGTCAACCAACTTGTAAGTGTCTAGACCCATATTTTTGAATGATCATAAAGGGTCCAAACTAGTTAGGGGAAAATTTGTGCCATTTTTTAGGTACTTGGGAGGAATTTTGTTGGTTTTATTTAAGCACAAGGTTACTTAACTCATATTGGACTTTTTTTGTGATAATCCCTTGCTATACCACATGGTAGACTTAGAAATAATCAAGAGCATTAACATGCTTGTCATTGTGTAGATCAAGCTGTGCAAGGTGCTCACAATATTAATCATCATTAATCATAAATTATTGGAGAGTGACTCATAAGGAGGGAATCTCAAGCTCAATGGGTAGAATAACCCAAACCCTAAAAAGCAATGCCGACATTCCCTCTAACCACATTCTCACATGCTCACAAGAAGCTCCCAATCTAATCCATGGGATAATGACACAAGATCCGAGGAAATCAAGAGGATCTCCCTAAGTTTGGTAAAACCTAGAAAATCTCACCTTGACCAACGTCGGTTTCCCCTAACCGTCACCGGTTAAGCTAGACCACCGTCGGTCACCCCTTTTAACCCCTAAACTACCTTATTCTCAAGGTTGGTAGATATTGGCAAACATTGGGAGAAAAAGTGGACGAGCAAGAACAAAATCTCAAAGAGATAACACATCTTCAGAGAGCCAATTCCAGCAAGAACTGACATCCAAGGAAAGAGATTAAGGATCTTCTCCTGCACAGTCATCCCAGTCAAAATTTGATCTATCCAAGTAAAAGAGGAGTGTACATGTAGCCCATACAGAATCTTTTCTTCAATTGGTGATCACTTGCAACCTTCAAACCCATCATCAGCACCCCCATCCTTCACACATAGACTTTTAAGAATTAAATCCAAGTAAGTACAACATCATACTTTCCTGGTTATTTCATTTTATCATTATTTTATCATCCATTGTTCATTCAACTCCCTATTGACCATCTCCAACATTTTTTTTTACCTCCATAGACCCATCAAAACCTTACAAAAACCTATTCCAGTCACCCAATACCTCGTCCCGACTAACCAAATCCTTTGTACAATCACAAAGGATACCAAAACCCCATCCTGTGACGTTTCCAGATCTCATAGTAACCAACGCTAGTTATACCTAACCACGGTCGGTCACCCCTGATCGACGTTGGTCTCTGTGTTTTCCCACAGCCTTAGACAGAGACCTATCCACCTAATTTTACCTCACCCTCACTCACTTGTGACCTACCCGAGACCTTTATTAGACCTGTAGAACCCAGAACCAACCATTTAACCATGGATTCTATTCTAGCTTAGCCTATTAGATTAGAACTATTTTTTTATTGTGTATTTAATGAGCACAATGATAGTCTCTTGGGGTAATAATCATTAGATTAATATACTGTCATACCAGTGATTATAGAGAAGATCTCTAATGAGCATAAAACAAGTTTCTCGTTGATGAAATGTATGATGTCTAGATTTATTAAGTCTAGGTGGAAATGTATTAAATTTCAAGTAAGTAACAAGATCTTTGTATTAAAGAGGAGGTGGCGTGGTTTTGATGTGAAAAATCTAAAGTGCATGAATATGATCAAAAAGTGGCTGTGATAGCACACAAATATGAACATGAAGACTATCAATTTTTTTCCTAAAGGTAAATAAGATCTTAAGGAATCCATGGTATCTATAAATTAATTGGAAGAGTGTGGAGCAGTCTTGATTTCAAAATGTGAAAATTGAGTGACCTAACTCAAACTCTCAGTGATGTGATATTGTCTTGTTGATAAGTATCATTGTGATGCACACATGATAGGTCCCTTCTGGATATGGTTGACAACAAGTTGCAAGTCACCAACAACTCGTAAACATTATATCTTGAATAGATCAATGGATAATTGTGAGGCCAATGACGATGATGAATCATACATCTACCAATGAATGTTTGTGCATGAAGTGTCACAGTTTGAATTATAGTGGAATAGAGGAATTTTAGTGCTGTGACGAAGACTATGCAACCTCAACCCCATATATAAATGAAAAAGGGATGTAGCCCCTATAGGTGTGTGAATGATAGTATGAAATGCCTAAATTGCATAAGGTATAGTATGTGTGCCAATCTCGATGGGAAGCATAATGACAACCTTTTGAATAATTTTATTGATGGTTTTATTAGAATGTCTACATTCTTCCTAATTAGCTTGTGAATAGTATGGCATGGAAAAATCCTATGTTGAATTTTGGTTATTTATGGCATAAGTGCTTTGACAGTTCTTATTCTTAAACAAACTTACATTGTCTAAAATGATCTTGGTGGGATTTACCTGCCAAATGGCCTTGACAAATGATATGTTAGGACAATGAATTTGCACAATTTGTGCTCATGTGGTACGTGCAAGTGGTGCTAACCTCGACCCACTTTTGTGAAGTACTTAATGGCAGTAATTAATGAAATTCTGTGGTCACATGTCAGAAGACTAATTATGGTTAAACTTGACCAATAAGGTCAAGTCTCCATTGGGAGAAAGGGAAAATGGATTGAAGAGGCTGTAGCTCTTCTGTGGTAAGATGAGAGAGATTTAATAATTTTTTGACCATTTCTCACAACATCACAATGTACACTACAAAGTATTATTCTAATGAAGGCCAATAATAACCCATGCAAAGATTGCATCAAGCAATAACCATGCCCACTAAAATGACCCCCACATTCTATTCATCATGTGCTTTGCAACAGTGTGATGACAATTTCTTGGGGTAATCTAGACAATCATAATAATATACCATCATTAACCGTGTTTCTAGAGAAGATCTCCCTAATGAGGTAAAACATGAGTGGCATTAATGAAAAGGTACGTCATCCATATTTATCTAATTCTAGGTGGCAAAGTATTAAACTTTAAAGTAGTAACAATGAGATCTTCATACTATAGAGTTCAGGTGGCATGGTTTCAATGTGAAAAAATATCAAGTATTTGGATTATGATCAAAATGATAGTTGTGATAACACGTTTGAATGGGAACATGAAGAATGTATTCTTCCTTTTATAAAGGTATACAAGATCGATTAAAGAAGCCATGGTATATATAAATCAATTGGTAGAGTGTGGAGTGGTCTCTTCTCAAAATGTGATAAATTGAGTGAGCAATGAGTCTGTGAGGGTCTTATATTATTGTAGCATGTCATTGCAATCATTAGTAGGACCCTAGGATTTGATTGACAACAAGTTGTGAGGGTTTCACCAATAATTTGTAAGCATTTGATCTTGAGTGTAATCCATATAATTGGAGGACCAATGACAAGTGCCTCATACTCATCCATGTTTGTTTGTGCATGGCGAAATCAAGCTTGGATGATAGTGGAATAGAGGCACCTTGGGTGTTACGAAAGACAATGCCTCTATCACCCCTTGGTCATTTTTTGACCCATCAAAATGTAAGGTCATATCAAAATCATCATTTGTGGTCAATATAATATTCACTTTCAGATATGGTGAATATGGAATCATCTTGAAGATCAAGATTTAGTGGTTGTGAATCTCAGTAAGTAGCGGTGCTTCAGCTAGTTGATCAGTAATCACTTATCCCTTAATAGATTTTTGTAGAAATAAAATGTAGGTTCAAAATCAGTGAGTAACATGATCCACTTGGATGTATGACTATTATGGATACATTTTTCTCATCATATAATGTAAAGGATCTATCTTTGGAAACAACATGTATATCATATGATTGAGCATGTAATGGAAAATTTTCTATGTAGAGAACATTATAGCTAAGTAAAGTTTCTCAATATCTGTGTAGTTGAATTCATAGGTGACAATTGTGTGACTAATGTAGTAAATGGTTGATTCATGATTTTCACATTATGTTGAGCTAACATACTTCCTAAAGAAAATTCAGTTGTAACAATGTATAAATAGAATGGTAAATCAAGTTTTGGTGGTGAAAACATTGGAGGTGTGAGGAGATACTTTTTAAGTTGTTCAAATGTGATATGAAACTTCTCCCCTAGTTAAAAGTAACACATTTCCTAAGTAAGTGATTGAATGGTTGGAAACGATCAAAAATTTGTGCGATGAAGCTTCGAATGGATTGAATCTTACCTTGAAGGCTATGTAGTTGTTTGATGTTCGATAGGGGAGGCATGTCTACGATGACCTTAACCTTTAGCTAATCTACTTCAATACCATGATGTGAGACAATGAAGCCAAGAAAATTTCCTGATGTGACTCTAAAAACATCATTTCTTAGGATTTAAGCACATAATTTTGTATTCCAAGAGGCACAACAAAGATTTTACATAAGGACAAATTATGTGATCTAAGCATAGTTTGGATTTTGTGAGAAGGTCATCAACATAATCCTCTACAATATCATGGATTTAATCATGGAATACATAGGTCATAGCATGTTGATATACCATCATTTTTTAGGACAAAGGGCATAACCTTATAGAAAAAGGTCCCCCAAGGTGTGGTAAAAGCGGTCTTATGTTGATCTTTTGAGTGATTTTAATATGATTATAACTAGAGAGAAACCATCCATGAAAGAGAAAATCTCATGATTAGTGGTATTTTAATAATGGTATCAATATTAGGTAAGGGAAAATCATTCTTAGGAAAAGCCTTGTTGACATCCCTGAAAATAAGTGAAAACACGTATATACCACCGATTTTTTTTTCCCATAGGGACCATGTTAGAGACCCATTCTAGATAGCTCCAATTGGTTGTATAAAACCAACGTCAAGTGAGCTTTTGTAGCTCATCTTTGACCAATAATGCAACATGTGGGTGCATTTTTCATAGATTTTGTCTTGACATGTTTTACGTCTGGTTTTAACACAAGATTGTGGATAATGGTATCAGGATCCATTCCTGGCATATCAAGCATATGACCAAGAAAAAACATTGAAAAAATCACATAAGAGTGATGTGTACTCAACATGCTCCTCATCAGATAAGAATTTTACAAGGATTACTATGTGAGGTTATTTAGGTGTACCAATGTTAACTTTGATATTTTCCTCAATAAGAATGTGTGATGCTTCATCAAGGTGATCAAATGTGGGAAGTTCATCAAGTAGGATCTAGGGGTACATCATCAGTTGTCCCCAAAGTATGCTTTGTTATGGAGTTGAGTGTCTTACATGAATGGATTTGTA
The DNA here is from genome assembly GCA_019776745.2 of Taxus chinensis. Lineage (NCBI taxonomy): Eukaryota > Viridiplantae > Streptophyta > Pinopsida > Cupressales > Taxaceae > Taxus > Taxus chinensis. Next base: position 52,514,263 of record CM034152.1, read on the forward strand.
GGGCTCTTTATCCATAGTCCCAAGTGACATAAGATGACTTTTTCTGAAGAAAATAAATCAAGAGGTACAAGCTTTCCATGCAAGATGGTAATCGATAGGGGAAATTCTCAACTTGATTAATGGTAACATTATTTCATAAGACAAGAAAATATGTAGGTGGGGAACTAGGAGGTCTATTGAGTAACATTGTGATGGTGTAGGTAGCATGCGTGGAATGGGATGATCAATGGACTAATTGAACATAGTTCCAAACTCATGGAATAACTCAGACAAAATGGAATCGCTATAGCTTTCATTAAGGAATATGTGTGAGTGATCTGGGTATGAATGAGTGACTAAGGATGGTGCACATGGATGTGGATAATCTGAGCTCTATCCATCTAGATTGACATACTTATATCATGTAAAATCCTCTATTAAATTTTTTATGTCATCATCAAGCTTGATATATCCTAATCTAGATTTTTCAAAGCTAATTTGTAATGTGGATGAATAGGAGTGGAAATTCACTTGTTCAAACTTTCCTAAATTGTAACCTTTCCATCCTTGGTTGAGTAGGTAATGCATAGATGAAATATGGATTTGAAAGGTATGAAATATCATATGTAAATCTGATATTTTGAGATAGATACATTGTTGAATTAGTGGGGAGAAGTTGCAGTATCATATCCCCCATACACAAAATAGGTGTTTTTAGGAGGAATACTAAATGAAACTAGAGATCCTTTGACATGTTGTGTGGGATATGGTCTACCCATTTCTTTGACATTTAGAATATTGGGTAGAGATACGGTGGCGTAAGGGATTTTATATTCCCCAACACCAATAAATTGTGTGTTATTTATCATAGGAGCCTTACCATGGTCGTGAGGTATTTTGGTAGTTGAGGGTTTACTACTAGAAGGAATAGAACTTGAATTTAATGATGGTGAAAATGATGAGGATGGTGGAGGAAAGGTGCTATGATTAACTTTTGGAAGTGATGTTGATGGTTGGATCATGAGGATGATGATGATGAAGTAGATGGATCATTCAATTGTGGCAAATCAAAATGTTGTGTTGAACATGATAGGTCAACTGCGGTAGGTATATAAGTGGATATGTAAGATACGTCCGTGGGACATGAGAGAATTGGTGTGATCTACATGTAATGGGAACCACTCTACTGAATGAGAATGTGATATTATTACAATAATTAAATTGTTTAGCATCTTCATCGGTGGTGACAAAATTTGTAACTACATCTTGCTTGTATTTGAAACATTGATAAAGAGTGGACGTAATAAATTTCATTTCATAAATGAAAGGGAGTCCTAATAACATATTGTATTGTAGATCCCATTATAAAACATATAAAAGGGTGTGAAGAATCTTTGATCCAAATTTTAATGGTAAAATGATAGTAGCCAATGCAATTTAATGGAAATCATTAAATGCATCCAATTATAATGCTGAGGATGAAAGGTGGGATAATGGTATGTTGAGAATCCATAGTGTTAGAGATGATATGACATTAAAGCTTAATCCATTGTCAATCAATATGTATTTGAATGTTTTCTGTTTTAATTTAGTGATAATGAACAATTATGGATCATGAGACTCAATTCCCATGGTGTGACAAGAGGTGATTCATAATTAATCTCATAATCATAAAATGTGATTGATGATGAAGTTGGGGTATGAATATTTCCCAAAAAGTGTGAAAAGGTGTTAGGATTTTGGGTGGACAATTCAATTTATTTAAAGCCTCAATAAGTACTTCACAATGATTGGAAGATTGAACGATGAGATCATATAAGGAGATCTTTGTTGTTGTACTCTTTAATTCATTGAAAAAATTAGTCTTGAGAATAATAACCGGTTATGAAGGAAATGTATCATTTGGTGAATACATGGGCATGGATGTCGATCTAGATGTCAATTTAGGCTTCATAGTAGAAGCTTTATTTCTTGTTACAATGTGAATCATGCCAACAAAATCTTGGTGGGATGAAGATGACCCGTCATGACTAACCTGATTAGTTGAGGTTGTATGTGATGGGAGTGGAGTTTTGAAGACATATAGGTTTTGATTTTATGGGATCATGACATTAGCAACTTGAATAGCATGATTTTCAATTAAGTCTTAAATAGCATTATGCAATTGGCAAAACTTGTCAATTTTATGGCCCACAATCCTATGGTAGGCACATTTGTAAGTAGATTGTTGATGCCAAATTGGTTTTGGTGTATTGGGATCCTCTTGTCGTATGAGTGGGAGAAATATGATATGATATTCAAGGATTTTTTTCAATATACTAGAGAGTGATTTATTTAATGGCGTGTATTGTTGATGCATTTAAAATGGATCCCATGATATTCTTTGTGGTACTCATAACTATGGGTTATTAGGAGTCGTGGAAGAATTCTTGGTAGTAGTTGATGTAGATCCTTGGTTAGACACAGATTGGAGAGATACATGATTAACTTGGGGAGTATTCTTGGTGAACTTAGAGAAATCATTCTTGTTACGAAGCTTGACATAACTAGTACTAATGTGGACATCCTCAATTCACTTGGCCATTAGTATGGATTCCTCAAATGACCGAAACTATTGGATTTGAAGAGTGTGAGATATATGTTTGGCACAAATCTTGGAAAATAATTTAGTAAGTTTTGGTTGAGGAATGGGAAATGTAAGCTCATGGAAACCTACCCTCTGACATGACACAGAGTCAGTAAGAGGATCATCATCTAATTGTTTTAATTTTTAGAGATCAAATAATGTAGTATGCTTTGTAGACACCCTAAATTACTCACATGTTCCTAATGTTATCCCAATACACCTTGTTATTTACCCATTTGTGATTAATTGATTAATTCATAAACATTTCACCCTTTGGACTAATTAAATTAATCCCTAGTGCCCCTTTTTGTTAAAATAATTATCATTTATTAATTAATTAAGTGTGTCCATATCCTAGTCAACTACAAATCATTCAAAAACCACTTAGACTCTACATCCTCCTCCTAGTTAACTACACTTCTAGAATCCTAGAAAGGTGGGGGAAATTGAATTTCACGTACAAACACCTTTCTGGATGTAACTTCTGCAATTAATTCATTTACTATCCCTAAATGCCCCAAAACTATTACAACCTCCTCCAATGTTATTTTTAGCATGTACATTAACCTGCTTGTAACCAACTTCCAACTAATTCTACCTCTATAAAATTCAATATTAGCTTATCCTAAATCCTTTTAAATTATTTGCAAGCATACTCTGTCGATTTGCATTCAGAAGCTCTTCAAGCCAACTGCTCATAGCAATCTACATCCCCGTTTTGGAGACCATTCAAGATCACCCACATTCATTTACAAGGTTACACAAATGAAGTATCTATAACCTATTTGAGGTTTGCACTGAAATGTTACTATAAGGTTTGCAAGTGAGTTTTTTATCTTTGATTATTGCATTTTTTCTCTTCTTAGAAACATTAACTAAAAATCATCAATGAATAAGCCAAAAAATTTCTCAAATGAGACGATGTTATGTTGAGTAAGAATTATGTATCAATCTAAATCTTGGCCACCTAGTGATAACGGAAATGTTCACAACATAAGTGTTTCATCATGACTAATGAGATAGCAAGTGTACATGAACGCGTGTTAGTGATTTTGAGGATCCTCCTTACCCTTGAATTTGTCAAATTTGGCATCTCAAAATGTGGAGGATATGATTTCATGGGTACCAATGGGTGGATATGTTTGTTACATAGATGGTTATATGTGAGATTATGGACTACCATACCTTGATTGTGAAGCTCAAGGTTGTGAATTCCATCCATGAGTTCTTGATTGATTTTTAGTACATGTTGGAAAGCATGAATTTGGAGCAGTTGAGTTTATGAATGTGTAGAATATTGATATGGTATATAGGTGGAAGTATGATAGAATTAAGGGGTTGTATAACCGAAGGATGGGGAATTACGTGAATTATAGTAGGTGAAATTATGAATTGTGGTATAGGAATGAGACCCGATTAGATGTATAGTTCATGCATAAGATATATGGTGTGTGTGGACAATAATTCACTTTTCCCCTTTTTAAAACTCTTTAAAATAATGCACTTCTACACACTTCTTGAATACACCAAGAAGAGGAATGATGACCATTTGAGAAGAAGACCACTGAGAACATCGGAATCCCCTCATTGAGAAAATCCTTCTAATCATTGAGACATTATCATAGATTCATGATCAATCATTCACATGGGAAAAATTGGATGCACTTTGTTCACTCAGCTATGATCTTGATCCATCCACCGTGGACGCACTAATGATAAATGAGGAATGTGAAAAAATCCTTATGATTCCAGAGTGAGGAAAGGAGAATGAGAAAAAAATCAATTTCATCCACCAGTGGATCATGCATCACATGTAAAATTAACTTAAAGGGTCTTCAATACAAAATTTTAAAAAAAATCATTTTTGCACTCTTCACTCACCTCATCGAGGAATGTGGGAATTGACTTGAAAACATAGAGAGGAGTTCCTGTGAGTGCTGAGACCATCATAAGATGAGTGAATTACTGAAATATGAACACTTTTAGATCCTTTTACTCATTTTTAATTTTTAGAATATTCACCATTATGGTCTCATTTAGCCAATGTTTTGTCATTTTTTTCAATCTTGTCAATATTGGAGTGTCTCGATCATGTGAATGCAAATTTGTCTCAAACTTACTATTTATAGTGGTTTTTATCATTGAGACTTACTAAATATATAAATTCATCTTCCCGGTGTCAATTTTGAATGAAACCACTTGCAGAAGTTTACATAATTCATTTCGAAGCTCTGCTCAAATTTTCACGTGATTTCATCCACTGGAACCCTGGGAAGTGAAGAAGCACCTCACTTCCTTTTCACTACTGAGTAATGGAAGACATTAATGGATTCCCTAAGATTTTTGGAAAATTTATTTCCCACCTTGGATTGTGACAAAATCAACTTCACCGGAATAGGTTCTTCATCTATACTTTATGATCCATAGGGATCCAAAATGACTCTACTTCATCAAATCAATAAGCATGAAGCAGGAAAATAAATACATAGAGGTTGTATTTATAGTAACAGGACCGCCACTTTATGTAGAGTGGTAGTTATAGAACTACTACCCAACCAGGGTGGCAGTCTTGAGATTGCTAGTCTACATTGGGCAGTGGTGATGACTTTTTCAGATAGAAAATAAAAACATGAAACGAACAACCTCAAATTTTAAAAGGTTGTCTATGCCTCTTCTCCTCCATGACCTTTCCCATTCTCTAGTACACTGGAGGACATGATAAAGGCTATAAATACATGTTTTTATAATATAATAAGATCATCAAAGCATGAAATCAAGTGAGCAAGAAGTTCTTAGTGCTGGAATTGTGTTTTGTAGAAGAAAGGAGTGTTCAGATAGAGCAAGCAAGTAATTGGGAGGAAGTGTGAGATATTATCTACTTATCTTTCATAATTATTGTAATTTTTGTACTTATTGTTTGAATTGGCAAATAAAATTGGGAATAAAGAGCAATTTCCCTTCCCGAATGGTTTTTTTCCTCCTATGGAGGTTTCCAAGATAAAACTTGGTGTTTGTGAGTTTATATTCTTTCCTTTCCTGCAATTTTTTATTCTAAGCACGAGAAAAATTCATTCACTAGATATCTCTGTCATTTTCTAATAGAAAGTAGAACAACAACATTTAATTTGTGATTATGTGGATAATTCCAAAGTTGAAGAGTTTACAGATCACTTTATGTTCAAGTTTTTAGCTCAATTCGTCCAACAGAATGATTAGAAATTGAAGGAAATAAGGATAAGGCACAAAATGATGGTTTATTCACCATTAAAAATATATGGAATCATTTAACATTCTATCATTTTATCCTTGAAGGCATTCTTAAATAGATTGTTATAAACCCTACCTTGATCTGTGCATCGGTTTGTGAGATATGAGAATTTAACCTTCTTGGGTATGGAGTCATTCTAGCATAAAATGCACAGGTCATGTGGTGGGTCCAGGAGCTCAAAAGGGGGAGGGGCATAATTTTTTCCCCTTTTTTCCCTTGTAAAAGTGACAAGAGGGACACAAAATTGTGCCTCAGCCTCATGTTGACACGTGGCACTGGAGAAATCTCCTAACTGCAAGAGTGTCTTTGAGAGAGAGCTTGAAAATGAAGTTACTAGAGCTCTTAGAGGCATTTTTGGGTAGTTATTTATATTATTTTCACTGAAAATATCTTTATGGGAATAATGGGATGTTCCTCATTATGAGAATAGTCTATTTTCTTGGGAGTGCAAGGTCTACCTTCCAAAAATGGATTGTGGAAGCACCTTGATTTTGTGAAAATTATGAAAATACCATCATGTAGGGAATTGAATTAGATTTCCATTGGTATATTTTTTTTACCTATAACTCATTCCATACCTCCTGAAATCCTCTTCTGAAGCTCATGTGCTTTTTTGAACTGTGATCTCCTTTACCTTCAAAGAATCATTTTTGTTGAACTTTCTCCTAAATCACCTAATTTTTCCTAAATCTTCCTAAATAATTTTCAAAATGTTCTTGGATCATTAATACCACTCCCTAATGAATTTGGACCTTTAACTCTGATTAGAAGAATATGCACCCACATTAGAAAGGCAAAAAATAACCATTCTTAAGCCTATTAAAAGATCTATCATTAGAAACACTTCCTCGAAAGAATATTATGAGCTTGTTTTCCTCTTTCTAACACATGAGAAATGTTGGTACAACACACATGGAAATTGAAAATATGGGTAATATTGAGTGATGATGTTCTACAAATCCATTGACTAGTTTGAGAAAGTATCCTCCTTTCCTCAACTCCTTATGAAAGTCAGGTACTTTCATGACTTCATGTATACTTGGGTGGAGTGAGCCTATATGATCCTTTTGATGCTCAAATCTTTACTCATAAATTCCATTACTCTTATTGTATTTGAAATCATTTTGAGATTCTATATTTCCTTCCATTCTCACCAACATTTATGATTTCACATTTATCATCTCATCATTTCCCTAGGGCTCATTATTGTTTGAATATCTTGAACATCTTGAGTTTTCTTCTTTCCCCTATTCATGTTTATTGAATAATTTATCTTCAGAGGCCTTGAATTCGTCTATTTCATTATGAGGCATTTGGAAATTGAGTGAAGATTCAGACATAACGTCATACCTATCTTGCATGGTCATATCATGAGTCAAGAGGTCAAGATTTAGCTCAAGATCTTTCGTACCTTCTGTAGCTTTCAATATTTTTGACGTGAATTTTCCCCACATTAATAAATTAATGGTAATGAAATGTTTTTAAATATATGGTTTTTAATAATCTATGTTTTAATAAAAAAACACAAGGTTTAGAATTTAATACTAAGCATCAATATGAATGTGACACAAATACTATAGTTTATTCAATTTATAATTCAAATTCTATAAAAATTTAAATACGGGTTTGGGGACCTAGGCCAAATACATAGGTAAAATATAATTTGAAAGTTAAAATTAGGTTAGGTGGTAATTTTATTTTAATTAACCACTTAGCATTTGATAGACATAGGTTACATAACCCATAATTTAAATATTAATAGCTAGAATTGAATTTTGGCCCCCTTTAAATTACCTTCCTATTCTCGAGGAGGATTGTATCCCTGTAAAAGACCTTAGGTAAATTGAATTTACTTATCCTTTAAAACATAAATGATCACACTTAAATATGATGGTTTTAATATAAGAGTAAGTTAATATTTTTAAGTGGTTAGAACTTTTTAAAATGGGTTTACAAAATATAAAATTTACATGCTAGTCTTTTTTAATCGTTTACACAGTTTTCAAAGCCATATATTGATAAAACAAATGAAAATTATTTTCTTGATTAATATGTGCAAATCAATATTTAATAAATCTAGTTTACTCCTCCTTTCATATTATTTTTCTGGAAGGTAACTATTGAAATGCACTAAAATAACTTGTGTATTTTATTTTGTTTTGTTTTGCAGAATTCAATATACAGAGAAGCAATACGGCACTGTATAAAATAAATTAGTAAATGCAATGTCACTTAAGATAGATTCATATCACAATTAAATTAATTATTCATTCTAATAAAATATTATAAATACAAAAAAACCATAATAATGTACTCCTTTATTTAATTTCTTTCTGTAACAGTGTCCAACCAAAATACAAAGAAGGGACTTATCTCAATCTAGGAATGTATTTGGTATGTGAATTCCCAGTCCACTTGGATGCAAGCACCAAAACCATGGCCACATTAATGAGGGGAATAAAATATGCTTAAAAGTGCAAATCGATGCTCTCGCCAAGAACCATCTGGGGTTGTACTTTGTACCCCTGGTTAGGACTCCTCTGGAGCCCCTCCCTCCTGCCCACAGCCCTGCTTACAAACCTAGCTTTCCTAGAAAATATCCACAAGCTCTTTTAAATTTTCATAAATATTTTTCCCCTCTGGGGTTCTCAAAAACTCTTATAAGCCATTTAGATAATACTTTTCCCAATTCAGTTGCATTACCAAAGGTTACAACGGTAAATTTTCAATTAGTTTAACGTAAATAATAGTGTCTTGATAACTTCCTCTCCAATTAAGCCTTTTTTAATTTTAGAATTACATAATAATATTCCAAAGTGCTCACAATAATTTATTTATTGATTTATTATTATTATTATTTAACAAATACAATATCGGGGATTTTGGTACATCACAAGATTTCTTACAAAGACCCCCCCCTCTTTGACATTTCCAAAATCTCACCTTTACATTCATTAAAAGAATATTCATTTTGAAATTCAAGGAAACCATTTGGGTGGATTGTTTCATCATCCTGAAGATCGTTTCATTCCATAACTTCATTTTTGTTGGGATTCTTGTCTCTAAAGGACCCAAAACTCTTTGTTTCATCTTTTTCATCATAGAGAGAATATTACCCCTCGAATGGGAAAGAGAAAACTTCAATTTCACTATTACTTACATCAATAAGTATTTCAAGAGGGGTATCATATTTTTTACATTCCTTTATCTCATCATGACCAACTTTCAAATTGGTTGAGAATTCAATATTGGATTCATACTTTTCTTGCAAATCCATGGCTTGCATCAATAGTTCAAGGTTGAGATGAGGGTCTTCTGCTTCTTCTACAATCCTTATAATTTCTTGCATTAATTATTCTTTCAAACCTTCAAAAGGCTCATCACAAGCCGGAATTTCTTCTTCATGGATGATAATATCAAGAGAATATTCATCTTCAAATGGGAATACGAACACCTTCTCATCATGGGGGAAAATGTCAGCTGATTTATCCACTCTAAATTCATCAAAAAACCATTTCCTCTCGTTCATGGCTCGCATCATCTGTAAACTCGGGGCTACCCTCTTAAACTTAAAATTTCTCAACACTTCTTCAAGATTGATACCCCCTTAGAAAGGAATGTTTTGTCTTATCAAGGTGGGAATCTCATCCTCTTCTTCGATTTTTACAAATTATTCATCATCCCGCTATCTTGGTACAAGATGTTAGCTCTTGTATTTCCTAAATTTTGTACCGTATAATTCATGTTTTTCTCACAAAGAAACTTCTCTATATCTCCTTTAACAAATATGGTTTCAGAAGAATAATTCATCTATATTTTTCCTCCCAACTATTGGCAGAATATTCTACTCAGCAGCATTCTAAACGAAGCTGGAACATTTTCTACCAAGATATTCATTAACACCTTCTTATAGAGATATTCGAAGAGATCCACATGTGCATCATTGATATTTCCCACAAGTGGGACTTACTTTGATTCCATGGAGTAACACGAACCACTGACCTATGTTAAGGTGAGTCTAAGAGAATTGGCCACCTTTTCATACATGTTCACATCCACCTGAATCTATTATGCAATTATTCAACCGGTATCTTTCAATGAGAAGGCATATATCTAAAGGATCAATCTTAGCATTCTTTAATGCACTCATGGAAATCATGCTCTGTAATGGAGGTATAGGTGGGGTTAGTAGTAGTCCCTTATAACTAGGAGTTTTAGTATTAGGATTTGAACTACTACCCTTGACATGGCAGACAAAATTCTCAAATTATTCAAGATGAATCTGCAAATACTCAAATTTGGAGATCTGCACTTTAGATTTTTTTACATGTTCTATGATATCGAAAGGAGTGGATGCGGATAAGGGGGATGAAGACATTATTTTTGAATTTAGGATAATCTTGGGAGAAGGATTAGATGTTTGGAAAAAATTGGTTAATTTTGAAGGTACATTAGAGGATTGTGAAGGACTGGATTTTGTAGAATCAAAGTTAGATTTAGAGGGATCATGACTTACTTGGAATAGCCGGTGACCTCTTGCTTGCCATGGGGTCAGGTTTCTCCAATGCACACTCCATGGAGGAAAGAAGGGGATATCGTCAACTTATATTTTTTATTTTGTAGAGTCTTCATAAGAGGATATTCAACCTTATTATTTTTCATAGGATGAAACTCCTTTTTGAGACTGATAACAGGTGAAATGTATATCATAAACTGGTAGCATCTTTTTCATCATCTTCATCACTTATAAAATACTCACATAATCTAATTTGTGCATCATTCTCTACTTCTTCAATCTCTAGAAAATCATTACCTTCACTTTCTTGTTTAGGTCCTTCTTCGTCTTCTTGAGTTCTACCGATTTCATTAACAGTCAGAGTTTCTAAGGAAATCCTCTAGGGTGCTCCAACAATCTGATTCCTATCCTGATTTTGAAGAGGTATATTTTTTGTTGTTTGTTTCTTAATTGCATTAAATTAATTTTCTATTTTTTTGGAAAAGAGATTCAAAGGCACCTTCCTTGGAAAATTGACCCATTTTCTTTCCATTTGGATTCTTCATTTTTCTCGACAAGATTAGATCATCTTCAATCTCAATTGTATCATATTGGGCAAGCTCAAGATTACGAGGTTGAACTCTTCGTAAGATGAATCCAATTTCAGGGGGTTATGCATTGATGAATAATCTATTGACATTATCCTCAAATGGTGAAGCATATTTTGGTATTCTATGGAGTAATCAGTTGAAATGGGACACAAAATATCTCATAGTTCCATTTGATTCCTTCTTAATTTATACCAATTGAACAATGACATCTTGGAAATATTCAGCTAATTTGAATCTTTCTATGAAATTTTCTTAAATGTCTTCCCAACATGCTATGGAGTGGGAGGGATAGAGATAAAACCTCTCGGCTTCCTTTTCTTGAAATGGTTACATGAAAAATCTCACCATAAAATCCTCATGTTCGATTCAAATAATTTTGTGTGATGTGATGAAGGTAGAGATGTGTTCTTCAGGAAGTTATGTGTCATCACCTTTGAACTTCGAAAAAAAAATTCAGGAACTTGTCAGTAGATCATGAAGAGGAGGTGCAAAAGTGAGTGGACCTATACTCCTTCCCCATGGAATAATGGGTTAGGGTATATCTCTTTCTTCTTCCATTACTTCCTCTGCATCTGCTTCTGATCTTGCTTTGGCTTCTGCTTCTACAAATTATTCTCTCAATTCTTCTTTTGGTTCTTGTTATTCTAAACTAAGGAATTCAATGTTCAACAGTGGTCAAAAGATGGGAGAATTAAGGGGATTTTTAGGAGTGTCACTATGCATTTGAATAGGATTTCCAAGGGTACCACTTGAGGAATCAGATGGAGATGAAGCTTGAGAGAAAAATATGGGTTTTCTCTGATTTGTTCTCAAGGATTTTTCAAAGCCTCGAAAGTGGGGTCAACAAATACTCTCATACTATTCAGCTTGGTATATCCTTTTTCAGCCAATTTTAGGAAATTCCTACAACACGAATATGAAAGGCCACTGTGGGATACGAAGGGTTACTCACATGAATCAATAATGAGTTATTAGCAATGGACTTTCAATTTCATTTTTTTTTGTTTTTTTATATCTGAATTTTTTAATATTTTTTTGGTTTGTATTTGGGTGTAGAATATGCCAATTCTACCCCACAGTGGGCACCAAAAATTATTGGCGAGAAAAAATTACGGTTGGAAAAATTGGTGGATTTCTGCCAATGTTCTAGAACTAGATCGCTCTTCTTGAATGGGGCAGGTCCATTTATTATGTGTGAAAAAAAGGAAAATATGATGTTGGCCTAGAGGCTAGAGATCCAATAGGGACACTCCATAGAACTTGCAGAAAATACTTGCAATTTATTGCAAGGTAGGTGGGAAAAGGGAGTGGGAAATTAGGAAGGCGGGATTGATATTACAAGTAGAAATTTAATTTTCCTACAAAGGTTAATCAAATAATTTCAAAACACATATTTAGAAAGAATTTTTTTTTTACTAACACCAAGAGAAGATGGAATTATAAACACAAAGTCTCATTAATTCCCTCATCAAGAAAAGCAAGAAACTCCTTTCTTCTTCAATGACATTCTCACAAATTTGTATAAATACGGAAATGGAAGAACATATGAGAAGGATAATGGAATAAAATATCTATTTCTTTTTCTTATCACAAGTGGTTATCTAATATTGAACATAAAAAATTGACAACCCTTAAAAATGGGGAAGTCATTATAATTTATATATTTCAAGAGGACTTGTCACCTACCCCCGACATGAATTTTTGATTTCTCTCCACAACATGTGACTCTTTGATCCCCTATGGATGGAATTAAGTCCCCTCTTTATTGATTGAGGGTGACTTACTACAATATTAATTATAGACACATTTAACTAAATAGGATGAAAGTCATGATTACTTATAACAGAGAAATAGAAACGGGGTAGAGAATAGAAGAAAGAATGGAGAAAGAAGAGAAAGAATGCTGCATATCCTGGATGAGGATGCCTCTTCCTTCAATAAAGATAAGCTCCACTAATGTTAAATATTAAAACTTGTCCCAATATGGACCTCTGAAACACTTTGATGCTCCGCTGATGAAGGATTCCCTTTTATACATTTTCGAACACTTTTCCCCTTTAAAAATCTCTATGAAATAATGCACTTCTACACACTTCCTAGATACATCGAGAAAAGGGATGATGAAAAATTGAGAATAAGACCACTGATAATATTAGAAAATTAATCCCATAATTTAGAAAACCCTTGTGATATTTGAGACACTATCACAACTTTAGGATCAATCATTCACATGGGAGAAATTTGACACACTTTGTTCACTCATCCATGATCCTGATCCTACCACTAAGGACTCACTTATGATGGATGAGGAATGTGAAAAAATCCTTCTGACTCAGAGTTAGGAAAGGATAATGAGACCAAAATCAATCTCATCCACTAGTTTATGACACATCAGATGTGAAATGAAATGAAAAGGGTCTTCAATACAATATTGGTAATTTTCTCATTTTGGCACTCTTCATTCACTGCATTGGGGAATGTAGGAATTGAATTGAAAATAGAGAGAGGAGCTCCCATAAATGTTAAGACCATTGTAGGTTTAGATAATGAATTAAATTTTATTTCCATTATATCCTTTCACTCATTTTCTATTTTCATAATATTCGCTATTATGGTCTCATTTATCCAAATTTTGTAAATTTTCTCAATCTTGTCAAGTTTGGAGTGTCTCAATCATGCAAGAGTAAAATAAGGAGTGTAAATTCATATTTTTCTCTAACTTACTATTTATTTTAGGTTCTTCTATAGATATTTACTAAAAATATAAATTGGTCTTCCTGGTGTTGGCTTCGAATGAAATCACTTGCAGAAGTTTATATAATTCATTTCAAAGCTCTGCTCCAATTTTCACGTGATTCCACCCACTGGAACCATGGGAAGTGAAAAATTAATTCACTACCTTTTTTATTCTGAGTTATGGCATCCATTAATGGATTCTTTTATATTTTTACAAAATTTTCTTTCCCACCTCATATCAAGATGAAATTAGCTTCATCGGAATAGGTTTTTCATCTGGACTTGGTGCTCAAATTTTTAGCTCGAATTCATCCACCATAATGATGGGAGATTGAAGAAATAAAATATAGGGAAAAAATGATGGTTTTTTTGATATAAAAAAACTATGGAATCATTCAATATGTTGTCACTTTCTTCTTGAAGGCATTTGGAAATGGATAATATTGCAAAAAACCCCACCTCGATCTGTATACTGGTTTGTGAGATATGAAAATTTTACCTTCTTGGGTATGGAGTCATTCTGGATAGAAAATGCATATGGAGCTTCTAAATTTTTTAAAATTTTATGGAAATTTATTTTCTATAATCATGGAAACATGGAGGTAGGAATGGAAGATAAACAATGGAGGTGAAATATTTTGGAAATTTTTTTTCTAGAGTCCAGGATAGTTTTTGAGCAAAATGGGGGAGAATGGAAAAATGCACTAACCCCTTGTTTGTTATGACTTGGGGGGCTCATTGTTTCCCTCCATTTCCCCTTGGAAAAGGTACAAATGGGACAAATTTTTTTACCCTAACCCTAGGATGACAAGTGGCAGACATGCAGTGGTGGAGGAGAGAGAGGGAGAAACTTAGTTGTAGGACCTAAGGTTGAGTTTTGGTCATGTGAGGAAATAGATGTGAGAAAGGTTGGGGGATGAATTTTTTTCCCCCTTTTCCCATTAGACAGGGATGAAAGGGACCAAAAAATTCACCCTATCCTCATGGTGACAAGTGGTGGACATGCAGTGTGCAAGGTAGGGGCTAGAAAATTTCCAAATGGTGCTTACAGAGTCCTCTCAGATTCATGTTGTGGGTCTAGGGTGCTCGAATGGGGGAGGGGTAAATTTTTTCCCCCTTTTTCACCTTGGAAAATGGAAAATAGGTATAAAAAAATTTCACCTCAACCTCATGCTGACACACGGTATTAAAAAAATTTCTAACTACGAGAGCATCTTTGAGAGAGATCTTGTCTCGAAGGAATTTTTGGGCACTTATTTATATGATTTTGACTGAAAACATAATTTTTATAAGAATGGGATGAGTCACATGATATAATTATTCATGCAATACCCTAAAAAATATTCATTTTTATCTCAATACCATGCGAGGTGTGTCTATCAAAAATGGATTGTGGAGAGAAGCACGTCTTGGAATTGTGAAAAATATTAAAGATACCGTCATTTATGAGCATTAAGTTATATTTCTAATTAGTATATTTTTTTACATCAATAACTCATTATGGAGCTACTGTAATCATCTTCCAAATCTTGGGTGATCTTTTTTAACTGTGCAAGCTCCTTTGCACCTTCAAAAACCCACTTGTTACTGAACTTGCTCCTAAATCACTCTAAGTCTTTCCTAAATCTTCCTAAATAATTTTGACAATTTTTATTAGTCTCATTAATAAAAATCTCTGATGAATTTTGGCCTTGAATTATGATCTCCAAATAATATGCATCTACCTTAGAAATGCTAAAAATAGTCATTCCTAAGCCTTGCTGATAGATATATGTCCTTGAAAGACACAGTCTCAGAAGAATCTTGTGAGATTGTCTCCCTCTTTCTAATACATGGGAAAGGTTTGGAACAACATATACAGAAACTAAAAAATGATGGGGAAAAACCTAACACAAAGAATGAACTGATCTTGGATGGGTGCCTGGAAAGGTTCACAATAAAAAAAATTGGACACTAGGGTATAATTGTCATGTTTTCAAGTATGAATTTTTCCCTTGCAAAAACTCACGAGAATAGTAAAATAATACATAGATCACCTAGTTATTGTCCCATGGTATGTATTTTGATATATCATGATGTCGTAAAGTCATAATGGTGGTATGGTGTCATAGTGTCATAGCCAAGTGGCAGGTAGCAACGCTGAAAAGTGAAAAAAAAAACATATTGTAGAAGATACAAATAAGAAACTATCATGAAACCGAAGGTGTAAATAAAGATATGGATGGTTAGCCCAAAGTGTGGATAGAAAATCTAAAAATCACAAAAAAACCATATGGTAGATGTTATAAGCATAAGGTTGAAACATAAATTCAAACAAGGTGATGAGCTTAAGAGAGGATGTGAATAATACCACAGTGATCTAATAGGAAAGACTGAGGTTAACAACGTGAAAATTTTGATAATGTTTGTTTATAAAGGCTGATGAAGTAGTGAATTTGAGAAGGAAAAGATGAGAGATGGTAGTTGAGCACTCAAAATCCTAAGTTCCTTCATGCATGAAACTTTTTGAGAAATTGAGCATTTTTTATTTCTTTAAAGATGTGGCCTTCATTGTTTTGCAGAAAATATGTACTAAGACCTATATGTCTTTGATGAGGAAAGGACCCCACCCTTTTAAGCATATTTTCCCTCTTTATCATGTGTGTAATAAAATTTAAGGAGAAGGTCGCTGACACCAAAAGTATGTGGATGAACGATTTTCTTGTGTTGTTTAGAGAGGCATTATTTTTGCTTTTAGTTTTGAGTGAAATATCTATCTCATCGCTCTTCTATTAAATGAAGGTCATGGAGGCATGCCTCACAGAGTTCCTCATCTAGAATTATACCGTAAAGGGAGATGTGGAGCGAAGATATTTCCACCTTGAGTGGAAGGACCATCTTGGATCCATAGGTAAAAAAAATGGGGTTTCCCCGATGTCCATGTAGACAATGGTGCGGTATGCCCATAATGTAGCATATAACTCTGTGTACCAATATGTGTGTGATTCATGAATTTTCTTTGGTAAGATCTTGTTGAGAATTGTTTTGTGGATTTGGCTTGTCTATTGCATTGTAGATGATATGGGTTTTAGAATCGAAGTTTAATTTAAAACTTTGGGCTGATTTGCTTCATTTCTATGCATTTGAAACCCCCACCATTGTCAGATATTATGGTATGGGGAATTCCAAAGCAGAAAATGATTTGATTGAGGATGAATTTGAATGTAGTAAGATCATACATGTTAGTGAGAGGCATGGCTTCAACCCACTTAGTGAAGTATTACGTGGCTATAATGATGAATACATGACTATCTTGGGATCAAGGTAATTTCCCGATGTAATAGAATCCACATATACTGAAGGGCCAGTGAGCTACAATGGATTACAGCTCAGCCTAAGGGGGGTGAATCAAATCATCATGATATTGGAAAGGTTGGAAATTTTTGGTAAAGGCATGAGTATAATATTCTAGTGTAGACTAGTGGTAACCCATACGTAGAACCTTGCATTCAGTAGCATTACTACTACAATAGCCACAGCAAGTGCCCCGATGTGATTCCTCTAAGACAAGGGGAATATCATATTTGTTAATGCATTGGATTAGGGTATTGTACACACCCAAAAATTACATGATGCTACATTGAAGCACACAGTAAGTCTCTAATGATGAAATAATTCTTTTCCATAATAATGATTAGATTCAGATCCTTCCCTTCACCTTTAGCATGCTTATTATAACCTTTTTGTCCATTTTTACAAGTTTGAAGCTTTGTTGAGTCTTTGAAATACATATTTTTCTCTTTTAGTTTTTGTTGTGACTTTAAGTCATGCAACCTCCTATTTGTGCAAACTAGAGGTCTTGTCCATTTAATATGTGAGTTCAAACTGCATGTTTTGGAATGTGTGTTTCAAATTTGTAAGTGATTTTTGAATCTATTTCTTGATTGTTTTGCATATTTTTTGGCTTGTTGGATTTGTATTGGAATCCTCTTGTTAGCTTACTATATTTTGAAATTAAAATCCCCCTTCTCTTGATGATTTGGAATTTCTTGAATGACACATGTTTAGAATTCTTCTTCCCTAGACTTTATAAAAACCATACTTTTACCCATATAATGGGTTGGAAATTTGAGATTTATTTTGCACTATTATGCTACCAAAATCTTACTAGAGATTATACAAAAAACGCAACACATTTCTCTGTTATTACTAGTACTATATTTGTGACCAATTTTCTTGCAACCAGCCAGCTCCAGCATTTTCTTGATTTTCTTGCAACCATCCAACATTCCCAAAGCTTGGATCAATTGAATATCATCTCTCAAAAGTAAAAGTAAGTTGAGGAGACACAATGCACCACTAAATATATACACTATCACATATCAATGGTTACAGTTTGGGGATGTATTAATTTCTTTTAAGATTTCATTTTATTATTGTCGTTAAAATTAGAAGAATCACATTTGTTTTAAGTGGTAAAAAAATTTATTTATTCATTTATAGTATTCTTTATGTACAAAAAAATATTCCATTAATATATTCTTCCATGCTTATCCATGTGGATCTGCAAGGGAAATAATTTGGTGGAAGATTATGTGTTCTTCATTGCCATTTCATTTGTATAGTTTATTTTAATTTTCCAGAGAAGTTTTGGGTGAAGAAAAAATTACTTCTGAGAAGCTTTCTTTCTTTCCCGTGAATCTGAGGCAGAAGTAGTTAGAAGAGGTTTCCATTTTAGAGAAATAATTGTAGAGTTATACATTCTCTATTTAAATCAGATTAAGCTTTGCAATCCTACAACAGAGGAATATCTATGTTCGGTTATTCTCTATTTTAGTTTATTTTAATAGTAGTATCATTTTAATTTATTGTGTCTGTAGAAGTAGATTTTATTTTATTTTAATTAATTTAGAAAAGTGAAATTTCATTTTTTTTTATTTAGTTCCTTTCAATTCATTTATTTCTCAGAAAAATAGAGTAGATGGTTTAGCTTGTTTTATTTAATTAATCAGGGATGAATCTAGTTGATTAAAATATTAAAAAACATTTTTCTTTTAATTAAACTAAGTTCATTTCCATTGTTTATTTAAAATTATCTTTAAACATATTTTATAATTCAAACAAAATCAAACATTCAAACCATAGGGAATTTATGGTACCGGTTCATAGCCTCTATGTCTCCTCTTTCCAACTCAGCTACTAGGAATTCACACTACCTGTTCTTAGCCCCTAATTATCTTTTATCTATTCATCAGCATCCCATCAAATCAACACATTCCAACTGTCTCGGATTGACCTTAAGAAGTTGAGTGCGGCTGAAATCATGTGTTGATTTTCATACGTACAAAATTGGTGAACCCAACGTGAAAGACTAGTTCCTTTTGATAACTACTAAAAACTCCAACAAAGCCAAATAGCTAGACTAACACCACATAGTCCATTTAACAAATCTATGAATTAACAATAGTGACATCAATGATTAAATATTAATGGAACACTTAAAAGAACTAACATGATATCAATCAATCTTAGCTAAAGCATGCCTACTTAGTATGAATTGCTAAACTAACATACACCTAAATAGATCTAAGAGAAATCAAATTATGGTTTGTTTCTACTTCACAAATGGTGAGAGGATCTCTCTAACAATGGCTACAAGGCCATATTATATATCCCTCTACTAACCAACATGAATATTGGATGCAAAGATTGAGCAAGCTAATCCGAGAAGGAAGTAAGTATCATATGTATTATATGAATAATGTTATTCAAAACATGGTGTGAAGTTTAAAGGTATAGGGTTAGTCCTTTTCATAGTTTTCTATTTGGGGAAAACTTGCATCTTGGTGCATGTGGGACTAAAACCACAAATTATATTAAGGTTTACTAATCATGATTAGTGAATTAACAAGAGATTAGGATGTGATAATCCTTAATCAACCACTTAGGGTCAATTAAGAGACTAGGATAAGCTTTTAAAGCCTTCTGAGATGTATTGGAGGGATATGAGGTGATTTTGAATGGTTGAAAGAGGGGTTTAAGTAAATAATAGGGTTTATCGACCAAAATAAGGGTAAAATAGGCTCAATTAGCTAATTATTGCTAATTTTTTGTTTGGAAGAGGATTTTTACTTATGATGTGTCGTAAATTGGCATCTTGAATGTGAGAGAGGCTAGATAATCAAAAAATCATTGTTAATTAACCAAAATGGTTAGAAATTTTAGTTAATTAGTGTAAATCACTAATTATAATAGGAATAGTAAGAATGAGAGTGATTAGTGTTCTTTTAGCGATAAGATTGCAAAAGCAGAATTTAGGTGTCTACATTTTCCCCTGTTTGAGGTGAAGTAAGTGACATAGCTTCAAACATAGTAGACAAGCATAAAAAAGTAAATTTTTGAAGAAAAATTAGTATAATGGAGGATTCCCCCTTGAATGGTGATGGGGTGATAGAAGAAGTCAATCAACGATCGAAAATATGGTCGAAACATACAGAAGAAATAGGATAGGGATAAACATGATTGTTTATTGCCCTAGGTGTTTTGGAAGAAACATTAATAGTGATAATACATGATAGTTAATAATATAGAAATATCTCTTTCGTCCAATATTTCAATAAGAAACTTTGTTTCATCATGTTGCCCATATGATCTACATCATCGACCTTTATTAAAATAAGAAAAAGTGTAAAATAACATGAAAAGCTATATTAATAACATTTTTTCATTGCTAAAAATGTGTAACTCCAAGAAACATACATAATGAAATGCAATACAAGAAATTAAACTAGATAACCTAATAGAGAAATAAGTAAAATCACACATACTAAAACAAACAACATTCAAGATAGTTGTACTAATTTTTATGTTATCAAGCTTCAATTCCCAAATGTTCATGTTGTAATGAAAAAGGTTAAAAATGGTGTCCTAAGCAAGGATAAATGTAAGGGTAATAACAAAAGATAAAGGTAGTCCCATGGAAAGAATTTGTGCACTATGAAATAGTCTCTCACAACTCATTGTTGCACGGGAGTACCGACATAGTAAGCAAGCCAGCTTTGTTAATGGAGGTAGATCACACAGATTTGCAAGTCATTTGATAAAAGAAGAAGAAAGAACCTAAGAAATATGTTTTTTTAGGAAAACTTTTGACATTTAAGGAAAATGCATTTGACACAGGAGTCATCTGCGTGCATGTCATTTACCAATTTTTGAAAAAAAAAATTGTAATTTTTTGGATTTGTAATGATTTTTTACCAATTTGTTTGAATGTTTTGAAATATTTATACTGTTTTGAATTTTTGAATTTTGAGAAGAAAATATTGTATAAGAAATGAAGAAGTCATGGGACATCACCAAAATATGATGGAAAGAAAAAATATGCCTCAAGTAGCAGAAAGGGTCATTAGTAAGCAAAAACATGCCCCAACATAGTGAAAACAGGTAAAAATTAATTATTTATTAAAAATAATCATCGTGGTGAGTGCTATAAGAATTTAGAAAAAACACGATGGTCCAAGGATGCTTCATGGGTGAGATACACATCGTGAGGGGGAAAATGGGTATATAAACCACGCCACAGGGGGTAAAAACCATCGCAGCGAGTTTATTTACCACATAAACTTACCCTTTTTATTGTTGAGTCAACTCTGACCTACGAGAGAAAATGGTGAGGGTGCAAAACTGAAAACACTGTGTGGATCATGTTCGAGATTACATGCGTCTTTCTGTGGATTTCCCGTAGGTACACAAAGTGAAAACTTTCACTTTTTATCCTTTTATAGTATATTTATTAACATTTAGTCACATAAATTAGTGTAGAAAATTGATGCAAAAGTGACAGCGCGGCCCTTGGGACATGTAGTCATTCTCGGGGGCACACTGGTGTGACACCACATAGGTGTGACTATGCTTATGTTAAAATCACACAGGTACATAGGCGTTGGTGCTAGAACATGAGCACTCACGTGTATATGAAATAAAACATGGATGCCTACGCATAAGCGTGGAGATGAGTGTGCCAACGTCATATCATATGTGCTGATGTGAGATAGGGGTTGGGAGAAAAAGGGGGGCATTTGAGTGAAAGCGTATGCATATGTATGGAAAAGGGGGTGCTGATGTTGCATGGGGCAGGTTAACACAAAAAAAAAATTGAATGACTTCTTAGAAGAATTAGGAAGTTTTTAGGAAAACTTAGATGATAGAATAGATGAATTGGATGATGAAAATACAAGAATTAGTTCATACCAAATGACTTGTCTAACCTTATAGATGGACCTACCATGATTAGGGACATAGGAGCAACACGAGTGGCTCCAGGCCTACGAGGTAATATTTCGTCGACAAGATCACATCTACTTGAAGATATTACTGGGCATTATAGATCTCTTACACATGGCTTGTTTGCCATAGATTAGCTTGGACCATAGCCTGCTCACAGCCTTAGCTGAGAGATGGTAGAGCAAGAGCCAGACATTTCACCTTCCAATAGGTGAGATGATCATTACTTTGGAGGATGTTTGGTGGATTTTTAGAGTGCCTATTCAAGGTCATCTGATTACTTATGACGTCCATCATGGTCCTAACATGCGGAGCATTGCTGAAATTTTTGGAGTAGGATACATACCTCACTAGGTTATATCAGTGGAAATTATTGGATGCATGGATAATCAGTGGCTCAGGAAAGTTCCTATATATCTTATAGCTCTTATTAGTGGCATGTTGCTCCCTGAAAATATTGGTGCTCATTTTTCTTTGGGCCTAATTGGAGTGATAGAAGGACTTGTCAGTGGAGAGGTCTATTGCTGGGGGAAGTGTATATTAGCCCATTTGTACTTAGATTTACATTTGATAGCCTACCATGGTCAAAATACCATGGGGATAGAGATCTTACTTCAGATATGGGATTGGGATCATATTGATATAGGGAACCCAACATGAGCATTGCAAGCCTGCACTCTCAGAGAGCCATCTATTATGGGATGGGTTCTTGATGGTGATGAAATTCACAGACATATGGGGGACACATGGGGGATGGATTACTACATGTTATCATTTAATGAGGTACAACATCATATGATTACATAGAATCCATACAAGTTATACAAGTGGCCTTAGGATGCAGTAGAGTTGAGCAGTGTAACCATTGATCATTTCATTATTGGGAATAAGAGCTACATACTTGAGTGGTACAGGGTGGACAAGGTCCAGTGACAGTTCGGTCTCATTCATGGGATTCCCTGTGATGAGATGTGGTATGGGTGTAGATCCAGAGAGAACTTCCATATTGGGCTGCAGATTGGGCTAGGAAGAGCTCTACCAACTTTTTACAGGTGGTCCCAAAGCCTTGGGTGCAACAATCATAGATAGTAGATCCAGGGATGATCCCAGATTATGCAGGATGGTATGATATAGTGTTTCCTCAAAATTTGGTGATTCCACATGCATTTCTGGATGTGACAGTGTAGGGGTTACATGACCCAGATCCTAGGGCATAGGATCAGGAAAATCCTCAGGCAGGTCCATAGGTAAGGCCATAGGTAGGGCCACAGGTAGGGGTATAGGTATAGAAGGTATTGGTTCAGCAGCAGGTGGTTGTACAGCATTAGGAACAGTAGTTCATCCATAGGCACATACACCATGGATGCCACTTTAGATTCCACTACGGGCATTGTTACAGACACCTCCATCACCCGCACACATGAGTCCATTGCATAGTCCACTATGAGGTAGAGGATATGGTGGAGGGGGAGAGGATATGTAGGAAGATATATATAGGGTGGTGGGCCGGTGGCTAACTTGCAAAAGTAGTTACAGCGTATGATAGGCCTACAAATTTAGGCTACAACTGAGGGATATCAAATTTTTGTAGAGAGAGATCATCTTACTGTAGAGCGAGATCAGCTATAGACAGAGAGAGATCAGCTCACTACAGAGAGAGATCAAGTAGTCACAGAGAGGGCATATCTGTAGGCTAAGAGAGATTAGGATTTATCAGACAGAGCCCAGCTATAGGTAGATATGGAAAGTGTGAGAGTGGAGCATGATACTCCTCATTAGGTAGTTACCTCCTTAGGAGTACAACTTTTGATTTTTCAAAGTTCCTCCCTGGTAGGTGATGCCACTTATTACAAGATGTAGTATCATTTGGTCATCTTAGCTAAGCAGAGAGCTCTAGATTATAGTCAGATAGCTAGCAGTCTTTCACGGTTTAGATCACAGTGGCCATCACGATCAATGTGATCAATATAGGGTCCTTCAGCACATCAGGCCTCAGATCAGCATGGTTCAGCACAACATGGTGCAACACCTTCCATGCATCCATCACAGTAGATTCCCCCACCTAGTGGCATAACTAGGCCAGACAGTCTCGAAGAGGGTGAGAGTCATGGTTGACTCTTTTCTTGATATATATATACAGATGTATCTTTTTGAGGAACACCTCAATATGAAGGAACACTTTTTGTACAGATGTACATTATATATTGTTTTTTTATTATTCCTCGTGATGAAGGCACATTTTTAACCCATTCCCATGATGGCATTTTATAGCTGATATATATTGAGATACTTTGATTTTGTATGTGGAAATTTGATATTTATGGATATATTATGATTGATGGATTACTAATTTATCACATTTTTTATGAGATAACATGTCTAATCTACATGTTTATTGTGGTTTATGTTTCTATCACATGTTGTTAGATTATGATATAGCATCTGATGACATCACTTTGTGTTTTAACAATCACATTAACACTTTTATATGAGATAACATGTTTAATCCACATTTTTATTATGGTCTACATTTGAGGGGGGACAGAAGGTGGTGCCTCTTTCCCCTCTAAGAAATATTATATGATGTTATCTTAGCATACATGTTAAAATTTCATGTTCATGATTATGTATCTTAGCCTTTATTAATATATGATGTATAGATGTGATGATAGATGATATGCTGATGAAATGAAAAAAAACTACATAAGCAAACAAGTAGCACAAATTAATCAAATCCAATCAAAGCAACACAACTATCTATAAGTATGTAAGATAAAAGGAACTCAATTTAATGCATAAAAGATCAGAGTAACACTAAATCTAAGTAAACAAATGAATTCCATTTAAATCACATAATACGAAAAAGGTAATGCCACTAAAACTATACAAACCAAGAACTAAAACTAAAAATACTACTACTTTGTTTTTGTGGGACAATTTTGAAATGTTTTTTGCTATTTTGGTATTATCTCGAGACAATGTTCTATTGTTTTGGATTTTTCTATGAATTTTATGTGAATTTTTTTATTTTTCTGGCTAACATATCTGAATGCTTTTGGATTTTCACAAAGTTATAAAAATACTTTTGACATTTTCTAATTTTTTTTTCGAAACTACGTGCAAGGAAATAAAGAAGTGTGAATGCCCCCAATGTTATATGGGATGTACAAGGATATAATTCCACATATTATTTGTAAGAATTGATGATGAAAAGTTTCCCCTAGTGTGATATGGAAATATACAAAGGCACACTCTTCACACACAAAAGTAGGATCAGCCACATCAAGGCGAAGAGGGCTAGGCTCAAAAGTAGCTTAGATGTAAACAAAGACTAACTTAGGAAAAACCTATCAAAATCCTAGACCTAAAATGCTTGTGAAAAATGGACCCTCTAATGGCGCCGAAAAGGAATATTCATCAAAGTACTTATCCAAAGTGCCACCATTGTGTGGTTTTCATTATTAGACACACCTATTTATTTCTCTTTTTATTTTTCTTTTTCTATACATTTTTAATTTTTTCTAATATTTATAGGACCCCTCACTTAAGCATAGAAACATTTAAGATCCATGTCATTCATGGGTTCCCGAAGTTCCTAAAGGTCTGAATATTCAAGCTTGTAGTCTCTTAAACCAAAATTTGTGATCACCACATATGGTCCTAACTATTTAGACTCAAATTTTTCCTTCTTTTCTCCATCTTTAGTAGTGTTGAACTAATTTTATTTTAGCACCAAGTCTGCTACCTCAAATTTTTGAGGTATAATTTTTTTTTGTAACTTCGCCACACTCGATCCTGATATAGTTTAAGGTCAATTACTTCAGTTTATCATGCAATGGAAACTTGCTGGAAAATACAGTAACTTTCATTAGTATGTAGGAACCTTCATCAGATCAAGGACTTAGCATCTATACACAAAGAGGAGGATCTCAATCTCTAGAGGTCGGTTAATTCTGTGTCAAATACTAGGGAATGTTTTAATTAACTCTCAGGAATTAGATCTATTTTTCCCATTAAAGTATATCTATTGATTGTAATTTCATGGCTAAGTCCCCTAAGTCTATAAATGACTATATAAGCATAAAATCTAGGGTTTAGAAAGGATTCATTAACAAGACCTTGAGAAAGAACTTGAAAATTTGGTGAGATAGAGAATTCTTGGTGATGAAGCAAAATCTTGATTTTTAAAGAAAGTACTGTACATCTGAGAGGTGTGGAAGATTGTAAATATTCATTGTATATCTTCATCAAAGCTTTGGATAATATATTGGCTTGTTTCTTGGTGACGTAGCCCACACTGGGTGAACCACCTTAAATCTGGTGTTGATTTATGTCTCTTGTTTTGTATATTTCTTTCCATGGTAGAATATCCACTTTTATTTGCATGTATGCTTAGATCTGATATATTGTCTGTAGGTAACCGGTGTGCTAACCCCAACAACTTGTATCAGAGATTTGTTTGAGGGTTTTGTGTGTTGACATATTTACTCATAGAGGGTTTTCTGATTGAGTGGGAGCTACAACAATGGTAGAAGAAAAAAAATACAAGGTAGAGAAATTTGATATGCCTGAAAGTATCAATTATGGAAGATGCAGATTGAGGATTATCTGTATCAAAGAGATTTGTATTTACCAAATTGGATGAGAAGTCTAGACCTACGAAGATGACTGATGAAGAATGGAAGATTCTTGACAAAAAGGATTTGGGATCTATAAGATTAAGTTTCATTTATTATCTGTGGCTTCCAATATTACATAAATGGCTTCTACAGTAGAATTAATTAAATATCTTGCTAATTTATATGAAAAACCTAGTAACTTCAAATAATTTTATTTGATGAAGAAACTATTTAGTTGTAAGATGCATGAAGGTGGATTTGCATCTAGTCATTTGAATGATTTCTAATCTATTGTAAATTAGTTAAAATCGGTTGCATATACCATTTGATGATGAAGTAAAAGCACTTTTCATCTTATGTTCTTTTCCTGATAGTTGGGATAACTTGGTAATGGTTGTTAGTAATACAACATCTGCTAATAATACTTTGAAGTTTGATGATGTGGTTAGTATAATCTTGAATGAAGAAATTCACAGGAAGAGTACAGAGGAATCATCATCTGGAAATGCTTTGAATGTAGAAAGCAGGGGCAGGCAGAAGGAGAGATATAAGAGTAAGAGTAATGGGAAATCAAAGTCAAGGGATAGTAGATCTAAATCCAGAAGTAATGGAATTACTTGTTGGAAATGTGGAAATAAAGGACATGAAAAGAAATCAATATTAGTCAAAGGATAAAGAGAACCAACATCTAGAAAAAGGTAAAGAAGAAAATCTTACCTGCATCAGAGGTAATGCAACTATGCTCTTATTCATTTCTTTAGATACATAGAATTGAATCATGGGTTTTAGATTCAGGAGCTTCTTTCCATGTAACCCCTAATAAGGGTTATTTCAGAAATTATGTCCAGGGAAATTTTGGGCATGTTTATTTGGGTGATGATGAACCTTGCAATATTACTGGTAAAGGGGAAGTTCATCTAAAATTACATAATGGAAATACATGGGTATTGAAATATGTGAGGCATGTGCCAAGCCTCAGGAGGAATCTTAAGATGGTCAGGGAAACTAGGTGAATCTGGTTACATGGTTACTTTTACAGGAGACTCTTGGAAAGTCACCAAGGGTATCCTTTTGTTGTGGAAAGAGGTAAGAAGGTAGGAATCCATTATATTTATCTACCTGTATTACTGATTCCTTTTCAAACATTATCTACTTTATGATTCAGATGCATGCATGTGGCATAACCGGTTGGGTCATATGATTAAAAAAGGAATGCAAATATTAAAGGCTAAGGGTAAGTTATCATATTTGAAAGATTTAGATCTTGATTTCTATGAGCATTGTATCTTTGGAAAGAAAAAGAGAGTGAGATTTCTCAAAGTTGGGGAAACTAAGAAGGAACAAAATTGGAGCTTGTACACTCAGATGTGTGGGGACCAGCTTAGGTAGCTTTTCATGGAGGATCTCAGTATTATGTTACTTTCATTGATGATGCTACAAGAAAGGTATGGGTTTATTGTATTAAAGGAGAAAATCTAATGTTTTTGAGACTTTTACAAGATGGAAAGCCCTTGTTGAGAATGAATCAAATTATAAGTTAAAGTTCCTTAGATATGAAAATGGTGGTGAATATCATAGCAAGGCTTTCAATGATTATTTTTCAGTGAAGTGGGATTGTAGAGAAATACGATGGTTCCAAGAACACCAAAGGAGAATGGTGTTGCAAAAAGAATGAACAATGACAATCATGGAATTTTTGTGCTAGAAGTATGAGAATACATTTTGGACTGTAATTCCTTGAGTTTTGGCATAGAAGCAGTTGATACTGGTTTATTTGATTAACTATGGGCCTTCAATCTTTCACTAGATGGAGGAATACCAGAGGAAAGCTTGGAGAAAAGAGGTAGATAGGTTTCTTTTCTTAAATTTTTTGGTTGAAATTTTGAAATGCATGTTGATAAGGAAAATAGAAATAAGTTGGATGTAAAATCCAAGAGGTGCACTTTCATTGGTTATGGATCTAGTGATTTCATGGTTTCCAAAGGAAGATTTAGAGAATTCTAAAATTATTAGGAGTCATGATGTTGAATGGAATGAAAAGAGAATGTACAGGGATAAAATTTTAGCACTCAAGGATGAACCGATTGATAATTTTGTGAATGAAAATGAACTCTCGAATTTGAATTACCGGCATTGTTACATAGTAACTGGAAGTTGACCCCTAACTCAACTTGGTCAAATGAACCGAGTATCAGTTACAGGGGATCCAAACCAGCATCGGTTAGTTCATGAACTGATGTCTGTTAGTGACCGAGCATCGGTCACTATCATATTTGGATAGGAATGTCTAGGAGGTTAGACACCTAGATTGAGCCTCTGGTACCCCAAACTCCTATGAGAAGGTCATAAAGGGTAATGTAAACCAGGTTAAAATATTTACACCAGGTTGGATCTATTTTATTTATTATTGACTGATAATGGTGAACAGGTTCTAGAGAGCTTTGAAGAAGCAATGCCTAGGATAAGACCCATGTCTAGTGGGAGCATGGCATGGATGAGGAGATGGAATCCTTGGAATAGAACCAGACTTGGGATTTGGTTAAGTTTCCAGTAGGTAAGATAACATTACAGAACAAGTGGGTTTACAAGATCAAGGAAGAAGAGGGTGGACAAAAAAGGTACAAGGCAAGGCTTGTAGTAAGGGGATTTACATAGAAAACAGGTATTGAATTTGGTGAAATTTTCTCTCCTGTTGTTAAGATGACTTCTATTCGTACTGTATTGATCTTAGTTTTAGTAGAAGATTTACATTTAGAGAAATTAGATGTGAAGATGGTTTTCCTTCATGGTGATTTGGATGAAGATATTTATATGCACCAGCTACTTGGGTATGAAGTCAAGGGTAAGGATAAATTAGTGTGCAAGTTAAAAATGAGCCTATATGGGCTCAAGAAAGCTCCAAGGAAATGGTACATGAGATTTGATAGTTTTATGCATGATCATGGTTACTTGAAATGTGAATCTGACCATTGTGTTTATTTCAAAAAGCTTGAAAATAGGAGCTATAATATTTTGTTACTTGTATGTGGATGATATGCTTATTGCAGGATCTAGTATGTAGGACATTCCAGTGAGCTTAAGAGAAAGCTAGCTCACACATTTTCTATGAAGGATTTAGGAGCTACAAAAAGAATCCTTGGCATGCAAATACATAGAGACAGGAAAAATAAAAGAAATTGTATTTGTCTCAAGAGGATTATATCTACAAGGTGTTAGAAAGGTTCAACATGCAGAATGTGAAACCTGTTAGTACACCTATGGCTGGAAACTTCAAATTGAGTAAATATCAGTGTCAATCATCACATGAGGAGGTCAAATACATGACACAAGTGTCGTATGATTCAGAAGTTGGAATTCTCATGTATGTTATTGTTTATACCAGACCAAACATTACACAAGAAGTAGTGAGAGTTGTGAGTAGATATATGACTAATCTAGGTAAAGAGCATTGGAAAGTAGTCCAATGGATACTCATGTATTTGAAAGGGACATCTAGCATGCAATTATGCTATGGAGGTTTAGATATTTCATTACGTGGCTATGTTGATTCAGATATGGCTGGAGATATGGATGGTAGGAGGAGCACTACTGGATATATTTTCATAGTAGGTGGAACGATAGTTAGCTAGATTTCAAGATTCCAGAAGGTTGTGGCTTTGTCTACTACAGAGTCAGAGTATGTTGCAGCTACAGAGGCTAGCAAGGAAATGATATGGATGAGTAGGTTCATGGAAGAGTTAGGAAAGGAGTAAGGTAATTGTAAACTATTCGGTGATAGTTAGAGTGAAATTCATTTAGCAAAGAACTCAATGTTTTATTTGATAATGAAACATATTCAGTTGAGGTATCACTTTATATGGAAGGTATTGGAGGATGGACAGTTGAATCTGAAAAATATTCATACAAGCAAGAACCCTGCGGATATGCTAACGAAGCCATTAACAAAGGAGAAGTTGGAGCTACACTCCACTTCTGTTGGTCTTTGATTTTGAGACTTGAAGAGGAAGAAAAAAGCTAAGGAAGGATCCAAGAATGACACTATACAGGTATGGTGAAGTAATTAATCTCCAAGTGGGATATTGTTGAGTTGTAGAGCTCAATTACTTTAGTTTAGCATGCAATGGAAAATTGCTGGAAAATACCAGTAACCATCATCGGTCAGGGGGAACCGGCATCAGTCACCTAGGACTAGCATCGGTCAGGTATGACCAGCGTCAGTCAGGCAAGGGAGGAACCGACAGCGGTTAATTCTAATTGGCGTCGGTTACCTATGCGAAGATGTTTTAATTAACTCTCAGGAATTAGATCTATTTTTAACATTAAAGTATATCTATTGATTGTAATTGCATGGATAAGTTGCCCTAAGTCTATAAATGACTATATAAGCATAAAATTTAGGGTTTAGAGAAAAGAATGATTAACAAGAATAAGAAATAACTTGCAAAAGTTGGAGAAAGAGAATTCTTGGTGATGAAGCAAAAGCTTCAGAGAAAGAAAGTACTGTACATCTGAGAGGTGTGGAAGATTATAAATCTTCATTATATATCTTGTCATAGATTTGGATAATAGATTTATTGTTTCTTGGTGGACGTATGCCACACTGGGTGAACCATGTTAAATCTGGTGTTGATTTATGTCTCTTGTTTTGTATATTTCTTCTAGTAGAATATCCTCTTTTATTTGCATGTATGCTTAAATCTGATATATTGTCTGTACAACTGGTGTGCTAACCCCAACACTTGATACACTTTAAACAAGTCAAGGGCATGAATTAATTTCTCATATAATAGCTTTGACTCTTCCAATCGTGCTACTCTGTAGTCTTCCTCTTTATTTAGGTAATCTCTCAACTCTATATGCAAATAGCTGAGCTCGATCTCTAGGGGTAGCACGACTTTTGCACTGAACACTAGGGAGTATGGAGTGGCACCTGTAGGAGTGTGGATAGATTTTCTATATGCCCAGAGGGTAGGGTGAATTTTTAAGTGTTGGTTATGGCCTGTATTATTCACCATCTTCTCCATAATATGGATGAGGTTTTTATTAGAAGCTTCATCTTACACATTACCTTGAGGGTAATAGGGAGTTAAAAACTTGAGAGTGATCTAAAAATGTTTGCATAATTCTTTCACCATTTTGTTTTTAAAGGAATTACCATTTTCAGCTACAATGGTAGAGGGGATACCATATCAGAAAATGATGTGCTTCATTATAAACTCAAATATTTGTGCACCTTTAATATAGGTAAGAGGAACAACCTTTACCCATTTTGTGAAATATTCACTGGTAGTGATAATGAACTTGTGGCCATCTGAGGATATAGGGTTAAGTTTACCTATAAGATCGAGCCCCCACTTTGAGAATGGCCAAGGTGTTGTGATAAGTTGTAATGATTGTGTGTATGTGTGTATCAAATTGTCATATTTCTGACAATGCAAGCACTTCTTTACATATTTTCAGTAATCATTTTCCATGGTAGGTCAATAGTATCCTACTCTGAGTATCTTATTTTCTAGAACGATCTCATTTGTATGATCCCCATAGATGCCTTTGTATACCTCATTTATTTCTAGGATGGATTCACCTAAATTAAGACAGCGTAACAGATTCCCATCATAGCCTTGACAAAAGAGAGTGCCCCTAAGTAGGGTACAGTAGGATGTACGCTGGAAGAGGTTTCATTTATTAGCACAGGAAATGTTTGCGGGAAGGGGTCCATCGTGAAGGTAATTAAATATGTCACAATACCATGGGTAAAAGAGACAAACAACTTCACATGCCAAACAATAATTTGGCATGTCATATGTTTGTTTTCGTAGATGTTCAACAAAGAATAACATATCATTGTTCCCAGGTGGGATGCTCAACATGGACCCCACTATGGCCATAGCATCCACAAATCTATTTTTGTGCTCTTGGGATTTTTTAAAATGTAATCTGCTCAAATAACTCCTTCAAATAATCAACCATTATCTTTCATGGAACAAATTTCTCATCTTTAACTTTATATTCATCTATTACCTATTTTATAATCATCATGGAAACACCGATTACATTTACATTTCTGATATCCCACTTAATAGCTAGCTTCATCCCTATAATAAGGGCCTCATATTCTACTATATTATTTGTGTATGGGAATCTGAGTCAAAATTCCTGAGGGATCAAGTCTCCTGAAGGAGTGATCAACACAACTTTGGCACCTAAACCATGAAAGGTAAAGGAGCCATCAAAGTATAGTTTCCATATAATAGATTCCTTGAGGTACATTGTGGATGCATCTGGGAGTTCTAGACTCAAAGGTTCAGTACCTAATAGTGGGGCTTCAGCTAGTTGATCTACTAAAATGTGTCCTTTCACTAATTTCTAGTGTACATACTCAATGTTAAACTCATTGAGTAAGATGGTCCAATTAGCCATCTTTCCTATGAGTGCAGGTTTTGATAATAAGTAATTTCATGTATCAACCTTTGAAATAATCTTGACCTTATTATTTAACAGATAATGACGTAGTTTTTGAAAGGAAAAAACTACATCCAAGCAAGCATTTTCTATCTATGGATAGTTGAGCTCGTAAGCTATCAATGTTATGCTTAAGTAGTACACAACTTTTTCTTTCTTCTCCTTATCATACTAAGCCAAAATTTCCCCAATTTTAAAGTGCATGATATAAATGTAGAGTTATAAGGGTTCACCTACTATGGGTGGCATTAGAACAAGGGGTTTAGTCAAATAGTCTTTGAGAAAAGAAAATTCTTATTGTTGTTCTAGTCCCCATTGAAAACTGACATCTTTCTTGAGAATATGTGTGAAGTTTTGAAACTTATCTACAAGCTGAGAGATGAACCTTTGAATTTGTTAAATATTACCTTGTAATATTCTCATTTGTCTGATTTTCGTTAGAGGAGGCCTTTCTATTATAGCACCAACCTTTGTATGATATACTTCTATTCCTCTCCGTGAAACAATGAATCTTATAATTTTTCCAGATAACACACCGAAGACACACTTCTTTGGGTTTAGTCATACCTTGTAGTCCCTTAAACAATGAAATATGCATCATAAAATGTTTGGGTGCTCTTCCTAAGTCCTGTAGTTTTCCAATATGTCATCCACATAATCTTACATGATGTCACTAATCATGTCATGGAAAATAACAGTCATTTCTCATTGATAGGTAGCACCTACATTCTTGAGGCCTAAGGGAAAGACATGATAATAGAATGTCCCCCGTGGGGTAGTAAAATTTGTCTTATGTTGGTCTTCCTCAGAAATATTTATCTAGTTATATCCTAAAAATCCATCCATGAATGATAGAATCTCATAACCAACTGTTGAATCGACAATCATGTCAATGTTGGGAAGAGAAAAGTTGTCGTTAGGACAAGCTTTATTAATATCTCAGAAATTAGTACACACTCTAATACCGATGGATTTCTTCTGAACTGGGACTTCATTAGAAATCCACTCTGAATAATCAATTGGCTTAATGAATCCTACTTCCAATAATCTTTCTAAATCTTCTTTAACCAATAAGGCGATGTGAGGATGCATCTTTCGAAGCTTCTGTTTTATGGGCTTGGTGTTTGGGTGTACAACAAGATTGTGCACCACTAATGCAATATCAAGTCCTAGAATGTTTGCGTAAGACCAAGAAAATATATATACAAATTATCTCAAAATCACTCTAAAATTTTTATGTTCTTGAGCTGAGAGCAAAGCTCCCAACTTAACTGTTTTAGGAAACTCCTTTGTACTAATGTTGACATCTATTTTCTCCTCCACCAGCAACTTGGACTCATCTTCCATATGTGTAGGATCATGGGGGAGATTAAGATCCTCATCTTTAATTGGGTCAACTATTTTATCTATTGATGTTTCTGCTTATTTGTCTGTAAGAACCTCAAAGAGGTTTTCGGTATAGGACTTGGAATTTTTGCAAGGCTTTTTGGTGGAAATTTTTCCCTTGCTTAATTTTTTTCTTAAATGATCACACAATTTTTTTTCCTCCCCAAAGTATGTTCATGCGTTGAGATAAATGAAGAAGTCTTTCTTGTGGTCATTTATTGGAATATTGTCATGAATCCCAAGGAACTCACCAATAGCCTCATTGTTCTAAACGATGTCGATTGACACATGTTTTTATTGGTTCCAATTTATGAGTGATGGGTAAATGAGGTTTAGTGTCTGCATTATAGGGGATATAGCAGGGGTTATAGTTAGGATAGCTATATCAGAAAATAGGTTCGTGGAGGCAAGGCATTCGTAAATACTACACTAAGAATATGTTTTGTTTTCACATTTGGATGAAATATCTTTGCACTCAAAAGAGGTATATTCGACCTTTGTGAGGTGAGATTCATATATTTGAACATTGATACCAGACTTACCTACTATATGATGAGATATTGGAAGGGCTTCCAGTGTACTTTGTTTGTTGTGGCCGCAACCATGTCCTTTATGTCCCATAGTAAACATCATTTGATTTGGGATAGCATACCTAAGTGATTGGTAGCATAGAGACATTTCATCATATTTTAGATGAAATACAATATATTTGAGTATCATTTCATCTTATAATAATCCACTAGGAGTGAAAACATCAAAAGGGAAATTCTCCCTGGATATTTGAAACTAATAACATAGCCTACTATGTGCTTTCGAAAATAAGGCAATGTTATGAGCTATAAGGGCTTACTGCAGATCATATTCTCTGCAACCACTTGCTCTAACCTTTAACTCCCATGTAGTGAAAGTAGTCTCCGATGTAGAAGCACCATTTTCATTGGGATAAAAGGTATCTAGATCCACTCATGAAAAAAGGGCCTTTGACTAGATAGGAACAACTATCTCTATAGAAGGACATTCGTATATGGTGGGAAAGCCCAACAATTCTCTGTAATGAGAAAATGGTTGAGGGTCTCCTTGAATAGTGAGGGTCTTTCCTTCATGGTGTATATTTAAGATCTGATGATATGTTGAAAGTATGGCTTGCATGGCATGAATTTATGGACATCTGAGTAATATGTTATAAGGTAGATCCAAGTCCAATAAATGTAACTTTGTATCTTGATTTATAGGACCCACTTCCAGAGAGAAAGAGATCAAACCGGTTGACTTCCATTCTTCATTGTCATATGCCTTTATGGTGATGACCTTTGTCTCTAAATCAACCTCAGGGCACCCTAGTTATTGAACTAGCTTTAGATTATAAATATTCAAACTTGATCCATCGTCCACAAGCATTCTTTTTATCTTCTTTCATTTGATTGTGACTTCAATATGTAAGGGTAAATTATGAGAGGGATTCTCTTCTAGGATTTATGTTGGACCGAAGGTTATATGTTCTAAAAGAGAAATCTATGCTACCATTTCTTGTAAGTGCATTGGGTCAATATCAATGGATACTCCTAATCCCTGTAAGTTCTTACAAAGGATGTCCTTATGAACGTTAGAAATTTTAAGGTCTAAGATTGAAATATTAGTCATTGTTTTCTCTAATTGGTCTAACACATCATAATGACTCTCTTGAGGAGTAGAGGGAGAAGGTTATGAAATAATAAGATGAGCTCGTCTTATTTCCATGGCACACTCCCTTGAATTAATATTTATCATGTTGATATGCTCAATAGGTGGATTGACACAACATGTTAGGGCATCAAAATGGTCCGTCTTTGAAACATAATTAGCACTCTTGTTTTGAGATGACTTTCCTTGATCTGACTTTTCCTTTCCTTTGTGCTTAGGGAAATGTTCTTTGAATATCCCCATGTTCACGTTAGGAGATTTGGTAGGGGCAGTATAATCTATTTCTACATTCCCATTGTCGATTAAGTCTTGAATATAGTGCTATAAGTTTAAGCACTTATCGGTCTTATGACCCTTGACACGATGAAATCCCCAATATCTGTTTTCCCTAAACCATGATGGCTTAGGATCATAATCCCCACAAGGTGTTGTTTCAAGATACCAAACCATGTTAACGACCTCTAATTTTTTTAATATTGACGATATTGATTTAGATAGAGGGGTGAAAGAATGAAGTTTGTACTCCATAGGTGAAGTTTCCTTTGCAAGTTTCAAAGGAACATGATTTTTAACTTCTTACACTTGTTTAGAGTCTACTATTCCATCACCTACGATGTTTTTGTTCTTATTAGGAACAAAAATTTTCTTTTCATTAGGTTTGGAATCATTATGATCACGGTCATGTGAAAGGGGTTTTAAGGTCCCTCTAGCTAACAACGCTTTTTCTATTTGACTCCCCTTTTCAATTATCTCTTCAAACGTGTTACCAAAATGCATTTGCAAGTGGAATGTAATGTCGAGATGAAGGTTGGTTATAACTATACTAATCAACTATTTTTCAAGTATGGAGGAAGGGAAGCTGCTAGCTAACCCTCTCCACCATTGTAGGAAAGCAGCGAAGTTCTCGTTATTTCATTGTTTTGCATTATATATAACTAACATGGAGGCATCACTCTTTATATTAAATGAGAAGTGATGTACAAAGTATGTTTCTAGTTCTATCCATATAGATATAGATCCCTTAGGGATGTGTAAAAAAACCACTCCAATGCTTGACCTCCCAAACTTCATGGGAAGAGGAAAATGAGATAGTTATCTCTATATCTGACCTCTTGACATTCCATATAAAATTCCTTAATATGGTCTCTAGGGTCACCTTTTACCCTGTATTTTTCAAACTTTGGACAATCAAAATGACGCAGGAAAGGTACTTACAACATGGCTCTATCAAAGGGATACGGGCACAACTCATCAAATTGGTACTTTTTGTTATTACCCATTTCTCCTTCATGTAAAGGCTATAAGGGAATTTTCCATGGTTAACCACTCTTGATTAAAGAGGTTGTCTTGTGTGGGTGGTGTATGCATGTACACATGATTAAACCTAGTTGTATCTTCACCTTTATTTTCTATAAAAATTCCTCATAAGGGTCTTTATGTGTCTCTCGGCAAGGATTATTTATCTGGAACTCATGGTATGAAGCCTTAGGTTTATCTTGTGGTATGGCTTATTTCAAATGTTTCACTTGTTCCTTGTTCATGTTTGAAACCAAACTTTCCAATTGGCAAGTGAGAGCTTTCACTCTTTCTTCTAAGGTTACCTCCCAAGTGGGTACTTCTTTACGATTTTCATATGGAGGAGGTTACTCATGATGAGCATGATCTTCATGGTTCTCACAATAGACTCTAACAATAGGTATACGATAGTGTCCGTTGTTTTTGAAAGGTATCTCCTCATCATTATATCATCTAGAAGTAGAGGTGTGACCTAGGTTCAAGATGTTGTTAATATTGTGACGAGGACGATCTACTTCATCCTCTCTGTGAACCATACCGACAATGAGAGAAGGGTCAACCATAAATGGTAGCCTTGCTTCAAGCTCTACAACATGTATTAGGAGCTCATGTGTGTTTTGGTATATATAATCATCAAAGTGGGTGGGATTCAACTCAAAATTTTCTTGAGGATAATTCTCCTCACCACCGTTATGATAAACCATCATGTTTTCTTCTAAAAGTGGGTTTAACATGTCATATCCAAAGGGACCTGCCCCTATTTTTTGATGCCCCATTCTTGTGGTAGGAGGAATAATGCGAAATATTTTACTAAGGTTAAATAAAATGTACCCTAAGTAAAATTCCGTAGCGTAACGATGCCAAGTCGTCACAAATAATGTGGAATATCAAATGGTCACAAATTCAAAGATCAATGTGAACCCAAGGATATCAAAGAATAAAGAATACACCCAGTAACGTAATGCATGACAAGAAGTGTATAGGATAATGCAGTGAAGTAAAAGACTCAAATCTAATCACCACAATAGTTTACTCCCTACGTTTTCCTAAAATAGGTTTAAAACAAATAGTGACAACACAATATCACCACTTAGGTCAATTTTAAAAATAAAAAAGATCTAAATTCTAAGAAAGTGTTAACGTGATCCTCCAACAAGATATACTAAAACTAGTTCTTAGATACCAACAAAATTCTAAGTCTTTGAAAATGGAAGTTACAAATTTGAGCGGCGTAACAACACTATTTGGACATGTTAATCAATTTTTGCTAGAAAGAAAGATTTTAGTATCAAATGGTGTTATAGTGATGCAAAAAATGTTACCTCAACACCCAAAAAAACTTAAGGCAATGTTAGAATTAAAAAATAAGCCTAAGTATATCAAGAAGTTACTATGCATGTTAGCAGTGTAACAATAAGATTTAGAGACTAAGACCAAGTTTCACAATGGAAACAAGACGTAAGTATCACAATTGTATGGCTATAATCTGGGAAACGTAAAAACTCAAAGGAAGTCAATGATGATATCACCTAACTACAATGATAATGAGTCTCAATATGGGTTTGAGAAAAAGGGCCTACTAGAACGTGAAGATGTACCAGAAAAATGGGTTTGAGAAAAATGGCAACACAAAAAAAAAGGTGTAAACCAAGTGGTGATGAAACAAACTAAGTGTAACTTCGGAAAAGTTTCACCTTGTCTTAGGACAAGTGAAAAACTAAGACAAAGTAAAACCTCGTTGGTCTCATAATGAATAACATGTATTTTCAACCTAAATGGACTCTTTCCTTGTTCAAAAAACAAGGTTTTGACTCCAAACAAGTTTATCACTTTGTGAGAGCTCTATAGAACACGATGTCTAAGTCAAATGTTCTCTAAGCCACAAGCTTCCTATTGGTTCTCTCTCTAGGTGTCACAAATTACCTCTACGATCTTAGTTTTCCATGAATGTCACAATGACTAATCTTGGAGTATCCCAGATTTACTTTACCCCCTTCAATATAATGAACAATAAATGTGTTCAATTATATTTTCATTGGGATCAAAATGGAGATAACTTTGACTCTAATCT
Source organism: Taxus chinensis (assembly GCA_019776745.2). NCBI lineage: Eukaryota > Viridiplantae > Streptophyta > Pinopsida > Cupressales > Taxaceae > Taxus > Taxus chinensis. The sequence continues at coordinate 52,553,754 of CM034152.1, forward strand.
TACCAAGGCGTACTAATCAATTGAGTAGTGGAGCACTTTCCCATTTTATTCACAAAGTTACCTCTTGCGTGAACTACTTTAGGGTTCTTAAGAGCATCCCTATCATTATATTAAGTCTTATGACAAAGGGATTTTCTCCTAGTTTAAATCAGACGATTCATAGCTCTTAACCGAAACTTGTAATACAATATGATGAATGATGTGTGGTGTATTTTCTTATCTTTTGTATTAGGAAATTTGGTTTAGACCACCATTTGCAACATATAACACACGTGAATTTTAGAGTTTGGTTTGAAGAGAGTTATCATTTATTTTTAAAGAATTAGTTCCTACACAACAATAGTTAGTAGTTATCAAAAATATCTACAATATCATAAAAGAGGATTAAATGTTGTTTTTAGTTCTCAAGATCATCCAAGGACGCGAGAGGAGAGCATACACAACAAGAAACCCAACTAGCTAATAATGAAATAAAACTTGTAAATCAAATAACCACCATAATGTTTTGTAAAACAAGGTTCATTCCCAATTAATCCAAGTGCTTTTTAGTGAAAAACTAAAGTTATTTTTTATTCTCAAGGTCACACAAGGTGCAAGAGAAGAGCATACACAAGCTTTACCCTTGATAGTTTATTAAATGAAAGCTCTTAAATCAAAGGATCATATAAATTCCATATGAAAACTTTATTCCCTTAAGCATAAAAATGAATAATGAAATTTCCCACTTACTCTAAAGTTAGCAAAAGAGGTTTTAGAGCTGCTTTTGGTTCTCAAGATCACACAAGGTGCAAGAGAAGAGCATACAAAACCCTATCCCAAACTCATAAAAAGCATGAAACAAAGTTTATTCATCAAACCCTAAGTAAATGTGTTAGAAAACTTGCTCTAAATTATAAAACCTGCAATAACAGTAGATAAAAACCCTAGAAAAAATGACAGAAGTATAAAGAAACAACAATTAAAACTTTGAAGTTTGAATCAAAATTACCTTAGAACGCCAACGTACCCCTTAGCACAGTAGCATGGCTCTTATAGAAAAATTATGACTCATAAAACACCAGTGCGCTTCTGTCAAAAATGTACAGTCAATTAACTTGAGCGCGGTCAGTGAAACATCATCACACACTTCAAAGCACCAACATGGTTAGCAAACAAAGAGTAAAAATTCAATGGAACACACATGCGACCAGTGATGTGTGAGCGTGGCCCTGATAGCATGAGTCTGAACTTGGAGAGGTGAGTGTTCCCCTTTAAACATGAGCGTGGCCCTAATGACATGAGCACGTACCTTCCTATAGGTGGTCAAAAAATGGGTTTTGACCAGAAAAATCTGTTAAAGCTCAAATCTTTGACTTTCTGATGTAATTTTACAGCACTTTACCTCCTTCAATCCTACAAATAACATGAAAACAAAGCACCTACCTCTAATATAATTTAAATAACTATCAAAATTAGAAATGAATCTATAAAATTTGAAATTTACTCCAAAAATCTTAAAACTAATCTAGAAAACTTCAAATTGAATGAATGCAATGGGGTAAGCTCCCACCGGGCGTGTCAAATGATAACTACTAAAAACTCCAATAAATCCAAATAGCTAGACTAACACCACATAGTCTATTTAACAAAGCTATGAATTAACAATAGTAACATCAATGATTAAAGCTTAATGGAACACTTAAAAGAACTAACATTATATCAATCAATCTTGGCTAAAGGATGTCTACTTAGTATGAATTGTTAGACTAACATAGACCTAAATAGATTTAAGAACAATAAAAATATGGTTTGTTGTTACTTCACAAATGGTGAGAGGATCTCTCTAACAATAGCTACAAGGCCATATTATATATCCCTCTACTAACCAACATGAAGATTCGATGCAAATATTGAGCAAGCTAATCCAAGAAGGAAGTAAGGCTCATATGTATTATATGATTAATGTTATTCAAAACATGGTGTAAAGTTTAAAGGTATGTGGTTAGTCATTTTTATAGTTTTCTATTTGTGGAAACCTTGCATCTTGGTGCATGTGGGACTAAAAGCACAAAGTAGATTAAGGTTTTCTAATCATGATTAGGTAATCAACAAGTGATTAGGATGTGAGGAGCCTTAATCAACCATTTAGGGTCAATTAAGAGACTAGGATAAGATTTTAAAGCCTTCTAATATGTCTTGGAGGGAAATGGGGTGATTTTGAATGGTTGGAAGAGGGGTTAAAGCCATTAATAGCATTTATAGACCAAAACAAGGGGAAAATAGGCTCAGATAGCTAATTATCACTAATTGTTTGTTTGGAAGAGGATTTTGACTTACGATGTGTCGTAAATTGGCATCTTGGATGTGAGAGAGGCCAGATAATCAACAAAGCATTGTTAATTAATAAAATGGTAAGAAATGTTAGTTAGTGACAATCACTAATTATAATGGAAATGGTAAGAATGAGAGTGATTAGTGTGCTTTTAGCAATTCAATTGCAAAAGCATAATTTAGGTGTCTACACCTTCATGTTTCCTTTTGGTTTCATTTCAATTAGTCCATCTTTCCCCCTCTTCCCTTTTTCGGTAGGTATTTTATACCTCCTCAAATATGTTTGTTAGAGAGTTTGTTAGGCCATTGGGCATCAATAGGTATTATTTCAATGTTCAACCTCAACAATCCCCTTCCCTTTCAAGATGGGATGAAAACTACACAAACAACATGCAAACCTTCCCTAGCTACATCTCAAATCCTACTATTCATGTGAGAATAGAGGAGGTCGGCCAGCCTTTAAACATGTAATACGGTCAATCCAATTCAAACAACGTGACCTTTATGGGGTGAAACCAGTCCTTATTCTAAAGTCTTGTCAAGACCTCGTGTTAACATGTATTTAACGAAGGATGAAATTTTTACATGAATTTTTAATCAACTTAGTATAATAGATGAGTCCTTGGAAAGTATGAAGACTTGTACCTCTAAGATGTTCAACAATAATTTATCAGCCACAAACCTTGAGACTCTTTTTAAGGAAAATAAGAATACCAACACTGAACAATTTATAACAGGGTATCATGTCTCCCTAAAAACAAAACCCACACAGCATGCACCCACACGATGGGCTCAATCCTCACCAAATGATTTCATTTCTACCTTATTAGGGAGGATTAGAGAGTTAGAGAGTGTCCAAACTTCACAACCAGTTTATACAATGGGGAAGAACATGGGATATATTATAGACAAAAAAGGATATATCCCTACCAATGTGCAACCAATGCAACATCCTGTACAATAATGTTATCTAGTCTAATCAAACGTGGGTGATCTTCTCACCGGATCTAACACACTAGGGATGGGTCCTCACCCATATCATGTTTAACCTACACATGGTCTATCCAGAAGTGCATTCTCAAATATTGTTCCTCCGAACACTACGAAATTCCCTGGTTTTACACCCAATAGCCCATATCCTAGTCCTTACATGCAGTATCAAGGAACTCAGTACATCTCGTCCAACTCTTACGCCATAGCTTATCCAACTCCTCCTCCTCCCCCTCATCAAGGATCTTTAATGGCAGAATCTTACATGATGGGAACTTATGTTGAATACTTTAAGGAAACCCCTGACTTCACCATATGGGGTTTCATGCTTCCATGCCCATTTCCTGACTTGCCTAAATTTAAAGGATAAGGAGATCCAAATACTTATATCAAGTTTTATGCGACTTCCATTAGGGAATTGTTTCCTTGGGATGTTATAGTAGCTAAAATATTTTTGAAGGTTGTCAAAGGAATCACTTTGGATTAGTACTATCAGATTCATGAAGATTCCATACATTCCTTTAAACAACTTATTTCTGAATTCATTAGATATTTTTACATGAATAACTTGTTATGAATGGGTATTAGGGAGTTTTTATATATCATGCAGGAACAAAACAAATGTACTTCTCATTTCATCCAAAGATGGCATCAAGTTCTTTACTCATCTATAAGTGAACCTAACATGGACCAAATGGAACTTTTTGACCTCTTCCTTCACTCACTCAATCAAGATACTAAGGAGGAATTCAAAAAAATTCCTTTTTACAGTTATGAGGAAGTTTTGGAAGGTGCACTTTGAATTGACCAAGATGTTATTAACAACGCATGTAAGACTTACGGTCTCAATGAGAAATTGGTATCCCTAGACCAAAATAATGCAAACCATAGAAACAAAAAATCCAAAAAAAGGTCCCAAGGTCTTGACTCGCAATCATGATGTTACTATGGATGGTGTTACTGACGAAGAAACTAATATTGGTTTTACAAACAACAGTAACAATAACAACAATAACAACAACATGGGAAATCAAAGAGGTCCTAATTTTATTTCCTCTGTTAACATGTTTTATGTCAACCATCCACCTCCTCATCAAGCTCAAACCCAAGGCTCAAACAAGTACTAGAATCTTGGTCAAGGGGCAACGAATTTTAGTTATAAAAACTAGTTTCAAAACTACAAACGAGGTTATAACCAACAACAAAATCCGAATCAAAGACAATAGACTACGATTCCAATATGTATTGCATTTTTCACCATGTTGCTGGTCATGATGCTTGATCTTGTAGGGATTTCAACAAGTTCATTCAAATACTCCCTAAAAATAAAATTCATCTCTTTGTGGATATGTTTCTAGAAAATCCTAAAGGAATTTCATAGCCTAGTTATACAGGACCTATTGCACCTCAGAATGCAAACCTAGGAATTTATCGGGACCCGATCCCTAAGAATTTTGAAGAATAAAAATTAGGTCCTTAAAACATAAACAAGGGTATTCCTATTAGTAACAACTATCATGAAGCCTCAACTTCTGAAAATTCTCAAGTTGCCTCTAACCTAGACCTAAGGAACAAGATGAAGATCATGGGACTAGTTGAGTTAGAAATTGAACCATAAATTAATGCTACAACTCATATGAGGGAGTACACTTCATAATCTCTTCCCACTAATTATCTCTCACATGATGACACTCTTATAGTGTGAAATCCTATAGGAGCTTATTATTTTATTTCAGACTTAAACAAGACCTTTTCTCACATTTCATTTCTATATTTTGTAGACAGTCAAAATTTACACCACTCATTATCCTTTATCACTTACATTATCTTCATTATTACATTAATCAAAATCACTATCTCATTCATATGTTTCTTATCCTAAGTATAAAATCCTCCATCATATTTACCTCACATAAATATTCTCTACAATTGTAAAATCTATCCTTAACTCCTTTCAATCTACACTTAACCACCCAAAACCACTTGAAAGACAAAAGACAAATTAAAAAAATCTAAAATATAACCATCCCATAACCATTCAACCCATACAGCTCAACCTCCAATGTATTTCTAAACATTTAACTGAACTCCAAAAACCAAACAACCTCAATTAGAATTGGTTTTAACCACATTAACACTTGTTATCCTGAAAAATCTGGATTGTCGGTGATTCAATTAAATCACCAGTAATTATAAATATGGGCTTTTAGCTCTTCCTCTAGGATCTTCAACTTTGGAATTTTGAGCCTTGATTTTCAATCACCACCCCTAGTCTCTTTTCTCAAATTCCAGCACCCTGTCATACACTTCAACACACAAGACATAAACAAGCATCAACAAGACACATCAAGCATTTTTCAAGTATCTAGAAATTTGTTTTTCATCACAACATGCACAATCTATTCAGATATTTTTCTATTCAAGGTTTGAGGAATATTTTAGCTTCAAAACATTCCAAGGTACTTCTTTTATCCTTATTTATCTATTATAAATCATAATCAGCCTTTAATTCAGTTAGAAACATCATTCCCTAGCTTCAATCTTTCATTTTTATTAAACTGTTAAAAATGATAGAAATCGTTATCAATTTTCCCTAATCATTAGCGATTTAGCTAAATCATCGGTGATTCTAGTCGAAACTTGTCATTTTATCAACTTTTTATAAATTTTCATCAAATTTTTTTCATTTAACATTTTTTTCTCCAAGCATGGCTCTCTGTTAGATGGAAGTACATGGTCGTTCACATCTAATTACCAACATTTATGACCTTCCTATAGTCCAGCATCCATTCTTCTAGGAACAATACAACATCTTACATGAATTGACACTTTGTGTTATCTAATTTGTTATCAAGGAAAAGGGCGTTGAGGACCAGTTTGAATTCCTTCACGAGATCGAGCAAGAAACTGACGATTTCTAGTATGAATACTTTGAACGTGTCCATATTGCATCTACCCTCACTTGGGATACTTTCAAAGCCACACAAAACTTTCCCATCCATATCAAGTTCTAAATATTCCCTATTCTATGTATATATCTACGTTGATTTTATATCTTTATCTTCATCCATAACATTAGTGTCAATTCAATAAATTTTTATAAAACAAGTTGACATCCTCCAAGGAAGCCCTTCTAGATTCCTAGAACTGTCCTTTATTGGGAATCTCATCTATCCATTTGTTTGATTATTTTTGTTTAGTGTCTTTCAGTGCAGGTTACTTTGTAGGATAGGAGGACTTACATTCATCCGGATTTGATCAACTTGAATCAAACACCAGCTTCAACATCCATCTCTATGGGTATCGGTAAACCCCGTGTCTTCCGAGGTTGGTTTTGTTTTTATTGTTTCACTTCATTAATTTAAAGTAGGAAAGTAAAAACATCTCTGAACATTCTGGTATGCCCTGTGGGACATTCATTCCCTTTCTTCATTTTATTTTCTATAAAAAATTCAATTTTTGGCTCTTTGTTTTGTAATCACTAGTGATCCATTCAAATAGCCAATGATTATGTGAATCGCCAGTGATTATGTCAATCACCCACAATCTCTATGAATGTACTTGATTAATTGGCTAGTTAGCCATTTAACTCCATTTTTTGTTTTTTGTTTTATCTTCTGCTAACATTTTTGTAGGTGTTTTCTTTAGAAGGCTTTACTTGTTGCATTATTACTAAAAGAAAATAAAATAAAAAAATTTAAAAACTTAAAAAGGAAGCATTTTTTAGGTGAGTCCATTCCCTTTCTTTTTACTTTTCCACATCGCATTTTGTTGTTTGTCTTTATCAAAATCAATCATTCTTTTGGTTTTAAAATGAACCTTTTATCCTTCCTGATCACATAGATTAATTAAAGGTTAATTTATTACATCCATATTATTTTCCCTCACACACAGCTAAATCACGTCAAATATTCAATTTTCATTGAACACTCCTACCCAGGTGATAACTATTGGGATTTCATCACCCAATAGGGAAACCAACTCAGTGTTCTGGCCGAGTATAAACAACTAGTTGTCGGTATATTGGCTAAGCACCCAACTCCCTTATCACTTTGGGAACATGAAGTGAGGGGGTAAGCCCCAATACTAGGCCTCATACCGGTACCAGCATAGATTGGGGCCTCACATACCTTCAGGTATATCTAGGAATCTAGCCTTAAAAAAACCTAAAACCATCCATAGACTGCCATTTCCTAGGACCCTATCATTTATTTTACACTTTCCACTTTTAAAGATAATCAAGATAAAAAGAAAATCATTCTATGTGATTTTCTTATTTCTTATAAACAACCCATTTAGATTTATTTTCATTTATTTTAGGTGATTTTTTTTTTGTTAATATGGTACTTACGAGACAACAATCTTGTATCCATACTTTAGGAAACATGTCCAATCCATTCCATTAATCCACACCACAATACCATCAAATCTTACAACAATCCCAAACCCAATTAGACAAAGCCCGATGACTCATTGATCAATGTGAAGAACTCTTATCAATATCCCATCTTGAAAATATCGAAAACATGATAGATGATATTAAATGTTCTATTTCAAACACTCAAACACGTCTTTGGAATTCCTAGCATTCATTTCATGAATGAAAAAATGCTACATCACCCCCACCTCGTATACCTTAATGCTTACCTTGTAGCTATGGGTGTACATCTACATCCATCAATACCCGAACCACAAACTCATGTGCATGATCGCTCATGTGGTTTCTCCCATCTCATTGACCTGAACCAAAAACCCATCATTCATCAAAGCTATCCTTATCCCCCTAATAACCAACCAGAAACATCCAAAAAAATTTCCTTTTTTTCCTATTTTTGATCTTAATGTAATATCCTCACAAGACACAACCATTCAGCAATCCAAATCCTCACCTGATCCATCCATTGGATCTACACCACTTCAAAACAATGCAAGTACCTTTTCACCCTCACATAACCCTCCATCTTGCTCTATTTTTTAAACACCCCCGTAAGTTTTGTTGTTATTTCTATCGGTGTATCTCAGCCACCACCCTCCCAAAAAATTATGCCACCTCTCCAAAACATTACTATTTATATCTCCACATATATACCCTTAATCAATACTAGTGTTATTGGCAGTACCCATCCTACTTCACAATAGTATTCTACCCCCCTTATTTCATAACATATACCTCAACCATCACAACCACTCACTTCCTCTCAATATATACCATAACAATCTCTGTCCCTTTCTAAAACATTTTTCAACAATCACAACCCTTTTTTGGCACCAATATTCATTTTCAACAATCATCCCCATATTCACAACCCCTTATCCACACCTCTATCCCTTTTCAACACATCCCTCAGCAATCACAACCCCCTTGAACGCATCCATTCTTATCCAGTATCATTATATCCAACCATCACAACCCCTACTATCACAACCCACTTATAATATCCCTACAAATGCTCCTTAACAAAAAATTCCATTCCAACAATACACCCCTCAATAGTATCAATCATACCAATAGCCTAATCAGTATTCATTTAATCAATCTAGACCATCTTCATCTAATACACAATAACCACCATAAATGGACCCTCTTCAAGCTCTAATGAATAGGATATCTAGTCTTGAATCCACTTCCATGGGCCCTAATAACACACTCTCATACGAACAAATCTGTAATAAACCTATTCACCCATCTGTACCATATAAAACTTATCCACCTCACTAGGAGATTCTAAAATTTCTCAAATTTTATAGTAAAGAGGATCCCTAGAAACACATCCAACCTTTCTGAGATGCTTGCTATGTTATATCCAATGATCAATATCTGATTCTTAGTACATTCCTTATGTCTCTAGTCGGTCCTACCTTGGACTAGTATAACAACATCCCATAGTATTCTCTTTTCTCATTTTCACAACTTGCTCAGCTCTTTCTGGAACACTTTTCTATCAATATCGCACACAAAATCATCATTACAAACCTTTATGCCATTAATAAGTTTCAAGATGAGTCAATCATTTAATTTGTTTCTTGCTGGAGCGGTATAATCAATCAAATTTCATTCTCACTCCCACAAATGGAATTAATCGAATTATTATCATGTTAATGCACTAAACATATCTCATCAACACCACAAATTCAATCATTTCAAACATTTGATGAAGCTTTTACCATGGCCCATAAGCTTCAATTGTGATCCCTTGAAGAAGGTAGAGTCAAACTTAGACCAAAGAAACAAAAAAAAAATCTCATCAAAACATCCTTCTAGTTTAGATAAATCTAAGTCATCAGCAAATGTCGTAGTATTCAAATTGTCCTCTAAGGAATGTTTTACTACCAAACGCTCCCAACCTTGGCGTAATTATACACCCATTGGAGAAACTTATAACACAGTTTTTGATAAACTCCTTTACACTAACATGATTTCTCTTCGGCCCATTTGACCTATTGACACATTTGTCTCTAAACCCTCTTGGTACAAGGATAACGATTATTGCAAATACCATAAATTTAAGGTTCAAGACATCGAGAGGTGTTTTTCATTTCACAATTTCCTTCAAGATATGATTGATAAGGGTGAGCTATATTTAGATAATCCTAATGCATCCTAAAATCATAACCTCGATGTCTTTAAACAACCCTTCCCCAATCATTCCCCGTCAATTATTAAACCTCAAACCAACAGCTTAAAATCCCATAATACCATAAATGACATTAATAAGACATTACCTATCACTAAATCTAGGATCACACCATTTAGTGATGCCCATGAATCAACATCCGAAAAACATTCAGAAACACCCTCACAACCTCCTATTGAAGAAAAATCTCCTACCTCTGTAGCTGCCACCTCTTGACCAACCCCATCCAAGATTCCTTCACAAACACCTCAAAAGCAACCAGTCATCCAAAGAATGAAAAGCTCATATAATGACTGCATCACTTAGTATAACCCACGTAACCTCCAAAAAATCATTCCACCCCATCGAAAAATGTTACGGTCATATCTCAAAATCATCCCATACAAAAATCAAAATATCAACCATCTATCTTGAGTCCACATCCATCGTGTAAATCACCTATTATCATAAATTCCCTTAAAGATATCCATTTATAAAGGATTAAATTGAAAGAGTTGATGGATCATATCAGAAACTATGCACTATGATCAAGTTGCACTCTGGTTGAATCGTAATGGCTCCAATGTAATCACAAGAAGAATCGATCAATAACTAAACAATCTTGCATAACAGAACAAGCTTACACATGTAGAGAAAAGACAGCGGAGTGTCTTGGCATGCTCATAAATGAATAGTGAAAAGGTACATATAGGGTGTTGAGTAACCCTAGTGCATGACTCAATAGCAAATAAACCTAACCCTAAACCTAACCCATGTGAGATGACCCTCCAATATGTGAGGAGGACACATAGGATAACTCACACCAACACCCCCCCTTCATCGAAGTTGGGGTAGCAGCTATGACGAGTCAGACTAAAGGAGAAAACACACCGAAATAACTAAGAAAGATGTGTCAATGGGGCCCGGAAACTAAAGGCCTGATAAGGTGCCCATATACAAACACAATCTTCCTAGAAGAAGAAAAAGAATAAGGACTACATAGCCCGAAGAAGATGAGTAGCTGCAGAAGACCTCACCCCAAGAAGAGACCGTAAGTGAAGAAACTTCATCTCAGTGAAGGGCTTGGTAAATAAATTTGCAATCTGATCAGCTGTCTGAATGTACTGAATGTCGATGATGCCATCATGAATAATCTCTTGTATGAAGTGCATATGGATCTCAATGTGCTTCATCTACTGATGTTGAACTAGATTTTTACAAATGGAGATAGTGCTCGTGTTATCATAGTAGATAATGGTATGCCGCTGAAAGTGGATGCCAAACTCTGTCAGAATACCCTGTAGCCAAATAGCTTCTATGGCAGCGTTAACTGCTCCTATGTATTCTGCCTCTATAGATGATATCACAATTGCATTATACTTCTTGCTAGACCAACTAATATGACCCAAACCAAGAGAGAAACTGTAGCTAGAAGTAGATTTTTGATGATCTAAGTCACCGGCCCAATCAGAATCTATGAACCCAATCAAGTCAATATCTACCCCTCCATGATAGTGAATGCCATCAGTATAAGTGCCACGAACATAATGAAGGATCCATTTAGCTACTTTCCAATGTAGCTCATGTGGCTCCTGCATGAATCTGGACACAATCCCAATAGCATACGATAAATCCGGTCGAGTGTGAGTCAAGTAAATCAAGCTCCCCACCAACTATCGATAAAGAGTACCATCAACCAAGGGAGTAGAGAAATCTGAAACCAACTTAACCCTAGAAAGAAAAGGAGTAGGAGAAGACTTGCAATCAAACATCTGAAAAATGAGCTAGCAAATCAAGAGCATACTTAGGTTGTAAAATCAAAATTCCTGAGTCAGATTGTGAAATCTAGATCCCAAGGAAGTAATGAAGCAGACCTAAGTCAATCATGGAAAACCTGTTGGCCAAGGTGATCTTCACAGAATCAATAATAGAGGAAGAGCTACTTGTGATCAACAAGTCATCAACATAGAGAACAAGAATGAGTATGGAGTCATCTTGTCATAGAATATAAACATTTGGATCAGAGTGACACCTAGTAAACCCTGATGTAAGTAAAAAGGAGTCCATCTTGGCATACCAATCCTGAGGGGCTTGTTTAAGGCCATAAAGAGACTTCTTTAACTTAAAAATGAGGGAGGGATCTTGGACATAACCCGAAGGTTGTTCCATATAGATCTCTTCCTCTAGGTCACCATGAAGGAAGGCACTCTTAACGTCCATTTGATGGACTTTCCATCTGTTCACTGCAGTAATGGCTAGGGTCAGTCGAATAGAAGTCATCTTCACAACCGGAGAAAAGGTTTCAGTATAATCAACCCTAGCTATCTGGGAGAAACCCTTAGCTACTAATCACACTTTAAAATTTTTGACGTCTCCATCTACTCCATACTTTGTTTGGAACACCCACTTACACTGAATGATTTTTCTTCCTTTCGGAAGAGGGGTGAGATCCCAAGTATCATTCTTCATGAGAGAGGAATACTCCTCATCCATGGTAGAATCCCACTCAGGAATACCAGAAGCCTCCCAGAAAGACTGTGGATCAGAAGCAGAGGTAAAGAAAGAGTGGGGTCCAATGAAATCTAAGTGAGTATGTCTCATATCTGAAGTATCTCCAACTAAATCTCCAGCACTTTGAAAAGTTTTCCTAGCCCAAAGAGGACCAGGAGGATCAGGCTCAGAGTTAGAAGATTCTTCACTTGAGTGAGAAGGGACATAGTCCTCATCATCACTACTTTCAGAATCAGAAGACTCAGAGGTCTGATGGTCGGGAGGATCCGGAAGAGGAGCACGCTCAACAGTATCATCATCTGATGAGTCAGAATCTGAGTTAGTGAGTTGAAGAACCTCAATAGGTGGAGAAGTAGAATTCGAAGAAGACTCATCAAACTTAACACTTCTCTCAATATACAGCTCATGAGAAGTAGGATTCATCAATCAATATCCCTTCATGCCATCAGGATACCCTACAAAGATACAAGGTTTGGATTGTGGTTCCAAGGCCTTGCATTTCTTCTTGGGAATCCGAGACATAGCCTTGGATCTGAAGACTCGAAAGTGCTCAACATCAAGCTTGCATCCAAACCAGGCTTCAAAGGGTGTCATCCCTCTTACTACCTTGTGTGGAACATGGTTCTGAATGTAATTTGCACAATTCACTACTTCGGCCCAATACTGCAGAGGAAGAGACTTCGAGTGAATCATACAAGTGGCCATCTCCTTCAGAGTACGGTTCTTTCTTTCTATGACTCCATTCTATGAAGGGCTATAAGCAACTGTATGCTATAAAGAGATCCCTTCAAAAGTACAGAAATCCATGAACCTATTGTTTACATATTCACCTCCATTGTCAGTTTGAAGAACCTTGATAGACCGTTCCACCTGTTTCTCAGCAAGAGCCTTAAAGTCCTAAAAATGTTCAAAGACTTCAGACTTAAGCTTAAGAAAATATACCCAAGTATATTGTGAAAAGTCATCAATGAAGGTTAGCACATAAAGAGCTCTAGTAAATGAAGGAGAAGGAAATGGACCAAAAATATCACTGTGAACAAGATCCAAGGGATGAGTAGCTCTCCAAGATTTTCCTTTGTCAAAGTTCTTTTCAGGATGCTTTCCAAGGGTACAACCCTCACAAAGACCCTTAGAAAACTTGACGTGGGGTAACCCGTTGACCATTTTGTTTTGGCTCAATTGTTCAAGGTAGTGATAATTTAGATGTCTAAAACACTCATGCCATAGCTTACTAACCTCATTTGCATGAGTGAGCAAGGCAGTGGGCATAGAATCAGAAGTAAAATGGGAAAAGGTATATAACCATGAACGGTGATCTACCTTTCCCTCAGCCACTGTAGTGTCATTGTTAAGCTCACGAATAATCACCGAGTTAGGACCAAATTCCACTCGCATTCCTTCACCAAGGTGAGTAATTTGGTAAACCGATAGGAGATTGGTAGAGAGATCAGGAACACTCAACACTTGGTTAAATGTTCCCCCATCCATCTCTACCGATCCACTATTGGAAACTGACACTATCATGTCATTACCCATCGTGATTTGGGACATTCCACAAGGTTTGATGTTGGAAAACTCAACATGCGAAGAACCCATGTGGTGCGAGGCATTTAAAATCTATAATCCATGTTGATGAAGGAGCAACTCTGGCTACAAGGGCCTTTCCTTTCTTCTTATCATTTTTAGAACCTTTTGCAACAGAAGACTCAGCCTTCATAGCACTTTGTTTTATGGATTCAAGAACACTTATTTGATTCTTCTCAAGTAAATTAGATAAGTGATCAATCTATTTTTGAAAATAGTTGTGCTCGTCGTGACCAGACTTCTTGTAATAGGAACACAAAAACTTGCTTTTCTGTGCCTTAGGCTCAGAAGTTGAAGTGTTTGTGTCATTTTTAGGTCTTGGTTTCTTTCTTGGTTTCTTTCTTCTTTTCAGTCTTCTTTCCCTTGCTAGTACTTGCTACAAGGGCATGTGACTTGGACTTGAGAGACCCCATTTGAATGAGTTTGTCCTGTTCTCGAATGAGTTGGGATGAAAAACAGTCAAAGGAGGGCATAGTCCAAGTATCACCCAAAGCAACTTTTGAGAGTAAAAAGTTGACACAGAATATTCGGGACCTAGCTTAGAGAGAATCGACAAGATCAGTTGAGAATATTTCTTCTCTACTTGACATCCTTTTAACAACAATCTAATGTGGACAAATTTTGAGAAGAAACTTGTAGGTTTTCAAAGTCACTAGGATTTAACCCTAGTAGTTCATTTTCCAACTCATGCGCTCTCATGTCATCTAGTTTTCCAAACATTGCATCCATCATTTTCCATGCATATTTAGGTGTTCGGGTGCCTCAATGTGGAAGAGCAAGTTAGGAGAAACAAACATGCAAAGAAGACCTAAAGCTTCATCACTACGGTTTAACCACTTAGATTTTTCAGGTTCATCATCTGGTTCAATCTCAATTCCCATGGTGATGTGGAATAACCCTTTACCCCTTAGTTTCATTATTATTTTCGATCTCCATTCAAAAAAGTTGAATGGCGTAAGAAAAGGAATTGAAAGTGCATCCATAGTGAGAGAGAGAGAAAGAAATACAGAAAAGAAACACAACCACCCAGGACAATATAACAACCCCCCTGCTTTCAACACTTTATAGTTTAGTGTGTTGATTACAATCAGGTCCATGCGTGTGGTTTGAAACACTTGGTAACTCATCTTGCAATCAACGTAATAATGCACAAGAGAGGAGACCACAACAGTGTTTTGTGGAGTGCAGCAAATAGGACACCGTAAACAAGCACAAGAAAAAGCAAGGAAGGAGGTGAAAGCCAATCCTGGTTGTGAGAAAAAGCGTCTCACATCGCAAATGAAAACCCCCTTGCTGCATACTGTGGTGGACACGCTCACTAGTCACAAGCAATAATAAGGGTAAAATACAATGTTTTAAATGAACTCAAAAGGAGTTCCGATGATCTTCAAAACGTGGGAAAGACACGCGGAAGACAAGAAAGGGTAGAGAGCTACTGCACACTTGAGTGCACAATTAGTAAAATAAATTGATACTAACGCTTAAAAAATTTTTTTTTGAAACATCCAGTTTAGCTAATTATAGAGCGTTTGGAGTTTTCAAAAACGATAAAATTCATTAGGTTTAAGAGACGATTTAAAAAAAATTACTAATTGTAAATCAAGGGAAAAGTATAGTAATTAATAAAAATAGATTTAATGGAATTAAATCTAATTAATTACTAAAATTAAATCTAATTAAGTGCTAAGATTAAAACTAATTAAGTGCTAAGATTAAATAATATCTAATTAAAAACTTAATTAAGATCTTATTAATATCTATGAAATTAAATAGATTTAAAAAAATTACTGTAAAGAAGGTTTAGAACTTACCAAAACAACTTACAGTTTTAATGGAAATAAATGAATTCACCTTTTTTAAACAAAATTACCAAAAAACAAAAATATTTGAAGCTTTTGAGCAAAAAAAAACTTATCTAAAAACAATAACAAGTTACGACTTGTTTTTGTTTAAAAAGATTTTAAAAAGATTTAAATAAATAGAAAACTTAAAAACTTACCAAAAAGAAGCCAAGTGTCGTATTTAAAAAAAGCTTTTTGTTGATTTTAAAGTATTTGTAAAGTTTTTTAAAAATAGAATTATTTAAAAATACTTTACCAAAAACTTACCACAGAAGGAGAACGTTGCTAGAAGATGTGCAGGTCGGAGCTGTATGGGCTCAGCGTGGGGACAGGTCTCCAATGGAAGTTGAAGGTTCAGTGGCATGCGCGGGATCTGAGCGGAGGTGTAGGCCCGTGAGGGAGACGAACCAGAGCCAAGGAAGGCCAGAACATGGAGAAGCCACAATCTCATGGAAAAAAACATGGTTTGCAACACGTGGTCGATCCGACCACACAAACAAAAAATGTAGGCCATAGAAGGAACACGAGCTTAGCCACAAGGGAAAAAACGGAGCTCGGAAAGATCTTCAAATAAACAAGCTCGAGCTAGATGAGCCATGAATGATAAAATAAAACACATACACACACCAAACAATCCAAGGAGTTAGACACAAGCAAAAAATGAGTTTACAGATTTGAATGAGTAGGAGCTTAGTTGATACAACAGCTCGGTTGAGAGAGCAGCTAGATAAAGAGCTCAGTGTATGAAGAACACCAAAAAACTAAAAGACCTTTGAAACACCATGAAAACAGAGAGTAGAATAAAAATGGAGATTTAATAAAAATTTCAGTTTAATTAATATTAAAAAACTAGAAAATAACCTCCATTTTTAGTTGAACTGCTAAATTTGTCCATAGCTAGCTAAATGTAGCTATAAAATCCCTGATAGCTTCAAGGAGATCTACACATGCACAAAATGACACAACAAAACTGAAAAATTTCCAAGAACAACTGTTAATATACGTTAGCAAGGAAAATAAAAAATCTAAAGATCGAAAAAACTTGCACGAGGAGTAAAAAATGAAAACCAAGAGTAATCACAACTCAAAAAAAAAGAGTGTACGTTTACCCGATCTTAGCTCTGATACCATGACATATTTTGACGAGAATTGAATCGGAAACAATGCACCATGAAGTCAAGTTGCACTCTGGTTGAAATCGTGATAGCTCCACTGTAATCACAAGGAAGAATCAATCGATAATGGAACAAACTTGCATCAACAGAAACAAATCTTGCACATAGAGGAAAGACAATGGAGTGTCCTGGCATGCTCATAAATTAAAAATGGAAAGGTTACATATAGGGTGCTGAGTAACCCTAGGGCATGACTCAATAGCAAACCCTAAACCTAACCCATGTGAGATGACCCTCCAATATGTGAGGACACATAGGATAACTCACACCAACAGGTATAACTTCGAAGCTTCTTAAAATTATCATCAGACACCAGGTCACTCTGTAGAAGATTGTAAATCCTTTCACGCAATCATTAAGAAACTTGAAAGTAAAGGCCTTATTACTCCAAAATCACACAAATCCATAAATCCTAACTCAACACCTACATCCACATCCACATCCTCATCCACATCGAATACATCATCTAAAAACATTCTTCCTCATAAAATTGGTGTTTTCCATATCACCACACACTCGAGTGCTCATAATCCTAATCCATCCTAAAAAAATAAATCCAAGACGTTTTTCACCATCCCTCCACCTCGAGAACTCTCTTCTTCTTCTAAAAAAACTAAGGTTTTCATATCTCTCACACCACAATCATCTATTCAGAAATCCAAAATCTCCATCCTCGCTACTCCACCTTATTCATCTGCAGTACAAAAGGTGGTCATCAAATAACTACACCAAGCTCTAATTAAAATTTCACTTTACGAGCTTGTTCAAACATCACCTTCACATAAGCAAGCTATAGTCAAAGCCCTTCAATCCATATCAGTACCCATAGATGATCCAACTTCTTTCACAAACTTCATGGGTGCTCTCAAAATATCCTCTACAATCTCCTTTGAATCTTCCAAAATACCATCACTTTGACCAGAAGATCATGATTTACCACTCTTCATCACCTCTCAAATCAATGATGTCCTTATCAAAAGGGTGACAATTGATGGGGGTGCTGCTATCAACATCATTTCCTCCATCACCTTCAATCAACTTAAACTACCAAATAATGCCATCGCCCAAACACCCATCTTACTTCGAGTTTTTAACGACACCCTCACGCCCACGTTAGGTACCATTATTTTACCACTTAAATTTGGCATTAAAACCTTTCCAAAATTCTTCTACATCATAGAAGTAAAGTTCCAGTATAATATTTTGTTAGGAAGACCTTTGATACACACCATGTGTTGTGTCCCCTTGACCCTTCACTGTTGTGTTAAATATGAGCATGAGGGCCAAACATTCACAGTGCTTGTGGATTCTAATACCTTTACCGACTGCAATATGAAGTGTGATCTAAATGACATTCTCATACCAAAATCGGAATCATTCAATGAAGCATCCACAAGTACAACTATCCCATCATCTAAATTTCCAAATGATTCCTAATGCAAGAGCATCTTCTCACCAACATGGAAATTTTGAAATTTTGTAAAATTTATGCAATTTTGGGTTCGATAAGTTAAAGTAAGGTTTAGAGGTGGTAAATAGGGTCCTAATAGTCCCTTTAGAGTGCTTATGTTGGTCCAAGACATTAAGAAATTTGAATTAGGAGGTTTCCATCCAAAATGTAATTTGAATTTGCAAAAGGGTGTGTTGATGGATTTTGGCTTGAAAGAGGAATTTTAGTCATTTAGAAAGTATGGAATAGGTGTAATAAGGTGTTAAATTTCCTATGAGGGCTAATTTGTGTCATTTTGCTAAGACATATGGTTTGTAGGTCATAATGAGTCATCAAAAGATTTAGTTAGGGTATGCAATCAAAGGAAATGATGAGATAAATAGGAAAATATTAAGTTATGAAGAATTATTTCGAGGAAGAGAGTGAGAAAGTGGGAAACTCCTCCAAGTACAAAAGATATGGAAGCATTTTTGTTAATAAATAATATCGATGTACATAAATAACTCTGTTTTGGGTTAAATTAGATTTTGTGGTTGTTAGTTTTTCTCATATATTTGTACTTTCATGAATAATATTGGTTCCATATGTGAGGACCTATATTCTTAGGAGACTATGAGAAGTAGTTCTATTGGTATTCATGTTATGTAGAGAGTTGATACTCTGTTTTGATAATTTTTACTTAGAACATACTTGACTGTGTAATTGTATATTTGGTGCTTCCTATAGAAGTTTTGAATGAATTCATTTGAAAACTTTGGTGATTAAGATATCACTTCATCCTGGTGTTCTTGATGTAACATTTTTATGGTATTGAATGAGTTTCTTGGGGTATTTTCATTGCATAATACAAGAATGTTGGACTGTGCAACTGCAAGTTTGAGTTTTAGCAAGATTTTGAGGTTTGTAAACTATGGCATAATGATAAGGTCTCTTTCAAGAATGAAAATTTTAGAAGATTAGTTGAGTTAATGATATAGAGTTTAAAGCATTAAAAGTGAAATCTTTCACCAGTTTCTTATTGCATATTGGAGTAAGCTTATAATTGAGGACTATTTCTACGCATTTTTGTTCCTTTGATGGATTGAACATAATCCTGAGTGTTGGAGAAAAGAGAAATTAGGAGATGGTTTTGTGAATTCATTTCAGGCATGATAAAGGGTTTAACAAGAGTAAGGAGTCTCAGTCATTGTTAGGGTTTCAATACCTTGATCTAAACATGCACACACAGCTTTACAAGTCAGGGAGAAGGAAAATTGAAGCATTAAAGGGAATGGTGACAAGGAGTAATGAAAATGGTAAATAATATTTGTATATAATGTATAAAAAATCCTTGATGTAAAAACTTAGATCATGACACTCAATATTATGCATTTTATAATATTTTATTGGTCTTGGGCCTAACATAATGTGTAAACTAGGGCATGAAGGATGAAGCCCTTAACCATCGAGTTGGAAGCTAAAATTTGAAGAGAAAGTCTATTTTGAAACATATTATATGAATCTTGAACAATTTTTTGATTCCACTATACAAATTTGGTTAATTTCCTTGACAGTCATGACTGAGATGTAAAACACAGTTTAAGACCTAATCATAAGAGCCCATTACAAAGGAGCTAGGAGATATGTAATGATTTGAGTATTGAAACTTCTTGGGAAGTTAAAATACTTCAAAAGGTGATCGAAAAGTCTTATTTTAGTATTTTAATCCTTTCCATCCAAATTACTATGGTGATTTGTGTCGTCACAAGCCTAAATTAGTCTAGTAAGCCTGAAAGTGTGAAAGTGACATAGAAGAAGTTGGAAGAGGAAGTTATTCTCAAAATTTTGTGAGCATATTGATAAGGGTAACCATGAATTAATGGAATTTACAAAAATTTCTAGGCATGCTTAGATTCTTATATTCATACTTGATATAAGCCACATTGCCTTAAGAGACACAGTTGACAGTTTGACCAAACAAAGGTAGTATAAGGTCTTGAGATCCTTAATAGCATTTTTTGAGTGATTATGAAGGTAAGACTAAGGGAGTGGGTGAATGAAATTACTTTTACCTGAGGTCATATGAGTTCACAAATATATAGTGTATACAAAGGCATAGTTGCATGAAATTAATAATAGTGGTGTAAGCCAAGTAAGGGAATTGACAAAGAACTATTGTCTTAACAACTATGACATTATCTCTCACCTTGAACTGAGAACAAGAATCAGGGACTTAGAGGATTGGTGGAGATATGAAATAAAATATCAAGAGTTGAATCATTTGAAGCTAAAAACATAGAAGCTAGTGGAAGGTATTTGAAGTTGAAATAGGGTAAATTGAGTTTTATAGAGAGTTGGGTCTAGATGACAATTGATTATGCATGAGTACATGTTATTGAAACAGGGTATGGAGTTAATGGGATAATTCCTTTCTTGATAATCCATTTAAGGTGATTTCTTAATCAATATTATTACATTTATAAACCATTTTAGACTTCGTTCATGACCTACACATTGCAGAGTATTAGAAGGTACATGATTATTACTCTTGCATAACGTGAATGAAAGGTAAATTGATGGCCTTGATTGCATCAATTCCTCACTCAAATATGTCATGGGACGTATTTTGTTGGGGGAGTACCGCCTTCTTATTCTTAATTTTTTACCTACGCCTAAAATGTATGGTAGACCAGAAAAACAACACATATACGAGCCCAATGTTGGAGATATCATCTCTTATGGTCTGGTGTATTTAAAAACCAATATCATTTATGGAGGCATATACCAAACTTCATCACAATCCCTCAAAAAACATCATGACATGCCCTTCTCATCATATTTTTAATCTTTATATAACCAAAAAAATTCTCAAACGTATCTCCACCATTGTGCCTGAAAAATGTTTCGGCTTTAGGCATTATGAACAAGGAATACATAACTTAATCATCCAACATTATCTTAAACCACATGAAAAATATATTCTATGATATGAGAGACCCAATACCAACTCCACTAAACAAATCACATCCGTACATATCACAGAACTTGAATAATCATCATCCAATGAATTTGACAACCCCATGGACACTGATGACATCATATCCATCCCAACTAACTTTTTTTAAGTCAATAATATTTCATTAGGACCTTTAACTTGTCAATCTAATCACCTCACCAAGATACTTCCTCTCATCTGGCTAGAAATGATTAAAGAAGATTCACCCACCATTGATATCCTTCAATGTCACGATGATCAAGACATTCTCTCCCATATGGGAGAAGACGACCATTTCCTCCAAAAATTATTACCACTTGATACATCAACCCTTCTCAATGAATCAACCATCAACATTAACTAAGGGACTGATCAGGAACCCCATATAGTTAAGGTCGAACAATCACTAAATCCACAAGAATTAAATGATTTTACTAACTTCTTATCTCAGTATATTCAATATTTTTCCTGTTCATAAAGTGATATGCCAGGTATCGATCCAAATATCATCGTACACAACATCATCACATATCCTAATGCTAAAAAGGGTCAAATAGAATCTTTGTAAGATACATCCCCGCATGGCTCTCCTTATCAAAGAAGAGTTACAATGTCTCTTTTTGCTAATTTCATAATACCCATTGACTATCCACAATGGGTCTCTAAAATTATACCTATAAGTAAAGCCTCGAGAAAGTTACACATTTGCACTAACTTCTAAAATCTCAATCTTTCCTACCCTAAAGATGACTTCCCTCTTCCAAATATTGATCAGCTAGTCGATCTAACAGCCGGCCATGAAATGCTCTCCCTTATGGATGGTTTTTTCTAGTTACAATCAAATCCTCATCGCCACTGATGATCAACATAGGACATCCTTCATTACCCATTGGGGGACCTTATGTTATCAAAGTATGCCTTTCAGAATTAAGAATGCAAGATCCACTTATCAACACACCATGACATACATCTTCTAAAACCTTATCCAAAAAATTGTAAAAGACTACTGTTGTCCATTTTTACCCCCTAGGTAAAAAGAAACAATGAGGGTCTACAAACTAAAATTGTCAAAGTTGGTGTATAAACTTTTCCAAAGTTCTTCTATACCTTCAGTATGCCTTAGAAGGATCTTCAAGCATAACTCGTTTGAGATAAATGAACATGATATGGGTTATGTTGATATCTCGGAAAGCGTATAATACATCGAATATTTTACTCCAAATTATCTCAATCAAGATAAATGAATTGACATGTATGGAGCTTGGGATATTTGCAAAAGGATCGAGCTACGGTTTGATTCAGGTCAACAAAGCATGCTAGATAGTTTGGGTGGTTGGAAGAAGAGCTCGTAGCTCAGTGTTAAGGAAGGAGAGATCCCAAGCATGTCGAGCTGCGATTTGATTGAAGAGCTCGAAGTATGGATAAAGAGCTCAACATTTTGGGCCGAGCTAAGGAGTTGGCTGACTCAATAGGGAAATGCCTCACCCATCCAAGAGAGTCAACGTGATGATGAAAAACAAGCTTGTCGAAGTTGGGGAGAATGCAACATGGAACTCACTATGGCTCGGTGAGCGGTGTTGAGTACACAAGTAGGAACTCAGTTATCGAATAGATGCATAGCTCCAGGGATAGCTCAGTCAAGCTAAACCTTAAGGACGAGATCGACGATTCTTAACCATGATAGTAAATAAATTTGATGTCATCTCGGTGTAAAAAATTTCGTAGCTCAAAAGAGAGCTCGGCTAGAAGAAGAATGGATTGGTCAATAGAATGGGAGACATCGGTGATCCACTTTGTGTATAGCTCAACAGGATGTCATAGATGTTAGGTTGAGAAATTATCGAATGATCTCGTCAGGTTGATAAAATGGTCTTCGGGTCCCGACATCCAAGTTTCCAAGATACGGTTGATTTGAGTCATTCTGGAAAAAAAATTCAGAGGTCCAACGCCCAAAGGATGATCGGAACCCGCGGGGAATTTCCAAGCTGAAAACCAAATTTGGGGGTTCGATGATGGCAATCTAAGCCATTAATCCCATACACAGAAAATAGGGTGAGAATTGCCAAGGGAAATGATGAGATGACAAATCATTGTAACATTCTCCATGCTCAGGAAATTTGATGTTTGCAACCATGGGAAAATTAGAGTGGTTGGGCTAGTTCGGGTTTTGGGCCCATCGAGGAACGGTGACATGGTGATAATTCCTCAATATGGTGTGAAGTGTTGATATGAACCCAACGTGATGGGAAGTGAAGACCAAGTCTTTCACTAAGCTAGATGGGTGGGATTTGTTGGAAAAACAAATCGGTTGAAACATAACAAACTCTGCGAGAAGAAAGGACTCAATTCCTTGTACCATGAAAAGGCTAGGGAATAGTTAGAAGGCATTGTTGTGATAAAATCATAATGTGTCCTTGATGGGAGAGTAAATAGAAATCGAGGATCGAGATTGAAATTTTAAGTATATCAAGGAACTAGCCTTGGACGATCATGGCATTGATTCAGCTCGAGAGGCCAAGTTATGTTAGTGAAGTATGGCATGAACGAGATCGAGATAATCGAACCAATGCTTCTAGTATTCAACGGAGCTTGTGAGTTAAGGAAATAAGTAGAGAGGATTATCATTCTCATCATTCATGTGTGGATCTTGCAAGACTCATGGAAAGAGCTTGAAATATTGGTGCAGCGGGCTCATGCTGAGCTCAGTTGAGAAGTTGGACGCATAGCTTAGAAGAACTTGGTAGGTTATTTAGAGGGTGTTTCAGTTAGATGAACTTAGTCAATAGACTCAAATGTGGGGATTTCATTGCAGAAACAACTCGATAGAATGATCTCAACCAGAAATTGGTAATGTCAATACCAACATAAGCTCACCCAAAAAGAATAGATCGATGTGAGACGGGACCATGACGAATGACTCATTGATTGACGTGGATGGAAGCTTGGCTCTTCGAGTTGGCAGATGTGTGAGGTGAATATGGATCTCGGCTTGATCGTGGAGAAAATATAAAGCTTATTTTGGATCTCACAGATCGGTGACAATGCAAACAAGCTCAACATGATTATGGTGGGGAGCTCATTTTTGGCACTCGATGCGGGGAGCCTAGTTACAGTGAAAGCTAAAGGAGCTAGGGTTAGTAAAATCCTACTGTAGAAGATTTCCTGAGCCAAATAGGTGGGGATGAATCTATGTTGATATGGAAGAGAGATTGATATGTGATCTGGCTTCATGAATGCATGGAAAGTTTTTGAAAAGGACATTGGGGAAGTAAATAGTAATTTTCACCAAATGGGAATTTAGACCGAGTTGTCCCATGTAGGTGGGAGTAAAATATGTTTATCAAGCTCGTAGGAATATAAACCTCACAATTCAATAACCGATGAATCCCAAGAAGTTTTGGCACAGCCAAATCATTCATGAGTTAATGTCAAGTTTGAATGATGGATGAGTCAGTGGAGTGTTCATGGCGTCAAACGAGTCCAATATGTGTGCACCGAAGAAGGTATAATGAGGCCGAATTAATCGACAAGGAAAGAGAGCTTATACCAACCACTACAATATCTTGTTCAATCAAGTTGTTATCAGTGAAACATTGAACTCGCAGAATAAGGAGAGTTCATCTGGGGTAAACCAACGCAGCAAAGAGGAGCTCGACACCAACTCGGTGGGTTGGCAGGTGAGCCAACCACTGAGTTGGTCCATTTTTGGAAATTAAAACTCTTCAAGGAAAACCAATTCAAAAGGGGCCCACCATTCAATTTTAATTAATTTAATATTTTTATTTAAATATTTTAATAATAATATATATTATTATTATTTAAATATTCTTTTAATTAATTGAGAAGACTAGGTCAACAGGTAATTAATGACACTGTTGACAATTCTTGCACTTCTGTAAAAATGGGAAACTTGAAACTTCATTACGATGGATAACATTGGTGAAGTATACCTAAGCTAGGGGAGGTTCTTTCAGACAATATTATTCTGTTGAATTAATTAATGATTACATGAAATCTGCAGCTATGTGTGTTGTTGAAAAACATCATAGATCACATAGCCTACAATTTCATGTTATCTTTAACAAAAGAACACAAATCCCTGAAGGACAGTTGTGTTGCCTTGATGAAATACATCGAATTACAGAATAGATGAAGTGTTAGGTTTTGGAGCAGCAATCATGACTACAGATTACAAAAATCAGAGTTCGTTAATGGATGTTACATGTATTCTTTAACATTCTTTCCTTCCTGGTTAAGACATTCAATTATATTATTAGGTTGTTTAGGTCATCATACAATCCATATCAGAGAACATAAATGCAGAAATAATTACACAACTCAATTTCACAATTAAATGTTTTATTCATAAGGAATTTCAAAATGTTCCCACACAAGCCATAGGATATAACTAAAAATTAAAGTACAACGACTGAAATAAGAGGTACATATGCATGAAAGAGAAAATAAAGGAGTATGAGATAACCCATCATTGCCTTGAGGTTTCTCCTTCAGTTGATGCATCTTCATCTCTAACTGTTACTCCATCTTCATCCTCGCTGCTTGGAAAGCATTGTACCTGAAAAGAAGAAAAGAGAAAAATCATCAGTTACGAGCTTAAGGTTAATCCATATTCCTATACTATCCTAATTTAGATGCACATGGATCTCTTAATAACAAGAGATATAGATTACTTGAAGATCAAAGGCACAGTATACATGATTTACTCACTCAGAATTCAAGGAGAGAGAATAAAAGAAAAACATGGACATAAGAGAGGCTAAAAAGCCTAAATATTTTCTAACTATTTTCTCAAGTGTGCAGGTACAGGTACAACCAATAGAGAATTCAAATCAGTATCTTATGGAGTCCTCACTATAGATAAAGATTACAGAGTTCAATAACTACTATGACTATGGTACATGAAGTAGATCAAGTCATAAGTACAGAACTAGGCATGAAGGCACTTCAATGCAACTCAAAGTTCAACAAGCTATTCTAGGAAATAAAAGAAGTTGCATTATAGAATATAGGAGAGAATTGCAGACAAAAGTACATGTTGAATCAGATTGCAACTAAAGAATTCATAAGAATCATGAATTTAAAAGTTGAAGTTAAATCAAGAGATGAAGATTACAGCTAGAAAACAGCATGAGAAAGAAACAATGAGAAAATTTTTGACAGGACTTCATCCATGCTAAAATCAAGACATTTACATATCTTTCCATCATGATAAAGGGTTTTTAACTAATAGAGAGTTGCTCATAATTCACAAAGGTGGAAAGAATATGTAAGTATTCAAATGTTGGAAAGAGCTTCATAGCAGATTTAGCAAAGTTAAGATTGCATGGCTATAACAATAACAATGAGCATACAATAACGAAAAGCATACAATAATTCGAGCATCAAAAAAACCCACTCATAAAAACTTGAAAACAGATCAGAGACAATGAAGATACAAATGCACGAGATCTAAGACCAAATCTGAACGACCTGTAAGAAGATCAAATGAAGTCCCAGAGAAATTTCAATACATCCGGCCACAATACTTGGGATGCGAAACAAAGAAATGAATGAATGCAGTTGTTTTTACTCAGAATGTCTAAGCTTGGCTTAGTTTTTGTTACCTAAATTCTACAATCGCGTCAATGGATTAACGATTACAATCAATCAAAGGTGTCTACATCTTGGTTTTTAACTATCAATGCTCAAGGATCGCATATGCTAGTATTTTGAACTAATGGTCACCTTAAAATAACTACCTCATTCATATGCGGATTCCACCATTTGCTAATCAAAGATCAAGATTCAACAGATGTTCCTAGAATCCATTCATGAAGACAAAAGATTGTAGACTATCAATATGTTACCACCATACAACTGAGTTATTTTACAAGTACCAATTTGCAGAGCGACGTAAATTCAAACACCTGAGTCTAGGAAGTGCTTCTATCTCACTTAACAATTGTCATGTAAAGGGGTGAGTCATCTATAGAGAGAAGGTTACAATTAGCCCCATAACATTTAAACTTCTAGTCAAAGGTCATTGCAACCACAATCTTTTGAAATATTGACCATAGATTTATGTTACCCAAATGACTTCAACAGTGCATCGAAAACCATCATATGCCTAGAAAAAGTTTAGATCACCGAAAAGGTTAAATTGTTTAGAGCTCAAATCCCTTCAAAATTCAAAATACATGACAAGATCATGTGCATGAGAATAAAGTCGAGCTAATCAAAGGATAGAACTACAGCGGATGAGCATGGAATCGACACATTACGTTCATAACAAATTGCTTCACATATATAGAAATAAAACCATTGAAGCTATGTCCGAAGTCGACAATAACATTGAAACTCATAGGAAAAGGACATGTGCACCTATCTAGAGTGGTCCCCACATGAAGTTAACACAGAACGAAGGACCTATTAAATTTATATGAAAAGAACATGAAAATAAAAGGACTTAGTCATTTTCAAAAATTTTAGATGTCACACAGATCAACAAGAAGATCAAATTTGCATGGCACCGTTAGAAGTATTCAGATTTACAGATAAAGAAAGAAGGATATAGCATTATTCACCCATGCTTTTTCTTAAAACAAAGTCAGGATATGAAGACCTAGAAGTTTAATTTGAGCTCGATATTAAAGCTGTAATCAAAGGCTGTTAATGCTCTCTTTATATTAGTTTGATTTATTTTATTCCTTTATTTATTAAATTAAATAAAGGATAAAAATAGAATGCATGGATGAGTGCCCAACCCCTAGTCTATTTTTAGGAAGGGTGGGTGAATCAATTTTGCTATATATTGTGTGCCTTAGCAAAGCACAAAGGGAGGAATTTTTAGATACAGGAGTGTTGAAGCCTTAGAATTTTTAGAGGCCAGTTTTTTCCCTTTGAATGTGAAGTATTTTCTGCCTTTCCAATTATTTGAAAAACAGTCTTGTGTATGTTTCCATTAAACTTGTGAATGTCGAAATTCCCTGATTAATCATCTTACCCTATTGTAAATACGTTCTAGTAATTTTTGCATGATATTAATGTGTATGTTTAACTTAGCAGTGTTGTTGTGATTCTATCCCTCAATACATCAAAAGTATTTACCTTTAATATATCTACAGAAAATACCTATTGCTCATGTGCATCAGAAATTCATTCCATATCAATTGTGCATGTACTCAGTCAAAGACCTCATACAAGTTTGGTGTATCACCTTAGTTTTAATTTCATTTTACTGTCTTTTACCCTTAAAACCCCAGAAAAATCAGTTTAGGATACATCAATAAGGAACCAGCCTTGATATACAGAGACTCACCATCAAAATAGGTATACCCACAGACCTGAGGTGTTTCCATTGTATCTATGAAAGAGAGAGATAAAATTTGCAATCTTAGAACACCTATGCAAGCCATCTCTCTACAGGCCACCGTATCAATTTTGAGAGATAAGTCATCATTTTTGGCACCGCTCGGTGGGAGATTACGAATCTTAAATGTGCATGTAAGTTAGAAGATATTCACAGTAGATCAAGGATAGATTTATAGTAATAAAAGTTACTTTCAGGAACAACAAGATGCATCAATTTATTCTAAAAGATTTAAAGATCTATTTGTAAACTCCGTAGGGGTAAAATTAATTTTAGACCAGTATTGCAACATGTTCCATTCCTAAAATAACTACAAGATCATAAGGTAAGAGGAATTCCTTCTGACCTTTTATTTATTTACCTTTTAATACTGTAAGAAGGAGAAGAGTTGGTAATACTTTACCTTATAATAGGCTTGGTTTTGATAACCCTCCTCCTAATATTCCTTCACCACGTATCAATTTCTCTATACAGATCCCATTTTTTCAAATGGCTATTCAACCACCTAGGAATTTTGTGACCTTTACTAATGACAGCCCATTAGTAATCCAAGTTTACCCATGACATCCCTAATGCTGCCATGAAAAGTTTTGTCATCATTCACTGGTGAAAATCAGGTTACACCTACTAAGCAACATTAAAGATGTTGCAGCCTTATGTGTAATTCATAATATCACTCATGAGGATGTAGCTTTGATACTTTTATTTGCATCTCTTAAAGAGAAAATCCTTGCAATGGTATAAAAATCTAGAGATTGGATGCATAATAACTTGGAATTATTTAGGTGATAAATTGCTGAAACAATTTCAAGATAATTCAGATCATTTATATCTTAGAGAACAACTGTCTACCATTAAAAGAGCTCCCAATGAATTTATGTCATTAGTTTCAACATCCGTTTTAGCTAGAACTTGGGAAAGAATTCCAACAAGTGTCAAGCCTCAAGCTGATCATGTTTTTCTTTATTATCTTAGGGCATTAAACAATGATATTTCAACTATGATTCAATCTATGGGAGGAGATACTCTCCCAGCAGCCTATGATATCACCATTTGAGCTGAAAATAGTGTTATCCAAACCAGAAAATTAGCACCAAGGCCTTCAATGCCTTTTTTGGTAGATTTATATTCCTCAACCTATCACAATTATAGAACCTGTTGTTGCAGCCCCATCAGATGATGTATTTAAAGCTTTGCAGACTATGGGGAACAAGCTGAATTCAATTGAGAATAGGCTTGCATTACCTAGTAGACCTTATCAGGCTCCTTATTAGAAGAATCAAATAAACCAACAAAATAGGCAACCTTACTAGCAAAATCAAAATTATATGTAGCCTTATTAGCTAAGGCAGTTTGACCCAAAGGCTCCTAGTTCATCTAACGCTTCAGTTCCAATTATTAAGGCTATGGAGGAGTTGTGTCAACCTTGTAATCAACCTCATTCAGTTGCAAGTTGCCTAAATGATTTTTTGAACATAAGTCTTGTTGCAAAACCTCAATTTGAAGACATTTTCATGCCTCAAATGGAGGGTGGGAAGCAAGATACTCAGGTTCAGAAAGGAACCTGAGTAGAACTTAGTCAGTTTTATTGAGGATTATTTCATTGCAGTTACTACTAGGGCTCAAGAAAAGGCTGTAGAAAGTAAAAAACAACAGAATAGGCTTGTTCTACCTACTTTCGCTGATAAAAAAACAACTATAAGCCCAAAACCAGCTAACAATGTTGTTGTTCCTAAAAAAATAGCAGGTGTTATAGTTGGTAAAGAAAAGCAAAAATAGCTACAGCCTGATCCAAGGAGATTATTTATACCTTAGATGTCAAAAGTAGTTGAAGCAGAATCATTTTTCGCCAAAGCCTATGCTAAAACAATAGAATCTATCTCTAAAACTATTGCTTCTTTTAACATTGTTGATGTAATGAAAAAACATAATGTTAACATCTCAATGTGGGATGCTCTAAGTATTCTAAGACAACAAGATTTACTTTCTCATGAACTAGCTAAGCTATAGATTTCTTCTAAAACAACAGAAAAGGAAGTCCAGAAAGCAAACATGGTCCTTGGAACAATGGAACAAGACCACATCAAAGAAGTTAAATGGATGGTTCAGAAAGTATTAAATCCTCATGACATCAAGAAGCCACCACCATTTTATCTATCACTGATTATTGGAGAACATATTATTCATAACTGTATGGTGGACAGTGGTGCAAGTAGCGTAGTTATGCCAAAAACAATTGAAGAAAAATTGGGTCTGTAGCATGAACCTACAGAAAATAATTTCCTACAAGTTGGATGGAACTACAACTAATACAGTTGGTGTCATCAGAAATCTAGAGGTAACATTGCATGCTTGCCCAAATGTTTCCATTCTACAAGATATTACTATTGTAGATTTACCTCCTTACTTTGCTATATGTTTATCAAGAGATTTCACAACAAAAATAGGAGGTTATCTCTCTTCATATTGGTCTTTCTTATTTTTTCACTACACGTTATGAGACCAAGGTTACTATCAATTCAAGAACCATTGGAAATATTTCACATTGAGCCTCAGGCTTCTAATGTAGTAGCTAGTTATGCAGCCTTAGACCAGTCTGATTTTGATAATACAAATCATATTTTAGCATTGGATAGTGTTTCTAACCTTTTTATGGATGAAAATACACATGAAGAACATGCTCATGATACTTTTAAAGAAGTTGAAGGACATATGTTTGGTGTTTATTTCTTGTATGAAGAAAACACACCAATTCCCTTGTTGTCCAAAACAGAAAATGCAGCGGAAGGGATTTGGAAGCTTCATTTCGATGGAGCTAAGAACAATAAAGGACAAGGAGCACAGGTTTGATTCTCACTTCCCCAACAAACAAAAGGTATTTCTCAGCTTTGAGTCTCCAATTTTCATGCACTTATAATGTAGCTGAATACGAAGCATTAATTCATGGCTTACTTTGGGCCAGAAAGAAAGGTATTAGCATGCTACATATTTTTGGTGATTCTAAGTTGGTTATCAATCAAGTAAGAAATTTTAATGTTTGTAAGAATCCATTAATGAAGTCTTATAGACATAGAGTTTTAGACTTAATGGAAGATTTCGAAGCTATTAACATCCAGTCCATTCCTAGAATAGAAAATAAGCATGTAGATAGACTTGCAACAATTGGTGCCAGTTTTGAAGTGCTGGAAAAAATTGAAAATAACAAAATTCAACCTCATATAACATTGATTGTCAGGCCTTTGATACCTGATAATGATTTGAATTGGCAGGTTTTTGAAAATGATGATCAAATCTGTAGGTTTTTGCAGCAAGAAGCTGAATTTTCTACAGTAAATCAAGATAAATTACAACACTTATATGGTGACCATATTGTTCAATTAAATACAAATAAACTACCTCGAGGCCTAGTCACATTAGAAGACATCTTCAACACTGACGATCAGTTAAGGAAGGTCAAGACTAAGATGTCAACAAATGGTGATAATTATGAGGAGATCTTAGTTGATGAAGGTAAAAATTTGTTTCTCAGAAAGGTATGTTCTTTAGCTGAAAAACATTCTTTTATTAATCTCTGGAAGGAATTTAAGGATGTTTTTTCTTGGAAATACCAAGACCTCAAAGGGTTTGATCCCATTTTAGCACATCACACTATTGAATTGCAACCAAATTCCAAGCCAATTAGGAAAAAACAGAGGCCTGTAAATCCCAAAATAGAGCCTCTAATGAGGAAGGAGTTATCTAAGTTGATTGAATCAGGTATTATGTTTCCAGTTAAGCATTCAAGTTGGGTAGCCAATCTTGTTCTTGTTAGGAAGAAAAATGGAGAACTTAGATTATGTGTGGATTTTAGAGATCTTAATAAAGCTTCATTAAAAGATCACTACCCACTTCCAAATATGGATCAAATTTTGAGAATAGTTTCTGGTTTAGATAGACTATCTCTTCTAGATGGTTATAGTGGATACAATCAGATTTTAGTCCGAGAAGAAGATAGGTACAAAACATATTTCACCACCAAGTGGGGTACTTATGCTTACAAAAGAATGCCTTTTGGCCTTTCAAATGCTGGTGCAACATTTCAACGTGCAATGGACATGGCTTTTCATAGCTTGTTAAATAAATACATCCTTGTTTATTTAGATGATGTTACTGTATTCTCAAAAAATTTAGAAGAACATCTAATACATCTAAGGCAGACTTTTCAGTTATGCAGATAGTTTGGAATATCTTTGAATCCGCTAAAGTCTATCTTTGCAGTACATCAAGGTAAATTTCTTGGTGATATTGTTTCTAAGAAAGGTTTAGAAATTGATCCTTTTAGAATCAAATCCATATCATAGCTATCATTACCTCATCATAAGAAGGAATTACAGAGTTTTCTTGGAAAAATCAACTTTGTTAGAAGATTTGTTCCATATTTTGTAGCATTGGTGAAACCATTGACAACTATGTTAAAGAAAGAGAAAACTTTCTCTTGAACCAGTGAAGGGAGAGAAGGGTTTGAAGGCATTAAAACAACTATTTCTCAAGCTCCTACTCTTGTAAATCCAAATTTTGATAAATATTTTACAATGTATGCACTTGCAGGAGCTGAAACAATTTCAGCCATATTAACCCAGGTTAATGATGAAAATGTTGAGTAGCCAATTGCTTTCTTTGGACAAGTATTGTATGACTACGAAATAAGGTACACATTTCTTGAAAAACAAGTACTTTAAGTAGTTATAGGGCTTAAGAATTTTAAGTACATGCTTTCAAACAACAAAAATCCATGTTCTTGTTTCTCATCCAAGTGTGAAATATTTCTTGTTAAATAAATAATTGAATGAGAATAGAGCAAGGCTTGGATAAAAAAGGTCATGGAATATGATGTTGATATTCATGTTGTGAAGATGGTTCGAGGAAAAGGCTTGTGTGAACATCTAATTGCTGATATGGAAAAACAACAGACTACAGAATCTGAAAATTCAAAACAACATGATGAAATTACATATCAGCAATCAGACATTATGGTTCAGCCAGAAAATCAACAACCTGAACTTGCTTAGGAAACCCAGGAATCAAGATGGATGACTAATTTAGTTAACTATCTACATAATGGAATCTATCCGGAAGGTATGGAAAAGAATAAATGAAGGTATTTTAGATTACAAGTTGTACCCTATGTTTTCATTGATGGTGTATTATTCAAAAAGGATATAAATGGAATCTTGCTGTGATGTGTTGACTATGATAAAATTCAGCAATTATTATCATAATTCCATGAAGGACCTACAGGAGGTCATTTCTCAGCACATACCACAACCTTAAAAATTATGAAAGTTGGTTACTATTGGCCCAAACATATTCAAGGACTATTTTGAATGGATTAGAAAGTGTAAGAAATGTGCTCTCTTTGTTGGAAAAGAATGTTTAGTTTCGTTGCCCTTTAACCTATTTCAGTTGATCAACCTTTTATGTAGTGGGGCCTTGATTTTATTGGCATGACAAACCCACCTTCGTCACAAGGACACAAGTGGTATTTTTACTGCTACATATTACTTTATACGCTGGACTAAAGAAATAGCCTTGAAAGATGCTAATGAAACTTTGATACTATCCTTTTATGAAGGTATAGTTTGTAGATTTGGTGTCCCAGCAACTATCATATTAGATAATTATTTATCATTTCTTGGTACAAAGGTAACATATTGGGCTATTAACCATGGAATTTATCTAAGTTCTTCATCTAATTATTACCCACAGGGTAATGGGTTAGCTGAAAGTACTAACAAAAATCTTTTAAGGATCATTAGAAGAACACTCAAAGATAACTAGAGAGTTTGACATCTAATGTTGAATTCAACACTTTGGGAAAATAGAGTGACTCCTAAAAGATCAGTTGGCAATTCACCATACAAGATTTTTTATGGAAGAGAAGCAAGAATTCCTAGTTCAGTTGAGTTACCCGCATTAGATTTGCTACATCAAATGGATTTGCTTGAAAATGAACCATTGCAGGTTCGTTATGCAGAATTAATGGAAGTACAAGAACTAAGAGATCAAGCTCATTTAAACATGGAAAAGAATCAGAAACAGATGAAGAATACTTTTGATAAGAAAGCTAAATTCAGAATATTCAATGAAGGAGATATTGTGTTAAAGTGGGATGTTGATCGTGAAAAGCTAGGAAGACACACAAAGTTCACAGGGTTCATTTTAAGATACCTCTTAGAAATTAGAGGTGGAAAATACTTGGCGAATATCCCCAGAACCAGTTTCACAGGAAGGTGAATTTTTTGGGGGTTGTATGCAATTTTTTTCCTGATTTTCAAGTGGTGTGACAAAAACGCTATAGACGCACGACAGGAGGTTTGTTTTCATATGAAAAAAAAACTTGTTTTCATGTGACAACAAACCTCCTATTGTACATCAACAAGGTTGTTGTGACGTGACAGCAAAATTATTGTCACATGTCAACAACCTTGTTGATGTGCATCAGCAAGGGTGTTGTTCGACAACAACCTTGTTGATGTGTAATAGGATGTTTTTTGTCACATGACAACAAGTTTGTTTTTACACGATAGCAAATCTTCTATCATTCGTCTGTAGCCTCTACCCTCTAGTTGTGTGTCAACAAACTCTCCGTGTTGTGTGTCAACAAACTCTCTGTGTCATGCATCAACAAACTCTCCATGTCGCACATCAACAAACTCTCATTGACGCATGTCAACAAACTCTCCCTAACACGCGTCAACAAACTCTCCTTGACGCACGTTAACAAACTCTCCCTGATGCGCATCAAAAAACTCTCCTTAACGCGTGTCAACAAACTCTCCCTGACGCACATCAACAAAATCTCCCAAACATGTGTCAACAAACTCTCCATGTCACGCATCACCAAAATCTTTGTCACGTGTCTGCAGCCTCCGCCCTCTTGTTGTGAATTTATTGTACTTGATAATACATATGCCCCCAGGTGGTATGAGTGAGCTAGTAGTTTTCTACCTGGCGAATAATCTAGGATTATATAGGGGATATTTTCAAGAGCAGGCAAAGTCGACCCCTTAAAAAAAATTAAACTATAATTTTTAGGTGAACGTGTCACTAACACGTACTAGAAAATTCACCTTGTCAAATTTTTCAAAAATGAAATATTTTCCATATTACAAATATTCATCACTAAAATTATCCCTGGAAGTTCGATATAATCTGGAGTGGTCCTTACATGATTTCAGCTTGCAAAGAACACAATTCTTTTCAGCTCTCGAGGCTAAATGGAGAGGAGTTTCCCATTCCTGTGAATGGTATGTTTCTCAAACATTGTTATTGAAAATTCTGCAGTGTCTATTTAGAGTAGGATTTCCATTCAATAAGTGTAGTTCATGCACATTGCAATGTTTTTTCTATTCGATAAATACATTTGTGCACGTGATCTAGTTTACCATATCCTTTCCTAGTTTTAGTTTGTTTTGGAAGGGTTGGACCTTCGGGAAGGTAGATTTTGGCTACATTCTTTAGACTCCATGCCAAATGGACAAGAGCGAGGCACTAGTTTAGAAGCTAACATGCAGCTTTCCCCACAAGATCACCAGAAATGTTGACAATTTTTACACTTGTGCAAAAATGGGCAACTCGAAACTTCATTATGATGGATAGCATTGGTGAAGTATACCTAAGCTAGGGGAGGTTCTTTCAGACAATATTGTTAATGTTGAATTAATTAATGATTACATGAAATCTATAACTATGTGTGTTGTTGCAA
Organism: Taxus chinensis; assembly: GCA_019776745.2. Lineage (NCBI taxonomy): Eukaryota > Viridiplantae > Streptophyta > Pinopsida > Cupressales > Taxaceae > Taxus > Taxus chinensis. Next base: position 52,590,316 of record CM034152.1, read on the forward strand.
AACATAACAGATCACATAGCCTACAATTTCATGCTATCTTCACCAAAAGAACACAAATCCTCGAAGGATAGTTGGGTTGCCTTGATGAATACACTGTTATCCAAAATTCACCCCTCAAGGTAATTTTGATAACATGCATCAAATTATTCAGTACCGAGAAAATAGTTTGATTCAAGGCCTGAAATCATGTTTTTGGGGCCCCCCTCGGCTTCTCTCTAACTCTCTCATCCAAGAAAAAATCCCAAAGAGTTGAGAAAATGGAAAAAATGCAAAAAATAAGGTTGCAGGACTGTTTTAAAGAATTTCAGGTCTGAAGGGTCTTGGGTCATACCAGTTCGGGTCGTACCAAGCTTGGGGCTGAGAAAACAAAGAAAATCAGCTAAGTCAAACATTTTTTTCACAGGTGGTCTGACAGTTGGGACATCAGGACGCGAGGGACGCGAAAAGTCGAATCGACCGAAAGTAGGGAAAATCATCAAGTTTTTGTTTCACGTGGTTTTGGGATAGCCGGGACAAAAGTACGCGCGGAACGTGAACCAGCTGATTTACCAAAAGACAATCCATTTTGGGTAGTTCGGAGATATTTCTCCCAGGTAATCTGCAGGACAGTTGGGACAAAGGTACGCGAGGGACGCGTGGGACGAGAAAAGGTGAAAAGGCCGCAAACAGGAACAAGGAAGCCCGAATCGGCTGAAGCAGGAGATTTTCATCCGGGACAGCTGGGAAAAAAGTACACGAGGGACGCGAGGGATGTGAAAAGCCGAAATGGCTGAAGGCAAAGAAGAAAAGTCAATGTTTGACCCGTGAAACTTCAAATGGCCATAACTTTTGACTCCGAGCTCTGATTTTCACAAAATTGGACTTTCTGGAACGAGCACGACATCCTCTACGCCAAAAAAACTAGATTTATTATTTTTAACAAGGGTAGATATATTTAAATAAAAGAAACATATTCAGATCCATCCAGTTAATGCTCATTCCCGTCAAATGACAGAAAATGCCTACCAGACCCAAAATAGTTGCCCGCACTCAGAAGGCCATAACTTTTGCATTTCTCAACAAAATCACACAAAATTAGTACCATTGGAATCGTGGCTCCGAGCCCAATGCATATCAATCAAGAAATTCTATATTTGATGAGATATTGATTGATATTTTTAAGAAAACGTGGCTGGGTTCATAACAGTGTTTTATTTGGTGGTTGGGAGTGCAATTAAGAGGCATGGTCATCATTCTTTCTCTGCTGCAGCACCTGGGACAGTATGGGGAGCCTTTTACAAGTAATATATAATCATTTTACTCCATTTAATGCCTCTTATAGGTGGTTGAAGGATAGATTTTGGGATTTCCATTTTCCCTTCTCTTTCCCTTCTCATTTTCTATAAATTGGAATGTTGGGCTCATTGTAAGAAGAGGTAGTTTTTGTAGCAAAGCTCTGCTAAAATTAATTTGTGAAGATAATGTGTTACAGGACCTTGTTGTGGACTCCTTGCATGGTGATCCAGGCCCTTTTCTTGTAACCGATTGAACTGTGTGTATCAGGAAGCAATAAAATATAAGTCTGTGGATGCATCTTCCCCTGCTGTGTTTTCTTGCATTCTTCTTGCCCCTTCAACCTTGATTACAAGAATATTGTGTCTATTATTATGCTCTTGCAGGGATCCATTATCATTGTGTATGTTTGAAATATTTTTGTAAATACATTTTGCTAAATTGTGGAGAATTGTCATCACTCCTTCTAGTGATGCACTTTGCTTCTGTATTTCACGCATTTGAAGACTACTTTCACACCCTCCTTTTCTGGTGTATCAATGCTTTAGTGTAGGATTTCATTTTATGCATTCTCTCTACCTAGTCTCTTGGAAATTTAGATTAGAATAGTTAGTTTCCCCTGCATTAGAGTAGATGGCAAGTTTAGGAGCAAGAACCAGCTTTCTTAGTTCTATCTCAAGTTCCCACAACTTGGAGATAGTACCCATGTTATCTAATCACATGTTCAAATATATGCTCTTGTATAAACCATAGAATATGATTCGGTGATAGACAGACACCAAATTCAGTGTTAGGTTTTGAAGCAGTAATTGACTGTAGATTGTTCAGACATTAGTGGATGTTACAAATATTCTTTAATGTTATTTCCTTCATGGTTAAGACATTCAATTGTATTATTGGGTTGTTTAGTTCATCATACAACCCATATCAGAAAGCAGAAATGTAAAAAGAAATACACAACTCAATTTCACAATTCAATGTTTTATTCATAAGGAATTTCAATTGTTCCCACACAAGTCATGGGATGTAATTGAAAAGTAAAGTAAAGCTATTTAAATAAGAGGTACATATGCATGAAAAAGAAAATAAAGGAGTATGAGTGAACCCATAATTTCCTTGGAGGTTTCTTCTCGGTTGATGCATCCTCATCTTTAGCTTTGTTCCCTCTCCATCTTCACTACTGAGAGCACTGTACCTGAAAATAGAAAAGAGAAAACTATCATTTTATGAGCTCAGGGTACAATCCATATTCCTATACTATCCTAATTCGTGTATATGGATCTCTCAGCAACAGGAGATATATATTACATGAAGATCAAACAACATATATGATTTACTCACTCAGAAAGAAGGAGAGAGAAGAAAAGAAAAACCATGGACATAAGAGAGGCCAAAAATCCTAAATATTTTCTAACTGTTTTCTTAAGTGTGTAAGTACAGGTTGCTTAAAAGAAGAAATAAATCATGTCTTATAGTTCTCACTATAGATAAAGATTACATAGTTCAAAGACTTATATCCTATGGTACATGAAGCAGATAAGTTTTAAGTACATGTCGGTATGAAGGGAGAATGCAACTCAAATTTTGGCATCTTTTCTAGAAATAGAATAAGTTAGAGTACTGAATAGAGAAGAGACTTGCAAATAGAAGTACATGTTTCAGAATACAACTCAAAGGTGAAGCAAAACAATCAGAATTTGAAGGCTGAAGTTAACTGGAAAAGGAAGATTACAGCTAAAACAGAATGAGAAAGAGGTCTAAGAAACTTTTGACAGGGCTTTGCCATGAAAAGTGGACATTTACAACTTTCCATCATGTTTTTTTTAACTAATACATGCTCTAAAAGCTGTATAAAAATAAAATAAGTGATACAGAAAGCTGAAAAGCATGCCATGATCAAGATAACAATTATTATGTTTTAGTTTCCGATAACAGATCAACTTCAACAAAGAAGTGATACATTCTGTATTTTGAATCAAGAAAGTACATCTATTACAGCTGAAATAGAGATAAAAGAAGGAAATCTGGGAAAATTTTGACAGGGCTTCGCCATGTAAAATGGACATTTTAAATTTTCCAGCATGCATACTAAAGGTGTAATGAATCTCAAATACAGTATTTAAGTAGAAAAGAATTGAAACTACAACATATCAACAAAAATTCAATGATCAACTATGTCCTTTCCAATCTCTCAAATCAAAGTGAATGATTAACTTCTACATTTTTTCAGTTTTCAGAATCAAATTTTCAAGTCATTTTACAACTGATAAAGAAGAAGGATACTCAGAACAGAGTTACAGGAGGGCCAAACAGTGAGGAATCAAGGAAATCAAGCTCATAAATTTTGCAAAGTACAGCCAACCTTAAGTATTATTTTCATAAATAAAGCATCAATTATACATATTGTTAGTGTAAATCTACAGCAACCCCTAAATGATCTTCAGATCTGCAATCCATAATTGGGTCATTTAGTGTGATTGCACAACATTGAGTTTTCTCCAAGGTGTGGGACCTTGCAAGGTGAGAAAACTCTCTAGAGAAATTTGGTTCTTACTCCTCTATTTAGGTGTATGCATGAATTTTTAGAGGTTCAATACTGATTCCTATTCTAAATTCCAAGGAGGTAGAGTTAAGAGATGTAAAAGGAAATAAAAATAAGTAAAAATGGTGATACACCAAAGGAGTGATGAACTTCTATCTTGTAAATAAACACAAATCATATAGATGTAACACCAAGCATGCACAGATTTCTAGAATGTAATGAAAGACCAGAAAACAATAATACATGCATGGGAGGATTGGAAAAATCATTCAGAAAACATGCATTACCATTCCCAAATTTGATACAATGCATTACAATAGCAGAAAGGAAAAAAAATGTCACAGGTTCCATTGAAGGTTTACAACTCCTCAAATTCACGTACCAAGGGGAAGAGGGGAGTCTGTAAGAAACAAAATGTTCAACCTTTTACAATGAGCCAAATCTGGCTTTTTAATGGAAAAGAAGAAGAAGAGAAAGTAAAAAACATGGGAAAAATGGTTTATGAGCTCAACCACCAATCAAATCCCTTCAATCTCACCTGCAAAGTGATGGGCTTCATGGACAAACCCATACACCAAAGTACATTGCTCTGTAGATCCAAAAAATGACCCATACTTCATTAAATTTGGTAGTTGAATGTCATTTCTGTATTTTTTGCGTGCCAGAGATGTTTTCTCATTTTCCTCCCATAAATCTCCATCAAAAATCAAAATTTAACCCTCCATCATGTAGATAATTTTACCAAATTTCCAATGACATAAAGAACACAAAAAACCAAGCTCTGGATCAAAAGATATGCCCCTCTGAAGATTTAGGGCAAAAATGGGTTCGCGGACTGAAATTGAATTTTTTCCCTTTTGGAAAATTTTCCCAAAACCCTCCGCACCTCCACCTATCCGCTGCCACGTGGCGCCTTTCCATTTGCTGATGGAACATGGGTCGGAGGTCTATCTTTTTCCTTTGATTTTTACATTGGGAAAATTTTCCCCAAAAAACCCCACGCTCCACTCTCCACTGCCACATGTCACCTTCTGGTTGCTTGGCAGGGGCGCAATTTTATTTTTCACCCTGGTGCCTTTTGACCACTTTAGTAAATTTTGCCAAACCCTTCTGCACCTCCGACCCCCCACCATTGACTGGACACATGTCGTCATTTGTTTGCTCAACGGGGTTATGCTTCCAATTCTTGCCTTTACACATTTTGCAAATTTGGCAAAATTGCCAAAATTCCCCTGCGCTCCCCGATTCCACCACTGGCAGGACACGTGTCGTCCTCTGGTTGGCCCGCAGGCCTTCACAAATTTCCTTCATCCTCCTCCGTAGGCTTGCGGGCTGATTTTTCCCTTTGCACTTTGTGCTTGGCAATTTCTTCAACTTCGCTCCACCTTCCCAAACCCCATCGCCACGTGGCACATTCTCATTGGCTGTGGGCCTGTCAAGGGAAAATTTCCCCCAAAAAATCTGATGAGTCATAACTTTCAATATATTTGGAGTTAGGAGGAAAATTTTACCTTTCTAGAAAGGGGAAGAAAAATCCTATCTGATGAAGCCATTTCCACAATCCTTTGAGTGCTTGAAATGTGTAGAAATTGAAGTTGAATCACATGGAAGGAAAGAATGAAGGCAAGTTACCCAAAATAAGTAGGGGGCACATTTTGGATAATAATTTGGTGACTCTTAGGGGTCATATACCTACTAGATGAAGTGATCAGCTACCTTGAAACATACATTAGGCATGGAGTCATGATTAGTAGCCTGGAAACTGATCTGAACCTAGAAAACTTACCTCTGAGCCACTTTGAAGCCTACTAAACTAGAGTTGTTTTCACCAAAATTCCACTTTAATGGACTATGCAAGACAAACACAACAACACCAAAAAACTATGTACAAAATTGGAAATCATGCATACCCCAAGTGGAATATGCAGAGTGTGCACAAGCACTTCTTCTGCTAAAATCAAAACCTACATACTCTACTCTAATTGGAAGCAAAGGTGGGCTAAACAAACCCTCCAACTGGTTATGCAAAATAGCTTCCCTTCTTCAAAATGGGCAACCATGCAATTTATTTGGAGCTAATCATGGCTATTAGAATGAGTGGAAAATCAACAAGAAGCTGATATTCTACCCAAATTAACAAGGTGTCAATTGAAAACAAATCCAATACCTCTTTTAGTTCCTCTGCATTTTGATTGAAAAGGTATGGCAGCTGATCCTTGGTACTTTGTAGCTCATCTTCATGCTTAGAAGCAAGTATTACTGGTTTTGGCTTCTCCTTTGGCTCCAATGAAGCCAAATACCTTATTAGGAAAGGTCTGATCCATTTGATATGCCCATAGTTCTGATTTTCAACTCCAAAAATGGAGTCCTCTTGTAGAACTTCTTAGATGGATGATGTGGAAGAAGTGGTGAAAATCTCCTGCTCTTTTCCTTCCTTCATGGCAGTATGGAACTCTTCTATAATATGCAGCTCATCATTATTGATTGCAACATCCAATGAAGTTGCTTTTGCATTATTGTAACTTGCTACAAGACATTTTTGGTTCTGGAGTTCCTCCATTGTAGATTTTGGAAGATCAAATTCTTTCAACTTTGATTCAAGAGGCATGTTTCAAACTGCAGGCTGTTGTTTTTTAATGTTCTCTTTTGTGGCTGTGGGCTCTTGATGTTGGAGAATGAATGGTGGAGGAGAAAATGTTGTAATTTCAGCTGGCTCCTCCTCAAGAAATTCCTTTAAGTCTGATAAACAATCAATCTCTTCGCTGTCCCGCTACAACAAAGATTTTCAACCTCTTGTATGGTGACCTCAAAATCTACATCTTCTTCACCATGTGCAACTTCATTTTCAAACATGCAACTTTCCAATTCGAATTCATCCAAGAAATCAAATTTTTGGAAAGATGAAGTGGGAGAGAAACATGGAAATTCTTGTTCCTTTTTCTCATAATTTAGACCTGTTTTGTTCACCTCCATAATGGTTTCATTAGTCAAATCAGCCCCTTCACATGAAATGAAAAAATTCATCAATAATGTTTCCTTCATCCAATGGCTTCAAACATGATTTAATCTCTTCCATTTTCTCCTCTTCAATGGGTTTTAGAGCTGGTTTTTATTCCTCCATAATGACTGATTTTGCAATGCAAATTGGATCAGCATTTTCTTTGGGAAAAGTGCCAACATGGACACCCAACTCATTGCCAAAAAGTTGTTGATTCTCTTCCTCTTGTTCTTGTTCTTCTTCTACTGCAAAGTCAGCCTCAACCACCACTATTGCTTCAACTCCAACTTCCTCTTTTGGCTTCACCATCAAGGGGATTTTTGTAACCCCGGATTTGAGAGCCAAGCTCAATAAACTTTTGATCTTTTCATCGTTGTTTGGCTCTTCTTCTTGCTGATATTTTCCTTGATTGGCATTCTGATGTTTATCTTCCCAACATGGATTTGGGAATGCAAGAGGAGGGGTGGGTTGTAACTCAATTGATTTTGCAATTTTTTTGTGGTGGTGGAGGTAGTAACTCTTATTTCTTTGGAGGGAATGGCTGTTTGGAAGGGAAAAGGATAGAAGAATTGAGATGGGGTGGAAGACTAGGGAATGGAGAAATGGAATCAAATTTTTGGACAACATATGGAGAGTTTAAAACTTAACACTTCTGAGATAAAATAGATTTGGAAAGAGGGAAAGAAAAGGTATGAGATGGTGTGCTTACCCGTTGACAATGTTGCTGAATACTCCTCTCATACACCTCTATTCCCTCGGTCCACTTTACAAGTAATGGGGCAGTGTTACAATCATGAAGTCAATTTTCTCTTGAGGGCTTTAATGCCTTGGAAAAGGTCACACCCATGGACAGGGTGCTCCACAACCGATTCCAAATGCTTTCATTTGTGCTTGAGCCTTGGATTACACCATGCCTTTCTCCATTTTTTGGATCTTCTCCAACAGATCTGCATTTCCTTCTTGAATGCCCTCATCATATGCATACTCTTGTGCTTGATATGTTTCATAGCCAAACTAATTTTGGCATTGCTCATATGGGTATCCATACTGGTTTTGAATATGATCAAAATGCTGATTTGGATTATTTGAGAAACATGTTGGAGGAGGATTTGAATGGAACTACTACTGTAAATGTGAATTCCATGATGGAAATGAAGTCATGATTGCACAACTTCATGGAATGAAAGAAGATGAAAGAGATGGAAAGAAGAGTGAATGGAAATGAATGGAAAATAGGTCTATAACTCAGAGAATGAGTTATTGACCAAATGGAGTCACCAGATGTGTTTCCAATTGCCTCCAAAGGCTGAAATCTTCACAACAACACATCAACTTGTAAAAGATGAAGTGGAAGACCTCTAAGGTCTCACCGGGTGTGCCAAAACTATTAGGGAAAATTCACAACACCCCCTAAATGACCTTCAGATCTGCAAGTGAGAATTGGGTCATTTAGTGTGATTACACAACATTGAGTTTTCTCCAGGGTGTGGGACCTTGCAAGGTGAGAAAAATATCTAGAGAAAGCTAGATCTTACTCCTCTGTTTAGGTGTATGCATGAATTTGCAGAGGTTAAATACTTATTCCTATTATAAATTCCAAGGAGGTAGAGTTAAGAGATGTAAAAGGAAATCAAACTGAGTAAAAATGGTGATACACCAAAGGAGTGATGAACTTCTATCTTGAAAATAAACACAAATCATAGAGATGTAACACCAAGCATGCACATATTTCCAGAATGTAATGAAAGACTAGAAAACAATAATATATGCATGAGAGGATTGGAAAAATCATTCAGAAAACATGCATTACAATTCCCAAATTTGATATAATGCATTACACTGGCAGAAAGGAAAAAAAACATATCAAAGGTTTCATGGAAGGTCTGAAACTCCTCAAATTTACATGCTAAGGGGAAGAGGGGAGTCTGTAAGAAACAAAATTTTCAACCCTTTACAATGAGTCAAATCTGGCTTTTAATAGCAAAGCGAAAGAAGAGAAAGCCAAAAACGCGGGTAAAATGGTTTATGAGCTCAAACACCAATCAAATCCCTTCAATCTCACCTACAAAGTGATGGGCTTCATGGAAAAATCCATACACCAAACTACATTGCTCTGCAGATCCAAAAAATGACCCATACTTCATTAAATTTGGTAGTTGAATGTCATTTCTGTATTTTTTGCACACCAGAGATGTTTTCTCATTTTCCTCCCACAAATCTTCATCAAAAATCAAAATTTAACCTCCCATTGTGTAGATAATTTTACCAAATTTCCAATGACATAAAGAACACAAAAAACCAAGCTCTAGATCAAAAGATATGCCCCTCTGAAGATTTAGGGCAAAAATGGTGAAAACAGGGCAAAAAATGGGTTCGCGGGCCGAAATTTGAATTTTTTCCCTTTTGGAAAATTTTCCCAAAACCCTCCGCACCTCCGCTAGTCTGCTTCCACGTGGATGCATTTTAATTCGCTGATGGAATGCATGTCGGAGGTCTGTCTTTTTCTTTTGATTTTTGCATTGGGAAAATTTTCCCCAAAAAACCCCGTGCTCTGCTCTCCATTGTCGCCTCTTGGTTACTTGGCGGGGGTGCACTTCTATTTTTTGCCCTAGTGCCTTTTGACCACTTTGGAAAATTTCACCAAATCCTTTCACACCTCCGACCCCCCACCGTCGACTGGACATGTGTCATCATTTTTTTGCTCAGCGAGGTTGCGCTTCCAATTCTTCCCTTTACGCATTTTGCAATTTTGGAAAAATTGCCAAAATTCCCCCAAGCTCCCTGATTCTTCCATTGGCAGGACATGTGTCATCCTCTGGTTGGCCCACGAGCCTTTGCAAATTTCCTTCATCCTCCTCCGCGGGCCTGCAGGCCGATTTTTTCCTTTGCGCCTCCACCAATTCTTTGGCAATTTCTTCAACTTCGCTCTGTCGTCCCAACCCCCGCCACCACGTGGTGCATTCTCATTGGTCGCAGGCCTGTCAAGGGAAAATTTCCCCAAAAAACTCCACCAAGCCATACCTTTCAAAATATTTGGAGTTAGGAGGAAAATGTTACCTTTCTGGAAAGGGGAAGAAAAATCCTATCTGATGAATCCATTTCAAGAAACCCTTGAGTGATTGAAATGTGTGACAATTGAAGTTAAAGCACAAGGAAGGGAAGGTTGAAGGCAAGTTAGCCAAAATAAGCAAGGGGCTCATTTTGGATAACACATACTACTATAGTATAGCTCCAAATCCAAATTTAGATGCATGATTTTACAGTGTCCTTGATACAGTGAACTTTTTAGTTGAGGAAGAAGGAGAAAATAGAAAGGAAAGTGAAGGAAACTATCAAGTGTAACCACTCTTCTAGTTCTAAAGGATAAGTAAAGGAAAGTTGTACATTAGAATAGAGCTCATAATAGAGGAATTTCAAAATGATATCTATCAGTTACTCAAAGAAAACATGAGGTTGCAGAACTACAAGAAGATAACAAACAAACTGGAAATCCTAGCTATGATCAAAATAGTGAAAATGAAATATGTTAAGTCCAATTTATCTTAAGAGGATGAACCTGGAAATAAGAAATTATAGAAACAGAAAATTAGAGATCCACATATCTTCATTTCAAAACATTAGAAGTCAGTTTAAGAATTTAAAATAAGTAGAGATCACTAATCTCGAACACAAGATTCAAACTCAGTGATTACATGGCCGAATAGAAGGAAGTACAGAGCTCTATAAGAAACTGTGTGAAGTGGTTTTCAACCCAGGTCATCCAAGTTAACATTTTTAAATTGAAAGTTCAGATCATACAGGCGTTCCAAAATTTCAAAATGAGCACAAGGTTTGAGAAAGAGCTTACCAGTTGGGGTCAAGGTGAGAAAACCCACCAGCGATGATAATATCAGGACTAAAATGAAGGACCCATAATGGGTTTTGGCTCATAGACCAAAGTTGTCTTAGAAATCACATAGAAAATAAAAGAAAAGAAATGATCATCACTGTTTTGAAGCTGAAATAGCAGTGATAAATCAACAGTGATACTTAGGAGGTCCAAACTTACTTTACCTCATCAAACAGTGTGATAGTAACACAGTCCCAAGCTCGAAGGACTTCAATGATGGCAGCCAAGAAAGAGGACAAAGACCTTTTTTTTTTGAAATCTAAGCTCGAAGATGAAGACAAATAGTGGAAAACCGACCGAATCTTTCTTAGAAAGTTCAAACATAGTGAAAGACAAAAGATACATGCATAGCGGCTTCACAAAGCCATTTAACTGAGCTTAAACCAACAAAATGGTGACCACCTCGAGGAGAACCAAGAAGGTAGCTCACATAACTTCCAAGAAAGGTTCTAACAAAGAGATCAGAACGAACAAATAAACTCAGATCACATAAAATATTCTATAGAGGTAGAATGATTGAATAAATTAGAACTCAAAACAATTAAAATGGTGGCCATTAAACTCTACTGAGAGTTCAAGAACTGACAGAGAAATGATCACAGAAATACAAATAAATCGAGATCTATAGGATCCTTGCAGAGCTCAAAAGAAGCAGAGACTCAAACACCAAAGAATATCATAGTCCCGAGTTCGAAGAGATCAATCATGGTGACGAACCCACAACCATCTTTCTCATAAAACTTGAATAGAGAAGAAATGAAAAGGATACAAATTCACTCAAACTCAGAGAACCATTTATGCAGAGGGGCCGAGCTCAAATAGTTCACAACAATGGTGTTAACAAAAATATTTCCAGGGCTTCACCTGTAAACTGAAAATCCAAATGAAATGATCATTAGGGTCGAGTTACCCTTTACCATGAAAACTCGAGAGGTGAGTCAACAAACATCAACCATGATTGAAGCATCAACGATCGGAAATCAAATCATGCCAGATCAACACCTCCAAATTGATCCCCAAATTCAAAGAAAACCACCTGAGTTCCATATGCCATTGACCACATTCAATGCAAGCCAAAAACCCTAACCATAGGTCAAGAATCAACATCACCATATCAAACAATACAGAGATCGACGACCTGATCAATTACAAATTTCAAATCAAACTCAACCTGATTTAATATGCCACCAAAAAAAAATATGGAAGGGTAAGTCATCATCATGAGGGGGCCAGCCCCATGATTAAAACAAATTATTGCATCTGATATGTCAAAAAGGATCCCAACTATATTCCAAGCACCATGATTAAAAAATTGACCAAAAAATGTTCATGCAACATCTCCCAAAAGGTGAAGTATGGTCTTTTTCCAATCAAATGCAAAAGCTAACAAACTATACAATACAATGATAACCAAAAGGTGGCGGACCTTATAATATACCATGTGCTATACAAAGGTGGCCGAATGTAATTTGGTGACCCTTTTACAAAGTGCCCCTCGTCATGTGTTAAAAACCATAGTAATTTGCTAAATCCACAAGAGTGGTCAAACCAATGAAGACTAATGGTGAAAAACAAAGGTGATCGCAATCAAGAAAGATGTTTGGATGGATTATTTTTCCAAGTATTGCAAAAAAAAGTAATTGATTTTGCTCACTCACAGTGATATGATTTTTTGCATGCCTCCACAAAAGGACAGATCAGCAAAAGGACAGAATTGCATGCACTATGAGAAGACTTGCTCATCAAGAAAGATTTATTATTAGCAAATTATTCACCCATGCTTTTCTTAAAAATAAAAAATAGAATAGTCAACTTCAGTTTAACTGAATGTAATCAAAGGCTATTAATGCCTCCTTGTGCTAGTTTTCTTTATTTTATTCCTTTATTTATTAGTAAATAAAGGATAAAAATAGGATGCATGAGCGAGTATTTCCTAAGTCTATTTTTAGGAAGGTTGGGTGAATCAATTTTGCTTTATATTGTGTGCCTTGGCAAAGCACATGGGAGGACTTTTCAGATACATTAGTGCTGAAGCAATTTTCTGCCAGTTTTGCCCTTTGAATGTGAATTGTTTTCTGCCTTTACAATTATTTGCAGTCTTGTGTATTTTTCCATTAATCTTGTGAATGTTGAATTCCCTGATTAATCATCTTACCCTATTGCAAATTCAGTAATGTTTGCATGATATTAATGTGTATGTGTAACTTAGTAGTATTGTTGTGATACTATCCCTCATTCCATATCAATTGTGCATGTACTCAGTCAAATACCTCATACAAGTTTTGTGTATCACCTTATTTTTAATTCATTTTACAGTCATCTTTTACCCTTAAACCCCAGAAAATCAATTTAGGATACATCAATAAGGAACCGGCCTTGATACCAGAGACTCACCTCAAAATAGGTATACCCACAGACCTGAGGTGTTTCCATTGTATCTATGAAAGAGAGAGATAAAATTTGAAAGCTTAGAACACCTGCAGACATCTCTCTACAGGGTGCACTTTTGAGAGATAGTAGACACATAATGGAACCTTCTAAAGCGGTTCAACCAACTGTAATAAATACATCATGTGCATTCAGTTTAGGAAGGTAATTATGACCTTTCCTCTTCTCTCTCACATATTATTCTATAAATGTAAGTTGGAAGCTCATTCCAAGTGGTTCCAACATGTCAGATAGGTTGGAAAGTTAGACATCTTAGGCAAGTGCAATTTTCAAGAATCCTCTCTCTTCTACAAGACTGTAATGACAACCATTTCCTCTTCTATATGTATGATGTATTGTGCACGTTATTGAATCAATAAAAGTGTGTGTTTTGTGACTAATCTTAGTCCTTTCATCCTTTGATACTTCATTGTGCCTTTTCTCATGCTTGGAGGTACACTATGCAAGTTCACATTTCTATTGCAGGTTCTTGGAGTTCTGTGCTTATTAAGTGGTGTAGTATTGCATGCAGTTGAGTGTGGTGTCCATTCATGCTTCTTAAGTTCATCCTTCTTCATTGGTAAACTGATATATTGTTTTGTTTGATCAATTTTAACAAAGGGAACACATGTTTCTTAGTCTGTGGTATCCTATACCCTCTCTAAGCTGCAATAGGTGAAGTTGACCTGTGGTGCACACACTCTCTTCAAATTAACCCTTCCTGAGTCTATCAACACCCTTTATTTGGTGCATCACCATCCTTAGTATAGTTTCATTTTCTGCAAATCTCTTTCCCTAAAACCCCATGAAAAGGTTAGCATAGGATTAGATAGCCTTTTACAACACTAGGAGTAGTACACCACTTATTTTAGGAAGAGGAAGTTGGATTTCTTTGGAGGTTCACCTCAAGCCCAAGTTCCACAGCTTGAGAAGTGATCCCATGTGTCCCAATCATACCGAACGTCCTATAAAATTTTTGGCCATTCAGAGGGTACAGTGATCTGGCGATAATAGTTTTTGGCATGCCCCATGGGACAAAGAGTTGGCACTTATCTTCTCACTTACACAATTCAATGTACTTGGTGACTCTATATCTATGGATTTCAAATATCAGTGAGTTACTTATGTGAAGAATTAAAACAAAGAGCTTCTTCAAAACAAGGAAATTATCAACATATCAAACAATCCTTATCTCCTCCAAGGAGAAGGAGAAGAGGCATCTCAACATCACCCGTTGCAGTATTACTTCATTTCATTAAGTAGTTATGCTCTTAGTGAAATTTCAACCTTACAAGGCATACCCAAGCATAACTAGCAACTCAATTGGTCAAGGTGACCCACTCTTTGTGTTGCAGATTTTTAGTTTTACCCATTTCCATCTAGTTTTCTTCGACATCTTTCCATTCATGAGGCAGTTCCATCATGAATTCATTTCCAAAACGGGATTCCCACTTGTAGTAGTGGCAGTTCTTTCCATCTTCAAGGTATTATAATCCACCTCCAGACCAATTTCATGACAAAATATCAGTTTCATCATGCATGCCGACATGAGAAATATGTAGATCATTTTGGTCACCCACCAGACTGGGGGGGATACTAAAGAAAAATGGCATGCGAATTATAAAGTCTATCCTACACCTAAAGAAGACCTCTTGCATAAGAAGGTTTGAGAATTAGAGACCATAATACTGGTGAAAATAAGGAACAATGACACATGACAAAGGCAACATAGATTGGATTCGTCATTCCATACTCCATAGACTGGCCCTATACCATGTGAGCTTAATCCTCAACAAAAGATTCAATTCATAATCAATATGGAGACTCAAGTTAGAGAATGGATAAAGAAGAGGTACGTTCATGAATATAATGTTAGGCAATCCTATCAATGGGAGGTCCCTGCATTACCATCTTACAACCCTCTTTCCATGTCTCCATCCATGCAATCTCAACTTGAGGCACATGATCCTAGCCTTCCAAATGTTATCCTTGTGGTGAAATTTGATGCTTCACTTTCTATTCCTCCATCCCATCATGAATCTTCCATGCCTTGTTCTTATAAAGTTCCTTCCTTCCTACGAAGGCCACCAAGATAAGAAGTTGAATCTCTTCCACTTCTTAAAATGGTGAGTAAATCAATTGAATTCCAATTCATCCCTCGTCTAGTAGTTCCGAACCCATTTTGGGAAGAGCATCGTCGAGAAATGAGAAAAAGGGAGGAGTACATGGTTAGGGAGAATAACAAAGGAGATCATGCAGGGAATCTAAAGAAATGGGCTGCAGAACTTAAAATCAAGAAAACTATATTCTTGACTAAACCTCTTGCAGAAGTTGAGGCTCAAGAACAAGTGAAACAAACTAGTTTTGTACCAAAAAAAATCTAGAGCTAAACGAGGAAGACCAGCAATCTACTTATTCAGAATGCATTATTCATATTGGCTCCATATCTTTGGAGGAGGTTGAATCACTGCAAGTCAAAAAACCAGTTATAGAAAAGTAAGAGCCAAATCAAAATCCACCAGGAGAAGAGGATGTTAAAGAACAAAGAATCTTAAGTGTACAAGTTGATTCTAATGAGTGCAATGATCCTAATTTCCATGCATGTCAAGAAATTTCAGCACTTTTGGAAGATGGTAGCATCTTTCCAAAGTCATCATTAGATGTTACAATCAGCCACACAAAGTTCCATGAGACCAAGGTAGATTTAGAGACTGAGAACATGGATGAGGCCATGTAGAGGCTTTCAAATAATTCCCTTTCTTTATTCTTACAAAACTCTGATCTCCTAGATTAATTTGATCTTGCAAATTTCATGTTTGAAAATGAAGAATATCAAGGTGAAGGAGGTTCTAGTTCAGAGGATACTCAAATTGAGGAGGAGCCTTTGATACAGTTAGAGAATGAAGAAGCATATTATCTATCAGATTTGGAAGAATGTATTGATGAAAAAGATCCTATGGAACTTGATAATCTTGTTATTCTACCACTTCTTTTCCAACACAAAGTGTCAAGTGTCATGGAGGGGCATGCTCAAGAACAACTCATTACTCATAATTTTCCTTTTACATCAGAATTGGAGGAATTGAGTCTTTTGTATCCTTCATCACACGTAAAGGAGGAACACACAGGAGAAGTTAGGACTAATCTAGAAGCATTGAATAAAGATTATGCCATGGAGAGTTTTCTGTTTTCAGTTACAGAACCTATTTTGGTTAATAAGTCTGTGATAGAGGAAAGTATTCTTGAAGATTTTTCTTCCCATAAAAATCATCAAAATCTGCAAATAAGAGGGTTTTACCTTTAAAATTCTATGTCAAATGAGGGAGATGTCATTATGATACCATCTAGGTGAAAGATTAGTTAGTTGTAAATGGGCGACAAGAGGGAAATCAAGTCGTGAAAGATCATATTTTTCGAGGATGTCTTCAGTAAAAATTTCTTATTAAAATTGAATTTCAGACAAGTAGGAATATTCAATGGGTTAGACCATGTCCCATCAGGTACTTGGTTTCATTGAATCCAAAGCTAGTCACGTTCATTCCAAAATGTGAGGATGAGTCTCACAATTATGAGGATCAACTGCAATGCCTCTACAGGACAAATATAGAGAAACTAAATGAGAAATTCTTTCTCTTTCTAGGTGATACCTCGGTGGACCAAGTGGAGAATTGGGCTCATTTCAGTTTTTCACTCTCATTTTCAGCCATGTACATTGTCAAATCATCTGCATGACAATCCATTGTGAGGAAAGGAAGCTATTTTGTGCAACCAGTTATAGGTTTCGTTTAGCTTGCCTATGCCACCAGTTAGCATAGAGTAGGAATAGGTTTGATTTTTGCAGAATAAGTGCATTACACACCCTACATGTTTCAATAGGGGCATGTGTGGTTTTTAGTTTTAGTGTGTTTTGTTTTCTGTTGTCACTCTTGTGTTGTACTGCACATTGTTTCATCATTTCATGTTTTTCAAGGAAGAGAAAAGTTCAAGGTTTCAAAGAAAGTTTCAAGATATCCCCATTTCCTCAGCTACTTCATTCAAAATTCTGTAGTATTCCTAGATTCCAAGTGTTTGACAATTTCAGTAGACTTCATGCTTAGCATTTCAGGGAGGTCCCAGATCAGAAATGCTTAAGGAGATTCTGGGATGTATCAAAGAAGATCAAATCAGTTTGGGATTCCAATATAGACTCCATGCCCAATAGATGACTTAAGGCTATTGGAATCATTCTTAGTAGGGAATCATCCCCTAGAGGTTGCTAAAAACATTATCCAATTTTACACATAGGTAAAAATTGGACAATGGGGTCCTATTACAATAAAATTACAACATTGGTCCCAAGGGCCCAATGTCAGGTCATAATGAAGATAAAATGATTAAAATAATTAATAATTTATTTAGGAGAGATTACCTAGCATTAAACAAGGTCAAATTTTGCTCAACTTGGTGACAACTCGATGTTAGCTTGGTCATTATCATTGGAGCTAAATGAAATTGACATGTATGGAGCTTGGGACCAAGTATGGGATAGGCTGAAGCTAAGATTAGATTTGAGGTCAAAAAAGCATGCTGGGAAAGTTTCCAAACATGGGAAGATTTTACAAAATAAGCCAAGGGCCATTGAGCAAAAAAATTTACTCATCAAGTAGCTAAGTGAGCTAGCCAACTCGGTGTAGGCATGAAGTCAAAATGGAGCTCGGTTCAAGGAGTTGAGCTCAATATCAACCCATAAAAGTTAAGAAATTAGTGGCACATAGGCAAGCTCAAAGGGAATTTACCAGTTGATAGCTCAGTGTGAGCTTAGTCATCAACTTGGTGCATAGCTTGGTCAAGCTAAGCCTTAAGGATGGGCTTGGCGAGTATTTTCCACGATAGAAAAGGAAATTGATGTCATCTCTATTGTGAACTTGGTGGTAACTTAGATCAGAAGCTCACACCAACAAACATTTCAAATTATAAGTGGAACTCAGGTGGTTGAGAAAAGAGTTCAAAACTTATTGAAAGAATAAAGTGGCTTGACTTAGGCTCAGTACTCACGAACACAGAGGAAGAATATGAAAAGTCTAACTCAAGGGATACTTGAGGCAAATGTGAGCCCAAAATGAGTTTGAGACCGAGTTGTATTGATGGTTCAGTGAAGTCACATCTTGGGGTTGGCATGACCCATGAAATTTCCTTGCCGCATGGGGGACATAGTGAGGAAAAATCCAATTCAGGGAACTTTGAAGTTTACGGCCATAACTAGATGGCATTATAATCCAACAATTCCATATGAGGGATTCAGGTAAGCATCGCTGAGTGGGGAAAAACATAGTGAAAAACCAACGTGATCCTTCCAATTTGCGGGGATCGGGAGAAGCGTCACCAAGTGGGGATAATTTCTTGGTGAACCAAGGGAAAAAACCCCACAAAACAAAATGTTTCCCGAGTCCATGGATGAGATTCAGGTGAGTTACCAAGTTGTCCACCGGGTTAGCAAGATGGTTGGCAACGCAAGTGAGTCATGGGGGAACCACCGCTTTTAGGGGAGGTAATTTCAGGCTCGTGAAATGGCATAGTTGGTTTAAATGACATGGGATTGAATCCAAAACATGCAAGGTAAACACGCTCGAACAAGCTCAGAGTGGTCGCGCTGATCAATTCTAGAGACATTCAGATGTTATCTCAACAAAGAGTTTGATGGATCGGTTGGAAGATTGGTATTGAAGATGAAAAAGAGATAGATTTACATGGCTTGACATCATTGGGGAGATCGGTTGTGACATAATGAGGATCTCGTTTCTATAAGATAATGTGAGGTGGAACCTTGGCAAGTGGTTCATCATTCAATGCATTGGAGTAGAGCTCGACTCGGCATGACGAGATTAAGACCATGCCAGAGTTACTTGAGCTTTGAGGGAGCTCGGCGGTTGGTTGATGTGAGTAATCTAATGGAGCTTGTGTGACATGATGTAGGCAGATATTTATGAGTGGTAGCTCAATGCAGAATGGAGATCGGCCTAAGGAACTTGGCGATTCATGAAGGAACTTGAGTTCAAGGTTGTGATGAGGTGAGAGACATAAATTAGGAAAGGAGGGAGCTTGTCTCTCCCAGAGGGTGATCCAATGATGCAGAGCTTAGTGCCGAGCTCGACTCAAGTGAGCTCGGTTACAGTGGATGGTGGTAACGAGCCATGATACACTCGGTAGCGGTAAACATGGAGAGAAGCTCGGCTAGACAAGTCGGAAGAAGCGTGAGGAGACAGATCGGTATTTGATCGAGCTATAAAACTAAACAACTTAGCACATATGACTGCAGTTGATAGGTTTACAGGATCCAGGGAGAAATGTTAGTGTTGGATCAAAGGTCATACAGAGAAAATGAACTTGGTTGTAAAGAACATTTAACCCGCAAATACATCTCGTTTAGCATTAAAGTGTCCAACTAGAGAGTGCACGAGCCAACCAGATATGGAACGAGGTCATTGGTGTCAATGGGCTGGGAGAAGTGAGGTGACCTCATTTGGGAAATAGAGTAGCTTGGTCGAGGTGATGAAAATGGAATTGGTAGGTACACAGCGCAGAGGATCTCAAACCCAACTCGGTGAGTTCGCTCAGTGAGCCAACCACTGAGTTGGGCTATTTTTGGCATTTTCCCATAATTTCCCCTTCAGTGCAAACTAGTCAAAAGGGGGCCCACCTTTAATTTATGTAATTTAATATTTTAATTTAATATTTTAATAATAATATTTATTATTATTATTTAAATATTATTTTTTATCAAGTGAGAAGACTAGGTCAATTAAGCAATTTATGTTACATGATGGAACCTTCTAAAGTGGTTCAATCAACTATAATAAATGAACCATCATGTGCCTTCATCTTAGGGAGGTAATTATAACTTTTCCTCTTCTCTATCACATATTCTTCTATAAATGTAAGTTGGAGGCTCATTTGAAGGGGTTCCAATGCAATTTTCAAGAGTCCTCTCTCTTCTGCAAGTTTTCCTTTCGTGTTGAGATAACTTTCAAGCCTCCTCTTCAAGACTGTAATGAAAACCATTTCCTCTTATGAATGTATGATGCATTGTGCACGTTATTGAAGAAATAAAAGTGTGTGTTTTATGACTAATATTAATCCTTTCATCCTTCTATACTTCCTTGTGCCTTTTCTCATGCTTACAGGTACACTGTGCAAGTTCACATTTATATTGCAAATTCTTGGAGTTTTGTGCTTATTGAGTGGTGGAGTATTGCATGTGGTTGAGTTTTGGTGTCCGTTCACCCTTCTTAAGTTCATTCTTCTTCACTGGGAAACTAATATATTACAATGTCTGATCAAGTTTAACAAAGGGAACGCATGTTTCTTAGTATGTGGTATTTTATACCCTCTCTAAGTTGCAGTAGGTGAATTTGACTTGTGGTGCACACACCCTCTTCAAATTAACCCTTCCTGAGTCTAGAAACACCCTTTATTTGGTACATCACCATCCCTAGTATATTTTCATTTCTTCAAATCTCTTTCCCTAAAACCCCATGAAGATGTTAGCATAGGACTAGATAGCCTTTTTATTACACTAGGAGTAATACAACACTTAGTTTAGGAAGAGGAAGTTGGCCTTCTCCGGAGGTTCACCTCAAGCCCAAGTCCCAAAACATGAATGGTGATCCCATGTTTCCCAATCACACCGAACGTCCTTTTCACAATCTGGCCATTCAGAGGTGCAGTTATTTGGCAACAACAACTACGTCGATGATCTCTTAGGGAAGTATAAGAAACGTAGAAATCATCTCACCTTCCTTAAATCAATCTTTATCCATCTTATTCAGTATTTCCTTTGTCTCTACCCTGGTAATTGTGTTTTCATCATTCTCACCAACAAACTACTCAGGTTCATTGTATCTATATGAGGTATTGAATTTGATCCGGCCAAAATCAAAGTGATCATTGAGATGCCTCCTCTATCCAACCTCAAAGAGTTGCGTAGTCTTCAAGGTAAGTGTCAATCCATCCAATGTTTCATATCTCAATTATCTGAATGTTGTCAATTGTTCCATCATCACCTCTAGAAGGATGTGGATTTTATATGGGATCTTAATTTTCAAAAATCATTCGACAAGCTCAAACACTATCTCTTATCACCTCCCGTACTCATACCACCTCTTGAGGGGGAACCCTTTTATCTTTACATATCCACCACAGACCATGTTTTAGGAACCATGCTCACCCATCATGATGACCAAGGCCATGAATAATTCATCTATTACATCATTCACACACTCTACGAATACGAAACCCGTTATACTGAGGTTGAAAAGTTATATTGTGCTCTGTACCTTGCGACCTTTAAACTACGACACTATTTTCTTTATCATAAAACATACGTCATCACAAAATTTAACCCACTCAAAACTATGCATTCTAAACCATATCATAGTGACCGCATAACTCTGTGGCTCATGCTTATGACTAAGTTTGACCTTGAATTCATATCATAAAATTCTATTAAAGGCCAAGCCATCATAGACAAGCTTGTTGAAGCTCCACTTTCTGACACTCATATCAGTCATGAACAATTCCCTAATGAATCTATTAACACTATTGACAAGCATGAATTCATTCCCATCAAAATGACCCTCTTCTTCAATGGATCTAAATTCCAACAAGGGAGAGGAGTGGTGTCGTTATCATACCATGTTGGGGGATTCCTATTCCAGTATTGTTGTCCACTCAAAATTCCCTGCTCTTAGGAAAGTGAATTTTCACAATTTTGAGTTTAAGTGTCTTCTCTGTTGTACTAAAAATGTTAAAGTCGTGAAGTTGATAAAATCTGCATTTTTGGGTCATTTTGTGTGTTTTTCGGGCCTGTCGGACATTTTTGTCACGTGTGTCCCAAGTTCAAAAGTGCGCTCTGTTCCCCGATCGGCTGATTTCCCCGAATTCTGTCTTTTTCGAGCCCGTCGGAACTTCTGGTCCCGCATGTCCCAAGTTCAAATTGTGCAAGTTGTTCCATTTTCAGCTAAAACACCCGAACCGCGTACTTCGCACTTTCTTGTCCCAAGTGTCCCTGGTTCAATCGGGCAAGTTGTTCCATTTTCGGCCGATTCGCCCGAACCGCGTACTTCACGCTTTCACATCCCAAATGTCCCAAACTCTTCTGGACCCAATGTCACCTTTTCATCTGATCCGGCTGAGTCGCGTGTTTCGCGTCCTTTCGTCCCACATGTCCCAAAAGGCATTTGTGCATCTTTTCCCCGCTTCGCCCGAATCGGCCGAGCCGCGTGTTTCGCGCATTCGCGTCTCACATGTCCCAAATGAACCAAGTGCCATTCGTGCTTATTTTTCCCGCTCTACCTGAATATCATGCTTATTCAAATTGGTAGGTATGTATTAAATGCACATTCATTGTCTTTCTCTCTCCTAATCGGCTATATAACGGGCATACCCCCTTTGCATTTTTCACACTGCTCCCATGCTATCCTTTGCTCAAACCCTTGCAATATAATTTCCTGCGCGTGTATCCTTTCCCTCTATAATTCCTTCCTGAAGTCAAGCTCGCATCTCTGTCCTCCGAATTACTATCAATATGAAGATCAAATTTCAGGGACAGGAGCAAATCTCGCCACTAGAATCTGCCGTTCACAATATTGGGGACAGTGAAGCTCGTCATCTTGATTTCAGTGATTTTTGGGCAAGGATGGCAGATGCAAACCCTACACCAATGGCACAGATGATTCACGACAGTGGTTTGGCTTTTGCTGGAGGTTTCCCAATCTCGGTACAGTGTGCGGAAACAGTGCTTTCATGCGGAGCTCACTTCGACCCTGATTTGAGCGAATTAACAGATGTACACAGGGAACTCATCTTCAAGCTGGATGCTGCCCGCCATTAGCACTGCTTTGAGGATCCCAGAGATGGATAATGCCATAGTTGTTTCCCGGGATCAAGCACAGGCCCTGTTCAGTCAAGATAGCGACAAATACAAGGCGCGGGTGGCGAAGTCATGGCTTAAAAACCCTAAGAAGGGAGCGTCTCGTCTTTCTAAGACTCTCTTCCGAGCAGATTTCAATGAAGAGTTGTCAGATTTCATAATCCTACTGGCTCGGGTTATGGGCTTACCTTCTACTAACGAGTTCCATTTCTGGATGTGCCCGCTCATCTCCATGGTGTGTGAGGGAACTCAAAATATCAACTGGGCGGAGATCATCAGCATGAACTTGGTAGAGCAGCTGTCCAATGTACAGCAAACGAAGAAGTTCTATGTGACTTCATACCTGATGTATACTCTGGCGGCATCAAGGCAATGGTTTGGTTTTTCTTACATTGATGACCACAAGGATGATCCTGTATACACCTACTGCCCGCAGTTCACTCTAGAGACCAGCAATCGCAATTTCAGAAGGGGAAATGATGCTTTCACCATGTACGTGGTCAGGCTGCTGGAGGGTGACACTGCTAGAAGGTTTTCAGATGAAGCCATGAAGCTGATATTGCAGTACAGTGCCTATTTTATTCAATTTAGAAAATTCTCTTATATCAGGCTTGTCGGCTATGAGAGCACTCCTTTGAGGCTACCCATGTTCTGCAATGACAAGATGGCTTTGATAGAGGTATGCAGGGCAATTAGATAATTGCACAGAACCTGTAGAGACAAGAAGATTTCTGGTTTGCACTTTCCCATCTCTTTGGGAAATTACACTTGTAAAACAGCCCTGGACGCACAGAATATAGAGAGAGCCCTGGTCCCTATCACTGTTCATTTCTTCAAGCCAAGAACTTGCTTCGACTTGAAGAAGTTCATTGAGCAGAACATCAAGATAATATATCATCATAGGGCAGATACAGAAGACTACTGGGCTGACTGTGCAGATGATTTTGAGGCTAGGAGGAGGCACTGTGGCAGGTTCTCTCTGCAATTGATCCAAGAACTCGGCTTGTACCAAGTTCCTGAAGGACTCCAGGATGACAATTCTGATCTATACTCATATGAGTATGACAGTGTGATTAAGCACACCCCCTTGGAGGACTTGGATTGGAACAGGAAAGAGAAAGATGATCTGGCTGAGATCCTAGCTCCAGTCTTAGTCAGGACTAAGGTCTGGTTTGACAGGAATGTTCGAGAGCTCAGAAGGCACTCAGGAGAATCCTCTTCCAAGGATGTTTCAACACCAAGGAGAGAAGTATCGAACTCCCAGGTCAGAAACACCAGTGCAAACCCCACCTGCCTCATCAACGGAAGGACCTGCAGCTTCCACTCCTTCTTCATCCACTCAAGTGTACCAGAAGAAACTCAAAGAGGTTAAGAAGGAGCCTGTGGAAAAATGATCCTCAAATTAAAGCAGGTAGAAGCGCCTATGGGACCTGAGAACATCATTGTTCTCAGTGAAAGTGAAGAGAGTGAAGTGCCAGCCCCTGCAAATGCTCCTGAAGGTCCAACAGATAAAGATAAAGAAGTCCAGAGCACTGAACTTCCAACCGCTATTGATTCTTCTGCAGCAATTGTATCCAGCGCCCTACTCACATCTCAACTTGAGACCATAGCTGTGTAAACCTTGAGCGTCATGAGCTCTATGTCTCTTGGTCCTCTTGCCCCTCCTGTTGCTTCCTCTTCCTCTTTTGCATGGGTTCAACCTCTTGTTGATAGTAGAAAGAGGAAATCTTCCTCTCGGAGCTCAGGGCCAAATTTTGATGCTGTCGCAGCCTTGTTGGGCACTACTCCTTCTCGTGCCAAGAAAGCCAAAATCACCTCCAGAATAGTGACTGATGCTTAGGGTCAGCAATTCCTTGAGATTGCTAAGCCTACAGTGGACAAATCAAAGCAGGACTTACAGGCATCTGACTTAGAGCTCTCAAGAATTCCAATGGGAGAGTCTACTCCTGAAGGTGAGATCCACAACCTCCAGGAAACAATCACAAGAGTCATTGGGAGGGTAGAGAAAGGGCAGAAAACTATTGAACAGTTGGAGGAACAAGCCCAAATTCTCACAGGTTTCATCAAATCTCTTTTGTCTAAGGACAAAGTTTTGGACCCTACCCCATTGACTACTCTTCCACCACCTGTAATTTTGAGCCAAGATGAAGTACAGAGTATCAAAGACATGCACAAGTATTCTATCTATGGCAGAGCTATGGAAGCCATGGTGGAAGATATGCTTGTTGCAGGATTGAACTTCATCGATGAAGCTTTCAAACTCCATGGAAAGGTGAACAATTTGCAACAGAAGCTTTCCTCTACTATCGGGGTCATAGATAAAGAGCTCAAACTCTGGAGCAGTTGCATAGTAGACCTCCGTCTCATGGGACAGACAGATGAGAACATTTTATTGGCGAATAAGGTTTTTGATGATGCAAAGGATAATTCTGTCAAAGTCCTGGGTTTACAGCGTGGAGTGGAAGATAAAAGTCTTGGAGGAGGCTTTGGGAGAGCTGAAGAATAGCTGGCAGAAGGGTGAAGCTTTCAAGACACTGGTTGTATCTGATTTCAAAGACATACACTGTCATCTTCAGGATGAAACTTCTGGTGTGCCCCTTTCCTTACAAGAAATCAAAGCTCAATTCAGAGCTTTTGTCAAAGATAATTTATTCAAGGAAAGCTCCATCTCCAAAGAGAAAATAAAGAAGATCTACTCTCTTCAATCTGCCATTGAAGAAGCAAATAAAGATTATCATACTCATGTCGAGTTTGATAAAGAAATGGAGAAGTGTCTCGGATTTTGGGGTCAGTCTACAGCCAACACATCAGTCCCCCGTGGCAGAGATATAGCCGAGGCATTGAAAAGATTCAGGCAGTGAATTTTGAAGTCAATGGGTCCCTCCCAGTAGCGTAACCACCTGTCTTCTTCTCCTTATTCTTTTCTTCTTCTTCCCATTCTTTTTCTCGTTTTCATTGTAATTAAGTTGAGGTATTGCGATTGGCATTCCTTAACTAATCCTTAGTTAAAAGAAGCGTAGTTACAAAAAGTAACTGATTTGTAAGCTATATAATGGCCTCTCTACGCCATTTTCTTAAAGGGAGGAAGAACTTGGTTTATTTTTTGAAAGTGTAAATAGATCATAAAGAAATCAATACAGAAGGGCTTTCCATTCTTTGTCTATCTGATCTCTGTTATCTCTAAGCTTTCATTTAATTTTTGTGAAGATCATTTGTCTCTAGTTTGTTAGTCTTGCCGATTGCATACTCTTCGAACTTTGCAAGCATGGTGATCTTGTATAACCAAGAAGGAACTTTGTGTCCTTGATTAATGAATCTGTGTTACGTTAAGAAACTTTGTGTTCTAGCAGATGTTATTTACAAAACTTTGTGTCTTTAAATTCCATCTTATTTATATGATACAAGTGATCTTGTTTCAATTCACTGTAACTTCGCATACATAAAGAATTACTCTATTATCTATAATTCTGTATGTTGCCTTTCTGCTCATTCTCATACTCTCATTCCTCAGTCCTTTTTTAATTGATGATCTTTATAGAAAACACTTTCATAATATCCAAGTTCAACCAGAAAATCATGTTTTGTATATTTGTAAATAGGTTCGTTTCTGAATAAGGGAACCTCTCCCATTAAAGAGGAGGGACTTCTTTTCCCCTGACTGTTTCTCTTCGTAAAGTCCTATTTGACGACCAACAGTTTTTGGTGACTCCGCTGGGGAAAATCACATTCCAGTTCTATAATTTTTGATCATCCTTTGATCTGGTGACTCCGCGTTTTACTCGAGGGAGAAGGGCCCTTGGTATTGAAGATTCTCAGTTTCAGATTTTGGAGTAGCAGGGTTTTCCTTTTTCTTCAACCAGAAATAGAAGGACTCATTCGACAAGTACTCCACCTGCTCAAGATAGAAGTCCTACGGGTGGTATTCCTTCAGAGCCAGCTAGCCCTAATCTTTGAGCTTTGATTCTTGCTGGTGTTGTAGTTCCTCTCCAAGCCGTTTTTCCAAGAATGGCGGTACCATTGCCCTAGGGTCATCGTGTCGGGCCCCTTGCTCTTCCTCAGCCTTTGCATGAGTTACCCAGAGGTAACCGGAAGAACTTACCTAAATTCAAAGGCGATGGCAAAGTGCATCCTGATGAACACATCGCAGCCTTCATAGTTGCATGCGGAGTTCTGGGAGTTAAACACGAAGATGTCTCCGTGAGACTGTTCATTGAGACTTTACAAGATAATGCTGCTGATTGGTTTTATCACCTTCCGGTTGGCACTATTACTAGCTGGGACACCATGAGAACTGGATTTGAAAACCATTTCAAACCACAAGAAGATGTGCATGCCTTGCTAGCTCAAATCTCTCAGATAAAGAAAGATTCACCAAAACCCATGAGAGAATTTGTGGCCCGATTCAACAGATTGATCAATAAAATTCCTGTAAATACTCGACCTATTGATCGAATCCAAAAATGTTTCTTCCTAAATGCCCAAACGCCTGAAGTTAGCTATGCACTGAGAAGGGCTACTCTCGCAACATTGGTGGAGGATCAAACTCTTGCTGTTAGTGTCGAGGATGATTTGATCATGTTAGGGAACTTGAGGAGAGACCCTTCCAAATCTAAGTCTGTTGCTTCCTCCTCTTCCACCCCTGGACCTAATACTGATACATTAGTTCAAAAACTTGCGAATGATCTCATTGCTATAAAGAAACAATTAGCTCAACATGCTCCTTATGTAGACGTTCCAAGGAGAAATTTTTAGCCCTGAAATCGTTTGCGTGCTTCTCAAACAAGATTAGCGCTTGAAGGACCTCCTGTTAAAGTTCCTGTCAATGCTACCTGTGAAGTTGAAGAGCCAGATGATGATGAGGATAATGAAGCTTGCGAGGATTTTGTGGAAGAATTTGATGATGAAGCAGATGAACTTGAGGGATCTTGGGTTAATTTCTTCACCACTAAGGGCATTGATGATGGAGATGATTATGATGAAGTGGTAGCAGACATGAATAGCGAATCATTTGTTGTCATGGCTCAAGAGCAGAAAAATCAGAGGGAGAAAGTGACACAGCCCCCCAAGAAATCTAAGGAGCAGCTGACAACTATCCCTGTAATTGCAAAAAGAGGATCTCCTATCCCCACTTCATCTACACCAAAGGTAAGTCTTGTCAATCCTACTAGTAAAGTTACTTCTTTTTCTCCTAAAGTTGATAAACATAGGATCTCAAATGATGATGGCCCGTCCACTTCTAGGTCTTTTGATATTATTGATCATCTGAAAAAGACTAAGGTTCAAATCTCAAAGGCTAAGTATTATCAAACTCATCCCAAAGATTTTGCCCAAAATGATTCAATTTGTCAATTCCCATTCTAAAACCACCTCTAAAGGCCTTTTACCTACTCCTTCTTCTGCACCACAGCCTAGTCTGGTAGCTGCTGTCACCTCACCTAAAGACAAAATTAAACCATTTTATGTAACACTTCTTATAGCTGGTCATAGGCTCAGTAATTGTGTCATTGACTCAGGAGCCTCAGATAATGTGATGCCTGCTAAAGTAGCTCATGCTTTAGGCTTGATCCTCACACGCACTTATGGATCTTGTTACTCCATGGGGAGTAAAGAAGTGCCCCTGGTCGGGAGAAATAAAGATGCACAAGTGGCTTTTGCTGCTTTGCCTGAAAAGAGAGTTTTGGCTACCATCTTAGTAGCAGATATTCCTCCTTCATATGAGATGTTGCTAAGTAAGAACTTCTGTAAAGATGTGGGTGGAGAAATTCAAATGGATTGGTCACATGCACTCGTACCTGTCCAATGGACAAATGAAGAAGTTGATGCCTGAGAAGCAATCTGAGTATATTGTGCAGAAAACGGATGATCCTAAAGCACAAATACTCTATGAGGATATGGGTCATGGCAACTATATGATTATGTCCCCTGATGAAATCCAACTCCCCAAAGTGTCACCTAAAGATCCTAATGGTGTTTGGATTTTAGAGTTTGATGGAAGTTGTTCCTCAGCTGGTTCTGGAGTTGGTGTCCTACTGGTGTCACCTGAAGGTAGCCTTCATCCTTTTTCATTTAAGTTGCAGTTCGAAAATACTGATAATACAGCAGAGTATGAGGCTTTCATTCTTGGACTGCAAGTGGCGAAAGAACAAGGTGTAAAGAATCTTCTGGCTCGTGGTGATGTAGAATTGATTGTAAAGCAAGTTAGAATCCTTTTTCAGGTAAAAAATGGAAGGTTAAAACATTACCGGAATCAGGTTTGGGATTCCATTGAATTTCTTGATGCTTTCTCCATTGAGGCAATACCTAGGGAGAAGAACAGCAGGGCTGATTCACTAGCAGTCTCGAGGTCACTACTAATTCCTCATCCTGACTTCTCTCAGGATAAGTTCACCATTGAGATGGTCCATTGGCCTAGTGTACCTGATAATACCAATAACTGGCAAGTTTTCAATGATGATCAACACTTGCTTTCCTTGCTAGAACTCAAGGGTAATTTTGAACAGCTGTATTTTGAAGGAAGTGACAACCTACCTCGTGAAAGTGTGCCCTTTGACAAAGTAGTCACTCGAGGAGAAGAAAAGGATCAGGATAGATGCATCAATCTCAAAGGAAACAAGATTCCTAAAGGATTGGTGAGTTTGGAGGAACTATTTGATAAACATGACAGGTATGTGAAGTCTAGAGCTTCCAATGGACCTCAACAATCAGCTAAGTATGACAAGATTGATATTGGAAATTCTACTGATCTTAAGCTTGTGAACATTGGAAAATGCCCCTGCATAACAGATGAGAGGAAGAAAGCAATTGACCTTTTAAAGAGGTATAAGGATGTTCTTGCTTACTCTTATGAAGATTTGAAAGCTTTCAAACCAAAAGATATGCAACATTTTATTCCACTCAAGCCTGGAATCAAACCTTTTAAGCATAAACAGAGGCAATACAACCCCAAAATATCTAACACCATCTTTCAGGAAATTCAGAAGTTGTTAAAGGCTAAAATCATTTTTCCCATTCACCATTCAACATGCGATTGCAAATATTGTGCCTGTTAGGAAGAAAAATGGTGAGATCTACATCTGTGTTGATTTCAGGAACCTAAATTAGGCTTCTTTGAAAGATAATTATCCTTTGCCCATGATGGACCAGGTATTGCAAGCAGTAACAGGATCTGAAATGTTATCTATGCTTGACGGATTCTCGGGATATAATCAGGTAGAGGTTGATACTGCAGATCAACACAAAACAACTTT
This sequence comes from Taxus chinensis, assembly GCA_019776745.2. Classification (NCBI taxonomy): domain Eukaryota; kingdom Viridiplantae; phylum Streptophyta; class Pinopsida; order Cupressales; family Taxaceae; genus Taxus; species Taxus chinensis. The sequence continues at coordinate 52,620,598 of CM034152.1, forward strand.
CACTACTCCTTGGGGTACCTTTGCTTACAAGAGAATGCCTTTTGGGCTTATTAATACTGGTGCCACTTTTCAGAGAGCTATGGATCTGGCTTTTGGAAGTTTGAAAGGGAAGTGTATTGTCATATATCTTGACTGACTTGACAGTGTTTTCTAAAGCAAGGGCAGATCATTTTGATCACCTCAGAGACAGTTCTGCTAAGATTCAGAGAGCATGGGATTTATTTGAATCCTAAAAAATCTGTCTTTTGTGTCACATAAGGGAAAACTATTAGGGCACATCGTCTCCAAAGATGGTATTAAGATTGAGTCTCAACGAAAACAGGCACAAGAAGCTCTACCAGATGCTCTTTGGGCAGATTTTTTAAGAAGATTACATGCCAAAGAGAGCTATTGGAATGTCCCCTTTTCAAGTGGTATATGGAGTAGAAGCTCAATTTTGCCAGTAACAGTGGAACTGCTAGCCTTGCATCTAATGAAGGCCATTGAAGATACTAGTTTCAGTAGATGCTTTGGATAAGAGAATTATGTACCTTCACAAACTAAATGAGGATAGATTGGAGGTTGCTGATCGGATATTTGTTCACTAGCAGAAGGTAAAGGTCCTGTTGACAAGAAAGCTAGGTTCAGAGATTTCCAAATTAGAGACTTGATAAGAAATCCAGGTTCAGAGATTTCCAAGTTGGATACACTGTGCTGTTATGGGATAAAAGGCATGAACCTCGTGGCAGCCATGGAAAATTTGATTCCCTTTGGCTCGGACCTTTCAAGATCAGACACTTTGCTTGTAAGAATTCCTTTCTATCTTGATTACATGGATGGTTCTCCTCTCCCACTTCCTTATAGTGGGAAGTACCTTAAGTTGTTCAAGTCCTAGGTGATTAGGGAGTCCTTTATACATTCTGTACAACGTTTTTGTTTTTCTTTCCTTTTTGTTTTTGGTGTGTTGTCCTTTGTATTGGTCTGCTTTTTGCCTACATTGCCCAATGGATAAGGCAATAGTCAACTTCCCCGAGTTTTCCTAAGTTCTTGCCTTGTCCCATTCCTTGAATTTATGCCAAGTCATCCCCCAGAAGGAGCCAGCTATTGTCCACTCAAAATTCCCTGCTCTTAAGGAAAGTGAATTTTAAAAAATTTGAGTTTTAAGTATCTTCTCTGTTGTGCTGAAATTGTTAAAAGTCGTGAAATTGAAAAAATCTGCAGTTTTTTGGGTCATTTCATGTATGTTTTTTCGGGCCTGTCAGACATTTTTGTCTCGCATGTCCCAGGTTCAAAAGTGGCATGCTCTATTCCCCCGATTGGCCGATCTTTCTGAAGTTGTGTCCATTTTCGGGCCCGTCGCACACTTTTTGTCCCGAATGTCCCAAATTTAATCGTGCAAGTTGTTTCATTTTCGACAGAAACACCCGAACCGCGTACTTCGCACATTTCATGTCCCAAATGTCCCAAGTCAAATTGTGCAAGTTGTTCCATTTTCGGCCGAAACGCCCGAACCGCGTACTTCACACATTTTCGTCCCAAATGTCCCAAACTTTTCTGGACCCATTGTAAGCTTTTCGCCTGATCCACCCAAATCGTGTACTTCGTGCACTTATGTCCCACGTGTCCCAAAAGGCATTTGTGCGTCTTTTCCCCGCTTCACCCGAATCGTCCGAGCCGCGTGTTTCACGCATTCGCGTCTCACATGATCCCTAATGAACCAAGTGCCATTCGTGCTTAGTTTTTTCCGCTCTACCCGAATATCCGGCTTTTTTAAATTGGTGGATATGTATTAAATGCGCATTCATGGCCTTTCTCTCTCCTAAAACGGCTATATAACGAGCAAATCCCCCTTTGTATTTTTCACATTGTTTCCATGCTATCCTTTGCTCAAACCCTTGCAATCTAATTCCCTGCGCGTGTATCCCTTTTCTCTGTAATTCCTTCCCAAAGTCAAGTTAGCGTCTGCAGTCCTCTGAATTACTGTCAACATGAAGATCAAATTTCAAGGATAGGAAAAAATTTTTCCACTTGAATCTGCCTGTTCACAATATTGGGGACAGTGAAGCTTGACATCTTGACTTCAGGGATTTTTGGGCGAGGGTGGCGGATGCAAACCCTACACCTATGGCGCAAATGATTCACGATAGTGGTTTTGGCTTTTGCTGGAGGTTTCCCGGTCTTGGTACAGTGAGCTGATACTAGTGCTTTCGTGCGGAGCTCACTTCGACCCTGATTCGGGTTAATTGACCAATATACACGGGGAACTCATTACCAAGCTGGACGCTGCCACGCCATTAGTACGGCGCTGAGAATCCCAGAGATGGATAATGTCATATTCGTTTCCCAGGATCAAGCACAGGCTCTGTTCAACCAAGACAGCGATAAATACAAGGCGGCGGGGGTGGTGAAGTCCTGGCTCAAGAACCCTAAGAAGGGAGCCTCTCGCCTGTCCAAAACTCTTTTCCTGGGCAGGTTTTAAGGAAGAATTGTCAGATTTTATAATTCTACTGGCTCGGGTTATGGGTTTTCCCTCTACCAAAGAATTTCACTTCTAGATGTGCCTGCTCATTAGCATGGTATACGAGGGGAACACAGAATATCAACTGGGCAGAGATTCATCAACTTGAATTTGGTAGATCAGCTATCCAATGTATAGAAAACAAAGAAGTTCTACATGACTTCTTACCTGATGTATACCCTGGCATCGTCACGGCAATGGTTTGGTTTTTCCTACATTGACGCTCACAAAGATGACCCTATATATGCTTACTGCCCACATTTCACCCTAGAGACCGGCAATCGCAATTTTAGAGGGGTAAATGATGCTTTCACCATGTACGTGGTCAGGATGCTCAAAGGTGATATTGCCAAGGAGATTTTCTTGATGAAGCCATGAATCTGATATCACGCTACGGTGCTTATTTCATACAATTCAGAAAATTCTCATATATCAGGCTTGCCGGCTATGAGAGCACCCCTCTAAGGCTTCCCATGTTCTGCAATGATAAGATGGATTTGATTGAAGTATGCAGGTAATTAGACAAACTACACAGAACCTACAGAGACAAGAAGATTTCTGGTTTACACTTTCCCATCTCTTTGGGAAATTATACTTGTAAAACAACCCTGGACGCATAGAACATAGAGAGAGCCCTGGTCCCTATCACCATTCATTTCTTCAAGCCAAGAACCTGCTTCGACTTGAAGAAGTTCATTAAACAGAACATCAAGATAATATACCATCATAGGGTAGATACAAAAGACTACTGAGCCGACTGTGCAGATGATTTTGAGGCCAGGAGAAGGCATTGTGGCAGGTTTTCCCTGCAATTGATCCAAGAACTCAGCTTGTACCAAGTTCCCGATGGACTCCAGGATGAAAATTTTGATCTATACTCATATGAGTATGACAGTGTGATTAAGCACACCCCCCCCCCCCCCCCCCCCCCCCCCCCTTGGAGGACTTGGATTGGAACAGGAAAGAAAAAGATGATTCTGGCTGAGATCCCTTGCTCCAGTCTTAGTCAGGACTAAGGTCTAGTTTGACAGGAAAGTTCGAGAGCTCAGAAGGAACTCAGGAGAATCCTCTTCCAAGGATGTTTTAACACCAAGAAGAGAGACATCGATTCCCAGGTTAGAAACACCAGTGCAAACCCCACCTGCCTCATCAACACAAGGACCTGCAGCTTCCACTCCTTCTTCATCCCACTCAAGTGTACCAGAAGAAACTCAAGGAGGTTAAGAAGGAGCCTGTGGAAAATGATCCTCAAAAGAAAGCAGGTAGAAGTGCCTATGGCGACTGGAGAAACATCATTGTTCTCAGTGAAAGTGAAGAGAGTGAAGTGCCAGCCCCTGCGAATGCTCCTGAAGGTCCAGCAGATAAAGATAAGGAAGTCCAGAGCACTGAACTTCCAAGTGCTATTGATTCTTCAGCAACAATTGTATCCAGCGCCCTACTCACATCTCAACTTGAGACCACAGCTGTGTAAACCTTGAGCGTCATGAGCTCTATGTCTCTTGGTCTTCTTGCCCCTTCCTGCTTCTTCCTCTTCTTCTTTTGCATGGGTTCAACCTCTTGTTGAGAGTAGAAAGAGGAAATCTTCCTCTCGGGATCTCAGGGCCAAATTTTGATGCTGTCGTAGCCTTATCAAGCACCACTCCTTCTCATGCCAAGAAAAGCCAGAAATCACCTCCATAATAATGTGTGATGCTCAAGGTCAGCAATTCCTGGAGATTGTTAAGCCTACAGTGGACAAGTCAGAGTAGGACTTACAGAAATCTAACTTAGAGCTCTCGAGAATTCCAATGGGAGAGTCCTACCCCTGAAGGTGAGATTCACAACCTCCAGGAAAATGGTCACACGAGTCATTGGGAGGGTAGAAAAAGGGCAGACAAACTATTGAACACTTGGAAGAACATGGGCCCAAATTCTCACAAGTTTTATCAAGTCTCTTTTGTCTAAGGATAAATTTTTGGACCCTACTCCGTTGACCACTCTTCCACCACTTGTAATTTTGAGCCAAGATGAAGTACAATGCATCAAAGACATGCACAAGTATTTCATCTACAGAAGAGCTATGGAAGCCATGGTGGATGATATGCTTGTTGCAGGGTTGAATTTCATCGATGAAGCTTTCAAACTCCACAGAAAAGTGAACAATTTGCAACAGAAGCTCTCCTCTACTATTGGGATCATGGATAAAGAGCTCAAACTCTGGAGTAGTTGCATAGTAGACCTCTGCCTTATGGGACAGACAGATGAGAACATCTTATTGACGAATAAGGTTTTTGATGATGCAAGAGGATAATCTATCAAAGTCCTGGGTTTACAGCTTAGAGTGGAAGATCAAAGTCCTGGAGGAGGCTTTGGGAGAACTGAAGAACAACTGGAAGAAAGGAGAGGCTTTCAAGACACTGGTGGTCTCTGCTTTCAAAGACATACATTGTCATCTTCAGGATGAAACTTCTGGTGTGCCCCATTTCCTTGCAAGAAATCAAAACTCAATTCAGAGCTTTTTGTCAAAGATAATTTGTTCAAGGAAAGTTCCATCTCCAAGGAGAAAATGAAAGAAATTTTTTCTCTTCAATATGCCATCAAAAGAAGCAAATAAAGATTATCATACTCATGTCGAGTTTGATAAAGAGATAGAGAAGTGTCTTGGATTTTGGACTCAGTCTACGGCCAACACATCAGTCCCTCGTGGTAGAGACATAGTTGAGGCGTTGAAAGAGATTTAGTCAGTGGATTTTGAAGTCAGTGGGTCCCTCCCAGTAACCGCTAACCACCTGTCTTCTTCTCCTTATTCTTTTCTCTTCTTCCCATTCTTTTTCCGTTTTCTTTGTAATAAGTTGAAGTATTGTGGTTGGCAGTCCTTAACTATTCTTTGGTTAAAAGAAAGCGGTTACGAAGAGTAACTGATTTGTAAGCTATATAATGGCGTCTCTACGCCATTCTTGAAATTGAGAAAGAACTGGGCATATTTTCTGAAAGTGTAAATGGATCACAACAGAAATCAATACAAAAGGGCTTTCCATTCTTTGTCTATCTAATCTCCGTTATCTCTGAGCTTTCGTTTAAAAATTTGTGAAAGATCATTTGTTTCCAGTTTGTTAGTCTCGTTGATTGCATACTTTTCAACTTTGCAATACATGGTGATCTTGTACAACCAAGAAGGAACTTTGTGTCCTTGATTAATGAATTCTGTGTTACGTTAAGAAACTTTGTGTTCTGGCAGATGTTATTTATAGAACTTTGTGTCTTTAAATTTCATCTCATTCATGTGATGCGAATGATCTTGTTTTCAATTCACTGTAACTGCGCATACATAAAGAATTACTCTGTTATCTATAATTCTGCATGTTGCCTTTTCTGCTCATTCTCGCACTCTCATTCCTCAGTCCTTTTGTAATTGTATGATCTTTATAGTAAGACACTTTCGTAATATCCAAGTTTAATCAAAAAATCATATTTTGTATATTTGTAAATACGTTGGTTTCTGAATAAGGGAACCTCTCCCATTAAAGAGGAGGGACTTCTTGTCCCCTGACTGTTGCTCTTCGTAAAGTCCTATTTGACGACCAACAAGTATCATTTAAACTTAACTTTTAATGCACTAATAAGATGGCATAATACAAAGATTTAATCATGGGTCTCACAACTGCTATTTTATTAGGTGTCCATAGCATTAAAATATATGGAGACTCACAACTCATCATTAATCAAGTAAAAGGATAATATCAGTGTAAAAATGAAATATTACAAAATTATAAATCCAATGTTGATTTCCTCCTTGGATCCTTTGATCATTACACCATATAAAAAATTCCATGATCTTCCAAAAACTTTGTAGATACACTGGCTTTATTAGTAGCCCACTTCCCTTTATAAAGTGAAGAATCAAATGATAACTCCAAAGTATATGTAGAGTCGTTAAAATATTGGATCACCCCTCAAATCAAAATAAACTCCCTCCTATCGACACTATTGATGACCATCTAACTAATCTATGGTATTCTCAAACATTCGACTATCTTTCTGAATCTAAAATTCCTTCTAATCTATCATGAAATGCTAAAAGATCTTTTCATCAATGCACCTCTTGATTTTTCATCATAGGTTGTATCTTCTATAAATGTGGCTTCAATAGCCTCCTATTAAGATGTCTTAAGTCTCACAAATCAATCAAAACAATCCAAGAGGTCTATGATGGTATATCCGGTGGAAATTTCAATGGTAACATTGTCGTTAAATGTGTCTTATGACTCAGCTATTGTTGGCCCACTATCAATCAAGAATGTTGTGCATATGTTAAGAAGTGTTTCAAATGTCAACAACATTATAATCTCATCCATGTTCCAAGTCAAGCTCTGCAGCCCGCTCATGATCTATGGCCTTTCTCACAATGTGGGTTAGACCTCATTGGCACTATTAATTCCAAATCATCCCAATAGTATCACTTCATCATAACAACTACTCAATATTTTCTGAAATGGGTTCATTCCATCCCCTTGACTTCAACTAAAGTACAACCTATCGTTAATTTCATTTATCAATACATCATATTCTGTTTTAGTGTTCCTCACAAAATTGTCACAAATAATGAAAAATCCTTCAAAAACAAGGATGTTAACAAACTTTGTGACGCCTTCAACATTAAACTTATTTTTTCATCACCATACTATCCACAATCAAATGGACAAGATGAAGCCTCTAACAAGACACTTAATAAAATCCTCATGAAAATAATAAATGACGAAGGCAGAAATTAACATCTCCAAATTGTGTTTACTCCGTGGGCTTGTCGAGCTAGCATCCATACTCCCACGGGTGCTACCCCATTCTCACTAGTCTACATCTCCAACTTTCTTATACCACTTCAAGTTCAAATTCCATCACTCTGTGTATCTCTTAAAGAATTTCTCCCTGATGAAGAATATCGACAAGACCATTTAGCAAAATTAGAATTATTAGACGAAAAATGCGTAATGGTTGTTAAACATCATCAAGTCTATCAAGAACATTTCAAACGTGCATACAATAAACATGTTAAAGAACGTGACTTCAAAATTGGTGATTGTTGACAATTTTTTACTTGTGCAAAAATGGGCAACTCGAAACTTCATTACGATGAATGGCATTGGTGAAGTGGACCTAAGCTAAGGGAGATTTTTCAGTTTAATGTTGTTTCTATTGAATTAATTAATGATTACATGAAATCTACAACTATGTGTGTTGTTACAAAACATAACAAATCACATAGTTTGTAATTTCATTACTATCTTCAGCAAAAGAACACAAATCCCTGAAGGACAGATGTGTTATGTTGATGAAGACATTGAATTGCAGAATAGATGAAGTGTTAAGTTTTGGAACAACAATCATAATTTATAATTACAGCAATCAGAGTTCATTGTTAAATGTTACAGGTATCTTTAAGGTTCTTTCCTTCATGATTAAGACATTCAATTATATTATTGATTTGTTTAATTCACCATACAATCCATCTAAAAAGCTGAAATGCAAAAAGAAATACACAACTCGGTTTCAGATTTCAATGTTTATTCATAAGGAATTTCAAATGTTCCCACATAAGTCGTGGGATATAACTGAAGAGTAAATTACAACTACTGAAGTAAGAGGTACATATACATGAAAATTAAAATAGAGAAGTATGAATGAACCCATCATTGCCTTGAGGTTTCTTTTTTTTTGGTTGATGCATCTCCAGCTCCAACTTTGTTCCATCATCATCTTCATTTCTTGGAAAAAGGCACTGTACCTAAAAATAGAAAAGGAAAAAACTATTAGAATTGAGCTCAAGGTTAATCCATATTCCTATACTATCTAAATTCGTGTAGGTGGATCTCTTAACAACATGAGGTACAAGTCGCAGTGAAAAATAAAATAAAATCATGTCTTACAATCCTCACTATTGGATAAAGATTGCATAAAAATAGAGTTAAATGACTTCCATCCTATAATACATCAATTTGGAATAAGTAACAAATATATAATGGTATGAAATAAGAATGTAACTCAGAGTTCAGTATCTATTTTAGAAATAGGAGTTACAGTGCAGATCAGAGGAGAAACTTGCATGCTTACTTCCATTCAAAGATAATAATACATGTTTTAAAATAAATTTAACTGGAAAGATAAGGTTACAACTGAAACATAATGGAAAAGGAAATTTGAGAAAATTTTGATAGGGCTTCGCCATGTAAAATGGACATTTTACACCTTTCCATCATGCTTTTCAAACTAATACATGCTTGAAAATTGTATATAAATAAAATAGTAATGTAGAAAGCAGATAATACATGGCATGATCAAAGTAACAATTACCATATTTCAGCTTCCAACAATAAGCCATGATTCAATAGATGAAGTATATAGTTACTAGCTTAAAGGAAAGAAGTGTTACAGTACAACTGAGAAAGAAAGGACCAAATTGACATTTCCAGGTACAGTGCAAATATAACGTCATTTAGAGAAGTATAGTTGCCATCATTTGTAAAAACAATGAAAGGGATACAGCATACAAAGATATCATGAAACCAAGAGCAATCAAAGTACTAATGTTGTAGTTTCCAGAATGTTAATGAACAAGCCCATCTTTCCATCAAGAAGACATCAAATTCAAAGAAGTAAAGCAGATTATTACAAAGCACAAATCTTCTAAATAATGACTCTTTAAAGAAAAATGGTTCATCTCCATCACATAGGATAATCAAAGAAGTGTTTTTTTTTTAATGATACCCTCATACTTGTATTTAGCTACAACAGAATGAAAGATTACCATATACAAAATTAAAACAATTTTAGTCATCCAATGGGAACTACACTTTCATTCATCAAGGTGAAGGACTTTTAGAGCACTCATTATAGCTTAACAAGTTAAAGAAAATGAAATTTTGAGGTAATCTTTCAAAGAGCAGCCATCCTAAGTATAGTTTTCATAATGAAGTAAGTATCAAGTGCGCAGAATGTTATAGTATAGCTTCAAAGATCGAAACAAATGCAAGATTCGTAGTTTTACATAATAGAAAAGTATAAAATCGAGAAACCATTTTAGGGAATGGTAAACAAAGCTTCGAATACAACAAACTTTCAAAATAGCATGCCTTTTTCAAGCATTTATTGTTTAACAACTAGAGTTTTAGGTTCAACATTGAAAGAATCAGATCAAGAAATGATTAGTGCAAAGTAGATGAATGAGTGACATGGAACTCAGTTATTATTCCAAAGGTGTTAACTCGACAAAGTGCAGAGCTCAAACAATATCATATTTGATCCGAAAATAATCAGATTATTACGACCTGATCTCGGACCCTTATAGGCTTTAAATATTTGTCGATGATTTACTCCTTTTAAGTAACCAATTTAAAATAAATGCAAGACAATAATGACAATTGCACACAGATTGATTACGGAGTTCGGCAATTGCCTACGTCTCCGGGTTCGTGGTCGAACCGTTCCACTAGTCAAAACTTGTACGTTACAATAGTACTTTCACAAGGAAACCTAATGGAATTTTACTTGCCTACCAGTACACCAGTTCTTCGGACGACAAGGGTGAAAAATAGCACCCGACCTCCACCTTCCTGGCGTACAATCTCCTTCGGCTGTGATCGGCCTTCCCAACGCAAACAATGCGAAGCTAGCACTCCGGTCGACAATCCAGGATTTACAAGTACTTGGTGTGGCTCAATGGGCCTATTGGGTAGTTTACATTTCACTCCCAATCACAAATATTTCATCTAATATTGCCTAAAGTAATAGGCCAATAGACAATACCTGTCGACACATCCCGCAAATAAGCTTAACAAATAATAAGCTCGTGTTGTGTCCCCAATGTCCCATGTGTTTTACAATGCAATGGGTCCCTATTTATACATTTTTAGGGCCCAAAAAATATGCAATGCCATATTATCCATAGGCTAATATTAGCCTAGCCTTACCCGTACATAACAAATGGGATTAAATCCCTATGTGGGCGGATATACATATAAAATGGGATTAGTTTCCCCATTGGAGCGGCTTACACGTTGAAATGGGATTAATTCCCAAATGAGCGGCATTTGAATTTGTTAAGGGATAAGAATCCCCTTTGGCGCGGCATGTGGAGCGGCATATATTTGAAATGGGTTAAATATCCCATAAGGGCCGCATTTGCTAAGGTTAGGCGGTGGGAGATAAAGCCTTACCTCACGTGGACTCCTCCACGCATGGGCTTAGGCCCCTCCAACACCGCTTCACTCACCTTCTTCCACGTGGCAGGGCTTAATGCCTCCCAACAACCGCTTCACCACCCACGTGGTCAGCAATACATGGTTTAATACTAGCAATCGCACGCGAGTGTGTGCGATGGGAACGCCGAGACGGTGTTTGGTAAAGAGGAAACTAAGAATTGTATGAAATGAAGAGAAGAAAAAACAAGAGAACAATGCATAAAAAAAGGAGAACATTTGCGAGAACGAAAGGAGTAATGAGGAGTGTTATGGTGTCGAAAAGCAGCACCCCTGGGACTCCGTAACGCGATCATTTGAGACTCCCAGTGCGATTGCAGAACATGGAGCTTTTCCCAAGTGTGGGACCTTGCGAAATCGGAAAAGCTCTCCGGATGAAGGCCGGCTCCTATTCCTCTGTCCAGATGCACCAATAAAACGCAGAGGTTTAGCCCAAAAAACCTAATCTAACTACCAAGGAGACAGGGAGAGAAAAATGCATAAAAATAAACCAAAGCTAAGGATGTGATGCACCGAGGAATGAAGAACATATGTTTTGCCAATTAAACACAGACCACAGAAATGCAATGCAATATCATGCACAGATAAACATATTCACAATGAAAGATCAAAAGGATGCAAAATGAAACACATAGAGGGTTGAGAATCATCCACAGACATGCATTTATTTGCTTCAAAGGTTGATACAATAAACTGCAAAATGCCAAGAGGCAGAGCTGCATTACAGTTTCGAATGGGAGGTTTGAGCTCCACAACTCCACCTACCAAAGAGAAGAAGGGAGGGGCCAAAACAAGAATGTCCAGCGTTTTTTAAAACAGCCTCTCCTTACATTTATATGAAGACAATGAGAGAGGAGAAGGATTCGAAGCTTGCGAGGTTTCCCGATATCTCATCATCATCATAACGATTCTTTCAAAAGATTGCAAGAAATTGCTCGGTCCAAAAAGGTACAAAAATGGATTTTATGAAAATAAGAAAAATATTGCCATCAATGCGTAGAGCTTGAGAAAATATATACTTTTAGAGAAGACGACACCTAAAACGGAGCCACAGAATGAAAGTTATGGCACATGCAAGTTTTTGCTGCTACATCTTCCCGGACCCTTTCCAAAAATGGCAAATTTTTTTCCATCCTTGCGATTTTTTCACCAAAAAAAAAATATATGCCAAAAAAGGAAAAAAAATATGCACATGTCGGGTGTCGGGTTTGGAAGAAACACCGACATCTTTTCCTTTGTTGTTCGCCCGATATGTTTTTCCGCCGCTTAAACCCGCGTTTCTTTGTGCGTCGGGTTTTTTAACCCTTCCGGCATTTATTTGTTGTCGGGTTTTGAAAGCCACCCGACATGCTTCTGCGCCATGGAAACCCGAATTGCATTCGCGTCCCAGAAACACCCGATTCCTTTGCTGTCGGGTTTTGGAAAACCCCCGACATGTATTCGTTCCTTGTTTATCCGACTCCTTTTTCCACATGGTTTTCGCGATTTGCCCTGGTGTCGGGCCGGAGACGAAAAATATACAACAGAACGGTGAAGAAGCTAAAATTATATAGTATAACAAGCCAAATATTTACATAGTTGTTAGATGCAGAAGAGGAATTGGAGGGGAAGTACCGAGAAAAAGGTGAAAAGGAGAAGGCGAGAATGCTATGAGCGGAGGATTTTACGGGGGCGGGCTGTTTGAGACGGAGAAGGTTATAGGGGACGGTGGCAGGGATTGGAGGCGAAGCTCTTCTTGTTTTCGGAATTGCAGGAGGGAGGCTGAAGAAATTCTTGAGTAGCGGTCAAACGAGAAAGCTGGGGAGATACGAATCTTTTCCAAGGAGGGGACGCGCGAAAGAGCAGTAAAAGTAAGGCCTGGTCTCTCAGTGATCCAATGTCTATGGTGGCATGACTAAGGGTGAGTCCTTGGGCTTTGTGAATCGATAACCCCCAGGCCATTTTTAAAGGCAGTTGTGTACGGGAACCTCTTGAAATGGGGGGAATGGGGATGTGGGTGGGATTTGACGGATTCCACGGTGGACCGGAATAGCGTTCAAAGTCGACAATTACAAAAGAAGGCAAAGAAGGTGGAGCCGAGGAAGGGGAATAAACAATGTCAACGACAGTGCCAGTTGCGCCATTAACAAGCCCGGTAGCAATCCATAAATTAGCAGTGAGCATGATTTGTTGGTCTTTGCAAAGGAGCACTATTTGTTCTAGCTGGTCGTCATCAGGATCATTGTAGTCACTTCTTCTTGTATTCAGAGCAATGGACAAGGCAACTGGAGAATTGAGTTCCTTCAGCATTTGTAAATTGTGTTTTTTAACAAGAATATTTGTTGAGAAGAGGTGGGGGGCATTGTGGAAGTATAGAAGTTCTTGTTGCGAGAGGCAAGAGTCGGTGCGAGACATCAAAGTCTCCCAATCTGAAAGGGTGGCCACACCATTTCGGATGTTGAGAAGCAAATTGCGAAAGGAAATTTGAGACGGAGCAGAGCCTTGTTGTCGGAATATAGACGTTAACGAGATTGAATTTAGAAATTTCCACCAAAGGGATCCACCGTAGGAATTACTGGCATATAGCGGAATGTCCATAACGGGTGGAAGTTGACCAAGGTCTCCAACAAGAATCATTGATCTATTTCCGAAGGGGGAAGTACGGAAGTGCGGGAAGGCCTCACGCAGGCGTAAGTCAATTTTGCAAGTAGTTTAGGACCAATGAAGCTCATTTCATCAATCAAAATGTATGTGACATGTTTTAAAGAGTCTTGAAAGGAGGTCAAAGCTTGGCCTTCAAGGGGCTTTAAATCACGAATGGGAATCCGGAGGCTGGAATGAACGGTCGATGCGGAAATGTTAAAAGCGGCCACACCAGTAGGGGCAAGCAAAAGAAGGGGCGAAATGGCAGGGGTAGCGAGGGAGGAGAAGGCAGACCGGAGAGAGTGGATAAGGAATGACTTGCCTGTTCCTGCAGTTCCTTGAATAATGAGAAGAAGGGGTGGTAGGCTGTGTGTTGAGGAAAAGTGGTCGAGTATTGTACTGAAGGCTAGTTGCTGGTTATCGGAAAAAGTCGACAAAGAAGGCAAACTAGATGGATTTGTATGGGCAGGGCAATAATTAGCCCTACCATTCTCGACAAAAGAGGGGCCGATGTCAACCAAATGAACCGGAACGTTGTTTGAGGACCAAACATAGCGGGAGTCATATTCTCGGAGGCCAAGCATTTCCAGATGGTCAAGACCTTCAGAATGTCCCGGACGGATGCCTGCTAAAAGTTGCCATTCATAGATTCTCTCGCTGGTCTGCATTGGGTCTGTGTCAGATTCAGACGAAACATCTGGAGATGTATCAGGTTCCGTGTCTGTTCTTCTAACATGCCACGGTCTGTATGAACTTTTGAACAGGCGCCAATTGGAAGTAACAACATCTGGCGAGGAACCAACATCTGAAGGAATGTTCCGGAAAGGCTTGTACAGCAGGAGCTCAGACCAACAGAAAAGGTGGAAAGCCTCTGTATTAGTTGGCGGAAACGATGGAAAACCTAGGGTACACGCGGACAATTGCTGGCGTAGTGCGTTGTTTCCATTTCTCTTTTTTCCGGTATTTGCTGTAATTCCACCCTCGAGCAATTTGGATAAGTGAAAGGGACTCCATTGATGGTGGGCGGACAAGGTACGCATCAAGAAGCTGTGATGTATCTTGTTCATGAGTAGCCGATGCAGAAAGGCGCCTAAGTATTTTTTTGCCCACATTTAAATAGACGGTCTGCCGGCTGGACACAACAAGAGGAAGCTTGAGAAGCAAGTGACAAGTTTCTTGTGCACTTATGTCATGTTCAACAACACTTTCTGTGAGCATCTTCCGTATTGCAAAAGAGGAAGGGAAATCTGGGCTGGCATGCGAACAAAGCCTAGACAACATTGGTGGTATGTCTCTGAGCGTTGCTCTGCTTTAGAGGCATACTTTGCAATGTATTTAAGAACAGCGTGCCGAGATAGTACAGGCTGACAGTCTATGTTTGCTCTCCATATAGCTAGCATGGCTTTATTGTGAATGTTTAATCTGTCATCATTCCTGAAAGGAAGGTATTAACGCTTTTGTTGGCATCAATGGTCAAGGAAGAAAAAGACTGTTGTTTCCCAAGGAGCACTGTAGCGACATATAGTTCTGGAACCTTTTTTTCGGAGACATGTCTGTGTAGAACATTTGGTGTGGCGCTGAACCCGGTTTATAAGTTCCTCGAGGTCGTGCATAGGGTTGGAAGCCAGAACCTCTGAAGAGGAGGACTTTACAGGCATCTGACTTAGAACTCTCAAGAATTCCAATGGGAGAGTCTCTACTCCTGAAGGTGAGATCCACAACCTCCAGGAAACGGTCACAAGAGTCATTGGGAGGGTAGAGAAAGGGCAGCAAACTATTGAACAGTTGGAGGAACAAGCCCAGATTCTCACAAGTTTTATCAAATCTCTTTTGTCTAAGGACAAAGTTTTGGACCCTACCCCATTGACTACTCTTCCACCCTGTAATTTTGAGCCAAGATGAAGTACAGAGTATCAAAGACATGCACAAGTATTCTGTCTATGGCAGAGCTATGGAGGCCATGGTGGAAGATATGCTTGTTGCAGGATTGAACTTCATCGATGAAGCTTTCAAACTCCACGGAAAGGTGAACAATTTGCAACAGAAGCTCTCCTCCACTATCGGGGTCATAGATAAAGAGCTCAAACTCTGGAGCAGTTGCATATAGTAGACCTCCGTCTCATGGGACAGACAGATGAGAACATTTTATTGGCGAATAAGGTTTTTGATGATGCAAAGGATAATCTGTCAAAGTCCTGGGTTTACAGCGTGGAGTGGAAGATCAAAGTCTTGGAGGAGGCTTTGGGAGAGCTGAAGAATAGCTGGCAGAAAGGTGAGGCTTTCAAGACACTGGTTGGTATCTGCTTTCAAAGATATACATGTCATCTTCAGATGAAACTTCTGGTGTGCCCCTTTCCTTGCAAGAAATCAAAGCTCAATTCAGAGCTTTTGTCAAAGATAATCTATTCAAGGAAAGCTCCATCTCCAAAGAGAAAAAATGAAGGAGATCTGCTCTCTTCAATCTGCCATTGAAGAAGCAAATAAAGATTATCATACTCATGTCGAGTTTGATAAAGAAATGGAGAAGTGTCTCGGATTTTGGGGTCAGTCTACAGCCAACACGTCAGTCCCTCGTGGCAGAGACATAGCCGAGGCATTGAAAAAATTCAGGCAGCGGATTTTGAAGTCAGTGGGTCCCTCCCAGTAACTGACCACCTGTCTTCTTCTCTCTTATTCTTTTTCTTTCTTTTCCATTCTTTTTCTCTTTCATTGTAATTAGTTGAGGTATTGCGATTGGCAATCTTAACTAATCTTTAGTTAAAAGAAGTAGTTACAAAGAGTAACTGATTTGTAAGCTATATAATGGCCTCTCTACGCCATTTTTAAAGGAGGAAAGAACTTGGTTTATTTTCTGAAAGTGTAAATAGATCATAAAGAAATCAATACAGAAGGGCTTTCCATTCTTTGTCTATCTGATCTCTGTTATCCCTAAGCTTTCATTTAATTTTGTGTGAAGATCATTTGTCTCTAGTTTGTTAGTCTTGTCGATTGCATACTCTTCAACTTTGCAAGCATGGTGATCTTGTATAACCAAGAAGGAACTTTGTCCCTTGATTAATGAATCTGTGTTACGTTAAGAAAAAACTTTGTGTTCTGGAGATGTTATTTACAGAACTTTGTGTCTTTAAATTCCATCTTATTTATACGATACAAATGATCTTGTTTCAATTCACTATAACTTCGCATACATAAAGAGTTACTCTGTTATCTATAATTCTGCATGTTGCCTTTCTGCTCATTCTCGTTTCCTCAGTCCTTTTGTAATTGATGATCTTTATAGAAAACACTTTCGTAATATCCAAGTTCAACCAGAAAATCATGTTTTGTATATTTGTAAATAGGTTTTTTTCTGAATAAGGGAACCTCTCCCATTAAAGAGGAGGGACTTCTTGTCCCCTGACTGTTGCTCTTCGTAAAGTCCTATTTGACGACCAACAGTTTTTGGCGACTCCGCTGGGGAAAATCATATTCCAGTTCTGTAATTTTTGATCATCTTTTGATCTGGCGACTCCGCATTTTACTCGAGGGAGAAGGGCCCTTGGTTTTGAAGATTCTCAGTTTCAGCTTTTGGAGCAGTAGGGTTTTCCTTTCCCTTCAATAAAAATAGAAGGACTCGTTCGACAAGCACTCCACCTGTTCAAGATAGAATTCCTACGGGTGGTATTCCTTCAGAGCCAGCTAGTCCTAATCTTCGAGCTTTGATTCTTGCTGGTGTTGCAGTTCCTCTCCAAGCCATTTTTCCAAGAATGGCGGTACCATTGCCCTGGGGTCATCGTGTCGGGCCCCTTGCTCTTCCTCAGCCTTTGCATGAGTTACCCAGAGGTAACCGGAAGAACTTCCCTAAATTCAAAGGCGATGGCAAAGTGCATCCTGATGAACACATCGCAGCCTTCATAGTTGCATGTGGAGTTCTGGGAGTTGAACATGAAGACGTCTCCGTGAGACTGTTCGTTGAGACTTTACAAGATAATGCTGCTGATTGGTTCTATCACCTTCCGGCTGGTACTATCACTAGCTGGGACACCATGAGAACTAGGTTTGAAAACCGTTTCAAACCAGCAGAAGATGTGCATGCTTGCTAGCCCAAATCTCTCAGATAAAGAAAGATCACCAGAAGAGCCCATGAGAGAATTTGTGGCCCGATTCAACAGATTGATCAATAAAATTCCTGTAAATACTCGACCTGTTGATCAAATCCAAAAATGTTTCTTCCTAAATGCCCAATCGCCTGAAGTTAGTTATGCGCTGAAAGGCTAATCTCGCAACATTGGTGAAGGATCAAACTCTTGCTGTTAGTGTCGAGGATGATTTGATCATGTCAGGGAAGTTGAGGAGAGACCCTTCCAAATCTAAGTCTGTTGCTTCCTCCTCCTCCACCCCTGGACCTAATACTGATCCATTAGTTCAAAAACTTGCGAATGATCTCATTGCTATAAAGAAACAATTGGCTCAGCATGCTCCTATGCAGACGTTCCAAGGAGGAATTTCAGCCCAGAAATCATCATTTGCCTGCTTCTCAAACAAGATTAGCACTTGAAGGACCTCCTGTTTAAAGTTCCTGTCAATGCAACCTGTGAAGTTGAAGAGCCAGATGATGATGAGGATAATGAAGCTTGCGAGGAATTTGTGGAGGAATTTGATGATGAAAGCAGATGAACTTGAGGGATCTCGAGTTTAATTTCTTCACCACTGAGGGCATTGATGATGGAGATGATTATGATGAAGTGTAGCATGACATGAATAGCGAATCATTTGCTGTCATGACTCGAGAGCAGACAAATCAGAGGGAGAAAGTGACACAGCCCCCCAAGAAATCTAAGGAGCAGCCGGAAAACTATCCCTGTAATTGTAATTGCAAAAAGAGGATCTCCTATCCCCACTTCATCTACACCAAAGGTGAGTCCTGTCAATCCTACTATAAAGTTACTTCTTTTTCCTAAAGTTGATAAACCTAGGATTCAAATGATGATGGCCCGTCCACTTCTGGGTCTTTTGATATTATTGATCATCTGAAAAAGACTAAGGTTCAAATCTCAGAGGCTGAGTATTATCAAACCCATCCCAAAGCTTTTGCCAAAATGATTCAATTTGTTAATTCCCATTCTAAAACCACCTCTAAGGCCTTTTACCCACTCCTTCTTCTGCACCACACAGCCTAGTCTGGTAGCTGCTGTCACCTCACCTATGACAAAAAAATTAAACCATTTTATGTAACACTTCTTATAGCTGGTCATAGGCTCAGTAATTGTGTCATTGACTCAGGAGCCTCAGATAATGTGATGCCTGCTAAAGTAGCTCATGCTTTAGGCTTGACCCTCACACGCACTTATGGATCTTGTTACTCCATGGAGAGTAAGGAAGTGCCCCTGGTCGGAAGAATTAAAGATGCACAAGTGGCTTTTGCTGCTTTGCCTGAAAAAGAGTTTGGGCTACCATCTTAGTAGCAGATATTCCTCCTTCATACGGGATGTTGCTAAGTAGGAACTTCTGTAAGGATGTGGGTGGAGAAATTCAAATGGATTGGTCACATGCACTCGTACCTGTTAATGGACAAATGAAGAAGTTGATGCCTGAGAAGCACAATCTGAGTATATTGTGCAAAAAACGGATGATCCTAAAGCACAAATACTCTATGAGGATATGGGTCATGGTAACTACATGATTATGTCCCCTGATGAAATCCAACTCCCCAAAGTGTCACCTAAAGATCCTAATGGTGTTTGGATTTTAGAATTTGATGGAAGTCGTTCCTCAGCTAGTTCTGGAGCTGGTGTCCTACTGGTGTCACCTGAAGGAAGCCTTCATCCTTTTTCATTTAAGTTGCAGTTTGAAAATACTAATAATACAGCAGAATATGAGGCTCTCATTCTTGGACTGCAAGTGGCCAAAGAACAAGGTGTGAAGAATCTCCTGGCTCGTGGTGATGCAGAATTGATTGTAAAGCAAGTCAGAGGCCTTTTTTAGGTAAAAAATGGAAGGTTGAAACATTACCGGAATCAGGTTTGGGATTCCATTGAATTTCTTGATGCATTCTCCATTAAAGCAATACCTAGGGAGAAGAACAGCAGGGCTGATTCACTAGTAGTCTCAGGGTCACTATTGATTCCTCATCCTGACTTCTCTCAGAATAATTTCACCATTGAGATGGTCCATCGGCCTAATGTACCTGATAATACCAATAACTGGCAAGTTTTCAATGATGATCAACACTTGCTTTCTTTCCTTGAACTCAAGGGTAATTTCGAATAGCTGTATTTTGAAGGAAGTGACAACCTACCTCGTGAAAGTGTGTCCTCTGACAAAGCAGTCACCCAAGGAGAAGAAACGGATCAGGATGGATGCATCAATCTCAAAGGAAACAAGATTCCTAAAGGATTGGTGAGTTTGGAGGAACTATTTGATAAACATGACAGGTATGTGAAGTCTAGAGCTTCCATTGGACCTCAACAATTAGCTGAGTATGACAAGATTGATATTGGGAGTTCCACTGATCCTAAGCTTGTGAACATTGGAAAATGTTGCATAGCAGATGAAAGGAAGAAAGCAATTGATCTTTTAAAGAGGTATAAAGATGTTCTTGCTTACTCTTATGAAGATTTGAAAGCTTTCAAACCAAAAGATATGCAACATTTTATTCCACTCAAGCCTGGAATTAATCCTTTTAAGCAGAAACAGAGGCAATACAACCCCAAAATAGCTGACACTATCTTTCAGGAAATTCAGAAGTTGTTGAAGGCCAAAATCATTTTTCCCATTCACCGTTCAACATGGATTGCAAATATTGTGCCTGTTAGGAAGAAAAATGGTGAGATCCGCATCTGTGTTGATTTCAGGAACCTAAATCAGGCTTCCTTGAAAGATAATTATCCTTTTCCCATGATGGATCAGGTCCTGCAAGCAGTAACAGGATCTGAAATGTTATCTATGCTTGATGGATTCTCAGGATATAATCAGGTAGAGGTTGATACTGCAGATCAACACAAAATAGCTTTCACTACTCCTTGGGGTACCTTTGCTTACAAGAGAATGCCATTTGGGCTCATTAATGCTGGTGCCACTTTTCAGAGAGCTATGGATCTGGCTTTTGGAAGTTTGAAAGGGAAGTGTATTGTCATATACCTTGACGACCTAACCGTGTTTTCTAAAACAAGGGCGGATCATTTTGACCACCTGGAAACAGTTCTGCTAAGATGCAGAGAGCATGGGATTTCTTTGAATCCTAAAAAATCTGTCTTTTGTGTCACCGAGGGAAAATTATTAGGGCACATCGTTTCCAAAGATGGTATTAAGATTGATCCTGAACGAGTACAAGCTATCC
Source organism: Taxus chinensis (assembly GCA_019776745.2). Taxonomy (NCBI): domain Eukaryota; kingdom Viridiplantae; phylum Streptophyta; class Pinopsida; order Cupressales; family Taxaceae; genus Taxus; species Taxus chinensis. The sequence continues at coordinate 52,641,266 of CM034152.1, forward strand.
AGCAAATTCCTCTCCCAACCAGTAAAAAGGGCGTGCACTCTTTCTTTGGTAAGATCAATTTTTTAAGAAGATTCATCCCTGATTTTGCAGAGTTAACTTTGAATATTTCTCAGATGATGAAAGGGAAACAAACATTTGGTTGGTCTTCTAAAGGAAAGGAATCCTTTGAGGGTATTAAAAGAGCTATCGCTAAAACTCTTGTTTTAGCCTGTCCTGATTTCAGCAAAGATTTTATTATCTATTGCTATGCCACAGATAATACCGTGGGCTGCTGTTTTGACTCAAGAAGACTCTAACGAGCATGAACTCCCAATTGCGTTCATGAGCTATATTCTGAAAGATCATGAGTTAAAATACACCATGATGGAAAAACATGCTTTTGCAGTGGTCCAAAGTTGTTAAGCAGTTTCGTTTTTACATCCTCAATTCTCATTCCATGGTGTTGGTTCCAGATACAACTGTTAAGTCAATTCTCACACAACAAGAATTTGGATCCAAGAGAGGGAACTGCGTTGCTAAGGTCCAAGAATATGACATTGATATCAAACCAACCAATCTGGTTCGTGGAAAAGGTCTTTGTGAGCTCATTGCTGAAGGAGCTAAGCATGAATTTTGTTTTGGTGTGTTGTCCTCTGTATTGGTCTGCTTTTTGACTCCGTGGCCCAAGTGATAAGGTACTGGTCTGCTTCCCCAAGTTTTTCTAAGTTCTTACCTTGTCTCATTCCTTGAATTTATGCCAAGTCATCCCCAGAAGGAGCCAGCTGTTGTCCACTCAAAATTCCCTTCTCTTAAGAAAGTGAATTTTCACAATTTTGAGTTTAAGTGTCTTCTCTGTTGTACTGAAAATGTTAAAGTCGTGAAGTTGAGAAAATCTACGTTTTTGGGTCATTTTGCGTGTTTTTAGGGCCTGTCGGACATTTTTGTCCCGCGTGTCCCAAGTTCAAAAGTGTGCTCTGTTCCTCGATCGGCCGATTTCCCCGAAGTTTGTCTTTTTCGGGCCAGTCAGAACTTTTAGTCCCAAATTTCCCAAGTCAAATTGTGCAAGGTGTTCCATTTCGGCGAAACACAAACCCGAACCGCGTACCTTCGCGCTTTCACGTCCCAAGTGTCCTAGGTTCAAATTGGGCAAGTTGTTCCATTTTCCGGCCGATTCGCCTGAACCACGTACTTCGCGCTTTCCGTCGTCCCAATGTCCCAAACTTCTTCCGGACCCATTGTCACCCTTTTCGTCCGATCCAGCCGAGTCGAGTGTTTCGCACATTCGCGGATTTCACATGTCCAAAATGAACCAAGGCCAGTCATGCTTATTTTTCCCGATCTACCACGAATATCATGATGAATTCAAATTGGTTAGGTATGAAAAGAAAAAGTGGTGAGATCCGATCTGTTGTTGATTCAGGAACCTAAATCAGGCTTCCTTGAAAGATAATTATCCTTTTAATGAGGATCAGGTCCTGCAAGAGAACAGGTTCTGAAATGTTTTATCTATGCTTGATGGATTCTCGGATATAATAGGTGGGAGAGGTCTGATAATGACAGATCAACACAAAATAGCTTTCATACTCCTTGGGGGGGTACCTTTGCTTACAAGAGAATGCCATTTGGGCTCATATGCTCGGTTGCATTTTCAGAGAGATATGGATCTTGCTTTTGGAAAGTTGAAGGGAAGTGTATTGTATATACCTTGACGACCTAACCGTGTTTTCTAACACAAGGGCGGATAATTTTGACCCACCTGGAAACAGTTTGCTAAGATGCAGAGAGAATGGGATTTCTTTGAATCCTCAAAAATCTGTCTTTTGTGTCACCGAGGGAAAATTATTAGGGCACATCGTTCCAAAGATGGTATTAGATTGATCTGAACGGTACAAGCTATTCCAGCAACTTCCTCTCCCAACCAGTAAAAAGGCGGTTGCACTCTTCTTTGGTAAGATCCATTTTTTTTTACGAGATTAATCCATGATTTTGCAGAGTTAAGGTTAAATTGCATATTTTCAGATGATGTGAAAGGGAAAACAAAAAATTTGGTGGTATTCTAAAGGAAGGAATCCTTGAGGGTCTTAAAGAGCTATCCTAAAACTCTTTGTTTTAGCCTGTCCTGATTTTCAGCAAAGATTTATGATCTCTTGCTATGCCACGGATAATACCTTGGCTGATGTTTGTTGTGACTCAAGAAGACTCTCACGAGCATGAACTCCCAATTGCGTCATGAGCTATATTTGAAAGAGAATGAGTTTAAAATACACCTGATGGAAAAAAACATTGCTTTGCAGTGGTCAAGTTGTAGCAGTCTTTCTACATCCTCCATCTCATTTCCATGGTGTTGGTTTTCAGATACAAAAATGTTAAGTAAATTATCACACAAAAAGAATTTGGATCAAGCGAGGGAACGCGTTTGATAAGGTCCAGAATTGACCTTGAGATCAAACACAACCAATTGGTCGTGGGAAAAGGTCTTTGTGAGCTCCATGTCTGAAGGAGCTAAGCATGAATTTGTTTTGGTCGGTTGTCCTCTGTATTGGTCTGCTTGTTGACTCCGTGTGCCCAAGTGCTAAGGCTACTGGTCTGCTTCCCCAAGTTTTTCAATCTTAACTTGTCTCATTCCTTGATTTATGCCAAGTCATTCCCAAGAAGGCCAGCTGTTGTCCACTCAACTTCCTTCTCTACGAAAGTGAATTTTCACCTTTTGAGTTGTATAAGCTGTATTCTCTGTTGTTACTGGAAAATGGTTGAAAGTAGTGACAGTTGAGAATAATCTACGTTTTGGGTCATTTGCGTGGTTTTTAGGGCCTGTCGGGATTTGTCCCGGTTTGTCCCAAGTTCAAAAAGTGTGCTTGTTCCTCGTCGGACGATTTCCCCGAAGTTTGTCTTTTTCGGGCCATCAGAAATTTTGTCCCAAAATTTCCCAAGTCAAATGGTGCAAAGTTGTTCCATTTTCGGCTCGAACAACGAAACGAGTACTTCGCGCTTTCACGTCCCAAGGTCCAGGTTCAATTGGCAAGTTTGTTCACATTTCGGCCGATTCGCATGAACCCAGTACTTAGCGCGTTCGCTCCCAAAGGCCCAAAGTCTTCCGGACCCTTGTCACCTTTTCGTCCGATCCAGCCGAGTCGAGTGTTTCGCACATTCGCGGATTTCACATGTCCAAAATGAACCAAGGCCAGTCATGCTTATTTTTCCCGCTGCCCCCCCTACTATAAATAACCCGCATATCAGCTTATCAATTGGTAGGTATAGTATTAATGCGGCATTCATTTTCTCTCTCTCCTACTGGCTAATTGAGCGACCCCTATGCCTATTTTTCCACCTCGTTCCATGCTATCCTTTTCATCGAACCCTTGCAATATATTTTCTCCCTGCGCATTTGTAATCCCTTTTTCCTCTGTAATTCTTTCCTCGAAGTCTAGCGCGCGTCTCTGGTCCTCCGAATACTACAACCAATATGAAGATCAAATTTTAAGGGACAGGAGCAAATCTCGCCACTAGACTCTGTCGTTTCCCAATGTTGGGGAACAGTGAGGCTCCGTCACTTGGATTTCACAATTCCAATGATTTTTGGGCCAGGATGGTAGAATGCAAAGCCTACCTTTACCCATGGCGTAGATATTCAACGCAGCGTTTGGCTGTTCGTTGGAGGGTTTCCCGATCTCAGTACAGTGGTGCTTATACGTTCTTTTCATGCTTATCTCACTTCGACCCTGATCGAGCGAATTAACCAATGTTACACGGGGAACTCACTCGCCAAGGCTGGATGCTGCTGGGCCATTAGCACTCTTTTGAGGATCCCAGAGATGTAATGCCATAGTTGTTTCTCTGGCTCAAGCACAGGCCTGTTTAATATCAAGACAACGAACAAATACAAGGCGTGGGTGGCGAAATCATGCTTAAAACCTAGGAGGGAGCTACTTGGTCTATCCAGACTCTCTTTCGGAAGATTCAATGAAGAGTTTGTCGGCTTCATAACCTGCTGCTCGGGTGATGGCTACCTTCTACTCACGAGTTCCATTCTGGATGTGCCCCCGCCTCATCACATGGTGTGCTAGGGAACTCAACATACATCAATCGAGGCTGAAATCATCAGCATGAATTTGCAAGCAGCTGTTCCATGTTCAGCAAACGAAAGTTCTACAATACTCGTACCTGATTTTATACTCTCGCTGCATCAAGACATGTTTGGTTTCTTACATTGATGCCCACAAGATGACCTATATATGCCTACTACCCCGCAGTTCACCCTAGAGACCAGCTCACAATTTCAGGAAGGGTATGATGCTTTCCCAGTACGTGGTCAGGCTGCCTCGAGGTGACGCTGCTAGAGGTTTTTTAGATGAAGCCATGAACCTGATATCCGCACTAACGGTGCCGATTTTTAGTCAATTCAGAAGAAAAATCTCCTATATCAGGCGTGTTTCTCTATGAGCGCCCTTGAGGCTATCCCATGTGCTGCGTGATAATAAGATGGCCTTATAGAAGTAATTGCAGGCACTTAGACGAATACCAACAGAACCCTTCATAGACATAATATTTCTAGGTTTGCACTTTCCCATCTCTTTGGGAATTACACTTGTTAAAACAGCCTGGATGCACAAAACAATAGAAAGAGCCATGGTTCCTATCACCGTTCATTTTCTTTAAGACCAAGACCCTTGCTTCAAACTTGAAGAAGTTCATTGAGCATAACATCAAGATAATCTATCATCATAGGGAAGATCAGAAGCCTATTTTGGGCTGACTGTGCGATGATTTGAAGCTATAATGAGGCCTGTGGCAGGTTCTCTCTCAATGATCCAAGACTCGGCTGAACCAAGTTCCTGAAGGCTCCAGGATGCAATCTAAATCTATACTCATATGAGTAGGACAATGTGATTAGCACTCCTTGGGAGGACGTGATTGGAACAAGAAAAAAAATGATCTTGCTGAGATCCTTCTCCAGTCTTAGTCAGGACCTAAGGTCCTGGTTGGGACCAGGAAAGTTCGAGCGCTCGAGAAAGAAGAGCTCACTCAGGGAATCCTCTTCCAAGGATTTTTCAACGCACCAAGGATGGAACATCGACTCCCATATCAGACTTCCCTGTGCAAACCCCTCCTGCCTCATCACGCAAGACCTGCATCTCCACTCCTTCTTCTCCACTCAAGTGTACCAGAAGAAACTCAAAAGGTAGAAGGAGCCTGTTGGAAAAAGATCCTCAAAAAATCAGGTAGAAGTGCCTTTGGGACCCATAGAACATCATTGTTCTCGTTAAAGTGAGAGAGTGAAGTTGGCCACCCCTGCAAATGCCTCCTGAAGGATCCAACAGATAAAGATAATGAGTCCAGATCACTGAAATTCCAAGTGCTTTGATTCTTTCCTCTGCAAAGCAATTGTTCTCCAACTCCCACTCACATCACTTGAGACCACATCGTGCAAACCTAAGTGGTCATGAGCTCTATTCCTCTTGGTCCCTCTTGCCCCTCCTGATCTTCCTCGTCCTCTTTGTGCTGGGTTCAACCTTTGTTGACAGTAGAAAGAGGCAATCTTCTCTCGGAGCTCAGGTCCAAATTTTGATGTTGTGGCAGCCCATGGTTGGCACTACTCCTTCTCCGTGCCAAGAACCAAAGTCACCTCTAGAATAGTGGTCTGATGCTCAAGTGTCATCATTTCCTAGAGATTACTAATCCTACAGTAGACAAATCGAGCAAAAGGACTTGTAAGGCATCTATCTGACTTTGAACTCTCAGAATTCCAATGGGAGAGTCACTACCTGAAGGTGAGATCCACAACCTCCAGGGAACTTTCACAAGAAGTCCATTGGAGGGTTTAGATAAAGGGAGAAACTATTTGAACGTGGAGGAACAAGCCAGATCTCACAGGTTTCATCAAATCTCTTTTGTCTAAGGAACAAATTTTGGACCCGACCGCCACATTGACTACTCTTCCGCACCGCCTGTATTTGAGCCAAATGGAAAAGTACAACGTATCAAAGACATCCAAGTATATGTTTTATGGCAGAGCTATGAGGCCCATGGTTTGAGATATGCGTGGTGCATGATTGAACTTTCATCGATGAAGCTTTCAAACTCCATGGAAAGGTGACAATTTGCAAACAGATCTCTCCTCCACTATCGGGGTCATAGATAAGAGCTCAAACTCCTGAGCAGTTGCCATAGTAGAAGACCTCCGTCTCATGGGACAGACAAATGAGAAAATTTTGTTGGCGAATAATTTTTTGATGATGTCAAAGGATAATCTTGTCAAGGCCTATGTTTTACAACGTGGAGTGGAAGATCAAAGTTTTGGAGGAGGCTTTTGGCAGAGCTTGAAGAAAGCTGTCAGTAAGGGTGAAGCTTTCAAGACCACTGGTTGCAAGGGCATCAGCTTTTCACAGATATCCTTGTCACTTCATCAAGATTAAACTTCTGGTGTGTCCCTTTCCTCAGAAATCAAAGCTCAATCCAGAGATTTTTCAAAATAATCCTAATTCAAGGAAAGGCTCCATCTCTCCAAAGAAAAATGAAGGAGATCTTCTCTCTTTATCTCCATTTAAGTAAGCACATAAAGATTATCATACTCATGTCGAGTTTGATAAAGAAATGAGAAGTGTCTCGAGTTTGGGTCAGTCTACAGCCAACACTTCAGTCCCCCAAACCCCCCCTCGTGGCAGAGAACATAGCCTCGGCATTGTAACAAAATTCAGTCATCGAATTTTGAAGTCGTGGGTCCCTCCCAGTCGTAACCACCTGTTTCTTCTCCGTTTCTTCTCTTCTTTTTCTGTCGAAATTCAAGTGGAACTAGTTGAGGTATTGCGATTTGGCAATCCTTAACTATCTTTAGTTAAAATAATAGTTACAACCAAGAGTAACGGATTTGTCATCTATATAATGGCCTTTCCCCGCCATTTGAGGGGGGGGAAGAACTTGGCTTATTTTCTGAGTGATAAATAGAGCTAAAGACATTCCCCATACAGCAAGTGGCTTTCCATTCTTTGTCTATCTGATCTCTGTTTTTTTTTTATTCCTAACTTTCATTTAATTTTGTGAAGCTCATTTTGTCTCTATTGGTGTAGTCTTATTTCCTATTGC